>WACJ01000037.1:0-1200000 GCA_008973525.1 Stenopsyche tienmushanensis | reverse complement strand
GTTTCGATTCAATCGCTTATTTGTAATTGTTAAAAGCACAAAGCAGTCCAACACAAGATATATCCGCAGTGAAGATGTTAAAAGAAAGGTGCCGAAGTGATTTATCGATGCAATCGTTCACTTTCCGGTTTGAGAACACGTGTATTTTATATTGAAAAAGGGTGTAGTTTCGAATTCAGCCGGCCGCATACAACCCAATAGGTCTTGCGGCCATAAATCTTCTTCAGGGAGATGTGTCAAGTCGAATTGTTTCAGTTGTCACAAAAGGACAAGTTTTTTCCAAGTCGGATCCCCAAAGTTACGCAACGGGACTATGTACTATACATAGGGGTTGTTCCGTTTTCTGTTGCTCAACTTATAAATTAATAAAACGCCGAAAAAAGCAAACGGACGAAAGAAACTCCGAGGAGACAAATTAATGAGCGTAACGAGGTCGTGCATGTTCCACCCTACCTTTATTCATAAATTAAATTTAAAAAACAACAATCATTAATTAGCTCGTGTTTCCTATTTGCAACCCCCTGTGGATATAAATATACATTTTGGATGAGAGTTTATATATAATAAATAAAGACGGATATCTACATTCCACGTCCTGGGCAAAATTGCCATGAATATTCACACCCTTTAAAAAAATTAATGATCAAACATTGGCATCGTATCTATATTATGGAAAAAATATCACCATATCTACAAATTTGGGCGATCAGAAGTATTAACCTTTTGATTAATGAGTATAGCAAAGTATTTTACCAAAGTCTCTTAATATCCTTTTAGAGAGAGAGATCTGGCCGCGGGAAGAACGTCTTTCCGCAGCCAAGGCTATCCAACCGGTTATGACAATATTGGCGAATCCATCCATTTTATACATTATACTGTGATGACCCTTTATAACATCGCCCTAAGATTATAGCTAATGTTCACTTTAACGCCTTTTCACAATCAATAAATCATATAAATTATGATGAAAGCCCGCTACATATTTAAAAGACTGCCGATCGATTACTGCAATTCGACTTTAATTTATTTATGAACGTTCTGACATTTCAATGCCTCTTTTTCCTCGGGCTGACGTCCATATTTTCCGAACAAAAAATGCCCGCTTTTATCATTTTCCGTGAGCACGTCAAGGCGAAAGATTTATCGCATTTTCTCGATTATATCCTCAACCTTTCTGCCTGCTTAATGTATTATCGGGAGTCGGGGCGGAAAAAATAAAAGCCTCCGAAGACGTCCCGGTGCAGGATCGTTGCACGATCAGGTCGGTACCGGCACTGTGATCCCACTTTGTACGTACAGGCTTTTATATGAGCCTCGCTAAAAGCTTGTCACTCGGAGCCGCCCTTACACTTAATCATCCGAGAAGAAGGGCGGCTGACCACCCTCTTAACTCGCCCACCCGGACCTGGATAAAACTAAATTAAACCTTTTCCTCGCTGAACTCGCTGCAGCCGAACCATCGACCGAAGAGCCCCTCACCCTTTTTGTTCATTAACCCTCTCGATACCGATGGAACAACGATACATCACACAAACAAAAAAACATATTTTCTAACACAATTTAATTATCAAAGCCGATGGCAATTGTTTTAACAAAGATATTGATGTTGGAATCATTCTCTTGTTGAAGAATCATATTATCCAAATTTTAGTCTACCATCGAATTGACCGGGATTGTTCCAATTTTAAGACGCATCCCAAAGTCCCGACCGATGTATAATTTTGTCCCAGTTCATAATTTAATATGAATTTATCGTTTCGTTCTTCGGCTGCTGAGCGAATCCTTTTGATTTACGAACTAAAGTTGTATTTTATCTCTCGAGAACAGTGCCCGACAATTATATGGGAGTTGTTTTCAAGTGATTGTGGTTAGTTGTATTTTAGTTTTGTCCATGGGCAACTTGCTCTATACAAATGGAGACAAAATTGGCGAACACGTCGATATTATCCTCAAGTATTCTAGTTTAGAATTTTTAAAAAAAGATTTTGTTTTTTTATTAGATTGTTTCAAAATTTAGACTTTTATGAATTTATCCTCCAAATAAATTTCTAAAATTCCAATTATTTACGAAGTTATAGCTATTTTAGTTAGGCGGCATCTAAACCGCTTTTCTCGAAAATACTTTTTTTAACACGGTTGACATCATATCTCAGGTTCTAATATTGTAAACTGATTTACTTCAAATTTAATAAAAACCTTTTTTATATAACCTTCTACTGTTTATTTTTAAAAAATTAAAAAAAATTAAAACTGAAAAAATAAAACCGAAAAATGACCTTTTTTTTAAACAGTCGCCATTTTGTGAAAATAACTTATTTTTTTTAATTGTGAGGTAGGAACTATAGCGACATATTTACTAATAAATAATCTTTTTTATTTTTTAAATTTTATATGACTTGAAGGATTGAAATCGTGTCAACCAAGACACGCTTTTTTTTTGCCTCTTACACTTAGTCAGCCTATAACTTTTTTAATTTTAATATTATTTTCTTTTTTATTTGTTTTTATATATTCTGAAAATGTCAATAAATACATGTTGAAAAATGTATCCAAAATATTTTTTTTGTATCTTTTTTATCGAACTTGAAAAAACATTGTTTGAATAACATACATATATCAAATTTATTGTAAATTATTTAGAAGTATTGAGTGCATATCTCATACACAACTTGTTTTATTCACATTTAAAAATCGAGCTATTAAAAGACCCTGTACTTGCTTTCGCTGCATTGTATCTGAATTTGAACTCGCACAAAAAAGTAAGCGGAAATCTTTTGTTGACGCCTTCCTGCTGAAAATCATAGAAAACAATAAGACAACATCAACAATGACTCCATATTTAAAAACAATTGAAGACTTCAGTGCCTTTGTTAATCTCAAATAGTTCGAACTTGTGAAATATTGCACGGAACCTTTTTCAATCACGGTCTCTCTTTAACTATCTGAAATTCCGAATCTAAATGTGTAACTATGTAATTTTTATATAAATGCAGATGGAATGTCTTATTTTTCTACGTGGCTCATTAAAAATACCTTTACTTCATCGAATAGGAAGCTTTTTGATTCCGTCACTGAAGAAAGAAGGCGAAAAGTGACATATTCTGTTGCGCAACGCCTAATTATTCGTTTTCTCATAAATGAAGACATGAAATAAAGTAAAATTTTGAGGCGATTTGAGGCATTGAAGCTATTCATAAGTAAGACCCAAGAGCTTCATTGGACACAAAAAGGTCCGAAAGTCGAGTAACAATCTGCTGGTAAAATTATGGGAACTACCCCGAACACAATTTGGATGTACCCAGCAAAGATCCCCTAATGCGCGCTCGCACGGCGATATAAAAATTGTCAATGCTTCCTGATAACCATTTTATAGAGTGACGTTTAAATTGCATTCGCGATAAATTTATTTTTATTGAGCGACATATCGCGTGCCGATAAAACGGCGGCCCCGTAAACGAGAATGATAAACTGCGCCGAGCATTGAATTAATGAGGCTATATTTCGTTCGCATTTTTCCATGTTAATGTCGCACGTGTAAAGTTTAGAGGGGGTGCGCAATAGCCTACAACTCGAATTTCATGATGTTTCATGGCGGAAAGGGCACGTACGCTCCTCTTTCCAAGTCTGGGGGTTTCGCGAACGCGCTTGCAATGGCAAATATTGACGTTGACTTAATGAAAGAAAATCATTTTACCACTGTTCGTGCCGATGTCGCATATATACGTTTTGGGCCACGAGCGGAATATAATATAAATTGAAAATATAAAAATAAATTAAATAGTACGATCGGAATGTTATTTGGAATAAAATGCGTTTGAATAAAATATTATGCACATAAATGTCGCAGCAATTTAAAAATTCCGCTCGGCGACATTTCACTTTGACAGCGCCGTTTGGCCATAACGCTTTTTTATACGCCCACTTAAATGTCAATAAATTCAATTTTGCTAATTGAATCTGACAAATTTTCAAAAGCGACAGATGTTGTTCCTGTTTCCACGCATATTATGTAACGTATTTGCGAATTTGCCCTTAACTCATCGACTAAACATTTATAACATCCATTCCGCCCTACTAATAAGTCCGTGCAAATTATCGGCGTATAACTCCGCCGGCATGCGACTTTGTCCCGTCTGTAGCCTGATATTTACCCTTATTCTCATCATACGGATGTACTATGATTATTGGATACTACTGCTCAAATATCCTAATATCAATAAAACGAGATTGTTATGTAGGAACGGGAAAACTCGCTTTTGCCCGAATTTAATCTCTCGTACAATATTGACACAGAACTTTGAGATAAACATAGACCGTTTGCAGACGTACCATCGGCATGCGATTAGAGCATAAATGCGGATACGCAAATGCTTCATTGTCTGTTTGTTTTCTTCCCTTGTGCTGCACAAAGCTTCCGCTTATCGTCCGATTCGAACGAGTCCCAAACTGCTTCTGCGGTTCGCAGAAAAAACGCGAGATTTATTTGCAAACTATCCATTCTCAAGTTCCGACTGGCAATGCTCATTTCGTTTTTTCCTAAACAGAACAAACTGCTTTGTACTTGTCGGAAAAGCTTTTACCTAAAGCCCTAAAAACTTAAAACAAGAACTTTTTTCAGCGCCATATTATAAATATTTAAAAACAACGTTTAAATATTTCCACATAACCAGTATTGGATCAAATAAAATTCTCATACGCAAATACTATGTATAAATGTCTAAACCGATTAAAATATTTGCTTTATAAATATTTATATAAGAAATTCATCCCACATCCCATATTTATATTATGCAAACACTCATACTCATTATATTTATTAAGAGCTATTTAATTTATAAAAATTCTATTTTTAATGCTAACGATTCCTAAGGTGAGAGGATTAAGGCCTACGATGACGGTAAGATCACAATAACAAACATCGACACAATCGTATTTCAATATATAATTTGTATTAATTGCGTTGAATTCGTTTTTCAGAATATAATATCAACGTGGAAAAAATGGTCGGCCGGCGATTCGGGTCCAGGAGGCAGAATATCAGGATCCGTGTGCGGATTAGACCCAAAGTAAAAATTCAAAACGTTTTATAACATCCTGCAATAAATATGATTTTGAAGATGAAATTTTATAAATTAATTTGTCTATTTTCAGATTTTGTGACGCTCCAGCCTCGGTAGCGCCGTTTGAATGGCCTGATGACATCACAAAGTGGCCAATTTGTAGAAAACCTCATGGTTTTCCTCGTCGACACAGAGATAAGACCGTGGAGCATATGGCGTGTGAAGTTATAGGTCACCCTTGCTGCATAGGAGTTCACGCTGCGTGTCGAATCACGACTAGAGAGTATTGCGACTTTGTCGGGGGCCATTTTCATGAAGAAGCCAGCCTATGCTCACAAGTACTATATTCATTCAAATTTAAAATATCTCATTAACTATTTGACGAGTATGCACTCACACGTTGAGTGTCCCAAATGTATCGAATTCAAGCTTAAATAGAAGAAAAAGAAGTGCCAAAAATATGTGCCGTTTTTACAATTTCGTTTAGAAATGGTATGAAAAAATAAGGTAATAAATTTGAAACGGTCATTGTTCAATTTATTCTGATTAGTTTTACTGTCTGGACGTGGATTTCGATTGGTACAATTTTCATTACTGGATGAATCAGGTCATAGGAGGCCTAACAGACTAGATAATGAGGCTCTACGAGATTTGGTGGAGACAAATCCAGGTCATTCGAGCAATAAATGCAAAAATGCAATGGGTGAACAAAGGACAACAAGCACAAAATCAGGTTCTCTTTGACGGTCATTACTTCCTCTACAAACTCCTGCCAAAGATTCCTGTTCTCCTTGCTCACTATCATGTTGTGGATCATGTTCTTGACTTGAACTGCACATGGATTTGGAACTCCATGCATATAAAACATATTTATGTCATGTGCGTGGCATCGTCGTTGATTACTCCACAATGATTCTGGGCCTCGGATATTTGGTGTCTGGAAAAAAACTGAACAGTTTTGAGCGGCACTGTAAATTTAAATAAGATTGAGAACTAAAGATATTTATTTACTAGTTGCTATGAAATTATAATAAATTCATCCACCTTATTCTCCTAACCTCTGATGAAATAAAAATTTGGAGGATATAAAAAACTGCATTTCTTCATTTATACACCAGATGACAAATTCTAATAGTCAGAGGAAGTATATATTATTCATTAAACTCATGTTCTTTTTTCTATCTTACACTTATAAAACGGATATAAAAAACGGCATGTATTTTTGGCACTGTGTAAATATTTTTATTTTTTGAAAAGCACTGGTTTTTTGTTACAATTTCTTCGCTAATCCATGGGTTAATATATGAATTCTAAATATAAATTGATTTTTCAGGTATCCTGTTTAGACGATGTTTGTGGTATGCTACCATTTGTCACGCCGGGAAGACCAGATCAATTTTACAGGCTTTGGACGTCTCTATTTCTACACGCAGGCGTGTTACATCTATTGGCAACCCTTCTTCTACAATGGGTGCTCATGCGCGATTTAGAGAAGCTGGCTGGTCCACTTCGAATTGGTATTATATATCTCGGATCCGGCATGGCTGGGAATTTAGCTAGTGCAATTTTTGTCCCTTATAGGGCTGAGGTATTGAGCGTTTATTTTGTTTATAAATTTATATCGTCATATAGAATGTTATATTGATGATGTTGTTTTGATTTTAGGTGGGTCCAGCCGGAGCACATTTCGGTTTACTTGCGTGTCTCATAGTGGAAGTATTGAAAGCGTGGCCTCTTCTAAAAAGACCTCGCCGTGCACTCTGCCGTCTTCTATCGGTGGTGGGCGCTCTCTTGCTATTGGGAGTGCTCCCGTGGATAGACAACTACGCCCATCTCTTCGGATTTATATTCGGCTTCCTTCTTTCTTACGCCCTGTTGCCTTTTGTTTCTTTCGGCTCCTATGACCGTCAGAAGAAAATAACCCTTCTGTGGGTTTGCCTTTTGAGTGCTTTCTTTCTCTTCGCCATGCTTGTAGTACTATTCTACGTCATCCCCGTGTATGACTGTGAAATATGCACATACTTCACATGCATCCCCTTCACTAGAGACTTTTGCGCTTCGCAGAACATCGACTTTAAGCGTGAAGAACCCGTGGTATGACAAAAATGTAAACGGCCGCACGACCCAGCCGTATTTACCAATTCACGACGACACCTTCACAAAACCATCTGCCGATACTGGATGCTGTTTTGGATTACCCGTCGAACGACGCCATTGAAAACCTTCTCGCGAGGAAAAACCCATCTACGATTTTCATTAGTACAGTCATATATTATGATTGGATGAAATTAAGGAAACAATCGAGAGTGGCTAAAGCACTCGTCCCGTTTAAAAATAATTATTTTAAAACAATACAAGTAATGCTTGTTTATATAAAGCGTACATCATAAACAGACTGTATTTATTATTTTCAAGTGATCTAAAAATATGAACATTCCGACAGTAATGACGACCATATAACCTTTGTATAGTGCCAATAATTCAAAAATCTAACGGTGTAAGAGGGCGAGTGTGTTCACTTAATATTTTTCTATATTGGACAAATGAAAATGAGTTTGAAACATGAAAAAATATTTATAACAGATATTTATATAAATAATAATGATAATAAATAAATAATAATACTTGAGAATCATTTAAAAAATGAGAACATAATAATGGAGTGTATGACGGTACAATTGATTCATATTTTAAAATTATGTTTTGTATTGAAAACTGTGGTGTTTGTCGGTGTTTGTGACTGGATAGGGGGCAGCCTTTGTATTATAACAAAAAGTGATTTTTTTGGTTTATATAGAATTTAACTCAAGAAAAACGCATTTATACATATACATACATATATCGAAACATTTATAATGCAATCCTTTTTGTAGAACATTCCATTTACAGATTTTAATCATGCAGCAGCAACATTATCCTCATTTGTTTACTATATTATATAACTAAAGAATCATATATACAAATATATAACGATTAATAACAATACTTGTGAATACTTTAGTAAAAATGATCGAGCACCAAAAAGTAATAAACGTATATTTTATTACTCTAAATTTGACCATATGTTTAACCCTTCTGTCGATGAAATAAGTCTGGCTAACCTTTATGATTTTTCTTTAAACAAATTCATGATGATTTCGTCCCGCTGATGTTTAATGTCTGTGCTGGAAAAATCCTCTGAAAAAAGCTTCGATATTATTTCTGATAAAATCTTACAATTATACATGGATTATTCATAATTTTCTCACACTTTGCCACATATTATAAAAAAACGCTACTTCCAAAGGCTAAAAAGCTAGTGACAGTTCTTCCGTTATAATTTCCCAAGTTAACAGCATTTCTGACTGTTTTTCATCATTGAATTTAGCCATAGTTGTCCGAACTTTTCGATTTATCTCTCTCAGAATTATACATATCGTTCTATTCGTAACGATATATACAGGATCTCCCATTTAACACTTCCGTCAACCCTCATTTGGTGTAAAGGCGAACCTGAGATGCATTTAAGCGTCGCGTTTGACTTCATCCAAGCCCAGCAATGCCTCAGCGAGAACATCGTCTTGAGTAATTATTTATATAACAACAAAATACGCTTCTGTTCACTACAATTGTTACCAGATAAATGCGAAAAATGCTGCGTCTTGTCCTCGACTTATATACAGATTTAATGATGCATAATTTCACCAAATATGATATGAAAAGATCACCTGCGGCATAGATAAAAATGTAGATCAGCGTAAGAAATATGTTAAATTATTTTATGTAGAAAAAGGATTAATTTTTTTTTATAGAACATGAATAATAACGTAGTAATTTCCCATGTATGGCCGGACCTATTTTAATGGCTGTAGGTGTATAAATACAAATATCTAAGGATCCCAAACATAAATAGAAAAAGTCGGGGAGATTCGATAAGATCTATTTACAGCCAGACTTATTTATCGACAGAAGGGTTGAATATAGTTTGTATAGCGTTACATTATGAGATAATTTTTTTATACATTTAATTCGTTTAAACGTCATAATATTTTTATCAATGAAAAGCGCAGAATAGATCATACGTATAGTTTCTATGTGAGTTGTGTAACATTCCTATTGTATTATTTAATACCACCATTGAAATATCGACGCTTTCCGCATCATTTTTGAATCCGTTTGTACAAACTGTATATCGTTTCAGACTATGTAAAATCACACAGACACCTTTCGTCGTCGTATACTTAAACATTTTGTACTTAATGAAATGTATATTACGTGTAAATATAATTTATATTCTATGAAATCCATTTATGCTTAACATTGAAAACAATCGATTTTGTTTGTAACGGTGCCACGGCCATCGATCGATACGCATCTGACAAATTCGGCTTGATTTAATATGTGCATATTCATACTTATTTAACATACATCGTATACAATAATATGTATGTATATATGTATGTACGTATATTTTTTTCAATAAAAGAGTGAATGGAACGAGTCTAATTTGAATAGCATCATCAATGAGATGTTCAATTTGTTTGTTCAAAATGTAAATTGAATCCAGCGTAAACTTTATTTTTTTTCGGATTTACGTCCAACGACTGATATTATAAGAATATATAAACGATGATTTAATAGATTTGTTTCGATTGAATAATGGATATTGCGCTTCTTCTTATATACGTATAACTGTCACATCAAACGAGTGAATGTTTACCATCACACAAACGTAAACTTTACACTATCCGAAACGGCGTTGAAAATACGTTTCGCAAAATATGTTTTTTAGCTAAATAGTTTTATATTCATAAAGCGTTTGAATATATCTAATCCAAAGCCTATCTATATACCGCAATGAACATCTAATTGACGTTATTATATTATTTTTGTATTAACCCTTTGATAAGTATCGAGTCATCCGAAAAGTCCGATTGTATTTCCAATATTTATTCAAATGATTATATCAAACGTTACATTTACATTTTTTTGTCGCGTTTCAATTAAATTCCCGATGAATAAATAAAAACAAATTAACTCGCTAATCAAAGGGTTGATAAAGGGCTGAATTAAAGTGATATGTAGCCGTTGATTGCTCTCGAAATTCCGCTGTTTTTCAACATGATTTTGTACAATGTACGATTGTTTCGGATTGATTTAAATTATAGACATGATCGCTATTCAAATTTACAACTCCAACCGGTGTGATATACGCGAACACAAAATTGCAAACCTAATTATATGAATCCCCCATGTGATAATTTGTCATAATAGATCGAGTAATTAATATGAAAAATATGTATAAATATATGATAATTGTGTATATTGAAAAAAAAAACATTAAAACAATATTTTATGAAAATTAAATAAAAACCAAGATCATATATATATATTCGAAACACGAGGAAAATCACAATTCTTCTTATGCCGAAAAAATCGGACGACATGACTGAGGATTTTTCTTACGACGTATTGAATTTGTAACCGCACAGTATGTTTTTGCTAATGATTATATTGTTTATATATTTATTTATAATAATATATATATATATATATGAAGAAAGCATAATTATAATTTGGACTTGCATTCAATTGACGCTAATTGAAATGATGTTGAATTTAACCCTAGATCAATAATCATTAGTCTCACAGATATTTGAAATGTGATCGACGTGCATCTAGGGTTAAATTGTAATTCAGCATTCGTCGTTGATGAAATTGTGTATATTTTAAACGTTACTCAAATAATAAATTGTACATGCCCTCTTCTAGCGACTTATTAACGAAAGAAGAAAATATTATGACCAGTATTGCATTTAATCAATGATTTTGATTGGCTATTGATATTTGTTATGTTGCATCGAATTTATATACATGTATAATTTTATACTTTTTAAAAGTTTATATTAAGTGATATGCCCTTAGAAGTGATATGGTTATCGGAAGAAAAGAGTTTATAGTAATGTTTATTTGTATTTATATATATATGATATATATAAATAAATTAGTGTGAAATTGCACATTATTAATTTTATATACACAGAACAAGAAAGTTTATATTCGGTATTATGATTAAAATTGTATTATTATAATTTTGGAATATTACAGGGGATCAATTAATAATTTAATATTAAAAGCTCCTTTATAAACAAATCATCGTTCCGGTGTGTATATTGCGTGAGGAAAAGCACAATTAAATTGTTATTATTCTGAATAATAATATACGACACGTTTATTTCGTTATTAATCTCTTAAACGCTTCAGTTTTACCATACTGTGTTCGTTACAGATAGACTTTGTAAATTGAAAAACACACAATGTTGAAACTGTTAAAAACAATCTGATAATTATGATCACTTGTATATAATATATATATATAAATTATAAGTTCTCCATTGTGCTCTGGCAGAATCGAACAACCTCCGTATTATCTGTGTTGTCGAGACTTGCTACTTATACTTTGTAATGTACATTATTATGATATGATTAAGTGTAAAACTTTAGTCTTTATTAAATATTTCAAAATTATTTAAACGCTTGACTTTTATTTTCATGTAATTATTATAAGCAATGTTATTTAATTATTCCTAGCTGGTATATTCCCAGTATAGGGAATTCAGGGGACTCTACAGAGGACCGTTTATATATATAAAATTGATTGAATGTGGTCTAATGATTATAATAGCGAATCTTTACTGTAATCAATCCACTGATGTGCAAGTTGCTAATAGGCATTCAACAAAATTGTGTTATGTATCCAATGTTATTCAACCTATACTCAGAGCATATTATTGATATTAAGACTATCGGAGAGACTAATGCCGACATAATAATAAACGAGAGAATAATATACGATGTGAGGATGATTGACCACAAACATTGACGATCTGCAAGGATTATTAAATGCCGTCATCACACACAGCACATCAACTAGTCTTCAGCAAAACCTCAAACAGCATCAAAGGAATGATCCGAATAAAAGACAATAACGTGGAAAGCCTGGACGCTTACTAATACTATGTTCTAGAAGCCTTTGAGATGCGGACTTACAGAAGATGTTGAAAGTCTCCTGCGTGTAACAAAAAACAAATGTAAAGGTGTTGGCGCAATTAAATCAACAACCGTGGAATCAGGAGGACGTTATGGCTGAAAAACTCATGGCGGACTCAGTACTGTAGCACTTTTTCACAGTCACAAACAAGATAAAGCTTCAGCTGCTAGTTACCAGCAGCTCACTAGCTGCTAGTTTTTAGCAGGACAAACAAACATTGATTTTTATATATTAAACTATACCTATGTTACTCGCGGAATCCTTAGCAATAGGTGGACGAAGTTTTATCGCAATCTGATGAACGGTATGGCAGCACATTTCGAACGAACAAAACCCAATTCATTTTTATATATTAGATTACTATTAAATAACAATATACAAGATGCTCGGCCACAATCCGAGCTGCGATAGATCCTCGGTTTACATCAGCACATCTTGTCACGATGATTCAGCCAGATACAACCGCATATGCGACAATGTTTTAAACAACAGCAAATGCCAAATTGGCAGACCTACCCACATGATTTTGCAACAACAAAATACAATATTATGTAGTATATGTTTTGAAATTT
The DNA here is from genome assembly GCA_008973525.1 of Stenopsyche tienmushanensis. Lineage (NCBI taxonomy): Eukaryota > Metazoa > Arthropoda > Insecta > Trichoptera > Stenopsychidae > Stenopsyche > Stenopsyche tienmushanensis. The sequence goes on along the minus strand of WACJ01000037.1, from coordinate 1,187,338 downwards.
CCCCTGTGGACAACAAAATATAAACTAGGAATTTTGCTTGGCTTTGTTTCGTAACACGCATGCATTAAATAATTTAAATACACAGGGGAACTGTTCACAAAATGTTGATACATACTATAATTTATTTTTTTAAATTATATAAACATATATTAATAAAATAATAAGCAGGTCTAATTAACGATCATGTAAAATTGTTTAAATAATCGAAAAATTCGATCAATTCCTAAAATTATTGTTTTATTTAACTCAATCTAATCTCAAGCAATCATATCGCTTTGGTGACACGTCAGGGAACTGTTTTTGTGCATTATAAAAACGTTTTTAATTTAATAAATGGATACTGTATGTTGAACACAGGAAGATTAGGTAATTATCTTTTAAAGCTAACTACGAAATATGCAATAATTTGTACTTTTTACGTATATTCAATATAATTTCAACAATCCAGCATTGATACAAAATGAATAAATTGAATGAGATTTAAGACATTTATTTCCTATTAAATTTAAATGAAAATAAAATTTTAAAAAAATCACAAAATATATTCACATAAATATCAATTTAAAAAAAAAAACAATAACAAAAATAGCTAAACAATAAACACAAAATAAATATCGAACAATATAAAATAATACAATCCTTAATTAAAATATGAATCCATTCAAAGTCACAATTACAAGGTACACACTATCGTGTACTAAATGCATTGGATTCATCAAAAGCTGATTTTAATCTGTTTCGGATTTTATATGCAATAAAGTCAATTAACACTATATAGAGAAGGAATTTTAACATTTCATTGATTTATATTCATATCTGTCCTTTGATTGAGTACACGGAGGATATCTCGTTCGGATAAATACGTGATCGACATCTCCGCCAAGCCGGCACGATCGTTTCCCAAAGAGCCGTTCGAAAAAGACGTCTTTATCGTCTCGCGTAAAAGTAGAGCCGTACCTCGCAACATCGTGAGCAATTTGCAAGACTCGGCAATTCTAAAACACAACATTAATTAATGAGATCGAACACAACAAATATCACACAAAAAATTTAATACGATACCTCGGCAAGTGTGATTCGGGTGCTGATGTATATTGAGCAAATATCGGCATCAAATTTCGACTCATGTCGAAATGAAACTGCTGAATTCCGCCCGGTCCCCACCAACATTCCAACACGACTTCCTATGGATAAATTTAAAATTATATCGGCGCTAATATGAATTTACGCTGTATGAAAATATAAATACGATCGCATACTTCAAAGATGAAAGCGTCGATTTCCTTGGCGACGGATCGCCATAAAGGAGCAAACAGCTCGGGAGCTAAAAACGACTTTAATTTGAGCAATCGGTTGCTGAGAGCTCCGAGAGGTGCGCATAACGCCGGTGAAAGCGACCGACATTGCCAATCATTAACTTCTGGTAAATAATGCCACCTAAAACACAATTCAAATTTATTATATTATAATTAAGATAACAGCGTGTTATCCGTAAAAACATTTATGGAATACTAACTTTTGATTGCGATAATCTCTCGAAGCGGCTTTGACTTCTAAAACTAAATCATCACACAGTGAAGAGCACGTCTTATCGACTAACCGACCTAATAGACCAGGTAATTTTTCAAACACGCCAGCATCCGTTTCGTCCATTTCCTGGCAACATATAAAAGCGGCATCGATTACATTTTATAAACAACGTTAAATATCAGACAAGCGTATAAAATTTACATTGGAAGCCGAATTTATATGCTCAGTGTCGCTCGGTGTGATGTCTATATTAAGATTATCCATTTCTTGTTGCGCAAGTTCGCAGGCGTTGACTTCTACTTGACTCAGCGAGATTGAATCACGTCGATAGTTTTCGTGGAATGATTCTACAACTATTATAAAAATACATTTTAAATGTGCTGTCGATAAAAACGTATTAAATCATGAATAAGTTACTCACGTCTATTACGATTCATCAATTCTGGATAATTTCCTTTTTGTGGCGTCGTCTCCAAGTCGGGAATAGGTAAATGTTGCATTTCGGTAAAGCATTGGAATTGTTTTTTATAATAATGAAGTTGAAGATAAGTCTGAAAGAATAGCGAGAATAATCAGGCACTTTATTATTAATAAAAAAATTAATTATCAAATTTTTTTGTTTGAAAAAAGCCATTCGTGCTAACATATTAGCGCGGAGCTTCTATAAATGCAGTGATGTCATCAAACGCCAACTTTTCCTTATATACCGTACCTCCCTTTAAATAGAGGAGTTTAATAAATAAAATTAATAAATCACTCACAACAGAATGAGTCCAATCTATTAACGCTTGTCTGAAATAATGTGCCACATTGAGCATGGCTAAAAGTCGCGATCCACCTTCGAGAGGTCGCCCATTATCACTGCTAGTACCATAATGTAGTTCTTCTTCGATTAATTGGGTCAAACGTAAACGCACTTCTTCGCAGAGCTCCGTTTGCAAATCGAGAAATTGCAATCTAAAATGTAGTCATGGAATAATTATTTATTTACACGCACAACGGTGAATATTAAAAATGTATTTAAAATATTGGATTGTATCACCGTTAACATTCGAATGAATCAAAATTATTAATGATAATTATGGGTATTAAATATGCAATTTCTGTCAGCGAACAAAGACCGATTTATGTTTGACGTACGTACAAATAAATACACATTTACCTGTGTCCCGGTTGTGGCAATAGAGAATATCTATCGTGCAGAGTTTGCAATAGAGACACTAACCAATCAGCGCCTCGTGGAATACTTTCGGGCTCTTCCCCCAATTCAACCGTTCCGTAAAGAGGCTGCAGCCATTCTTCTCCGCTTAGCATTTCATCAATTTTTTGTATCGCAACTAATAAATAAAAAAATGTTAATATTCTTCTTGATCTACGTATTCGCTAAAAAGAATAAAAACAAGAAATAATTCTACATTTCTTCTCGACGGCGAGCCATCGAATCAAATATTGTGCATCGGTGAGAACGGCAGTAACGCGAGGACACATCAATGGTAAAGTAAAGCCCACTACACCCTCGAGTTCACGATCAAATCCTAAACATTCATCTATGGCATGTGAAAATAGAGCGTCTTCCATATATATAGCTGCGAGTAACGAATGTAATCTATCAACAGCGAGTTGTACGAGTCCGCATGTAAATTCTACCTACAAAATACATTATAAAACAGTTTATACATAAAACATTACATATATTTGAAATAAAAATTGTTTTGCGCTCACCTGCACGTTTATTTTAAAATCTAATGCATCAGCAATGGGTTGTAAATGCTTTATGAGGAAAGGCAAATGATCACGCAGCCAAGATAATATTTGCGTAAGAAACCATTCGGGCCGATCGAATCTATTTGTACGTCTATTGCCGGTAAAGTGAAATGCAAATCTTTTCTTAAGCGGTATAAGCATAAGTCTTACGGGAAGACTCAAATGTCGCTCTGTAAATTTAAATCCGTTTAAATTATGTACATATTTTACTATGGGTCATTCAATAAGGACGCTCGATAAATGTATAATTTATGACATTAAGTATGGAATATAATGTAGTTCAAACGTCCGCCGCGGTTTTACTTGGTGGCATATATTCATGGTCCACAGGCCATGTGAAGAGCCCGTTGGGCACAGAGATCTGGTGGCCTGTGCTGGTGCCTTCAATGCATTTTGTACGAGTTTTGGTGCTAAAGTGAATACTACAAGAAGCGATTGGTTGCTCGAAACGAATCGTTTTAGACAAATTGCACAAATCTCACATAATAGTAGAAGCCAAGATAATTATGCACTCTGGCGGAGGCCCTCAGCAGCAATTACACAGCGTAAGCAGCCGCGTGGTTGAACTCTCTTTTATTGACGAAATGTTTCTCGAACGGAGCACTGTTTTTGAAAATTTGCACGCATTATTCAACACTATAACCTTCCATGGTGATTTACCAAACACTACTTAACAATTTACAATAAATTTAACAGATGTTGTTTAACAATATAGCCACTATAACCTGACAAATTTCGAGCATCCCTATTGAAAGATTGTGTATAACGGTTAGAGATTATCTGAATCAAAATTAAACCTCCGTCTGTGGTATCGCCGTGCCTATTGTTTTCTGGCGGCATTTGGATTTGTAATAAAAACTGCACAATTTGTCTAAACTTAGTAAATGCTTCCGGAGGGACTGTTGTAGTTAATGAAATAGTGCCTGATGTGATGGGCCATTTTACTAGCTTAAGAGCTTCATCGAATTCTCTATATTGAACACATAATATATTTTAATACAAATCACTATTTATTCAAATCAGAATAATCTTTAAATGCGTCATTATTTAACATTATTGAAAGGAGTAATTAATTTTTATAAGTTTTTATTTGCCGCTTTAAAAAAACATTGCAACGAGGTATTCCCAGAAGTACCCAATCTGACGAATAGATGACGATTATTGTTTAAAAAACTATGATAGAAATACCTACCTTATAAAGCCAAACTAGATTCTACTTTGAGAGAGTCTGCTCCTTTATTTACAACAGTAACATATTGGATGGCAGAGTTTAAATGAGGCCGTACGAGCTACCAAGACGCAGTGGATCATCGTAGTGGTAGAGTATGCAAGCCAGCAGACTTGGAAGGCATTTACAAAAATGCCGTGCATCGTGCGCACGATAGGTTCTGCGTTTGCTCGCAATGGAATAAAAACAGCATTGTAAGGATGTTTCAATCAAGGCAATGTTTCACAGCAATAAAGCCGAGTTTTTGCGTCGATTCATAACCATGGATAAAACATGTGTCCATAGTGCCTGAGACAAAGATACATGGGACCCTCCACTGACCCGAGCTGTTTGTTAGTCCCGCTATTCAGGAGCATGCTAGCCCGCTCAACAAAAGTGCACAGCAAGGTGCAAAACACACTCATTCTCAACTTCAAGTGACCACTTGCGCTCCGAGCGCGGAGGTGAAACTAGCTAGTTTTTGTGAATTAAAACAAAAAAAAACTAGCTTAAATATATTGTAAATTAAGACTAAGTAAAACATAAATTTTATGGGGTGAGGGGAAGTCCAGTTTCGCTCGCAACCTAATTTGATGCCACGAACCTTAAATTAAATCTTAACTTAAATGCCCTAAAAGATGAGAGAGTGGTCACAAGGTTTGTGTGTCCAACCGGTCCGCCTTTCAGACCGCTGACACTTCGAGTAAGTGCTTCACAATCAGACACCATACCCAGATATGTCCACAAAACGTTGTATGCTTCCATGAATGAATCTCCGCACGGACACTACGAAATTAGGGAAAGTCTAAACATGAAAAGCGAAGCCCTAATAATTTAAAGTGCGTTTTTATTGCAAAAATGGTACAAAATATGGTAAAAAACCACACCTATTTGTTTAAACACTTTTAAAAAAATTCTAATTATTCTTTCCCTTTTATAACCAAAATCAATTTGTACTTCTGGGACTACCCTCATTCTTTATTAATCGTCAAAATAATACGTTATATTTAACATCCATACTCACACAGATAATTTATCTCTCAGAACGTTATACCAATAATGAGCAGTTTCGGCGATAAAATCGCCTCGATGACCATCTGTGCATTTTTTTTGTAATTCATACAGTTCTTGAATTAATAACACACTCTGTTCGGAATCTGTGCACGTATTCAATTCTTCACTAAAAGAACAAATTTAAACTATGTTATAATAATCCAATTTGTACTCAAATAAAAGTCGTTTGATATGATACCTTAATTTTTGAACCGTTTCCATAGATTCTAAATATTCTTTGGTTGCTTCCAATTTTCTTATTTGAGCTACCAAAGTCCCGAGGTGGTCTCTAATAGGTTCTACTTCCGTTAAAAAATCATCATTTTCCTTCGTCAATAATTGCAATTTATCTTGATAGTTTTTGATATTTTGTGAGGCTTCCTCCGCTTTTTTAATGGCAGCGGACACTTTCGAAGGCACTTCGCTATTGGCCAACGACAGCTGTAACAAAATAAACTTATTAAACGTGCCCCGAATAAATAAAACAAACACGTATGATTCATGTTGGATTTTTATACTCACCGAATCCTCGAGCTCATTTTTCCTTGCTAAATACTCCGATCTTATATCGTATATATATTCTAAATTACTGGCATCACTTCCTAATTTTCTGTTCAAGTCTGATATTATTTTTTTAATGCGTTCTTCGTTCATTATTGCATCGGCGTCACAATGTGTATTCAACTTATAACCTTAAATACTATGCAGTTTTTCAATCACAATACTTTAACATTGAAAATTAACAGGACGGAATCGATTAAATATATTATTTAACACTTTAACATATATACATCAACCAATAACGCAATATTTATTTTAATTAACATTTATCAACACTGCTGACAAAGTCCACGAATCAAACTAAACGTCAAATCTACATGATGGACGAAAATATGCGTTTTAAGACCAAATTAAAAATAGTTACGTCTATTTGACGTTTATAATTTTATGTCGTTTTTTAAAAAATCGCAGCATTTATGCGAATTTATACAAACATAAATTACATGCATAAAAAATATATTTAAATTTGTATTCAGTCATTTTATAACAATTGAGACATTTTTTATAAAACCATAGACAATTCGTCAATAAAATTATTTTATATGCGTTCGTATTTTTATCGGATTTAAATCGCTTTTTAAATGCTTGTATATTATTTTATAAATTCTAATAAATATATATGCACATTTTGCTGTTGATCTGCATTTATTTATATTTTAAAAAAAGGGGGAATCGTAGATTAAAATATTTTAATATAATATGATGTCTATGGATTTAAACATATTTAAAAATTAAATCTAAAAAAATAATACAATTAACACGAAATTCCTCAAATATATCCGATATTATTTACATTATTGATATCGGAAATATGTTTTTGACTCAAGTCAATTATTTAAGTATGGGAAATTATATTATGTATAAGTGGTTACATAGGGAATTGAAGGTATATTTGTATAATTTGCTTTCTTACATCCCCTATTTTAACAGGGATTCCCAAACTTTAATTTTTATCATGAATAAATTATTTTTAATAGATAATTCTGATTGACAAATTTGAAATTTTTTTTGAGTAAATTGAGCAAGTCGTTTTGAGAAAGTTGCTATATATAATAATTTATACTTCTTTTGTACAATATTGACCTGAGACAATGCATTACCCAGTTTACTGAGAAACCCCCAAATACAATATGCATGATAACAATGTTCCCCTTATAAAAAAAATCTGCTTATATGTTATTAATTTGTTCAGCACTTGTAATGGGTGAATGATTTTGATAAAAACAAGTGTTTTATTAGCGTTAAGCCCTGTTTTTTCGCTTCTGAAATATATTCGATTAGTCCTGATTAAGCCGGATAATCACGTTTTCTTATCTGAATGCCGGGACATTGGATGAATTGAAGTTTAAAAATACATAATATATAATAGGGGAGATCGACACGGTTTAAGAGACACTATCGAACCCTCATATCGGTGTAACGGAAGGCTGTATCCTATCCACTGTAGTGTGAAGAGCTTAACAGCTGCAGGGGTGCCAGCTGTGGCTTATTATCAACGTTTCGGGCTGTCGCGCCCTCTGTGTATAACACATTTCTGCAAAAATGCACCAGCTATTTCTTGAAAATTCCTCAATAAATTATTCGAATTCTGAATCATGCCAATTGCGCAATTCGATGACGAAATCGCAATCGATAGAGCAATAAAAGCGTGATCTTCGAAGTTATTGCGACGCCTTTTAATTTCACAGGTGTCTTTGAATCGCAGTGTTCTCATGGTCTTTCAGCTGAAAGAATTGACCTACTTAGACTTTCATTCATTTGTATCGTTCGAATACACCTTCAATATAAGCAGCATTGGAAAACGATTACTTTGAATGAAAATTAATCGTACTTATACATTTTCAATGCATGCGAATGAATTTCCACAACGAAAGAAAATCTGAGGATGTTGATGCGTTAAAATATCTATTAAATATTCACAGCACTTGCCTGCTATTTTCAGTTAGATGACTTGCAATGTCATCAATCGATAGACGTATTTAAAGTCCACTTATACATTTATCCATAAGGTCAATATCATCAATATTGTCACTCTTATAAAGTATACTTCTAAGCAGGGCCGTAATAAGGAGGTGGCAAAGAAGGCACCCGCCATGGACGCAACTGGGCATGGAGCGTAAAACTCTAAATATCAACCCGATCAAGAGTTGCACAGGGTTTTTTTTTATTTTATTACGTTTTTATAAATATATGCTAAATTGTCTAATCCCTCTTTTCTTCATTATCGCTTAAGCATTAAGCCCTTCTCAGTCGGCATAAGTCCGCAATAAAATAAAGACAACAATATTGTATTCTGATCAGTATGCTTGGCTCTCGTTGCACCGCTCATTCGTCACGTCAGCGGTCCGAAAAGCGGACCGATTAGACACACAGACCTTGCGGCCATTCCGTCCTCTTATGGGGCTTTTGCGACATTTTTGTACGATCTATACGATCACGTAAGGTTCCTCCAAAGGCAAATTTACATAGATGGCTCACGCCAAATGAGGTCAGGTGAAGAGGTAATTTACAATTATAAACAGAGTGTTTTGCATATAAACCGACAATTATTTTTTTTGAGGAAAGGGGAGTCTTTTGCTACGTTTCACACATAGACCCTATGTCCATTTCGAAAAATTGAAATAAGTCAACTTCTAAATTATTTAAATAAAAAACTAACAACTATTTTGAACTTAGTTTAGTTTTTAAAAGTTTTCGAGTTTATACCCTTTCCAACGATATGCTACATGTCATACAAATATTTCAATGAGTCGTTAAATTTGAAGAGTTACTAGATTGCTAGAGTCAGGGTTAATAAAATACTCTTTATATTTAAGATGATTTTATTAAATTTATTTACAAAATTTGTTCTAAATGGGTCATCTCTGCTTCATATGCATACACTTCTTTTTATTTAAATTTCAACTGTAGTTGTCTGAAGTAGCATTTCCTCTTTCATTTTTTCAAAATTTGGCAGCCCTGGTCCGTGGCTCGCACGGTCTCCCGATCTGACACCACTGGATTTCTTGCCCTATTCGCAAACACTATTAATGAAATATATGAAGTGATGGATGGATGAAAAAAATAGATTACTTTCGGGATAACCTAATATTAACTGTAAATTAAGTTTAAATCTGGTGGATCATAAGTACGAGAGCAATTCAAATATAACCCAGAATTTTGAAGAGACTTGATACATAGTTCGATGATGCTACTCTAAGTAAAACACCCAAGTGTTTGATTGGACCCAAAATATTAGTGAATGTCTGAAAGTCATGAAATAATCTGCTGGAAAAGTAGTATCAACGGTATTTTAGGAAAGGTATTTTGAGAGAATGAGACCTACCGTTGCCGGCTGCTGGATGACACTAAGATTGCTTAAATAAAAATGAATAATTACGCGTTGCGCAACAGAGGATGCTACTTCTCGCTTTCTTTCTTCAGTGACGGGATCAAGATGCTTTCTTTTCGATAGAATAAATGTATTTTTAACGAAGGAAACTATGTAGAAAAATAAGATACTCCATTTTTCCAAAAATGAATTTCTATCGTATTAATGAAAAAGGATTTGTGGCACGCGGATGGAAGGTGAGAGCGTGATGGTGGGACGTTAAGTGTCTGGGCGTATAGAATGTGGTGTAATAGAGGTTGTCGGAGTATCTCAGGTGGCGACCCTTCGAGATGGTGCCCCCTCCACTTCCGCCTCCGCAACGGCGGTTTCTTTATTTCAAATATAAAGCGGGAATATCGATCGACGGGTAGCACCTGTGCAAGCACCTGCCGCGTGTTCCGGGCCCCCTCGGCTTTCAGTCCGTCGCCGCTTCCGCAGAGTACGACGCGTTCTCTTCGTCCATGATCCGTTCGATCGGAGGGGCCCCCGAGTGCTGACGGGCGAGCCGGCGGAGCCCGAGAAGCCGGGCGCCCGAGGGGGTGGCGGTCACGGCGAGAGGTGTGAGCGAGGGGGTGGCGGTCAGCGGTCGCGTCATACTGTCCGGTAACGATCGATCGGGTCCAGTCTTTCGCCCGCAGGCGCTGGACGGCCGCATCCAACTCGCCGAAGGCGGACGACGCCCCGACCCTCGCCTTCGCCCTCGGAACGCCGATCAGCAAAAGAGGGGCGCGTTGCAGTGTCGAGGGATGCGATCGGCCATCGGACGATTCGCTCCGCTTTTTCAGATGAAAGAGTGAGCCGGACGCCCGACCGTCATGTTGATCACGTCGAATTCTTCGCCCGCCTCCGGGGAGCTCCTCGAGGACGACGCCGACGGGGCGACTCTGCCCGCGGACTCGGTGCCGGAGTCCTCGCACACGATAGAGATCCAGTTCGTGTCCGGGATCGACGTCTACGAGTCGGAGTGCACCGTCATCGAGGAGGTCGACGGATGCTTCCGGACCTGCGACGACACCGACGTCCAGGCCAACTTCGACTATTCGGAGGGCCTCGTCGACGGCGATCGTCCCGCGCTCGAGTTCGAGGCGACGCCATCCAGCTCGAACGAGTGCAGCACGGACTCCCACGACGATTTCGGCGAGACGGACCTCACCAACCTGAACTGGCTCCAGAACATAACGAACATAATGCCGGTCCCGTCGCTCTCGATCTCGCCGAAGCCGCCTCCGAAGCCCCTCGTCCAGAACGTGCGCCTGCACAAGTTCAAGCAGACCGTCCTCAAATGCCAGGAGGACTTCGCCGAGAACCTCGAGGAGTACAGGAGCAACGACTCCAAGAAGCCGGCGTACTCCTACTGCTCCCTGATATGCCTCGCCATGAGGCACAACGAGAACAAGATGACCCTCTCCGCCATATACAGCTGGATAAAAGAAAACTTCAAATACTACAGGAGCGCAGATCCCACGTGGCAGGTGAGTCCAACTTAACAAGAATTCTCATTACACATATTGTATAAAATAAAATTTGCACTGCATACGAGTGGGTTTCTGCCAAAATGCATTCCATTTGAAAGGTTTTATTAGGGTTTTTTGTAGAAATGACCAAAAAATGTTCAGCTTTTACATTCAAACTCGTCTTATCTTTGTTTAAGAAACAAAAGATACGTCCTAAACTCATTATTTTCGTCATTAAAATATCCATGCTTTCTCAGAAAGTCGAGAGACCTTAAGGTTCTTAGGGATCGCAGACCCCCTGGAGGTCTGCGAAAATATAAAAAAAACATATATTTACACTAGAACAAATATTTTCGTGGTATTATCACGTGATATATCTTTGAAATCAAACACTCAAATCTCTTTTTGTGCGATTACGTAATCAGACGGTTTTTTTTAAACGTATCGAGATATTTTGGATAAAATAGAAAATAAATCATCAACACTAACTGAAATTTGGAAAAAAAATACAATTTTAGGCTGTTTGGATCATGTTGCATCTGCTATCGCTGAATTTTGACCACATATTTTATTCTGTTTAAAATTTTGAAAAAAATGATTTTGCTTTTTTTGTTGCATTGTTTCAAAGTTTAGACTTTCAAGAATACATCTTCCAAAGAAATTTCCAAAATTCCGATTATTACAGAGTTATAGCTATTTTAGTGAGGCGGCAACTAAGACGATCCTACCAGAATCAAATCTTTAAATGCGCTTTTTTCAAAAATACTTTTTTCAACACGGTTGACATCATATTTCAAGTTCTGATGAGTTTTTAACTATTCACTAAAAAAGTTTTCTGATTTTTTATTTACTTTTTTTGTGCGATTTTGGATATATTTTATATGGATGTTTCAAAGTTATGCGGTTTTTAAAATCCATGAAACGCATCTTCATCTATGTAAGTCATATTATTTTTATATCAAATTTGAAATAAATCAATTAATAATTAGCGACAAAAACGCCTTTAAAGATTTCATTTTGGTAGGATCGGCTTAGTTGCCGCCTCACTAAAATAGCTATAACTCTGTAAATAATTGGAATTTTGGAAATTTCTTTGAAGGATATATTTATAAAAGTCGAAACTTTGAAACAATGTAACAAAAAAAAAAAAACAAATTTTTTTTATCAAAATTCTAAACTGAATGTGTGGTCGTAATTCAATGATAGCAGATGCAACATGATTTAAACACAGTTCAAAATTGTATTTTATTTCCAAATTTCTGTTAGCATTGATGATTTATTTTTTATTGTTACTGTTTTACGTGCATTTTTTGTTAATCGAAATTTCTCGACAAATTAAATCGATAAGTCTGACGAGCGTCCTTCTACATCTTTCAGAACTCCATCAGGCACAACCTGTCGCTGAACAAAGTATTCGTCAAGGTCGCGCGTTCGAAGCACGAGCCCGGGAAGGGGGGATTCTGGAAGCTGGACCTGGCCAGACTCGAGGACTCGAGGAAGTACAAGAAGGTCCCGAGCCCGCCGAAGCCGCCGAGGAAGCAGAAGGCGAGCGCTCCCGCGAGGAAGCCGGCGAGGGGCGACGCGGGGCTCCTCCGCGACGACGGCGACTCCTTCGACGCCTTCGAAGCCACCAAGCGCGCCACCGACTCCATCAGCGACATGTCCGGACAGCTGCCCGACTTCAGCCTCGACGGCCTCGACCTCGTCCTCTCCGATCCGATGGAGAGCGACGACTTCGGCCCCAACGTCATCGTGGAGCAGGTCCCCGCCGAGGAGGAGCTCGGGGCGCTCCTCCTGGCCGCCCCGTGGGAGGACCTCCAGCCCGAAGTTGACGGATTCCCTCTTCGATTCGTATCTCAAGTAAGCCGTTTCAGCTCAGATTCCGAGTCTTCTGCCGTCTCCTGAACGTGGCGATCGACAAATCCGTCCACCGCATTTGACCTTCATCGACATCATCCTTTTAGAATAAACATATTTTTTTACAAACTAAGCGATCGTTAAAATTCGTCAAACGCAACGAACGCACCCGCATGAATACAAACATAATTTGCGACAGATCGAGATACATATTTTAGTCAATCTATTTACGATCGAGAAATTCCCCCCCTTTTCGATGTCCGTTTGAATTTACAATGGACGACAAATGCAGCCTTATTACCATAAACGTCAAACGCACCAAAACAAACGCCTTATTTTGAATATTTAAATATAAATCGAATATTTAATCGTAGATAAACAGCTCAAAAAATCAATCCAAATTGCTGCAACAACGTCGAGGCGATAAATATATTTTTCATTGTTATCTTCGCCCTCGACTGATCGGGCTTCAATCACGAATTTAATAAAATGTCAATCGTATAAACGAGTCGAGTTGTTTATTAATCGGTAACAGAAAAGCAATTTGTATCCTTTATCAAACAATATATTAAGATCGATTGTATAACAATTCAGGGGCGTTTCTCAGTTAACTGGGCCAATATTGCATGAAAAAGTATTTATTATATCAAAAACGTTTTTATAATGCTCAAAAATAGTTCCTGTTAACTATATCACCAAAGCGATATAGTTAATAGCTATAAGAACAAATCAAATTATTTAAACAATATTACATGATTGTTAAGGAGGGAAACCACATTAGACGGAAATTTGGTACACTTTAGCTCAAAAAGTTATTAATTAATTATTTTGAAAATTCATAAGAAGATTTTCTATTTAATTATAATCAAGGGTAAATAAATTTTAGAATAATATTTTTATTAAAAATATGTTTTTTATTGCAAAAAATAATTAGAAAATCGTACTATTTTGTTTGAATCAAAATTTGGTTCACCTATTTAATAATTATATTGCACTTTGCATCAAAGCAGTGAACTCTGATGGCGACCTTCCGTGGATACGTTCGAGCACGGAGTCCGATCACGAAGCACTCATTTGTCGTATCAGTGGTCTGAAAAGCGGACTAATTGGACACACAGGGCGTGTGGCCACTCCGTCCTTTTTTTAAGGGCTTTTTGCGGCATTTTCTGTGATAAATGCGTACCCGGGGCCTTCTATGATCCTTCACAAAAGCCCCCCCCCCCCCACCTAAGTCCTACGTGACAAAAAAGTGCATCATTTGTTTATAATAGATGAATATTCCCATTATAACAAAATATAATTGAGCTATAAACAACTTAATTATATTTTATGCTACAAAACAGTCCCCTAAATCATAATAGGCTCAATATGGAATATAGGTATGTGAGCCGTATAAATAAGATCCATTAAGAAGATGGCGAAATCCGTATCACATTTCTAAAGCTTTTAAAAAAGTCAATGGAAATCAATTTTTAAAAAAACTATACCATATTTTTCATTTATACACAGTCCACTGTATCATTTTTTCAGAAAATGCTTAATATTTCCTTAAACAATAGAAGTATTTTTGATCTATTCCTTTTAATAAGATTTTATCAATATATAACCAAAAAATGCCCAATTTACTGAGAAATGCCCTTTATTTAAGATTTATATATTTTACTTATTACCCCACTTATATTTGCGTTAGCCGTGAAATAATTTATCAGATTTTGGCAGCAACGATTTATTTTGCAAAAAATCAATATACAAACGTATTTCATGCCGTGTTGAAATCCAAATTTATTCTCAAAACGATTCATATTTTACAAACGTGTTAGTCGTTAAGCAGATTTCATTGTTAGCGTAATTCTAGATGTATTATAAATGCGTAAGATCAGCGATCCGTCCAGTTATCATTTAACAAATGAGACTATGTTAATAATATATGTGTGATAAACGAAGAGCAATAAATTTAAAGACGATAAAATGTCTTCTTTGGTTGAAAATTTAAACGCGCGGACCCCAATCGAATATATTTTATCGAAGCCGGAGGCTCAAATTTGTTCAGTATTATTCTTTGAACGGTACGGCAATGCCTAGCATGTACGACGTACATATTTACAAAAAGATTACACAATTGGCTCAATTTTTAAAAATAATGCTTATATGAACCGTATATATTTATGTTTATATCTGTTGTTATATTGAAGAGGAATTTTTCAACGTCCATCGAGAATATTTATATTTAAAAATGTATACAAAATCACTATTTCTTAAGTAGATTTAGATCTGGATATGTTTAGAGTTTAATTTTGTACAACTAGTGGTGTGCCTTCATACACTCGTGTTTGTTGATAATCGCATCATGTGTGCCTAACTGTCCAAAGTTTTCATGTGAAAAAATGTCCGTCCAATTGATGTGTATATTAGTATATTGAAGCGTGTTGTGATGACGCTAGTCTTAATTAATGTTTTTTTTAAGTAAGAGAAATAATCATATTACAGTGTTGAATATAATTTTGAAAGGTTTAAGCGTAATTTATGTACGAGTCGTTTACCAAATTTAATTCCGACGATACTTTGAATTTGAAATTCACATTAGAGTATAAAAAAATGCATGAAATAGATGCACCATTGTTACTGCTATTCATAAACAAACTGAATAAATAGTATCCGTGGAAAAGAATAAAATAAATATGTTAAATCGCATTAAAAAATTCGTTAACAAAACAAATTCAATAACCCAAAACAATCTCGGAGCCCAGAGCAATAGATTATACCAAAGACGATGAAATAGTTATCTATGTATGGATTAGAATACTTTAAGAGAGTTATATTTATACTTTATTTCTAAACATTTTAGTCGTATTTAAGCGTAGATTATCGTTTCAAACTTTACGTTTACATTGTATATATATGTTTTAAAAAGAATTGCTTTACATTTTAGTGTCTACTATGCACAAACGTGTATAAATAAAATTAAACTACACAATAAAATGTAACTAGTTGCTCTTTTTATTGAACACAAGTGGTTATTTTGTAACGCACATTTTATAAGGATTTCATCGATTAAGTGTGAATATATTTGATTTATGTATAATACTATAACGATATTTTTTTGGGTGTGATTGCTCAAAACAAGCAGTAATAACAAAAAAAAATGATTGTCAGTATTTCTATTTAGAAGTGAATTTATTTACAATAAAATTTTAAAAATTGCAATGTCGTTTTATTTATTTAACACTTGATTTACATTGTATAAATTATTCACAGCCTGAAATTGTTATTGACATAATTATTAACATGATTATAACATAATTAATTTGTACTTTTATACATCTTAAAAAGAATGGTTATTTGTACTACCATCAGTGCGTTTGCGCACTAATAAATAATTGTTTATTAGTGCGCAAACGTCTATATTACTTGCAAAATCTGTATTATGTTATGATTTTTTTGTCAGTTTAATATTTTGAGAAATTTGCAAGTACAGGAAGACCCCGCTTAACGCTGTTTCAATATTACACAGTTGAACCGAACCAAACCAAGTAAGTTTTACTATATAAAACATCTGCATTAATGAGTCTTGTGTTTACATCGCCATTTTTACACTTCTGTTTAGAAAATCAACTAAAAAAACATAAAAAGTGTACATTTTGTAATGGTTTTTTTGCCTATATGCTTTGAAACAGTCATCGTTCAGTTTATTCTGTCTTTTTTTCAGATCAGTTTGCCATATTTTAGAATCGAGTCGTGGGATGGCTTACAGACTGGATAACGACATTCTACAAAGTTAGGTGGAAACAAATCCAGGTCTTTCCGTTGATGGATTAACTGAGAGACAAACTCGCCCAGAACTTAATGAAAAATCCCATAAAAAAATTTACAAATTTGTAGGATATAAAAAACTGCTTTTCTTCGTTTTTTGCTTCTGAACCGAAGAATTTCTTCAACAGGGAAATTCAAATTTTTTACAGCAAATGGCAAATTCTAATAGACTCAGAGGAAGAATATATTATACACAAAAACTGCACGTATTTTTGGCACTGCCGATATATAAGTAGGCATTTTAATTTCATGGTTGAACCACTGATTGTTTACTATAATTTCTTCAATCAAATTACTAACTAATAACTATTCTACATATCATCATCATCATCATAGTGCAGCCACAGACAGTCCCCTGCAGAATCCCCTGCATAAAAGGGCCTCTTCAATAACCATTCATAAGAAAGATATGTTACGTCTGTATCATACATTAACTCAAATGACTATATAGCAATATGATAATAAGAGATCAATAGAATCTTTAAGCTTTTAAACCTCCTATTTGAAAAAACTCTAAAATATAGTAACAATCTCATGGTGAACATAATATGAATTTGATAAAAAGAGATTACTGATTACTTTTAATCTCTTTGGAAACAAATAACATTGTATGAATCTAAATATGAACGAAATCCAAAACTGACTTTTGTTAATAGAAGCAGTTTTTATCTCTTTGATAACATTCAAATTGTATTCTGCCTTTCCAGCAGATCTTTCATTCATTCATTCATCAGTTTTAGGCCTCCCGCATGTGTCTCCATTCTTCTCGATCTTTCGCATCCGGATTCCTCCTGCTATTCTTCTAATGTCGTCAGTTTATCTTGCAGGAGGTTGGCTGAATTTTTTTAGGGCTGACTTTTTTGTTAAGAGCAATGTATTCTTCAACGCTCCCGCTGTGTGTCTGACGTTCATCCATTCGAGCTATCGTCTGTTCGGATAGTTTGGACTCTTTTGCTTTGTTCTAAAACTTTTTGAACGGCATCTTTAATGGTTTTTGTAATGTAGTTTCTTATTTCATTCATGTTGTTGGTATCATCACAATCTTCGAGCGCTATAAATCGATTTTGCAATTCAAATTCAAAGTTTTCTTTTACGTAACATCGTGTTAAGCAGGGCCTTACTGGAAATAGACATCAGACACATCAATATGATTCATCTGGGGCCATGAAAGGTCACCCGACATTGATTGGCATCACACAGTAACAGCATTTTCAAAATTAATTACATATTGCTTCTAATATGCTTTCAGATGGTAATACATACAACGGCTATTTATTGTGTTGTAAAAGTTCATCAACAAACAAATCTGCAACTAGTGCCACTGCCGTATTTATATTACCACTCGGCAGATTTGGAAATATTGAAGCGTCGGCAACAAACAAATTATTCATGCCGATAACTTTAAAATCGAAATCAACGACAGACGATCTATCACGTGGATCGCCAAGTTTGCACGTTCCTGCCGGATGATAAGACGTCAACGTTAAATGTTTTACATAGCATTCCCAATATGCATAACTATCAAATGGAACGTTTTCGCAGCCTGGGAAAATATATGGATTGATTTGCGCGCCTAATTTTGCCATTGATTTCGTTCTTAACAACTTCTTAATAATTTCAATTCCCTTAACGATGACATCAACGTCGGAACTATTTGAAAAATACATTGGATTTATCAACGGCATCTCGGAAGGATTTTTACTTTGTAATTTAACATAACCGATACTTTTCGGATGCAAAACAATAGGTAAAATCGTAATCGACTGTTGATCTTTTATTTTATCAAAATAATTGAACCACACGCTATCTTTCACGTCGATCGCTCTATGTAAATATGCCCCGTGATCACTTGTAATACCGACTGGTAGAATCATGAATTGAACATCCGGCAATGTGCAATCATCGTACACTCTATTTGTGGATTTTGATTCGATTTCACAGGTGTTAAGAATTGCTATTGCTTCGCAACCTGGTGACGTCCACGGTCCATTACCGTTAATGAAATAATTCCAAGCATTAATCGGATTAATATGACTTTGTAGATTCAAATTTAATGACGTATTGAGAACAATTAAGTCTAATCCCGTGGTTACATGATCGATTAAATGCTTCCCGACTGGTAAATTATGAACTATGTTTATATCTAACGTGTTGAGATCATCTTCAGGTCCAATACCCGATAGTAACAATAATTTTGGAGTTCCGATTGCGCCCGATGTTAAAATTACACCTTTTTTCGCACCGATTTTAAACGATTTACCATATTTTTCGTATATAACACCGTTAGTAATATTATTTTCATCGTCAATCAAAATCTTTTCAACCAGCGCATTGGTGATTAATTTTCCATTATGTAAATGATGATGTAAAAAGGCATGTGACGTAGACCATCTAGCTCCGTTCTTTTGATTCACGACCGTTTGCATAAAACCCGTTTTCGTGCCGTTATTCAAATTCGTCACGCCGAATCCTAACTCGTTAGCCGCGTTAAGAATTTCATCGGCTAAATCTGTTTTGAATTTTAACGCGTCTATAACTAAATCGAATTCTTCCAGACTGTCCAATTTACTGTTAATATATTCAATATCATACTTTCCGCTGAACCAAGAAACAATTTCATCCGCGTATCCTCTGGTGTAGATCATGTTATTTAATTTTGCGGATCCGCCGACAACTTTTCCCATCGGCCATTTACATTTCTGAAAATTTTTAAACGTATGTAAAAAGGTTTTTAAGTCGTTGTGAGACACATTGAAATATATTTACATTTCCTTTCATAGCGCGGCATGCATTTTCTTGCGGTACCGTCTCGTATTCCCAATCGTGGATCGATCCTTGGAGAAGGGGTCCGAGTGATGGTGGATTTAACAACGGACCACCTGAACCACCGGCTTCCAAGACAATAAATTTGATATTTTTATGAGCAGATAGCCGATGTGCTATCAATGATCCTGCTGTGCCACATCCAACTATACAAAGAATTTAATTTAAAAAATGCATTTAAATAATAATGTACTGAATTAAAAGCCATTTACCGATGATATAATCGACCACGTCGTCTATTTCATCAGGTCTCAATAAATAATCTATGTATTCAAGGTTAGAAAAAAGCCAAAGATAAACTTTGAAACAAAATATTGCAAGCAGATACAATATAGTAAAAGACAAAATTTTAAGATGTATCATCATTTAAATCACAATTTATCAATGAAATAGATATTAAAATGTATTCAAGTTGACGCGAAATTTACTAATTTATTCAACTGATCTTCGAATTAGTCATTATCAGTGTGCGAGTTCATAGTACTATCTAAAAAAACGTCAATGTCAGCTGTTGACAGGAGCGGATATATTATTTTTAATTTTGGCCTTAACACACAATTATATGTGTATGAAAGCAAAATTTAACGTCCATTTTATTGCGGATAAATTTTTTTTTAGAAAAATAAATATATTATTACTTATTTTAATGTTTTCATAATATTGACAAGTTTTTGTTAATCTGAAAACTCAAAAATTTGACTTACTTAAGTGAAATATTCAGGATTTTCGAAATAAAACATTATTACTCAGAGGAAAGAGATTGTAAAATCTGATCCCCCTTTTTGTCAAAATTACAAATTAACCCTTGGCGCTTAAAATATCATAACACATGTTTATTTTGTTCATCATATTTCTTTTGTTGAAAAAAATTAATTTTTTTTTTAAATTTACAAAAATATATATATTTTGAATTAAATGACATCAAATAAACTTTAATATAATATTTGGATATTATTTTTTCTTTTCGTGATAAATAATTTTCTTTAGTTATAATAAGACTGCTTCTATTATATAACGTACGATTCAAATTACTTAAATGTTCTTACAATTTGTGATTTATTTTGAATATTACATTAAGATTTCCTAGCTAGAATTTGAATAGAAATAAAATATTATAAGAAAACTTAATTTTTGTTACTTTATTGTTCATTAACACTTGAGAACCGCGCTTTTTGGTGTAAAAAAGCGCGGGGGGCCGCTCGTTTTAGGCAAATTTCGCAAGAAATCAAGACCTTTATAATAATTTACATATCTTTTAACCTATGAGTGATATACGTGATATTTTCAGGTTATATTCTACACAATCAAAGGTATAGATATGTGATCTTATTTTACAACTTTCAACCAGTGGTCTCAAACCAACGAAATACCATTTTTTTTCTTTCTATAAATATACTTGTATTTATATTTCATTAAAATTTATTTTACTATATAGGGTGATAATACTTCGCAATTCTATGGAAGGACCGCCACTGGATATGTATATATCCTTTACTTCAGGATCGTCCAACCTTTTTGTCTTGGGAGCTACTTTAATTTAAAATTGTCTTAGGATCGATTTCTAATGATTCTTATAGGAAATTTTTTACTTCTTCAAACTTAAAACTCAAATTTACATACCCTTTATATCTGTAGAGAAATCTGTCAACGAATAGTGAAATATTGTGTCGGTAACATTTTTTTTTGATGTTGTAGGCCCACGTTTTTACGCCAAATGGCTCAGCGGTTCATAACGGTTGGGGAATTTTTACGCCAAAGGCGTCAGCGGGTCTCAAAGTGTTAAGTAATTCTTAAATTCCAAAGTTGATAGAAGTAAATTTTAAAAAAACTAAATTTTGCTACTAAAACTATATTTTCTATTTAAATACAGTCCCCTGTATCGTTTTTTCAGAAAATGCTCAATATGTCCACCAAGAAATACAGGCAATTTATAATCATATTTAATAATCCAATGTTTATTTAATATAAATTATAGTCCAAACGATTCAATGCAATATTAGATGTTTCATACATAGGTAATTCTTATTTATTAATATCACAAAAATTATAAATAAAATACAATATTGCAACCAAATGCAGATTATTACCGAAAGAAATTACATGTAAATTTGTTTTTGTTTATGTTTATCAACTATGTTTTCATTCAATATTGTTCATGATCATAATGCGAGCAATTGAGGTTCAAGCTTTAAGCGCGCAATAGTTTCTTGCGGCATACAATAAGTGGGATTGATTGGTTTCACTTGGGTGTTTCCTAAGAGGGAAAGGCCAGCCAAGCCGAACAAAGTATGAAAAGGATCGGTCATATCTCCCGGTCTGTCGCTAAAGCCGCCCCCTTCCGGATCCTGACACGCCAAGATAAATTCTTCTAGCGCCTTTTTATCCACCCAATGTATTCTATTCATCATTGAAAGAGAGGCTAAAACCCACCTAAATTATAACAAAATAAT
This sequence comes from Stenopsyche tienmushanensis, assembly GCA_008973525.1. Lineage (NCBI taxonomy): Eukaryota > Metazoa > Arthropoda > Insecta > Trichoptera > Stenopsychidae > Stenopsyche > Stenopsyche tienmushanensis. The sequence goes on along the minus strand of WACJ01000037.1, from coordinate 1,165,459 downwards.
TGTAATAATTTAAATAATAAAGATACATATACATAAATACAATACAAACGAAAGAATGTTTTATATACCAAGAATAGCAAAGATCCGGTAATTTCTCTGGACGACCGTTTAAGCCGCCATTTGGAAGTTGTCGTTCGCACAACCACCAACCTAATTCGTCAGCTCGAAGAGCATCCAATCGACCGCACACAGATAGAAACCCGACACAGCAATAAATCAGACCTGCAAAGAAATTATGCTGAAATTAATAAAATACAGATTTAAACCCTTTCAACCCCTGTGCACATTGCAATGTGCATTCATTCTAATGTTTTTTGTGTGCTAGTTTATGTATTATTACATTTGGGATCTTTTTATATTGTGTAGATATTCGTCCAAGAGTTGGATGAGCTTGGTGAAGTAGTTGCCCTTCCAGGTTGCCTTGTCCTCCTTGTGTGTATTGTAAATGTACGAGAATTAAGGTTTATGAAAAGTTGACCACAATGTCACGGGCCGAGCACAGTATGTCAGATTTATTTTCATTGTTTTGTTGTAAGATCTAGTGCGCTTCAAAATCTTTCTCTCCCGCAATAAACTATGCGACGGGGATAAAAACGTCCAGCGGAAGAAAATCCGTACGCCGATGTGGACCATAATATGCCACATTTTGACAATAATAATAAAGCCACACGATGTAAGTATTCATATTGCAAAAGGCATTGCCATATGTTTATATTTTACTAGAAAATTTTTTTTTGTCAAATTTTCAAAATAGTTAATTTTAAAAACAGTGTTTTTTTCTAGTAAAATACATCTTTGTAATATAATAAAGTTTTTTAATTGTAATACATTGCTTTTATAAACCAATCTGACAATTTAAAAATAATTTTACACCGTTCTAGCCCATTTGTACATTGCAATGTACACGCTGTTTTTTTTCTTGAAAAATGAACATAGATAATAAAAATAACAATTTTCCTGCATGCCGGTTGAGCAGGGTTAAAAAATATTGCAAATAAACTAATAGATGAACTAACCAGCATGGCTTTCCGAACCAGGTCTCGATCCAAATCCTCCGTCAAAATTCATACAGCTCAAAACAAATTCCACAGCATTGTTTATATTCACGGCAGTCAAGTTTATGAAGCAGGGACAAACAGAGAACTGCGCAAAATGAGAAACGAGTATCGATTTCTCCCCATTTATCACCTAAAATAATTAAATTTTTAAATAAAATTACAAGCATTTATTAAAAACAAAAAAATTAAATCATAAAGATAAATACCTGCAAAACTTCCATCTTCGAGCTGTAATGAAGCAATATATTTGACGACGCCGTCTATGTCAATAGCATTTAATTCGTCGTATATACTGAGAATCTGGATTGCACTTAAGGTGTAAAGAATATGAGGATCGTGACCGATGCTCGCTGATATGCCACCGCTCTCTTTATCCTGACAATCTTTAATAAAGTCTATAATTTCTTTACGCGGAACCCTATGAAAAAACATTTATTAATACAGTAAATATTGAGGCATTGGTGCTATAAAAATAGTCGATATTTAATATATGTTAATGTGATTTTATGCAGATGATTAAACTCTTATAAATCATAGCGTTCTTATATTCATATTGTCCTGGATGCCCATTTATAATATTGCTATTGGTTTGAATGCGTTTAAAAACACGAATTCTTACCGAGACGTCTTTCCCATCAGCTCCAATGCAGTGAGTCCCCAATACATTCCTGACATGCGTAAAAATTCCGTTTTACAAAAATCATAGTCATCCTTGTCCGTTCCATAGGAGGCTAAATAAGTCGCATGCTTCTCTAGGAGCAGCTGCCGTGGACGATTATCATCTAAAGGTTGCGTGCCGACCCCAAAATGCGCCATACTTCAATCGCAGTCGAATTCGGCGATGACAGAACGTGTCATATTTTAACTTTTGGCCATAACACCAAAATTTGACATCAATCGATAAACAATAATTAAATGGTATCCACTCTAAAAATTAGTTTATTGACGGGATTGATTTTGTAATTATGATAATTGGGATATATTATGAATTTAAAAAAAAATTTAAACACAAATTAATATCCAACAAATTTTAATAAGTTTGAATATTGTTTTATTATTAAACTGAATAATATATATTAATATCAATAAATTATTTTTTTTTACATTGTAACATTATAAAAAAAATATCCATATTTTGCAATGTGAATTTTAAAAAATGTTTTTAATTTTTTAGCGTTTATTTGATAATTCTTGCACATTTTGTAAGATGGCTTAGTTTAAATTTAGGCTTTTAATGCGCGAAAAAAATTGACACATTTAAATAAATTGGTCAATGGCGTTAAGCTGCTTTATGAACTATCTGGCAGCCCAAAAATGTCTATCTCAAAATATTTCAAAAAGATCTGGGTGCAAGTACAATTTGGGGGATATTATAAATTTCAATTATTCAATTGTACGTCTCAATTTATATTATATCTACACATACAAATACTTTTACAATCATATGGCAGAGATTTACCATATGGTAAATCTGTGAATATATGGTAAATCCTCTTAAGCTAGTAATATTCTTTTAAATTTAGATTTATCTAATGATAAAGATGTATTAATATAATTACTCTTATTCCAATTCAATTATAAAATCAGATAATATGTCACAGACAGTGGATTGGCATTGTGATATATATATAAGGGAGATTTTTGTTAATATTAATATAATATTGACAAAAATCTCTGGATATAATTAATATAAATACACAATTGCAATAGTGATCCGTAGCCAAAGTTTTATCGTAAAAATAATACTTTGGGGAACTCTGATCTCTGAATAACCTGTAGATCAAGTAAAGAATCATTTTAAAGGAATATTTTCAAGGATTGAAAGATTCTGAATGAGTGAGTTCTGGAAGCGAGGTATTCACAGTATATATGATAAGCTCCAAGGCCCTAATAGAACGACAAAAAACAAGGGTATGGATTTAAACAGAAATAGGATGACAACAAGGATTTTTGTTGAGATGCATTGTAGATCTTGTCGGTTTTATAAGGGTATAAAAATAAGAAAGGTAAATCATACTGATTTTATAAAAGATCAAATAATCTTACGAGTTATTTTTATAAGATCGCCGCATAGCCGGAGGTTTTACAGTCATGATGCCTTTTGCTGGTCCTGATTTAGATGACCCATGATATTTCTTCTTGTGTTATTCAGCACAAGGATCATTACATTTGTCTTACGATGAAATTGAAATTATATATGCTGAAATCAGTGTTTATGTTATGGTTTTTTGGAACCTTCTGCATAAGAACTATTAGAATAAGATTGCTTTTTCAGTAAAAGGAATACTGGATAGTTTATTTCAAAATGATATATTGGATTTTGGTATAGTAATATTGGTACATAATAATATTAATAATAGTAATACTTTTGTTGTCCGCAGTACCAAGCTTTTGTACAGATGAAAGGATACTTACTTCGGCCGTCGTTAGTCCAATACGTGACCTGTTACCACCAGCCTGACTCCATAATCAAATAACTTAATAAATCGCAGTGGATACGCCACTAATTTCAAGTCTGTAGTCTGTGAAACTAATGATTAGTGATTTAGAGTTAATAAAACAGTAGATTACTATGTTAATATTTATTAATACATCAATAGATCAAATTACATTTATATCATCAATTTACAACATTTCTTATGATATTAAAAATAATAATAAAGTCAAACATCATTCAATATCAATACGATAACATATACACAGCGAGTATACAAAACAACGTATAATTTTACGTTAAATATTTTAATGAGAAAGATTGAGTATACTTTATATATTTGACTAGATATCAGTCTCTGTATTTTAAAGGGCTCATTTTCTCATTCTCTTATGAGATAATAATATAAAATCTACATGAATATTAAAGCATCCCCTTGGCATTTTATATTTATATATATATATATATATATTTATATATATTTACGACACAGCATAATGTTATTAATAACAATATATATATATTTTACATCAATATTAATATAAAATAATATCACATATATTAATTAATATTAACACCAAATACATCCGACGATGACAATGACATAAAATTTTGCATCATTTTGTGATGCATTTTGATAATAAAACATACATTTTTACTTCTTTAATTGAAGTTTTCATTATGATATATTAGAATTTATATATTACACATTTATATAATTATTTTACACATATTAGTCAGTAAATTTTAAAATACTCAGTTTGAATAATAGTTATACTTACCAAACCATCGTTGTTACCTTACCAAAGGATCTAATTCTCAATAATCATGGATTTAACGTGTTTTTAGTACGGAGAAAAATTAAGTATTTTTATTCCCATTACTAATAAATATACTCTGTTAAAGCTTTTATACCCTTAGACAACGAGCTATAATATTTACAAAATATGTTATTCAATTAGATAAATTAGAAAAATAATTGACAAAGTATAAGTGACGTCTTTAAAAAAGCAATTTCATTTCAATTGTACTATAAAAAAGCAAAGCCTGCATGAACTTTATTTCACATAAGATGAGTGAAATTCTAATATTAAGATATTTGTGAGTTTAACAACGGAGCATCTTTATAATAAACATGTTTATAATACGTATAATAATAATCAGAATACAGTTACATACACGTTATATTAATTTATATAAAAGATTTAATAAGATATATATATATAATATTTTTATTAACATCCAAATTTGATTTGAAAATTCCCCATGTGCATATGCAAGTTACTTTACAAACCAATTACCTTCTAAGCTTATGATTATTATATTTTGACTAAAAATCTCTTGACGTGATGAAGTAATCTTAAATATAAATGAATAAGCATTTTAGTACATTCAAATGATGTCGTTAAATATATTAAATGTTCGATGTTAGCATTCCGTTTACATAAAAATAAGCAACATTTATCTATCTACATTCAGCCTAAATTTGAATGAATGCCTATAAAATTTTAATTTTGATGTCCACAAAATGTATATATACAAATTTCTCATAAGTGGTTCGGAAAATATCTCATAAGACTTTTGGTAAATTTTGGTCTTTAAAACATCTACTATAAAAATTGTTTTTAAACGAATAAACACATTATGTTTATTCCAATAATTGACATCTGTTAATGCAACGTTGGTGAAAAATTCTTTAACAGCATAATCAATATGATATTCACAATGAATTTATTTGAACACTTATAAAAGCATTTATATTAACGTATGACTAATAGATTGATAAATAATTAAAGTTATGGAGTACGATCAATATCTTAAGATTTATATAGTTATATAATTTTTAAGGTTCATAGTCAATGTCTTTAAACGTGACTTGCGGTGCGGAACGATGTGATCTTGTCGTTGAACAGAAGCATTCCGGAGCGTACGTAAACGACGGTAATGCTCCAAATCCATGTGGAAGCTCTTGAGAATGAGCAATATAGCATCGTCTTGCACGTCCTCGCAGACCACCCAAACCGGACATCGGTACTAATAGACCGGGACGTCGGAGCAAATCGGGAGTATCTCGAGCTACTACAATTATAACATCAAATTAAACATATTTATTATGGTCTAAGATTGTAAAACAAGTAAAAAATTATTGTATAGTTTACGATCAGAGCTGCAACTTGCTAGAAGAGACGTTTGAGACACTTCACGACGAGCTCTTGCTTCACGACAACCCGGCTCTTCGCCTTCAAGCCAATATGTCAACATTTCTCCTTTACCCTGTAATTATAAATCAACAAGAGAGTGAACATTTAAGCCTGAAAAATATATACAGGAAAATAAATATACACTGTTGCTTGATTTTAGAAGCAATTTAGTATATATTTTAAAATGAACCTATTTGCATATATACCAAGAGCTGGCAGCATGCATTAAAGGTCATCTAACACATGTGAATAATTTAATAGTTGTGTTCTGGATCTCCAGACTATCATTATGACAGTCTGGCAATTGAGTGTCGTTGGATTTGGGAGGGGAGGGGGTTGAAATCTAGTAAAAATTCAACATAACTAAGTAACATCATATATTTTTTATAAATGAGTAAAATAAACAATAATTTATAAGTGCTGTTAAGGCAACGCGTTAACATCTATTTGTTCTGGCGTTTTTATAAACGTAAACTATTTAATATCATCATCATCATCATAGCGCAGCCACTAACAGTCCACTACAGAACTATGGGCCTCTTCAATATCCATTCATAGGAAAGGGGTTACATCCATTTCGTCTGTATCATACATTCACCTCCTCATTCGCTCGATATTGAAGGTAGCATTACCACCGAGTTTTATTTTGAACGCTCACCCAACGGGTATCCTGAGTGAACGTATTGACGAACACTTTCGCGAACGTCTCGATAAGGAGTTTGGGGGGTTTGTAAAGACTGAGTAGTTTTCATAGGGAGATGGTGGAAAACTACTCTAGACGACCTTTTTGACTCTACTGGAAAGGGCTTTCTGGAGTACAAGGAGTCCAGTCCCCCCTTTCCTCGCTAGGGCGTTGCCGGGGTAGGGTGAAGACATACGAGACGCTTAAGTGCATCTCGGATTCGCTCCTACACCAACTGAGGGTGTCTCCCCGTCACCGTACAACTTACCCGAGCGAATTCGAAACTGAGTGGTTTCGCCATTTTTTCAGGTTGCCCCTCTCAGTTCGGCGATTACAAAACGATATAGAAGTCAACGGAAGACAATGTTGTTTTTCGTTGCAAAGTAAAGATCATCAAATGCATCTCCTCGAGGCCGTCTTCTTGGTGTTCTTCTTGTTCCTGCTCCGTTCCTAGAGCCTCTCGGATCCGAACCGGTGAGGTTCCTCGAGTTCCATACTGCTAAGTAGGGAAGACCATGCAAGAGACAACGAGCGACATGCAAGTTAAGATTCGTATAAAAAGCAATGAATAGTATATAAACTGGATATCAGCTTGCTGTTAGAAGAGTATTTAAGTATCTACTCTGTAAAAAGGTACTAGTCAAGTGGCCAATAGTTAAAATACATAAAATCGTATAAGTATAATAGTTAGGAGTAGTCAAATGTGGTTAGGCCGCAAAAGTATTAGTCAAATTGTATTAGCAAGGGGTAGTTATGTCGCATCACAGTATTCGAACTTTGACGTTTAGTGTCTACCGGGCACAATCAAATAATATTTAATCGGTCAGACTGGGAGTAACTGGAAACAAATATATAGACATAGCTGAAACGAATAGGTTAAAGTCAGGTATCAAGTAATATCAAATAGTCAGGTCCATATCAAATAGTTTTATAGTCAAGATTGTATTATGGGAGCAGTCGAAAAAGCATTTTGCTCCCAGTGTTCCCGTGTTTATGTGATAGTAGGAGGCGGATGTGTGCGAGTATTTGTTAATTCACTTACCTTGGAAGCTTGGATTATTATGATCTTACTTGCGTTATTATCCTTGTTGTAGTTCCTCTCAAGTGACGCGGTGAAGGTGTTCCATTTTTTGTGCAGATGTCGTAAAAACAATGTTTTTCGGCGTCACTCGCGAATTTTATATATAATACAAGTGTAGTCGGCGTTTCGTCAGAGCGTACGAATGAACTTGCGCGGGGGAGAGTGCAGGGGGGGGGGGTCCCCGGCGTTGAGGGTGCCGACAAGTCACAGAAAGAACTCAACGTATCACAGAAACGAATTATTTTCGCAAAGCGTATCGAGCGCCGAGTCGTTTTACCTCCGACTATCGGGAGAAGACTGAATGTTAAACTTTGACAATTATTGAAAGGTTTTTAAGTCCTTAATTTTATTACAGTTAAGCGTCGATTGGGAACGGCCCACTGGAGGTAGAGAAAAGAACGGCACAAAAAATGCATTTCTTTGAATTTCGATGTTTGCCATAAGCCGCATGTTTAGGCGATAACGAAGGATGAGATGTAATAAAATTTAGCATTATATTATAATGTTTCGCGTGTAATTTTCGTTAGGACAAGATGAAACGGTCTTACTGATGAAAGGGGCCCTGTCGGAGGGCGCAGCCCCGGCGGTGAGGTGCCGACAAGTCACAGAAAGAACTCAACGTATCACAGAAACGAATTATTTTCGCAAAGCGTATCGAGCGCCGAGTCGTTTTACCTCCGACTATCGGGAGAAGACTGAATGTTCAAACTATTTAATATAAGGTGTAAAAAATAATTTATTCCAACTTTTTAAAATTGACATCATTTTCTGATTAGCTTCAGCAAGTTTGAATCAGTCTGGGTACTATCTCAACAAGCTAGTAATAGTCTGGCAACCCAAATCCAACGACACTCAGTCGCCAGACTGTCATAATGATGGTCCAGAAACACGCCAGAACACAACCATCAAATCATTCACATGTGTTAGATGACATTCAATTTATGCTTAGCTTTTATATATTCTGGATATTAAATCCATATTTCAAATAAGACCCTTTTTCAAAGCTAAATTTAAAATCAATTTAGATTATTATAATAAAATAAAATATATTAGTTTAATGTAAAGAGTAAGGTTACAAGGGTTTTTGAGATCGGGAGAATTTTTTTGTTTCGTGTTTGTCAGCCATTTTGTTTAGTCATAGAAAATTCTTCCGATGGAGAGATCTTCACGAACTCCCGCCAACTTTTTTTGGATTCTGGAGTGTATTGGCACACCCAAGTCTTATTCCCCGTCACGATACAGTCCAGAAAAGCATCTCCCTCCTGCCAATCACCCGCAAGCTAAATTCTGCGCAGTGGCTACCACTGATTGACATAACGCGTGCTTTTCGCACGGTTGCCTCGGACAGTCTTCTGAAGTTGACTGACGTCCGTCCCCTGGATCTGCAGCTACAGATTAGCGCAGTCAAACACAGATGGAAAAAGAGACAAATCCTGGAAGTGAGCGAAGTATTTCTTAACGCCTAAGAGGCGGCGGAGATAAAAGACTGTATCGCCATACAGAAATGGGTGGCGAATGCTGCCAACGTCGAGTGGTAAAAAAGATGGTCGGAGTCACACAAAGGACGCCACATGTGCATGTTCTTCAACTCCATTGAGCGGAGACTAAATTATCGTTGGGTCAATCCACTTGGGACTGGATCTCGCAGGTAGATAAGATTGTGCCTAGGGGGGATATTGATGTCCCTGAAGCTCGGAGATCTGGTGACCCATTCCGGTGCCTTTAGCGCCTTCTCGCATTTTTCTCTACTTTTTGCATAAAGCGTGCCCCTGGCGAATACTACGATAAGCACTGGACCAATCTGAGGGCCCCCAACACATAACGCAACTTTAGAATTACACACTGTCACGCACAGATATACTCCTTAGCCCCGGTCATTTCACGCGGCATACACAGCACAAGCGTAAGCAGCCACGTGGCTGAACCTTCCTTTCCTCTCTTTGCTATCTCTCTCCTCACACTCGGTCACCAGATGGAGCAGAAGTTGGGTCCTCTCAGGGCACATAAAATTAGTTTAATACTAAATGTGTGCTAATGATGCGTGTGTTGTTTTTATGTCGATTACGCTCTGGGGACACGCTCGAGAGGGTGATAGGTCCCCCTTTTTTTCTTCCCTGCTGTGCAAAACTATCCAAAATCTACGCGCGGCAGTCACGCGATTTTTACGGTGCTTCGGTGTGAGCATTCTGGGCACCCATCTCATACACAACTTCTTATAACCAATTTTTTTCGATACAATACGGCCTTCTCTGAAGAATCTAACCCACTTCGTGACATTCCATAATCTTCACGAGTTTTCGATGAGTACTCGCAGCGGTATTGTTCTGCAAAGTGGTGGGAGTGCGCGATGACCTCTCCATCGGAAGAATTTACTGTGACTAAACAAAATGGCTGACAAACATGTGGGACCAAACACGCCAGATACGCCAACTTCGAAACAAAAAAAATCCTCCGATCTCAGAAGCTCTTCACCTTCTAGAATCTAGATGACCCTCGTAATGTGTTTACACATAATTTCAAACAAATTATCGCCAGAATAAATTCACGTCAATTTGCATGATGAGAATGAAGGAAATCCATATATATCCTCGTGAATATTTCATGATATTTTTACCAACATCAGATGTGTTACGTATATTTCAGAATAAATTTGGATGTGTGATTATGAGGGAATACAAAATCAAGATAGCATTCAGTTCGAAAAGTCGATTATAAACTGAAATTAAATTTCAACTGTCTGCTTCTTTTTTCAACATACTATTTATATATATTTTTTCAAATATTTTAAATATTTAAATTAAATTAAATAATTGCCCTTTTACAATTTCCTCCATGGGACCATAACCAGCAGCTTTCATGTGGTTTTAATCTGGTGAAAATTGAATAGCTTTGTTAGGTTATAATTGCTTTAAACCAGAACTTCAAACCGTTATGATTTTCGTTTCGGTTCAGTTCCGAACATTCATATCAATACCTTTATCATGGTGAGACCCCTTTCTACGCAATGATAGCCTCCTAATTTTCTCAAAAGTCGACACGTAGCCGCCGACACGTGGATCCTTAAAGGCTCTCCTGCCGACTCCATCCTGCTGGCGGTGTTGACAGTGTCGCCAAAGAGGCAATATCTGGGCATCTTCAGACCGACGACTCCTGCGACGCATTGTCCAGAATGGATACCTAAACAATGAACGAATCCAAATAATTATACAACAATTCTTACAATACAGATTTAATTAAAATATGAAGATGTTTCACCTATGCGTAATTTGAGCCTCATTCCATGACGATGGCGTACTTCCAACTTCTTAACCCTGTCCAACAAATGCAGCGCCATCGATGCTATTTCTCCTGCATGACGATCGCCATTCCTCAATGGTAATCCCGATACAACCATATATGCATCACCTATCGTTTCCACCTAATAAACATAATATGAACGATTAATTAAAGGTATTGCAACGTAAACGGATCGCTGATGTAGCCGGGACCGCGTTGTTCAGCCGCGGAAATCGCACCCTCTCATTCTCGATGGACGTGTATGCGCTCAACAGAATACTCGGTTCATTGTCTTTAGGACGTGCGCTTTATGTGCAAAGAATCATCCCCATTACTTAAAACCAAATCCGAGTCCGGGATTTCGTGCTTCTGTGAGAACGCTCAGACAATTTTACTGTTCATTATTGCAATCCTTTTTAGGCAAAGCTGAGTATCATTATTTTCTTTGACCATAGATAGGCTTATTAGATAGCATGGAATATTTGAGCGATACTATTAATATTATCACAAAACCGATGTTTTTAAGAAGACATTTGAAATGTTCCATTTCTTAATATAGCGCGTCCCTTTTCCAAAATGAAATACAGCCTATTATTTTTAAGGGATTGCGTCTAAATGTATTGATCCTCGAGAGGCGTATTAGATTTTTTTCAGAATTAGCCCCTCGTTATATAATATTTCTTTTGAGTCTGACTTTCAGCATTCCGCTCGCACCGCTTGGCAATTAAATAAAGGGTTGAGAAATTCACAATTGTGATTGAATCATTACATTATTCTACTAATAACGTTTGAATAAACTCTTCTTTCCGTATAACTTTGCAAACTTCCAGCAAGAGTGCTCCGTCCACGTGGACTTGTCGGATACTGAAAACTGACCACTGGAAATCGAAAAATGGCATTTCTTTCAAATATTTAGATATTTTTGATATTCACGACTTACGAGAATGTATTTTTATACAAAAAGAAGGCATCTGCATTTGAAAAACACCCAAGAAAAACGTATTTTCTTATAAACACTCTAATTATTGATGTATAAAATAATTTTCATTGATAATTGTTATCGAAAACTAGACCCAACTGCGAGACTTTAATGACCGACCATTTTCTTATAGGACTTCTCTTGGCTTATGTTTTAAACTCCCTATCTACTTTTTCGAAGCTATTAAGTTTAAAATCCCTCATTCAGAGTTTCTATACCATCTATAAGAAGGCTTGTGGGTACACGAGCTTCAAGCTAACATATCACTCAATAAGTTCATAGGATGAAATATAGTTGGCGCCACTGTTGTCAAATCCATATAAATCCACAAAATAATTTTGGTCGATCATAAATTGAAGTTGCGTGATAGTTGATACTTTTAAAGATATCAGAAGGCAGTGTATTCACCATTTTGCATCAACATTTGTCCATGAGAAAGCTTTATTCGAAGTGGGTACCGCGTTTGCTCACACTCGATCAAAAACAATTCAGAGTTCTGTTTGGAACTCTTTCAGCGCCGCAATTAAAAGGATTTTCTCGTGCCGTATTTTTGGTATTTTATTCATCGATTACCTTGAGAAAGGTAGAACCATCAATTGCCGATAATATATGGTGTTATTGATGCTTTTAGTGGAAGAAACTGCAGAAAAAAAGCCCTAAATTAAGAATAAAAAAGTGCTCCTTCATCAAAAAGCCAGATTAACAGCGACATCTTCCGTCTCTCTTTAGGCGCAATGTGTTATTTTAACAGCGCCATCCCTTGAGGCCCTGTGGAGACATTGCACCTGCATACCGACCGATCGCTTCTTGCGCGTGCACCGTTGCCGGTTGGGTAGTGACGCGCAGGAGGCGGGAGTCATCGGTTAGCCTTGGCTGCGGGAAGACGTCCTTCCTGCAGCCAGATCTCGCTCTCGTGTTGACTAAAGATTTATCTAGAAAATAGAGCCTTTTTGTTCGACTACCGTTCATCCCCATCCATCTGTCCGGCTACATACATTGAGTGATGTGTTAGAATAGCAAGCTAGTAGAGCACCAGGTATAAGAAATTTAACTAAGTATTTAAAATATCATTTGGAACTATTTAAACCCACTACACATTTATTTTTGTATAAAACAGTATTCTATAAGACAAAAAGGAAGAAACATCTCATTAATTGGCCTTTGATGTCCTACGTAAAGGGGGTGTATTATTTTTATTTCCGCTATTCTTATCTTTAGAATCGGAATTATATCAACATTGTTTGCTAGCTCGACAGCATGAGCCCTCCTGTACAATAATTTGAGACGAATATTCATGTTTTGATGTAAAATTAAATAAAATGTTCATAAAGCATACCTTATATACGTCGTAGTTGGATATGATGGAATCACAGCAAGTGTACAGATCGTTCAGCAATTCGACGACCTGTAAAATAAACATTCGCAAATTTCAGCAAATTCGATACGATAATTTGACTGAAAAAAAATATACATCAGGTCACATGAAGGGCTGTTAAAACATAATGTTCGAAGTAAGGACAGCGTCTCTTTGTTTTGATACGCACATCATAAAATATGGATCTTTCGCTTATAAAATATACGAAAGCTTACATCTCCTTAAATATAGTTTCGGTAGGCTTCTTCGGTTTCAGGCTGGAAGATTGATATTGATTTAGACGTCAGTGTTTCGAAGAAGGACGATGAAGGAAACGAGTCTGCTCGTTATTTATTTATTATAATTTACGCGGCTGTATCGCATTATTATTATCGAAATGTCGTAAATTTGGTGCAAAAAGCGAGAAATAAGAACCATTCATATTCATGATGCCAGGCAACAATATTACACCTCATGTTTGAAAACTATTGCCCACTATGAAAACGTACTGTAAAACATATATTTATTTTTCAAATTGAAATAATTTCAACCTTTACAAACTTGTTCGTGATTACATTTTCATATTTAATATTCGGACTTTATTAACATCCAATTAGGGGTGGTTTTCAAATGTAAAGTTTCATTATTTAAGTCAATAATAGTATGATGTTAACATAGTTAGCAGACCCTTATCATGCTTAATTAAATAAATACATTAGCGCTATTGTTAAAAAATAATTTTAAATTGAGATATTTAATGACATCAAAAGATATACGAGGGTAGTCCCAAAAATACCCGACCTCTCTTGAGGTGTCATCACATCAACGACGAATTATAAAAACAGCAAATTGCGGCAGATTGTCAAAAGGGTGGCGGGTTTTCCTATTGTAGGTTAATTGAATAAATACGCTGTACCGATTGATCGACATTTTATTGATTACCTGCAGCACCTGCCTCATTTCGACCTCTATCACCGAGCAAATGAAATCATAAACGTGTTCCGTCGTTCATCGTAGCCGGCTCGTCGGTCAGGACCATTGTTACGGATTACGCCGCGATCGATCGATCATGCATCGCGTCGAGATGCTCTCAATCGCAAAAAGCGCTATGCATCGCATATTGACTGAAAATTAGAACATAAGAAAACTGTGCACAAGATGGGTGCTGCGTTTGCTCAAAATGAAACAAAGACAGCGTCTTGGGGATGTTTCAATCGAGTGTTTGACGATGTTTCACAGCAATAAACCATTTTTTGCGTCGATTCATAAACATATGTCCATCACTTCAAATCTGAGATAAAGGGACATGGGGACCATCCGCTGATCAGAGCTGTTTATTGGTCCCGCTATTTGAGATTAAACCAAACTGTTCAACAAAAGTTCACAACAAAGTGCAAAATCTGAATTTAATATCCATGTTCGTGAGGACATGTTCATCCTCAACTTCGAGTAGCCACTTAAGTTCTAAGCACGGTGGAGAAACTAGCTAGATTTTGTAACTTAACACTAAAAAAGCTAAAATTTATACATATGCATTAGTATGATATATATCTAGGTTTTATGTGCTTATGAAATTCTAGTCACGCTCGTGATCTCATTTGGTGCGAACCACCTATTTAAATTAGTCTCTGGAATTGCTTCTTTGAGCATACAGCTCATATAAGGCCGCAAGAAGCCATAAAAGAGAACGGATTGACCACAAAGGCTATGTGCTCAACCAGTCCGCCTTTCTGACCGCTGACACGACGAATGAACGCCTCGGAATCAGACGCCATGACCTGTGAGGGACCTGTGAGGAACTGAATTCGCGCATTTAAATCCAAAAAAATATTATGGCATATAAATGCGAACATTTATTACATTATAATGTAACATATTTCCCCGAATTCGTTGAACATCCCAATTATTCCATATGGTATTTGTTTGATTCCTCGAATCACTAAATTGGATCACAATACATTTTTTATTAAATGTTATAATAAAAAAAATACTTTGAAAAATGAATATAAATATAACTAAATAAATGCTTAATAATATTTTATAGCAAGGACAAAAACGCCCATACAAGAATTGCGTAATGTCCATTTAAAAAGAGAGAATATTTCATATTTGATTTCTTTTCTGCCATAATATTGATATCTCTATCTAATATATAAAAATGAATTCTTGTACGTACGAAATGCGCGGCCATACCGTTCATCGGATTGCGATAAAACTTCGTATATTTATTGCTAAAGATTGCGCAAGTAACATAAGCATCCTTATGTAATATATAAAAATCAATGTTTGTTTGTTCATATTTAATGCGCTGCCATACTGTTCATTCGATTGCGATGAAACTTTGTCAACTTATTGTTTATACTTGCGGGAATAACATAGGCATAGTAAAAATATTGTTTATGTACGCAGTTTGTTATGTGAGACATGGAATTGCAATGCATGACGGGTAATCACTAGTAATATAATATATTTTGGCTTGACTTTGGCATCGGGATAAGATTATCACACTATAACGACACTATTTTCGCTTTTGTATTGAATCGAAATGCTTTTTACAGCTTGTAGATATTATAATATATTGCCTTTTGAATTTAAAAAATGATAATTTTAATTACAATACAAAAATATCAAGTTTCATTAATGAGAAGATAAAATTAATGGAATATACATTGGGGAAAAAATTAACAAAAAATAGATAGTTTACTTATTGATTTGATTAAAAAATATTTTCATCAAACTTTTGAGCTTTCATCGAAAATTAAGTTTTTGCCTTAATTATGAATATTTCCATATAAAAAAATTGTTTCGAAATAGTTTAAGCATGGTGCTTATCAAGTCGAATTTTTATTCAATTCAAGTTATCATCGAACAATTCAAATTATAAATTCAAACCTTTTTACATTGAAAAAATGAAATATATCGAATGTGTATGGGTGCATTGTTAATAAAATGAAATTCCTATAATACGAGTTCACAACTTTGTGTTCCAATTTTACAATCCAGTTCATGGAACTGAGAACGTACAACAGAAGGAATAGACTATTACGTTTTATCTACTTTAAACGATGTGAACTCAGGACAATATCGAGCCTTTGAACCCACTTTGTGTCAACATGGAAGTTCGAATTGTACAACTGCAGTTGATCTGTTAGTTAGTTAACAGAAAGAGGACGACGGCTTTATTCTACGAAATAAATCCATTCAAATGAGAATTTTTACTCTACATTACGACTACTAACAATGAATAAAAGCTTAAAAAGAATTTCTAATGATAGAACTTTTACATCACAAGCTCTTTTACATCGCACAACGTCCGAATTAAGATCATTTAAAAGCACAAAAATAAAGAATTTACCATAGAAAATCGGCATAAATGACGTTTAAGAGATCAAAATATTTTTAGTCCATCGTCTCCAAATAGGATTATGTGATTTAAACAAATATAATATCATAATTATATTTAAATTTCCGCATTAAAATAACCCCATTTCCAGGAAAATCCCCTATGGGAATAGCCTACATTCGATAAATGGATATGGAGAAAATAAATACGAGCTAGTGTTTGCTTAAATATCATCCAATCGAACAGAATATACTATCCGCCAATACAACTGTTACTATATTTTCACTCCATTGTTTGAATTGAACTGTAAAAAACAACTAAATTCGTAAAATGTTTTATATATAAATGTATCCATCGTATAATTCTAATCTATCAATAATTTAGAGTAGGGATGGCGAACCTGTTTGATAAGTGGGTAAAATTTTCTTCATTATTTTTTCAACACTTGCCCTTGGGTACGCCTGGTAAACGTCCTTTATTTGGAAGGGCAAATCTTTTATATGTATCACGTTATTCAAGGGAAGCTCTCATCCAGGGTCTTTCAGAGAAAATTAAAGACCCGGGGCAACTAATATTTTAGAGGCCAAGTTCAAATTTTAAAATAAAGCTGTGAACAATAAAATAAAATGTAATAAAAATAAAAAATAGTTTTACACTTCGTTCTGTTTTCGTCGAGCATATTGCCAATTTTAAGCCCCCAAGACCCGGGGCAGTAACCCATCCTGCCCCCCTTCAAATAGGTGCTGTTTTCTAGCCTTAAAATACGCGAATGGATTTATATATAAAAATGAATGTCTGTGGTCTGTGATCCGTTTGTCTCGGATACGTTCCTGTATACATTAAAATTAAATTAAATAAAATACAATATAAATATTATTTGTATTGCGAGGCGTTTAGCGGATGCACCATGTTAGCGCATATTGGTCTGGTGATGGCTTTAATAAACAAAGCATAACAACCGTTGATATATTATGTAATTACTAAGCGCTCGGTCTTCGGTGGACTTTGCCCGGAGATAATATTGAATCCGGTTCGTTTATATACTTAGACAGTTGGTGCAGATACAAAACCTTCGTAAGTCAGTGTCTGATTTAAAGCAATAAGTGGCTAAGAAATAGCAAGGACCTACTTAGGTCGTGATTTTGGTCGAATATTGCATAGCGCTGATGTTCGCCGTCGATCGGTCTCCGACACCGGCGTTGCAACTAAAGCGTAGTGCCGGCGCTGCACGTGACCCGCAGTGCGGTCTTCGGGGCCGGAATCACGTCACGGTTGGCAGCCGTGACAGCGGCGAAGGTGACAGCGTGGGGGCTCGCGAAGTCAGAGGCGCCCCCAGGGCTGTTACAATACACATTGTGTAAAGTGCAGATAAATTATCTCGAATGATGTGCCAACCGGCGTTCGCGCGCGTCAACCGCTTATAAATATTTCCGCGGCGCTGCGAGATCGGATTTCTAAGCGTTAATTACATTTATAATTGGCCTTATCTCTCGTGAATATCGTAGATTGTGAAATAAATAGAATGTAATACAATTAAATAAATAAACAAAAATCTATTTTGGAAAAGAGCCATCCCTTTGTATAAATAAAATTGTATAAACAACAAACAAATCGTTATCAAGCATTCGTATCCATTTAGACTCGAAAATAAACTTTATTGACATACTACGACTTGATATGTGTGGGATTATTGTTTATTCTTGTCGTTTTTGCCTAAAATATTTAATATGGTTTGGATTTTTTAAAATACTCTTCTAGTGTTTTTATTTGATTTGTTTAATATTAAAAAATATTTTCAATATGTTCCAAAGATTTTAATATAAAGGATGGATGCACGAATAAGTTAGTTGGTGCGGGCGGGGGCACATCTTAGAAATAATGTGCTCACTCTATTCCCAAACAAAAATCGAAAAAACAAATTAATCCATTACATTATTTTAAAAATAAGTCGGAAATCTGAAATCGTGTTTCTATTGGGTTTTATTAAATTTGATCATGCTCTTTCATACGAATGCGGAAAAATAAACTTCATAGTAATATTACTTCATCACACAATTCAGTAATTATCTCCTCTCCTCAATAAATAACAGCCCTAATTAAAACGTTGTTAAAAAAGAACATTATTTTCGATCAAAGACTCATTTCAATTAAGATGAGCCATCATCCAAAATATAATAATACATTGTTCCTGAACGAAATAATTAATCGAGTCCTTGAAGAATTAAGCCCTTTATTAACGACTGTAAAACGACAGTGAAAAATACACGCTTGCTTAAAATAATATTTTATGAATAGATTGCTAAAATAGGCAACTTCCTATTTATGTGTCTTCTATAGAAATTTGCATATAATTCGAAGATTTATTCTTTTTTATGGGAAGCAAAAATAAAAACATCAGCATTAATGTGAATTCGAAAAAGGACGTTATGTAATCCTCTTTGTCTAGAAATTCCCTCCCAAAAATATACGAATGAAAAGATTTTTTTTGCACCTAAAATTGGTTCATATTTTGCCGATGTTCTTCGAACGGAAAGCTCAATATTATTGAATGAGCTTATAAAGCACGATTTGAGGACTTATTAAAATAATGTATTTTGTATGTATAAAGATGCTAAATGTATAAATTACCTGCATGGGCGTACTATCAGCCGAAAGCTCCGTGAAACCGACGATGTCGCTGAAGTATATTGTGACACAGTTGAAGCTTTCTGCTTGAACGGGCTCTCCTCTTTTGAGCGCTTCTGCCACACTCCTGAGGGAATAAATACAAAATAAAAACGATATTAATATTAGAAAAATGTTCGCATGAAAGAGCTTTCATTTATGTTCCTTTAATCTTCCATCAGAGCTTAAAGCTTGTTATTTCATTCGAATGAAAACATTAGCGCATTCAAAACAGAATGTATATAATTATAATCACATTGATAACAAATAAATAAGTATTGAAATCTAAAGTTCAATGCAAAAAAATGCTTAAAAAATATCTCTCCAGAGCGTTCTTCCTGTTGCTTTTAGTGCCCAATAAAACCACCGAACATGGAAAACATCTAAAAAGGTCATCTATCCCGTTAGAGTTTGTTCCAAAGGCCTGTCCTGGGAATATGTTACAAATCACAAATTTACAGAACATTCCCTTCTCTATTGTCTAATTCTAATTGGGTCACAGTACATTATGAAAATTGCAAAAGTTAAGACAAATTAATTACTTGGGCAGCATCCTGTGGAGGAGTTGGTCTGTTCTCTTCTTCTCCTGCGTCAGTTGCTCAGTCCTTTCAGCTACAAGGCCTTCCAAGTTATACGCATATTTTTCCATCATAGCCAACATATTGTCGAAGATATTAGGTTTTCTGTTAATAAGAAAATATAATTAAAATCTATAAAATTTTAAAATAGATTTAAGATAGCCCCAAAGAGGTCTTGTGATTGTGATTAATTTCCTTAATCCTTTGACCAGTGAGTTAATTTTAAAATGATTTAAACGTAGTTGCTATATCTGTATGTCCGTCACTTATCAAGCGTACAAATCCACTTATTTCTCAGGACCGCGCAGCGTGTATAAAACTTGTATATCTATAAATAAACACTGTTGATAACCTTCAATGTTCGTTCATTTTTTCGCGTAAACATAAACAATACACTTGAGATTGTAGCGTGGGCGATTTACCATCCCCTCATAGTAGCGCTGTTAACAGCGACATCTTCCGTCTCTCTTCAGGTGCAATCTGTTATTTTAACAGCGCCATCTTTTGAGGCCTTGCGGAGACAGAGAGATTTGCCATATGCTACTGAACAATTTACAATAAATTTAATAAAAGTTACTTTAACAGCATGGCCGCTATAACCCGAAAAATTTTGAGCGTCCCTGTTTCTTAAAAGTCATCAATTGGTGAACTTACAATCCTTGCTGCATTTCTTTCAGTCTAACACGAACAAATCGAATATCAGGTCGTTGTTCGGGTTCTTCATGCCAGCAAGCCTCCATACAATGCAATACATAAAAAGCAGCACCCTGGGCACTCAAAGGTCCCAACGGTGGTCGAAAGGTCACTTTATCGATTGGATGCCTAACGCGTCCCAATATTTCTGCAATTAAATTCATATTGCAGTAAAATCATTTGGTTTAATACACGACATTTAATAAAATTATGAAATACCAGCATTAGAAAGATCTGTATGACCCCAAGGTCCAGCTCGCCCAATAATCTCATATAAAACTACGGCGAATGAGTATACGTCTCCCTTTTGGGTGCCCCTAGCAGGGGGTGATGAGCACCTGAGCAGTTCTGGTGCTCGCCAAAGGCCACGAAGCTCTTCACGCAGAGCACCATCAGGTTCTTCTTGGCCAGCTTTAGAAAAAGTAACGATCGCTATGCTAAAATATTTAATAAATGTATTGCTATCCGTATCTTATTTCTTTAATACTGACCTTTGAACTCGTGCAATCCAAAGTCGCTTATCTGAAGGACCCATCTGCTGTCGACGAGGCAGTTGGTAGATCGAAGATTACCATGAGATATGATATCGCTGTCGTGCAAGTAGGCAAGTCCCTTGAGCAAATCGCTGACCAACGATGATACGAACATGCCGTCCAAATGCAGATCTCTGTTCGCCAGCACATCATGAAGACTACCGCGGGCGCAGTAGGCGCTGATGATGGCCAAATGATTATGGTCCACGCAAGCCCCAATAAATGGTAATAAATTCTCATGGCGTACTTCCCTTATCTGAAAACCAAGCTCTGTTGCAATTTCTGTACAAATTTATTGCATCCAGAAAGTAAGGTTACAACATTTATGTAGGATCCAAAAAAGTAGTCATAGACCTCCGCCGCATCATTTCGAAATTGTTCTTCAATTTTTTGCACAAGTTCGTCAATAATGACTCCTTATATTTTTTAGAGTGGCTTTCTCTGAACAATCTAACCAACTTCGTGATACGTTGTCGACTCATCACATCACTACTATAAACTTCCACGAGTTTCTGATGGAAATTCGCGGCGGTATTGTAATGCAAAGTCAAAAAAACGGATGACCACGTTGATCTCGCATGGACAGGAGGTGGCGAGAGCGCGCGACGACCTTTCCATTCGGAAGAATTTACTGTGGCTGAACAAAATGGCCGATAAACACGCGGGATCGGCCTCCCTTTGAAACCCCATTTTCTAGATAAAATAGATGATTGTTTTGATTACCTGTTTGAGTTCTTTGCGTATGGTTCTGGTTATGTCTATGCTTTTCTTGTGCACTCGTTTGACAGCAACTACGTTACCCCTGTACAGGGCTATTTTGGTGTAAGCCCTCCCACCGGTTTCGTTCCCTGTCGATGAACCACTGGTGACATTTTGTCCTGCGGCTATAGCGGCAGTTGCTCCTCCAGCAGCAGCCAACATGCTGACGCGACAGGGTTGAATCTATTTTGGGGTTGAAAACGAGCTTCCGTAAGATGTTTAGCATAAAGCTTAAATACTATCTCTGCAAAATGTCGATTACATCCGATAACCTCTATCATACCTCCATCAAATAACCTCCATTATGTCTACTAATCGAATAGTGCTCAAACGTGCGGAAATTCGTGTTCGTCGTAACATAATAAAATGTCTGTTAAAATCAACAAACGAAAAAATCTTTCAGCAAAACTTCAAAGGAGCCCCTCAGGATTAATGTGTTTACAAATAAGACGAGGCAATAAATTGATTTTTATATTGCGACGCAATATGTCCATATTCTGTCAGTATGAAACGGAAGAATTTTTAGCATCGCGAGCAACATTAAAGGCTTTCCTATATATACGTTTTTTTAATTCATATAAAATCTAGTTGTTTTTTAAGCAAAACTTTCATAGGCGCAGTGTATGCAAATTGGCTTAAACGTCACGCAAAGTGAAACTCAGAGCTGCTGGTTAGAATCTTTGTGTATCTATACGTGTGTCTAAAGTGACCACTAAATCAGTTTATTATATAATACACAAAGTTTAATATTTTAACTAACAATTTCCATTCATAATCAAATTGTCCAATGCTAGAACCCTTTTACTTAAGAACAGATCATAAATTGTACTTGAATACAAACGCATGAAAAATATGACAATATCAAAATGTCGAGCCACACTCGACATAGGACCGCAAATAGTTAATATTGACTTTGTCAGCAAATCAAGGAAGCATTAATATATGAGTCATTCAAGGAAGATGATCTTAATTCAAGTTACTCTATGCTTTATGTTTCACAGACTACAGTCTTAGAACGCCTTCGAACGCGTCACGTAATAGTGACAGTGTAACTGGAAAATATGATTAGTGATCTAGAATTAATTTATAATTAAAGTCTTCAGTCATATAAGCATACGTGGATAAAATCAGTACAATATTTAATTAAAAGTAAAAACTTTGTACGGCTACACTCCATTTTGATCCCTCAATAAAGTTTAAATCCCCAAACATTTTCGTACACAGGATAATAAGTTCCTGGAAATAAAATCATATTAGCAGGATCAAGTCTCAAATGCATTCCTTGTTATTTAGCGAATTAATTAATTATATAGAAAAGGGATGAGTATGTCAGGTTAATATAAGGCGCAGTGGATTATCCTCCCTCAGACGACCCCATAGTGACTATAAATCCTCGTTCGATGGTTTAGTTCATGAATATGTGACAGGGTGTTTTTCTTTAGTCAGGTGGGTGGTTTCGACGCCAATTTAGATACACAAGGTCAAATATAGAAGTCCACAAAAAGAGTACGCAATTGCGAAAAAGTGGGAACATCACACGCAGAATGTTATGAGCATCCCCTATATTGCTTTGGTGGGAAAAATGTAATCTCACAAATAAGGTTTTCAACCAAATGCGGAAAAAAGCCTTATAGAAGAATATATAGCAGGATTATTCACGGCCTAATAGTCATGAAATATATTAATTTTTGTTAATTCCATGAAAATATTAACAAAAAATAATTTTAGGATGAAATTCACTCATAAATAATTCAATATTCCTTAGGGAAAATGTTCTTCTACCTTCTATTTTTTCCTGCACAAATTTGCTTTTCGTGTAAATTATAATATATACAAAACTATCTTTATAGATAGCATAACATTGCAATAACAATTTAAGGGGCTGCCGTAGATATTACGTAGATACTACGTATATTTTGTAGGATAACCGTGCAAAACATTATACCAAAAATGCTTGTGGGCGATAGCTGAGGATAAATTTAGGGTAGGCTATTTTAATATTAGTTTTCTACATTGTATAATAAAATAAATGCCGAAAAATATGCTCGAAGTGGTGAGATTTTTGTTATCGAATTGATCAATCGTAATTAATGTAAAAAAATAACACCTAAAGATCGTTAAAGTGAATTGTTGATCCATAACCTCGTACCAAATGTGTATGACAAGCTGTGTAAAAGCGTAAACAGCATCGAAATTTGTTAGGACGTATATATACGTCCTCGAAATATATGTTGTCATAAAGCAGGCGTGGACCAACAAGCTTTAGGGTTCAACATACATTTTAAGTACATATATATGTCTTAACCAATTTCGATGCTGTTTACATTGGACGTATATATACGTCATGCCCACTTAATTAATATTGAAATATCTTAATATGCATATAAGATGATCTTAATTTATGTTACTCTATGCTTTATTAATCCTAATATTTGAAAAAAAAACCGCAGTAATGCAGTTGCGTGATTTATTGCTTCGGGTTACGTGTAGCGCGGGCTGAAAGGCTAGGATCCAAAAGTATGTGTTTGCTCACTTTCGCTTTTAAGACAGACTCTCTCCCTGTCTCCCGTGAGTCATAGGAACGTATACGGAACAAACTAAGGACATTCATTTTTATATATATAAATTTGGAATTTGCTGAAGTCATAATTTGAACCCCAGTGATGCTTTTTATTCATAATTTTGAACCAGGGCGTCAAATAAGGTTTTTTTAATCAAAAAATATATTTCATTTAGCTAAAAATTAACAATCCTACAACGTCTTGATAAATAATTATTCGATCATTTATTTGTATGGATGAATTTTTTGAATTGTTCATTTGGAACAAAAAATATATATAATATCTTGTCAAAAAAATAAAACAGATGGTATGATGTAATGTTTGAGATGATGAAACGCGACATTATGGTGCGCTGCACACAACATGTGCGTGCATACTCATCCAAGGGTTAATGAAGTTCAAGAATCTAAATAGATACTTGAACACATGATGGCAGTAAACTGAAAATCTGCCTTATCATAATATAAAATTGATATTTGGATTAAGATCGTCGACGATGTAAGCATCTCAGGAAGAGTAGTTTTGGGATTTATCCAGGAAAAACTAATATATTTGTGCTTAATCTCTTTTAAAGATCATCGAGGATCTGGTATATATTATTATCAATATTTTGAGCTCAGTATGAAATCCATGTAATGGAAATTCAAGTGTTTTTAGCCCCAATTAAAATTAACGTTACATAATCTACTGGGAAGGATATGACAAGTTATTTTTGGGATGATAAAGTACTATTTCTGATTGTATATATACCACAAAAGGCTACCGTAAAATAAAAGATATGCCCACGCAATTATATGCTTCTTAGAGAGATATCTTCAAGGAGAAAAGGTGAGGAATACTTTTAAAATACATGACAACATCCCAGCGTACAAATCCTCAGAATCGATGTATTTTGTTTAACAATGCTGAGTTTTCACAATTAAACCACCCACCAATCCATATAAAATGTATTCATATTGATAAGCTGTTTTTTTCGCAAGCAGACAAGTATATTATTAAACCACCTTATAATAACCTTCTCAAATAGACGAAAGATCGCGTCAGGCGATAAAGCAACACATGTCTGCCGGGTTAGCAGAATTCTCTATTAATAAACTAAATAGTATTATGAAATGAGCGACAGCGAAATGACGAAACTGATATTAAATATCAGTTTCATTAATGACAGCACGTATCCAATTTATAAATCCTCCGCATCCCAAAGACAATTTCTCCGAAACCGTTGAAATCTGTTTCTTAATCAAGTTCACTTAACGTTTAATACGCGACTTTAACCAATTAATTCAAAGCCCAAACCAATAACTACTTCCGTATATCATCAAGGGTACGAGGTCACAAGAACCCAGACATTATTTAACATTATAAACCCTTGAATAAAATCACTCCGTTACCTGGAAATATCTTTGGGGTTAATTGATGTGGCTTAAACGTGCGATCAAAGCGACGCTCAAACTTAATGTAATCATACAAATTATGCTTCAAACTTTTACATTACGAGTTTTAATACGGAAAGTTTTGCGTCATGGTCTTTGCTGACAGTCAGTTATACGTAACTTTTAACGACTTCTGTGATATCTAAATAGGACACAAAATTACATTGTTATCTATAACAACAGTCCTCCGAAACGCAGATCAATTCGATCCGTATCGCACATAAATATGTATGAGATACAGATTTGCTTTTAGGGCACTTTGATAATATGTTGAATATGTTTTGTAAGCTCTTATTCAAATGCTGCCGTATTTCGAACCTTGGAAATTGCGTCCTGAATTACAATATTCATCATCAATTACAACCGGTCGAAGGCAAATTATTTCAATTTTCATTTTCCAAGGAAGATTTCGTTCTTATTAATATATATATTTTTTTAACAGAGACGTGAATATAAATCAACTTACCACGCTTTTGTTCCTGGCGACATCGCCGGATTCGGTCGGGATATAATTTATGTCCTTTTGGTCGATCTTCCAGAGGAGGCATGCTAATTTCTGTTCATATCTGTAATGTCTGCAAATAACAAATTTAAATCGTATTTTTTTATATTTTCATTGAAAAATCGTATAGCCAAAGTATTATTTTGCTATAAAAATCAAAAGTCGATCAAAACATATATTATTAACACTCCACAGTCGGTTCCCGCGATTACGCATGATGAGAATAACGTAACTTTAGCGTGAAAAAATGCTATACAAACTTGATATAGATTTAAATTTCTAAGGATAATAATACGTACATTTATTGATATGTTAATCGTATAAATTGTATTTTAATATCATCCGTTGTTAAAATATAGCAAATTGTTTTATAAAATAGATTGTTCATATAATTCAGATAAAAATTGCATTCTATCACGTCGGTACACGCACCACAGATTGAAAACCATTGTTATGTTTATACATATCGATGCATTAAACTCTTTTGTAGGCATCACTGAAGTTTCGTTTAAATCTATTAGCTGGTTTAAGAATAGAGCTTAATGAGTTTCTTGCTTAATGCCCGGACTATAAAGTGTTAATATGAATGTTAAATGATTCTATTATACATATTAACAATTTTAAAGATATTTAAAGCTGAAATATCGAAATGCTATTTCAATGTGTAGCAATCATAGATTCTGATAAATGGGAGGGGTGGGTGTATTCTTGTAAAAATATAGGTTTAATCTAAGATATCTTGTTTTCTGATTAAATTAAGGATCTATGTAGGCGTTCCAGTAATCTGAGGATTAATTAAAACTAAACTCACTCGTGCAGATCGAAATGAAAAACTCAAGTAAATAATTAGTAAGAGGAATAAAAAGATGTAAATTTAAGAAGATGAGAGAATTAATGGCAGACATTTATCATTCAATTTCAATTACACGCGACGGTTTAATTTCAATGTCGAACGAAAAATAAAATGTCCTCAATGTAATTAGAACTTGATGTTAAATTAATTTATAAAATATGCAATTTCATTCCTATGTGTTATATATTATAATAGATTGTCCAGTCGAAAATGTCGTTTTTTTTACTACTTTCCTTTTTGACCATCAATTGTGTCTCAACTAGGGAATCCAATCCCGAATCCCGGGATCCCGGACAGTTTTAGGTGCTCATGAATTAACCGGTAGGCTTTCCCTACCGGTGATGTATTTACTACACTTCGACACTAATAATGAAAATATCGATATGAAATATAATAGATACGGGGTTCAGAATGTTTGTATTTCTCCGTAATATAATTACGAATCACATGCAATTATTATAGTATATAAATATTCATCTGCAGCGACGGAAATAAATAATTTGTCAGGAAATAGGGAATTTTGCGAGTTTTAGTCCGTGTCTCAGCAGAAAGGAATTTTATCAGTCGCATTGATGGTGTTATACGAAAATGGGGACTCATGTGGTCATCAACTCGAACTGGCATTTAAATATCTGATGATGGTTTTGAAATTATATTTGAATTTATTAATGTTTTATTTATCTAATTTTGAATTGTATCTTTGTCTTTTCCTAAATAAATAAAATTCTCAACAATCCCTTTGACAATAAGTATCGCATATTTTCGTTAGTCGAATAACATCTGAAGAACGTTATTTTGTACAAAAAAATTTTTTCAGCCGTGTTTCAAGATGGTGGAAGAACAAACAATTTACGTGAAGTTGCATAGTGTTTGAATATCTTCAAAAAAATAATGCAACAAACGCAACTGAGAATATTTGTTATACGCTCGGAGAATCTCTAACTATGCGTCAATACCAGAAACTACACCCAAACTTCTTTTTGTGCGATTTGTGCGAAGTTATGCGGTTTTTTTTTATTTCATAAAGAGAAAATAAATCATCAACACCAACTGATATTTGGAAAAAATATATAATTTGGGACTGTGTAAATCATATTGCATCTGCTATCGCTGAATTACTACCACGTTATTTATTCTGGTTTAGATTTTTGAAAAAAATGATTTTGTTTCTTTGCATTTTTCCAATATTTTGACTTCTAAAAATACAATCTCCAAAGGAATTTCCAAAATTCCTTTGGAGATCCAAAAGAATTTCCAAAATTCCTTTGGAGATTATACCTATTTTAGTGAGGCGGCAACTTGGTCGGTCCTACCATAATGAAATCTTTTAACGCGTTTTTCTCGAAACTACTTTTTTCAACACGGTTGACATCATTAATTAATTAATTAACTTCAAACTGGGTACGAATTTTTTCTAACTAACCCTCTTTTATTCCTACCAGATTTAAGTCAAAATTTATTTTTTAAGTTGTAGCGTGGAGGCATAATTAAATAATTAAAAATAGTGTACATGCGGCGAAATCCATGGGATTTCGCCGTTGCCAGTCCTTACGGTCAAGAAACACGTGGTCAAGAAACAAGAAGTACCGCTATAAGGGCTGTTTCGACGCGCTCCATGTAGATAAGGACGCTGGCGTCGGTTACATAGATAAGAAAGGGTGGCCTGGCTTCAATTGCCAGGTATAAATGTGACGCTCTGTAGAAATATTACAGAGACGTTAGTTCGATTCTAGGCCTTGCCCGAGGAACATCTTTTCGGAGATTGTTCCGTTGAAGCCTCCATACATCGCCATTCTCGCTGCACTTCGTCTGACTGAGAGTCCATACACGCCATTGCCATCCACGACTGTGCGCTCCGCATTTTATATAAATAAATGCGTTGAGCTGACATACAGTCTTTGACTTCATCTTCTCCTTTCCACGATC
This sequence comes from Stenopsyche tienmushanensis, assembly GCA_008973525.1. Lineage (NCBI taxonomy): Eukaryota > Metazoa > Arthropoda > Insecta > Trichoptera > Stenopsychidae > Stenopsyche > Stenopsyche tienmushanensis. The sequence goes on along the minus strand of WACJ01000037.1, from coordinate 1,136,549 downwards.
TTCGACGAACAGAACATCCCCATCCCTTAAAGAATCCTGACAAATATCCGTAGTTCACCGGCGCCGTCCTCGTGGTCCAGACTAACGTTACGAACCGCTAAACTTCGAGTGACCTTTGGATCCGGGCTCCGCGATCCGGATAACGCAGCATCCGCTGCAGCTACGAAGGAACGCAGGGGTGCCCATAGTCAGCGGCCCCCTACGTTACAAAGTATTTAAAAAAAAATTAAAACTGTGAGAAAATAAGACTAAAAAATTACTTCATTGAATTTTTTTAAACAGTAGCCATTTTGTGATTTTTGTTTTTTATTTGAGATGCCAGATGTCAGATATCCTTAAAATTTTACTAATGATGCAAGAAAAATATATGTGGTTTTTAAAATCCATGAAATGCATCTTCACTTTTTTTAGTCATAGCTTTATTTGTGCGATTTTCCGCGGAACACATTACCGCACAAAAAAAAGTTTTAAGTGTATACGAGAATTAACAGATAAGTGTGAATACCTCAGGAATAGTGTTCAAATACACTAGAAAAAAATATAAAATATCATAAAACAGGAGATGTAGACACCGCACAACATTGTTAACGAAATCAAAACGGGACCCCATAAATCAAAGGTGATCGAAAACAAATTAAAAGAGCACAGTTGGCAAACAATTTTACATCCACATTATTCTTCTGACCTTGTTCCTTCTGACTATCGTTTATTCAGATCGTTGCAACATCATTTATTGAGAAAAAAATCACAAATGAAGTTGAAAAAAGGAATCGAAAAATATTGATATACATCGAAACCGTTGAATTTTATTCTTCCGGAATTATAAACATTATTAAATAGATAGGTAAAGGTTGTATCTACAAAAGGAGAATACATTGTATCGATGAAATTAATTAATACATTTATTGTTTGAATTTAACGCTTTCATTTAAAAAAAACACGACATTTTCGACTGGACACTCTAATGTTAACATTTGGGATGACTATTTACAGTTTTTTTTATCAAATTTTGAGTGTTTCGTTGTTTTTTTCTTATTGTTAATATTCCCATTATACATACTTGAGGAGGAACACTGCAGCTACTAAAAAAGTTAAGGCCACAAAAGCTGTAACAGCCAGGAGTCGCCAATCGGGTGCTCGTTCGCATTTTTTGCCGTCAAATCCACAATCTGGCTCTGCCCTCGGGCATGATCCACTCACCCACTGGATCGGCCTTGATTCATCCACATATAAAAATTCCTGGAAAAAAAACAAAATTAAAGCTAATTCAATTTTCCATCAGATGAGCAAGAAATAAGCTCTACCGAATTAATCTGTCATTCAAATAGAAGCACGTGCCATAATTATGTGAACAAAATTTCCTTCAAAAATATTCTACAGACGGCGACGACATTCAAATGAAAGGAAATCCATTCTCTTATAAATAGGTCAATTACGTGAAAAATCACAAATTTGAAAACAACAAAACGAATTCAATCCCCGATTAATTAATCGTCGGCCCAATTTCCAAGCAGACAAACAAATCGATCTTTGCATAGAGTAACGGCAAAAAATTGAATTATCCAGAACGTTCGGCAAATCCAGAGTTTTTTTGATGTCGAAGGCACAAGTTTATCCCTCATAGGATTACCCCTAAGAAATACGTGACTTAATATGTAAGCCTTATGATAGAGGCCCAGACTCTGTAAACACGACAAAAAATATTTATATAACGCAATATATTTCTATGCCGAAAGTACGAATTTATAGTACAAAATGCTTTGATGGCACGATTTCAATATGGTGGTAATAAGCTACATTTGAAGCGATGTTCTGTCCGTTTTTAAAAAAAGGAATAAGTCATATGTTAATATTTATTTGCACAAATATAACAACCGTGCCATGTTATATTTTTTTATGGTGGTTATAAGAATTTCATAACACAAAACCTGGTAATTTAAGCCGCACTACAAATTTATGCATTTTATGGTTTTAACACATTACGTGCGGGAAGCATATTCTTATGAATTATGCTATTTTTTGGTTAACGTCGGCTAAAATGTTATTACACGTTGCGTTTTCGCATTAGTTGGCGTATGAAGATTTACTGAAATTGTGTCCAAAATAACGATGCACTGAAATCCCTTATAGTAAAGTCTGCCCGGATTGGTAATAAAAAAGGTTATTTTTTCAAGCATTTTAATAGCCTACGTTAGTGGGTAAGTGCCCCCGTATGTATTTTGTTAATATATTTCTATATTTTATATTAACACATTACGTACAGGAAGCATATTATTATGAATATGTAGCGTGGGCGATTTAATATCTCCACGCAATAGTGCTGTTAGTCCGTACCGGTTAGCCTTGGGCGCGGGAGGTCGTCCCTCCTGCAGCCAGATCTCTCTCTTGTGTGGAATAAATAGTTATTTAGATAAGAGAGTATTTCTTTTCGACGTTAAAAATATTTTTGGCTAATATCGGCTAAAATATTATTACGCGATGTTTTTTTTAAATATTTATTGACTTATGAGGAGTTATTGAAACTATTTTATCAAAATTGAGCACGTTCCCAATATGCCAAAATGTATAGCTAATTTTTGAAAATATATTACAGTGTATACATTTTATTTGCATGCCAAACCTTCATGATTTAATATGAACCATCATCGTGTATTTATAAGCTACATAATATCTCGAGGGTATTGTCATAGAAACAACCCCCTGACCCTAACACAAATAAACATGTGGGGGCCATTATGAGACAGACGTCCAAAAAAATATAAAACTCTATTTGAATCTATCTTCCAAAAAGGCTGTCAAAGCAAAAAAAACTCATTTTTTAACTGGTACGATGCAATAAAACAACAAAAAACTATCTTAGTCTAAAAACTAAGTCATGACATTTCATCTAAATATACGTTTCTTAAAAATTATCCGCGTCAGTGGGCAGACGCGCATGAAGTACCCCCGCATATAATGTGTTAACATACTATGAATATTAAAATAAATAAATACATTATTATATTTTCACAATAGCTCGTGCATAATTGTTTGCGTGATCACACGTATGTTCATCACAAATTATTTCTAAATTTATTAAATAATAAAAACAATGGCTTCCATTTTAAAAACAAACGTGACCATATGAACACGCAGCTTTTATTTAATAAAAGCATTAATTTCTCAATATAAAACTTCGCTTTACATGATTTATTAAATGTTATTGGGTCAAAGATGAATATTATATGTAATAACAGTTTGAATTTATTGAAGAATTTGACCTAAATTCAAAAGCTTTTTTGCGTTTAACCCTTAAACGATCCAATAAGGCTTTACTATTTTTAGCGTCAATGGCTTTTGTTGTGTGCCAGTATAGGATATAACGGCGTTTATAGTTTAAATTTAATACATTGGGGTTTATCTAAAGGAGCTTAAAGTTAATGGCAAGTTAAACCGCAGTTTTATTATCAAATTTCATTCTCAAAGCTGTTAAATCAATAAATTTGACTGATTTTAACTTATGATTTGTAAGCTTAAAGGCGTTAAAAAAGTATTGTTATGAAAAATGTCCTTAGTCCCATGCTCTAGTAATTGGTTAAATCTAGGATATTTACCCAATAAAAGGCTTCAATAAGCAATATTTTTACTCACTGGCAGTTCATGTAGTCCTCCAGATCCATTAGGTCCATATCGAAAGTATCCCACGGGTTGCATGCTCATCCTCAACGACCCAGTCACTTGATGGTCATCCAGCAATGCTACTACTGTAAAATTTCCTTCAGCGTCTCCGCTCGCATCGATGAGCACCTAAGACACAATCGGAAAACGATCAAACCCGAATTGGTGGATTAATTGAAAACACTCTAAGCCAAAGGAAATCGAATTTACTCACATCGTATCCTTGGATAGAGCGATAAGACCTCGATAAGATTCGTTTCAGGAGCGCTGTACCGTTTCGAGGATCCTCTTCAGCCTCCAATGCCTCCGTCAAGGCTCTAGCGTAGATGATTACGGCATCATACAAATGTGCAGCTTCAATTGGTACCTGAAAAAAATCATATCGTGATCATATCAATATCTGATATGTTGCAGAGCAATGAAAAAAATATTTTATGCCATATAAATATTATTCTTTTAATGTGTAATTGATATAAAAGACTAGAAATATGGCTAACTTTTAAAATTTAATTATATTACTTCATACTGTTTTTAAAATAACCCTTTAAAAAGCACGACTAAATGTCGGTATAGTGATTTAGATTCTGGACTCTTACTATATAGGTTCGGGTTCAAATTCAGATTGTACCTAATCTAAAGCCCTAATAAAATACGTGCAGGAGGACGGGAGTCAAGAAGAGACATCGGTTAGCCTTGGCTGTGGGAGGATGTCCTTCCCGCATCCAAATCTCTCTCTCGTGCAAATAAAGAGTCATCTAGAGAAGAGAGTCTTTCTGTTCGACGCCCGTCCATCTCCAACCATGCACCCGGCTTCAAATGATCCGAAAGACCCTTTTTGTGGGACTTTACCACGAGAATGTTCAATGGTTTGATTGACGACAGAATATATAGGTTTTAAATTTAAATAACAAAATAAATAAATAATAAGACTTTCAAACAGAATGCAATTTTGCAGAAACGCACTCATATGTGGTGCAGCGTTTTAATAATGAAAATGGTTATATTTGCATTTAAAAAAAAACATACGAATTTTTCTGATTTCTCAAGAAATATTAAAAATCAATTTTTATTATGTAAAACAAAATTTGTACGAATGATTACAAGAGCTTCCAATTTTAAAACGCTACATTGCATATGAGCGGACTTTTGCCCAAGTGCATTCTGTTTGAAAGGTTTTAATGGGGTTTGAGATGTATAAAAAAACCTTACAAATTCCTAACGTTCAAACATGTTTTATATTTGTTTAACCTCTAAAGGAGTACTATCCCAGGGCCTGGGATCCCCCCTCCACTTTTCAGAAAGAGAACTCATTTTCAACAGTGTTTATTTACAATTGATACTAAATATCAACATTCTATATTTAATACTTTTTGCTTAAAAAAATATTAAAAAATCAATCACTTTTAGACCCAACAAGATAGAAAAAACGAATTAATGCATAGTAATTTGCCATATATTATTTAATACCTCGCAATGCATTTGATAAATGTTGCTTTAAAAATGAGGCCGCTATAATCTAAAAGAAATTAAGCGTTCTTATTGAAAGACTCCATACAATGCCTTAAAATATAATTTTGTCCATAAGAACTGTGAACATAAAATTCAATTACTTGTTCCTGTTTGGCTTGATATTAAATTTGATTGTGGTTTCTATTGATTTTCCTGGACTCCATTTCGATTAATAAAACAGAACCGAATTTACACAAATAATTCGCTGCAAAAGGAATAAGGATATCAAGCGTTTTCCATTAAGACTTGAGAACGAATTTAATGTTGAACATACGACTCATATAAGAGCTTGCTTCCGAATTGCATTTCAAGAGCTTGCTTTGTCCGCAAATCAAACAGATCTTCAGCTCTTTGATCTTTGGCATTTCAGCGGATTCTCGTGGTCATAATATAAGTTTTTAAAAATGAGGTCGTCAGTCACAACTATAGGTTTGAACCCAAGATGATTGAGTTTGCCAATACATTGCATTCCAATATAACTTGTTCCTTTTATCATTCCAATATGGTTTAAATTACATGCTTAATTAGGAGGAAGATACATTTTAGCATAAGAATTTGTGTGTAATAGAATTTGCATTTCGATCACAATATTGAACAATTCAACCATTTTTTTTTAATTCTTAATGAAATCTCCAAATTTAAGCTCTGCGTATTTGTACAAGAGATTTGTCTCATCCTTAGTTACCAAAGGCTTTGTTGTCAAAGGCTTGTTTCAGCAGTATATTTCAGTACTTTGTCGTTTAACCCTTTAATTAATGAATTATTTTAGTAGAGCAGCCGTTCCGGGATTGGTTATTTTTTTTTTCTTTTTTTAAAATCATATACAGGATAATTATCGATATAGAATAATGTTTGAGACATTAATTTGAACAAATAATAATTAGAGATAAAAGCACGGCATTTAAAATAAAACGCTATGGAGCACTGAACGCAACATATGCGGGCGTACTCATCAAAGAGCTAAATTAATGAATCGTTCTGACTTTTGCTTACTCTCTTAATTTTTATTGATCAAATATAGATTTCCAAAATCCTTATCTATTAATTATCAGGTCTTTTCTGAAAATTCATAATGATTTCGCCTGCCTTATTGGTATTTACATATTTTTCTTAAATATTTAACATTTGATGTTCAGATATGTTCTTTATTAATTATGAATTTGAGCATCTTATACAATAAGATAAATTGTACTTTATTTGAATTGATAATATATATTGTATTGTTCCAAAATCAAACCAAATTCTGTATGGATTCGTAAAAATCAACAATAAATTTCATATCCCTTATTATCCATATCACATCCCCTTTAATGAGATATTAACATTTCCGTAAAAAATGCAAGCGTGTCCTTTCTCCAAAATTATTTCCAAGGTCGTATCCTGACACGCAATTCCATCCCACGTCGAAGACCCCCACAAATTTCGAAGAAAAAATATTTACTTTCGTTATATTTACCAGGACGTTGCTCGGGGGCGATAAGGCGTATTTGTGACCAATATGAAGAAATAGTGCGGAAAAATAACAACAAGGACTGACAATCTCTTCGTCGGGATTACGGAGAATTTAAGCGCCCCGCCGAATAGGGCGAAGGTCTACATGATACCCTTATTGAGATGTTTTCATGAAAAATTGATGAGATTCTGCACGCAGTATTCGAAATGATACACGCTATGTTGATTCAGATCGAGTGCTTGTTATAGGAAGCGCTTTCACGATAAGATCGCATAAATAGTAATCCACGCACCGCCCATGGAATAAAAATGTCTAATTTTGACTATGGAAAATAATTATTTTTAATTTGCATCCACAAAAACGCCTCCCTGTTAAACCTGCCCGGGGGCGAATCGCTAAATTAAAATGGGGACGCATGGAATTATTAAGACATTTCAAAATGTACAACACCGTGTTTTTTATTTCCCATTTAAGAGCTTAAAGCTTACCTTACCAAGCTCAGGTATCATTGTGAGACAAAGTAAAAAGCGAAATTACACGAGCAATTTGCTTTTTGTGCTCTCCTTTTATTTGGCAAGATTCTTTTCATGCCATCTTATTTTTTCAAAAGGTTCGCTAAATATTACACTATATAAAAAGTACATTAAAAAAAGGATCAATCATGAGAAGAAATCATCTTTCATATGTGCTGTAAGGTAATTTAAATTAAGTTATCTGATTTATAGTCAAATTTCCAAAAGAGAAATTTATTTTTTCTTGGTTTATTTGAATTCAGAAAAGCCATTTTAAATATATTATATATAAATATTGCAAAAATCAGATTTAGCCTTTGTTATTTATAACGGCGATTTTTTCAATATACATACATAGATAGAAAAGCTTAGATGTTAATACTTCAAAAACACTTGCAAAGAAATTCGATCATTTTTTTGTGAAATGTAATATACTATGTGTAAATATACAATTTCTCACCCTTCTCGCCTAAATTAAACGCAAACAAAAAATGTATCGTATTTCGGAACAGAGTTGCATAACCATATGGTAACGCTTATACATTGAAATACGATGATTTTATAAAATAATATTTTAAATTTTTATCCCACTTCTGACACCAATGAAGCATAGGAGCTCATGCTCGCCAAGGTGGTCGCACTCACACGCGAGGATGATAATTCGCCCATGTTACATCATTAAGTATGAAATATAACGTCGTTCAAATGTCCGCTGCGACTTTGCTTGTTCCCGATTTCCCGACAAATTATTTATTTCCGTCGCTGCAGTTGAATATTTATATACTATAATACTTTGATATGATTCGTAGTTATATTACGAATAAATACAAAAATTCTGAACGCCGTATCTATTATATTTCATATCAATATTCCCATTATTAGAGTCGAAGTGTAGTAAATACATCACCGGTAGGGAGAGGTTAATATAACAATTTGAAAAATATATATGTACTATATATATGTGTACATAGATTAGACAGTTACTGTCCCTAGGCGTTGCCTAAGCTCGCCAATTAATAGTTACGCCACTGTTTCCAAGCGTCCGGATTTCGGCGGGATTATCTCGATTTAGTAGCTTTCATCGTGCTGGTGAGGTGAACGATTTCTGTTAGATAAAAATTTCAATCTCGAATTTTTCGGGATTACGTTTACTAATCCCGGGATTCATGAGCACCTAAAACTGTCCGAAATCCTGGAATTGGATTGAAAATGTTCTGTAATAGTGTTAAAAAAAATATCCAAATTCGAATCAACTCCAGATTGAAGATTGGTTCGATTTTATATCACCAGACATTTCATTATTTATTAAATAACATTTAATAGCCTTAAAAATTAAAGAAATTCAAGCCTCATTTAAGTATAATAATACGGACTCATAAAGGCTAGACGTCGAAAAAATAGTAATCAAGTATGAAATTGGATTTAAAAAAATATATTAACGCCCTCGTAAAATTTGTCACGAAGTTAAGCTGCCAAAATGAATCAATTTTTCTATGAGACGAATTTAAATTGATCCAAAATCCTATGAGCTTTTCCTTTCATTTTAATAATTCCCAAATAATTGAATTGATACTCGATGCAGAAGATTCCTAGCGTAAGTTATTATCATTCAACAGGTTGAACAAACGCTCTACCACCAGTTATGCAAGTATAGACTCAATATCATCTAAAAGCTCTCAACAAGAGCTTTTTAATAATCAATGCATTTATAATTGAATATTTATACTCACCGATATGTTATCGAATATTTTGTGATAGTTTGGCACGCAAAAGGGGGGCGAAGCTGAGAGAGCGCGCATCTGCTCGCAAATTTCCCTGAAAATTAAAGAAAAATATTAAAATCAAGAAAATATTACAATTTTGGACGATGAATAATTATGAATTTCATAACTAAATTTTCTGATTGTGGCTCATCGTTGCTTGTTTGTTGGTCCAAAGCAACTGTTATGTTTATAATCAAAACTAATAGTTCAAAATCACTATAATTCCAGAGAATATTAAATATTTTCTGATGAAGAATGATGAATTGTTTTTGTTACTTCAAAATTAATATAATGATTCTTTTATTTCTAAATTTGTATGCAGTTAACCATTTTTAACATGATCAAAGCAGATCCTTGCTTTTTCATAGTCACTCACTGCTCCAAAATTATTGATGCACTCTTTCTTTAGCGATTCATTTTTTTTGTTCTATTAGTGGAAGTTTCGAGTGACCATAACTTAAAGTGGGAAATCTTCCTTTAAATATATGATTTTTGATTTCATATATTTTTTGTTTTTCAGTATATTTATTTTTTGCCATAAGTACTAAAAGTTACAATAATGGACCTTTTTTCTTGTTCGGTGCTGGTTTCTTTTATTTTTTCTAGTTCGGCATTCATTAAATGAAATTTCTGATCTATTTTTTTCATTTACTTTATTTGTAATCCTTTCTTCCAACTCTTCAGTATTTCTTCAGTCTTTTTTTTATGTAGGCTCTCAGTTTTTGTAGCAATTTTTTTACCGACATCATTGATCGGTGTGTTTTTTGAATAGTTTAATCTATGATAGATTACGTGGGTTTTTAGTTATAGGTATATACTGTCCCTTTTTTTTCTCGTTAAAAACACCCAAAAATAATTACTTATTAGTACCTTTACATAGTTAACCCCTAAAAGAGTACTATCCCAGGACGAGTGATCCCCTATTCCACTATTCAGAAAGAGCACTCTTGTACATTGAGCTCGGGGACAGACAGAGACAGAGAGAAAACGTAGCGCAGTTCGGAAGACAGAGACGGAGAGCTTCCCCGCACACATCGCACCATTGTATAGATCGTTGACCCAAATTTTTTTTTCAATATTGTGTGCTATCGACAGTGTTTATTTATTTAATTTCTTTCTGTTCGTCGCTGCTTGTTGAATGAGTATTTGTTCGATTTTCATTTCCATCTAAAGCAGGAGCAAATTATTCGATTTCTTGTGTATTGTTTATGTAAAAAAAATACGTGGTCTTGTATGCTACCAACAGTGCTTATTTACAATTGACTCGAATTGAAGAAGTCTTACGCCGATAGGAGTTGACAGAAAGTAATCAATGTAAAGCGATTATGGCATCAACGACTTCATCGATTTTAAATTTGCTCACTCCTCAAAGGGTTAAAACGATGGTTATAACATGGAAAAAATTGTTCATCGTTATGTGCAAACCAGAATCAAAACCGAGCTAGATTCTACTTTGAGAGAGTCTACTCATTAATTTACAACAATAAAATATTGGATGGCAGAATTCAAGCGAGGCCGTACGAACTGCCAAGACGAAAATCGCAGTGGTTGACCAAATGAGATGACCACATTAAAAATGGTGAAGAAGTCCACAAAATGATATGTATGACCATCTGCTGAAAGTATGCAAGCTAGCAGACATGATAAACATTTTAAAAAGTAGTGTACATCGCATATCGACTGAAAATTTGTACATGAGAAAGCTGTGCGCAAGATGAGTGCCGCGTTTGCTCGCAATAAAACTAAAACAGCGTCGTGGGGATGTTTCAATCGAGTGTTTGGTGATGTTTCACAGCAATAAGTATTTGTTTTTGCATCGATTTAAAGCCATTAATTGAAGGATTGTTGATAAATAAATATATTTTTTTCCAAATGTATTAAATCTAAATACTCACCCCTAAAATTGGTTTGGATGAACTCAAGCTGCGTATAAAGTTAAACTCAATTTCAAACCTCTCATCCTAATTATATATACCCTTATCGGGACAGGGTATTACAAATATTAGACCCTTTATCCTTACAATCCATTAAATATTTCTAACCACATTGACATAGGTTATCATAGTATTTGTATATTTGTTCAAATGTCATGCCGCATTTAGCGATACATTTGTGTGTTCATTTTTAAGCTTTCAATTTGCTTGACCTGATCAGCTCCTCGCTATTTCGTGGTGGCTCACCGCTCTAAATTTAAAGGCAATCTGCTACAATTTAATCCAATATATTCTATTCCATTTTCATACTAAATCTAGGTCATTTGACGTTTACATGAAAATCACTTTTGTCACATATGCAAAACATTTACGTTTACGTCATACGGCTCGAATATCAAAGCAATGTTTGATATTCAAAGTTGCTGTAAAATTTCCTTAGGGAATTAATTGAAGCTTCTTTAAGATTTGAATTCATTCATCAAATCAAAAAGATTTAAACTTAAGATAAATCTTCAAAATTGTATTCAGGTTTGTAATATTCTTTCCATTTTACAAGTGATAACTGCTATCTATTACTACTTAATATTGCAGTCGATAACCCTTTTTGAATGCTAATGTATTGAATTTTATTAAAAGTATTTTAATATTCACAGACTTATTCGATTAAGGTGCTAATTTGATGTTGTGACGACGTACGACCAAAGATGGTGTGAGACGAGTCAACGAACCACTTTCATCAACAACAACTTCATCTAAATATAGCTGAATAATATGCTGAAGATTTTCGATAAGATCTTAAATCGCTTTTATTGTAAAAAGACTCAATTTTATACTTCATTTGCTCACAGCAATGCGTCCATATGGATTATTGCGAAAATGTAATATTAATGAGGTGGAAAATGCACCGACTTCGCGCATGAATGCTTTTCATCCCCGTGAAAGATTTTAAATGCATATTATTCCACGGCAAGATCAACCCTCCTCGCAAACAAAATCTGCATAAATGCATCGGAGAACTTTTGATTGAGATAAAACAAATATTCGTCAATAATATAAATATAAGCCCGATTGAAGATTTAATTCCATTAAGCTTTATCATCGAATATTTGCGCTATTACATGATATATTATTTACTGCCATGAAAAATCTCAAAATAAGCATAATCAAATCAGACGTACCCGTAAGGGATGCTATCTCCAAAAAGGACCTCTCGGTATTAAGGACCGTAATTTTATAAAGGAAAACGTCCGAGACAAATTGAAAAGAACCACACTACTGAACAAAATGAAGATGTATATACGTCATTTTTATAAAACAGTACGTAAAAGCCTTAAAAAAGCACTTAAAAGGCTTCGCTCTTCCAACTTTGTATATATGCCCCCAGGCGGTATTTCTATTACCACTATAAATTTAATGGGGGGGTTGAGGGTTATATATTTTGATTATTTTATCACATAATTAACTGTGTGATAAATACACATTTTTTTAATATGGAAATGATAAATATTCGCTTAGGACTTAAAACTCGCATTTTTAAAATCCAATTAATGTTTAAAAGCAAGCAATTAACATCAAGTATAAAACATTTTATTTGTAAATTTAAATCGGGCCGTAGAATGTGTAATTTGGAATAGTTGGAGTTGCTGTGAAAGTCTTTGGGTTTCCCGATTTAATTCTAAAAAAATTAATTCTCATTCAATTTGAATAAACTCGATTATTTACGCTTATACGTGCCTCCGACAGGATGATCATTCTCGAAGAATCAATACATTCTGCAACGAATGCTATAGCTTAAATGATGTTCCTTAAAGCGATACGAAAATTGCTGTGGATGTAAAGCTTTGAGAAGCATCCAAAAAACAATAGCGAAATCAAATACGAATATAAAAGAAGTACAAAAAGCTAGCATAGTTAATTCGATTCAACGTTTAACCCCTAAAGGAGTACTATCCCAGGGTCTGGGACCCCCCTCCACTTATTCGAAAGAGCGCTCTTGTACATTGAGCTCGGAGAGAGACAGAGACAGAGAGAGAATGTAGCGCAGTTCGGGGGACAGAGACGGAGAACTTCCCCGCATACATCGTACGATTGTACACAGACCCGGATTGATTATTTATTTATTATGAATAAGCTTCTTGTCGATAATTGGAAGTTTTCCCGTCAGTTCCTTAGGCTTAGATATTCTCCGATCTTGGAGAAAATGTATGTGGGGATCTGTTCATAGCCACAGATCATGTCCTGTGGACATGTTCGTGCATGGCTCTATCGATATGTCAATGATCCGAAATTCGGACCGGTTGGACACGGAAACTTTATAGCCACTTCCTTAAGTTTTAGAGCATTTAAGACTTTCTATTTTGAGAAAAAATGTATCTCCTATGCCTTATATATAATATATTTATATATAAATCAGCATATACCACTTTATCATCATATAAAAACAACATTACAATATCAATATTTTAAATAAAAGCACGTTATAACAGAAAGTGCGTTATTCATATTGATCTTAAATATATACCCTGAACAGACTGTTGGCCCTTTTTAATATGAGAACAGCGTCTCTCGAAAGCTTTTCGTGCATAAAAGGATCTAAAAAGGATGTAATCAACGAATATCCGCTCGAAGAAATCGTGTTTTAAGTTAAAGAAAACGATGTTTGCTAAAATTCCATTTCAATATATGTAATTCAATATATCAATATATGGCCTGAGAAATTTCAGACGAGATGATTTAATTCTTAATTGACTTCATCGTCAGGCACGTCGTTTAATTTTAAATCCAACATTTTGACATTCGTAAATTTGATATGAAGAAAGTTTGTCTTAAAAGGTTTTGTGTGCTGTGAAAGGTGTGTCTTATTTGATTTTACACCCCCGTAACAAACCAATGAAAATGAATATATCAATGTCTTTTAAAATTTAAGATCAAAAAACATTCATTCATGAAATAAATAGCCACAGCAAGAAATTGTATTACAAATTATGGAAAAGAGTGGAGTTGATATTTTATGAATCTTTGAGGGGTGGATTAAATTTATAATCCACACAACAAAAAACGTCGAAAGACTGATTGCTAAAGGATCATCCAAATATTTTGAAAAATGAGAAATAATATTTTTTTAATTGTTCATCTGAAAAATCCATGACGTCAAATCTTCAGAATGAATTATAGCATTCCACAAGTCTGGAATGGAGACATATTGATGTCGAAAAGTGACACCTTGGGAACGTGCGAATTTTCCACTCGTAATTTGTAATTTAATCGCCACAGAAAATATAACGTAGTTTTTTTCAGCGTCGTAAAACGACACTGTCGCGAAGCGCTGGACACATATGGCGATGTAAAAATATATTATTTTATTACAGCTCAAAAGTCAAACATACTATTTTCGATCCTATCCAATGCATAAATCAAAATGATGTACATTAGACGTTGTCTTCTATAGAAACTGTCAAACCGCCGTTAACAGCACATACTGATTTTAGCTTTTAATATTTCTAACATAAAAGTAAAAAAAATATTCAAGTGGTGATAGTTATCATACATCTAGGCCCATTTTTCTCTCAGGACCGCGCAGCGTAAGTTAAGCTTGTATATCAATAAATGAACTCAATTTTGCAGCGTTAAAAAAATTTTGAGCGCTTTTCACAATATTTTGGAATATATAGACATGTACACTGGAATATAGTGACCTTTACAGCACGACTTTAACATCGATGTACGAGTATATATTGAGACGCAAAATACCCGTCTCTGTCTCGGATTCACTAATCTCCGCACTCGAGTCCGAACGCATATATGCGTATTTACTCATCAACAGGCAAACATCAACATTCTCCACAGTAGAAATAAAAAGTAAGAGCCAGAATTGAGAGAAATCTTCGTACTGAAAAAATAGCTTTACCTGAAGCCCCATAAAATTGGATACGGAAATGCGTCGAAATTGGTTAGGACGAATATATACGTCATCAAAATATATGTTGAGTCCTAAAGCAGGCGGGACTTTTTTTGTTGTTTAACGAATGTGTGAGCTGTCGATACATGTTTTGACATGAATTTAAGATAGGTAGAAGGTTGTTGCACTTCGTTTTTGTGTTGTGACGTGTACTTAGTAAACGGTGACTCATAGCATAAGGTAAGATTCAAAGGCAAATTTATAGTTTTAAAATGAAAGGACAAAAAATACGTATTGATGCTCAGCTCAGACAACATAGTAAAAAGCCAACCTATACCATCAAAAAACAGCATTACACCTAAACTTTCATGCTTAGTTGAAAGGCATTTTCAAAGAACAAATGAAAGGGGGCCAAAGCCAGGATATGTCGAGTTTATTATAAGAAAATGGAAAGAATCTACATACTGGTGTTTAGATTGTGAGGTAGCACTACATGTCAACAACTATTTTAAAATATATCACACAGAAGTTGAGTTTTGAATTTATGTATGGATATATTTCATTTTTTTAAACTCTATGTTTCCATTTTCTTTATGCGCTTTTGTTAATTGTTTTGTATTTGTTAACTTCTTTATATGTATATGTATTTAAATCGATAAAAAATATATGTTTCATTGATTTTTTTACTAAATTCTAATCATCATTCAAAAAAAATTAATAATATGAACTCACGCCAGGTGGGCGGGACGTATATATACGTCCTTGCGATAATGTGCGCGCCCACTCTATGTTGCGTTATTAAAAAGGATCTTCCCCGCTTAACAGGTTAAGCATAAGCAGAAATAAGGGATTCAAACGTTTAAATACAATTAAAACCTTCCTAAATATTATCTATACAGGTTAAAATATTACATTTGTATTTTGGCAACAAATAAACCAATCATTTTTGATTGCAGAAAAATGTACATATAATTTCAAGCAGTAAGTGATCATAAACAAACAGGAATGTGAATTGAATCACAGCGAAAACATGGACTCCGGACCTGACACCGCCGGATTTCTTTGTCTGGGGACATGCCTTATTCCGTGGCTCGCACGGTCTCCAGACCTGACACCACTGGATTTTTTTAATCTGGGAATCTGAGGACGTGCAATGTTCCGTGGCTCGCTCGGACAGAGAGTCTATGTGTAAACCGTAGCAAAATACCTCCCTAATCCCCAAAAAAAAAAAAAAAATATCGATCCATGTACTAAACACCCTGTATAAGGCTGTGTGAGCCACCTATGTTTGTATGTTTGTAAGTATATTAAACTTTATTTTAAATCATCATGGGATCGTCTTTACCCCAAAATATAATCGAATAAGCAATGCGCGTTCGTATTGATTCAAATTTGTCAATATTCATAGACATTTTGATTACTTCAAAATGTCCACCCCATTGAATCCATCCAAATTTATTCTTTACATATCGAAGTAAATCGACTACGACGTGCTCGCTGAAATATTGTTAGCTGGAATGGCGAATTTCCATCAGCCGATTTATTGCCTTCAAAATGCATCAAAAAGAAAATATGAAAAAATGTACAAAACAAGAAGAAAACTCGATTTTATTTTAGACTGAAGCATCTGAGAGAGAAGAATGTAGACTGTGAGAATAAAAAAGGACGACGCATGAAGTCTGTATTTAAGAGACTCTCAAACGAAAGCCTTAATCTTTTACATGAAACATGAATCGTATTTAATACATTTAAAAGTTCATCGGTGACAAATCTTTTATCACCCAAAACTCGATTAAAACATCCTCACGACACTGTTTCAATTTCAGGGTGAGCAAACACGGCACCCATGTTGCGCACACCTTTCTCATGCGCAAGTTTTCAATCGATATGCTGTATACAGAATTTTTGAAATTTCACGCGCACTTTCAGTCAATGGTTATCCAATACCATTTTGTGGATTTTCTTCAACAACCGCCATCTATACGTCAAGTCGGGTACTTCTGGGACAACCTTCGTATCCATTCTAATATGCAAATTTGCATCACTATATAAACAACGATGGTTTTAATAACTATTGCTTCTCCATCAAAATAAATAATTTAATAAGCAACATGATATCCATTGACATATGCAGATGAGATGTGAAATTATTTGGAATTGTATATTAAGTAACAATGTAAAGTGTGATTTTTTTTCATTATCGACTCGGACGTCCTTGATACTTCCTCAAATTAAATACTGCCACGTGTCGTCTATCTGAAGAAACCTTCGAACGAAGGTCGCCAAAGATATATTTATCGAAGTTCAAACAATCTAAATTGGTCCTTGTAAATATCGCGTGAATTTCCCATTGTAAAGATATCTTTTAAATGGCTACAAAATTAAATACCACAAAAACATGCTACAAATATTGTAGATTTAAGATATTATATTGGGGTTATCTAAAGATTATTAATTTCAATATTAAATGAAGACTTAATTATAAAAGGGAGAACCTTCGAATTTAATTAACGATGCACTAAAATCCCTAATCGATTCAGTTCAAGGAATTATCGCAAAGACTAGAATCACTATGGACCACTGTGCAAACACATTTAAAACTCAACTAAAAACGAATAGGATGGGTGTTACGTAGTAGGATGGATACCGCACGTCTTCAACGCATGCTATTTCCACCCAAAGACGTCGAATATCCTATTTAAATGATTTTTAAATATAAAAGTTTAATTAATTTTCTAGGTATTAAATACTGAAATTAATAATAGTAATTTTGAACCATTTAACTGTTGTTTTTTAAGTAAAAATATTTTTGATTTTGTATGAGTTCCACATTATTTAGACATATTTCTATAGAATATATGTATTTAATTAAATCTTTGCGCTCTTAATCTAAAATTAGTCGCCAACAACTCAGATAACATATAGTCTCTGCTTATTAATATCATAATTAATACATGAAACAAACCTGTAGTGAGGATTACTCGGATGCGAAGGCGTCAACTTTAGAACAGATCTGAAGGCAAACAAATCCAGCTTGCTGTTTAGAAACGGATCCAGATAGGCTGTAACAAAAATACAACGAGATGAGATCAAAAATTACATTTCAACATCCTTCAATTCACCTTTCAAAAGACGCCCATCAAAATTTATTATTATTCAATTCCATAGATCGCAACTTAGAAAAACATGAATCGTCTATTATATCGACTTCACAATAAAGGGGTTGAAAACTTATGATATAAATTAAGATATTTCCAGGATATCTAAGAGAGCTCAAAAGCTGAACGATCATATTTGATTCTGTTTGTTTTCTGTGGAAATTTATTTAATTTCTTGGATTTGGGTAACTCTTTCAAAATTACTTAAATGTTGTCATATGGAAAATACATTAATATTAGGGGAACTCGAAAGTATTCGCGTATTTTGAGACCTCATGTTTGTGCCCAGACACAGTAACAAAAACATCTTTGTAAGTGTTTTTCTGTAGAAATATTGTTAAACAATAACAATATTGTTAACAATTTTGGAGCAAAAGGTTTTTTTAGTCGTAAAGGGTAAAATTTTCAGACCTGAAACTGACCAAGTCCACATCCACCATTATATACCGTTTTTTATTTGGGTTGGAATGCCACAAAAGCCAATAAAACGCTCAAAGATATTTATGATGAAATGACAACAATTCGCAAATGCCAATACTGGTTCCAGAAATTTAAATCGGGCAATAGAAGCTTAAGGGATGAAGTAAAAATAGAAGGACCTAATTGAGTTATTGCAAAGACCGCGATCCTCATTAATCAGTATTCAAATGTATTTAAAACTCATCGGAAAAACGAATAGGATGGGTGTTATGGGATAGGATGGTTGTTATGGGTAGGATGGGTATTACACGCTATGGCCAAACAAAACACAAAGTTGTCTATTTTTGAATGGCATTGTTGAAAACATCATTGGCTTTCTGAAAAAGAACCCCAATTTCAACCCCTAATCCCGGATTTTTTTATTAAAAAAGATGATTTTGTGCATATGGTCGGATATACATAAAATGAATGAAATCGATAGAATTTATAACGATTAGCCTAATAGGGTCTAGCTATTCTCATCGTTGATTGTACTCTTACAGCCCCTCAGCATGATTACGTTCTTTCCACTTTAGATGGATGGCGGTTACGAGGCGTAGACGGCGTTCCGAGGGACTCTAGACAGAGTACCATCTTGAACTGAATTATGATTAAGTTCTGACTTGAAATCCTCTGAATTCAGGCTCAAATTCTGATTGTATCTGAAGGAATGTTCCGTTTTCATGAGAATCGAACAGCTTTTTCCGTCATCACATCCGTTGCAGAATGCTTCGATTTTTCAAGATACATCATCCGGTCGGTGGCACGTGTAAAATTTCCAACGACGTAGTTATCTGAGTCCCGCCATTTTTAATGCAAAACTTATATTTTTAGAATAAAATCGGGAAAGTAAAAGGCTTTCATGGCAACCAGTCAATTAGATGATAATTAATAAGCTATTTTTAGAGTTTTCACGAAATTTAAATCCAATTTTCACTAAAAATAGTGATAGTAATTAATAAAATTGTAACGTATATATGTAAATATATTATGATATATTCTCAATTTAAACCCCGATGTAAAAATTGAAGTATTCGTTTCAATCAAAAG
Source organism: Stenopsyche tienmushanensis (assembly GCA_008973525.1). Lineage (NCBI taxonomy): Eukaryota > Metazoa > Arthropoda > Insecta > Trichoptera > Stenopsychidae > Stenopsyche > Stenopsyche tienmushanensis. Next base: position 1,117,156 of record WACJ01000037.1, on the reverse strand, counting down.
TTTAATTTATTTTCATACCCCCAAACGACGTCGCGTAATTTCGAGAAGCAATCATTCAAATGTATTCATTTATTCAGACATGGGGGGTATTTTCGGTCGGTATTTATCCAGAAAAATCACCCTCCCCATTCGCACTAAATACCAAAGCGTCATAAAACAGGATGAAGAATGCTCGACTGGTTTTGTTCAAAAAAATTCCAATCGATTGAATAATGAAGGACGTCCTTTTATAATATCACCGATTGTATCCCGCGCATTGGGACGCTAAATTTTATCAACGGGCTGTAGAATGTTTGCGATGTTCTCGGGGATGAGGTTTCCAAGAATGTTTGTTTTGGAGGAATTCGACTAAAAGATCCTAAGTCTGTTTAATAACATAGTATCCCGTAAATATCTTATTATGTCAGCCTGCGAGTATACGAGGTCTGCTTCATAAATACAACATAATTACGTCATGTTAAATAAGCTCGTTTCTTCTCTTAACAAATTTCTTATTTAACAAAACTAGAAAAACATTAGAAAAAAATCGTCGTGGATTAATCTTAGTTCAAGAAAATAATTCATATCAATGTCTTATATTTCTGTATTTTTCCTCGAGTCTCCACAAGTCTCCAAGAAGGACATCGTAATTAATTGAAGATACATGTGCTATAAATTAAACAGAAAAAAAGTCGGATAGGATACTAATGAATATAATATCAAGACCACTTCGTTTTCGACTTAGTTACATTGGGAAATTGAAGGAAAGCTCTTGTCTCTTGATCCTATATAAACATTATATTGTTAAGTGCATTCAGATTGCTTTGGGAAGACTCAATGACATCAATTTGGGTCGCTGAATTTAGATAGATAGAAAATATATCTTACCTCTTTCGATGATTTCATGTCTTTTTTGAGGATCGTATATCTGATCGTCAACCGATATGACAATATATTCCCCGTTGTTGAGGAGTTTTCTTCTTTGTAGGCAGGAAACGAAATCCACTAACGCTATGTGCTCCCCGAGGAATACATACACTGCAAATAAAACAAGATTTAATTCGACATCCAATATATAATGCTAAGAGGGTAGTCCCAAACAAAGAAAACGCAAAAAATATCTTAATTTCTCAACATTGTCTCCATTCAGCTCGATAAACTTCCTGAAATAATCAATGAAAATTATTCCATGCGTATTCCAAAAAATGGCTGCAGATGGAACTGTCTTCTCGGAGAGCCTATAGATATTCTGTGGCTATATTCTGCCATAGCGTCCGATCGCGAGGTACTCATTCGTCGTGTCAGCAGTCCGAAAAGCGGACCGGTTGTACACACAGTACTTGTGACCACTCCGTCCTCTTTTAGGGTTTATAGGGCTTTTTGCGTATTTTATTGGAAGAAATGCATCCCCGGGGATCTCTGTGATTGCGAAAGCCTCCACAGCGGCTAGTACATATAGGTGGCATGCACTAAAAGATCGCGAGCGATAGTTTCTACCTCGCACTCAGAGTGCAAGTGGCCACTCGAAATTGAGAAAGAGCAGAGTCTTAACTAGGGTTTGATGCGCCCATGGCAAGAACCTAAATTGCGCCAATAAAAAAATACAATATATATCCAATTTGCATTATTATAGCAAGAAGCCAAGTCGATCAAACACTTTTTAAGCCCCAACTTAGGCTATTTTTGAAAATGGAGTTTCGGGATAATCTCATTTAACCCATTGATGCACAGTTACCGTCAAATACCGTCATGCATCAGCAGCTAATACTAGCTTATTGCGCCAAATAAGTCTATGCATTCCGTCTTCACCGACATTTCAAATCTTATCTCACATCAAGGAAACAAAAAGTGGTTTTAAAGGCTCTCAAACTTCTCGAAATAAGATCAATTAATTTGGATAAACAATTTGATTTTTGCGATACACTGACTTGGAGTATTGGAGTATTGCGTCTGCAATTTGCGACGAGAGGATCGCTTCTTGTGTGTGAACCGTTGCCGGTTGGATGGTGACGCGTAAGAAGCGAGAGCCAGAAGGAGTCATCAGATAGCCTTGACTGCGGGAGGACGTCCTTCCTGTTATATCGTATCCCAAAAAATGCCTGCAGATGGAACTGACTTCTCGGAGAGCCTATAGATATTCTGTGGCTATGATTCTGCCATAGCGTCCGATCGCGAGGTACTCATTCGTCGTGTCAGCAGTCCGAAAAGCGGACCGGTTGTACACACAGTACTTGTGACCACTCCGTCCTCTTTTAGGGTTTATAGGGCTTTTTGCGTATTTTATGCATAATACTGCCATCGCAGTATCCATGCGTTAATAGATTTAGAGTTAAATGGTCAAGTTAAAGAAAAAGAATGTCTTCGCGGACATGGATATTAAATTCTGGTTTTGCACCATGCTGTGCACTTTTATTAAATAAACAGCTCAGGGCGAGTAGAGGATCCCCATGTTCCTTTACCTCAGATGTGAAGTAATGGACCATGTAATCCATGGTTATTAATCGACGCAAAAAATCAGCTTTATTGCTGGGAAACATGGCTAAACACTCGATTGAAACGACTCGATTGTTTTGGTTCCATTGTGAGCAAACGCGGCACCCATCTTGCGCACAGCTTTCTCATGTTCAAATTTTTAGTCATTTTTTAAATGCTATTCATATCTACTAGCTCACGCACTTTTAATCGACGATCATCTAATACCATTATGTGAATTTCTTCAAATGGCTATGTTGAGAGACTAAGATATTTATATCCAGATTTTATCGTATATCACATTGAAGGTAATGAAAATACAATATTTTTTAATTCCATTATGACCGCTTTATTTGCTATGAATAATGCATTTTAGATAAATTAGAATCTTTGCCGTGTTATAACTGGGTTTGGGGGATAAAAAGGGTCTATCTACATAAGACAGGCATTGTTATTTTATATATATTTAAAATTCAAAAAAATCGATTGATATCTTGTATTGATCTTTGTTGATGGTATTTTATAGACATAATCTCATTTGAGGATTTAAAAGACGTACTCCGGAAGATACGCATTTTGAAATAATCCTGTATGTACTGGGATTATACTCAGCACAAGGCCAAAAAGGATTTTTCAAATAACAGTTTAGTCCATTATTACGTTTACGTTCTGCAAAACCAAAAAAATACCCACGAAAAAGATATTTTCATGTTTATTAAATTATAAGTAGCTCTTTGCACGAGTGGAAGGTATCCAAAAATACTCCAACCGTATTCGATTAATAGTCATAAAATAGAGATTTATTAAAGCAAAAAAATCTTTGATCTCCTTGACAGAAACATCGCAAATAACATATCAATGTGATCGTCGACGCAGAAAAATACCCTTATTTTTATAGTTTTACATGTAATTTGAAGCACCGTTTCAGTAGTTTTTTATTCGTCGAATACTGAATAAATTTCATAAACTTGAATTAATATTATTTTAATAATTTGAGCTTTTATATACCAATATATGAGCTTTTATGGATGAGAGTCATCCAGAAAGTAAGGTTACAAAGGCTCCTGAGGTAGGGGGAATTTTTTTATTTTAAAGTTGGCATACTTGACGTGATTACATCGGAAAATAATTTAATATATTTGTGAATCTCAGCATTTTTCGATTCTTACTTTTTGGATGACCCTCGTAAAAGTACTTAAATTTGCACATTTTCATCATTTGTAAACAGACTAATCATTCTAAAAAGGCATTCTCTGCTATCAAAGCTAAAATATATAGTTCTTCTTTAGATTCCGCAACTGATAATCACCTAAATTTACAACTATCTTACAAAGCTTTGGTTTGCTTGGAATGTTTTTTTCATATTTATTGCCAATAATAAATGAAGCAAAAAATAGCCAAAAGAGGTAAAGACTCATCCAGATAAATAAAATCGATTTTGCGGAATTTAATGTTCTATTATTCAGAAATAGATGGTGTTAAATACAGGGTGTTTTGTAAATGGATCGACCATTTTTTTTTTGGGGTTAAGGGGATCTTTTGCTAGGCTTTTTTCAACATTTTGAAAAATATCCAAAATTTCACCATTAAATCGTCATAACTTTTTAATCTGTTTTTGTATTTTGCAATATTTTTTTGATGTGAACAAATTTTATTTGAATTGGTTTAAAGAAAATCACTTCTGAGCTTCCGAAGTCAAATAAAAAGTGCAAACGAATGAGAAATGTCAACATCTAAATTCTTTAAAATATATATATATATATTGAACTTAGTTTAGTTTTAAAAAGCTCTCTATATTATATCCATTCCAACAATATGCTACATGTCATACAAATAATTCAATAAATCGGTAAACTTGAATAATTACCAGTTTGTCAGGGTAAGGGTTAAGAAAATATTTTTTTATGTTTAAGATGTTTTTATCAAATTTATTTACAAAATTTGTTTGTTGTTATTCTGTATATACAATAAAAAGTTTTCCCCTAGGAAAAATTAAGTGAATTAATTGCACCCTGCTTTATTGATTTAAAAATAAGCTTTTAACAGCCTGGATGTTTATATTTACTTTATATCGAGACGCTCTCTTATATTGTTCTATAAAAGTAGATAGCGTAGAATATAAAAGGCTTTTTTTACTATAGCAATAAACAACCTGTGTCCATAAAAATAATGTCTATACTTTGGAGAAGATTATTCTTCGCCTTTGATGTAAATAAACTACTTCTAATTGAGTAATCGATAGTTGAAACTATCAAGTATATTATATACACGTTCTCCAAGATAAGCGTAACTAATATTAGGTAGCGTAACTAATAAGCGTAACTAATATTAACTAAGAAAGCCGGAGCATCAATGACTGAAATATTATTTATTTCAATAGCATTACGCAAGTAATTTTTGCCATAATACGTTGAGCGCAACGAGAACATATTGCAGAGTATGAGTACGAAGAGTGTATTGCGCATGCGCATTCTCATATGGGTGAGCCCAAATAAGTAGCCTAATTATAGCCCAGTTAGATCGGGGAATCCCTTGATCGATGCGCTATTCATTCTTCCTAAAGACAATGAACCGAGTGTTCAGCTGAGCGCATACACGTCCATTGAGAATGGGAGGGCGTGATTTCCGCGTCTGAACAACGTGGCCCCCGGCTATAGCATAAATATACCAAATCAACGACCCATTTACGTTGTATTAACTTCAATTAATCATTCTTATTATATTTGTCGTTTATTTAATAAGGCTAAAATTTTATTTTAAAAAAATCTATAAATAAATAGAAAATTCATAACCCCTACATAGGGGAAGCAAAATAATTAAACCGATATAATTATTTGAAACCGAATGAAAACGAAAAAAATAACGGTTCGAAGCCCTGGTTTATAGTATAAAATAATAATATTTAGCTAAAGACGTAGTTCGTCAATAATTTACAAGCCACATATATTACATTGGTGTCAGAAGATAATAAATAGAGTGATCTCGAATAAAATAATAATATTTTGTTGAAAAGAAGTCCACGAATTATTTGAAGCTGTGAGTGACCATAAAAAAGCAATGACCCATTCAGGTCGTAGAACTTAATTGACAAATACACTTAAATCTTTTTTTGTGCGGTAGATGCATTTCGCAGAAAATCGCACAAAAAAATCCGCACAAAAAAGCTATGACTTACATAGAAAATGTGAAGATGCGTTCCATGGATTTTAAAAACTGCATAACTTTGAAACAGCTATATAAAATATACCAAAAATCGCCCAAAAAAAGTTAATAAAAAATCAGGAACACTAGAACACAATAGAACTTGAGATATGATGTCAACCTTGTTGAAAAAAGTAGTTTTGAGAAAAACGCGTTAAAAGATTTAATTATGGTAGGACTGGCCAAGTTGTTGCATCACTAAAATAGCTATAACTCCGTAACTAATTGGAATTTTGGAAATTTCTTTGGAAGATGTATTTTTAAAAGTCGAAATTTCCAAAAAATGTTAAAAAAACAAAATTGATATTTTCAAAATTCTAGACTAAAGAGTGCGATCGTAATTCAGCGATAGCAGATGCAACATGATTTAAACAGTCCAAAATTGTAATTTTTTTCCAAATTTCGGTTAATGTTGATGATTTAGTTTTTGTTTTATCCAAAATATCTCGATCCATACTTTTTATGACATTAAAAAAATGCTTTAAAAAACACAGCATAACTCCAAATCGCACAAAAAAAGGTTTTAGTGTATAACGTCAAATAATAATTAATCGTTTTAATATTATATTTAAAATAAAAAATCAAGAATTTTCCCATCGTTTAACTCATTTCCATTGGTTGAGCCATCAAAACTCGATATGGGCTGTACTTTTGATATCAATTACAGTAGAGATTAACCAATTTCCTGCTAAAATTGGTTCACATCCGAAGCTTTCTGACGAAGGTACAAATAATCAACCCGCAGTTTGCTAAATATAATTTATTATACGTAAGCGAAATCATTCATGAAAATCTTACCCCTGGTATTCTGGAACGTTGCGTCCACTATCTTTTCCATGTCAGCAATATGACGAGGGATATAATCGGAGTATTGATGCTGGGCGGTTATATTCAGGCCGTGAATTTGCGCCAGCTCCTGCAAAAATAACACACACGGAATTTCACAAGGGATGATGGAAAAATACGAAACGAATGCGCAATTCGCCATTCAAATATGGCCAAAATTCGAATTAGCATAGGGCGCAATTCGCAGAGATTCCCTGTTATGATTGCTATTAACAGTTGGCTGCCTTCGGTAGACTAAGAAGGCCCTCCGGAACGAATTTACGATCGTAAACATTCCATTAACGTGGGTGGAGGGTTAAACGACGCCTCTTTAATATTAACGAAGCGTGATTCTGTAAAACCAAACTTAATAATGAAGGCGTATTGCGCAGCCTTACTTAAAACATCCTTAATAATTTACATACACTTGTAAAAGTAATTTTATATCGTAGCTATGGCGAAAAAAACAACATCAAAATTCCGGAACTTGGAATACTACCCTTAGCGGAATATTACCAAAACATTATACAATAACATCCTTAAGAATTAGCATATGTCAATGTAACAATCTTCCAAGGCTGTTCCTTGGATTATGTAAATGTTTCACTCGTTTAATCAACCTGATTTCAATATTACCTATGCTTTGACGATTTGAAACATCAATTGATGTAATCAATAAATGTATTTCCATACAAATGAAAAGGCTTTTAAATACATATTCATTCAAAATCCGGGCGAAATTAAGGCAAAAAATAATCTTATGGCTAAAAATAACATAATAGAGTGAAAACTTTCAACCGTAATATCAATCATTCATGTTTATAAACGGGATGGTTTATAAATATCATCTCAAGCTCAAGAAAATTTTCGCTCTCTTTAATAATTTTAAAACCTTACATTATGCTAAAAAAAACTTTTTAAACAAATTATAAAGCAGATTTTCCACTCTTATTTAATTTTCAGCGTGGTTTAAGCTACTTTTTCACTCAAAAGCCAGACGAAAATATATATCAAATATGCGCATTATTTTTTCGTTACTAAAAATATGAGTATATGTTATGAATACAATGTACATGATGCGGCAGGGAAACTTTCCTATTTAAAATGCACGCCGAAAAAGAACGGGATCTAACGTTTTCTGTCATGTAATTGTAGCAACGATCATGCAGTGAATAAGGAAGGGGTGCGTGTTCGCCTTAGAGGCGTACTTTTCGACGCCCTTGTAATCTCCAGTGATGAAACAGATTCTCATATTTTTTTCTGTTGCATGAATAATATAGAACCAACATGGAAGACCCCCCTGTATTCCGACCCCATTCTCAACTTCAAGTGACCACATAACGCACTGAGCGCGAGGATAGACGAGCTAGATTAGTTCAAAGCTAATTTTAAATTAAAACTAGATAATAAATAATTTAGATAGTAAATAATGATTTTAGTCTAGCTCGCGACCTCATAGTATAAGCCACTTATTCAAATGCGAAAAGTCCTGAATGCTCTACCGAATGTCCCGAATGTTTGCGTGTCCAAACGGTCCACTTTTCAGACCGCTGACACTTCAAATGAGCCCCTCTCGATTCGGACGCCATGTCCGAACATGTCCAAATATGCAATACTAGAGTGGCAAGCATCCTCAAAAATTTCATGGGTAGCCTCTGCATACAGAACGTGTGACTGTTTGGTGCGCATTGTCCAGAATAGGCATTGTAGCGCGGGTGACTTACCATCCCCACGTAGTAGCACTATTAATCTGAGCAGATTTCATTCACCAGATTAACAGTGATATCTTCCGTCTCTCTTTAGGTGCAATGTGCTATTTTAACAGCGCCATCTCTTATGGCACTGACGGATCGCTTCTTGCGCGTGCACCGTTGCAGATTGGATAATGATGCGCAAGAAGCGGGAGTCGAGAAGAGTCATCGGTTGGCCTTGGCTACGGGAGGACGTCCTTCCCGCATCCAGATCACTCTCTCTCTTTTTCAGCCAGCAACATCACAGCCCGATAGAAGAACGGACCCGTGCGCTAGTGTGGCCATCTTGACGAGCACGTAGAGGCGGTGAGCCATCCGGAAACTCTGCCTCTGGCCTCAACGTTACAGCATCATTGGTTTTTTTTAAGAAAATAATCCACATGATTGAAGATATTTTTACCAAAATTTGAAAACATGTATGGGGGAGGACCTGGTTTCAGCAAAGCACCTATGAATTCTTTGCAATAACACTTCGCTCGCTCGATTTAGTCTTGTATAACTTTTTTTAATAGGGTTATCTGAAATCCCTAATTAATACCACCAAGATATTATCCTATACTGTTTGTATTATTCATTTTTTTTAATAAGGTAGTTTCCCTGCCGTATCCTATGCTTCTATAAATTCAGCGATTGAATTCACAGCTCAAGCGCATTGAGCTCAAATCTATAAAACATATTTCAGCGACCACGTATTTAAATATGCTATAAAAACTATGCCATTGTACCGTGAAAGATGGGCGCTCTTGAGGCGGAATGCCCGAACATGCACCCCACGGGTTCGTTCTTCTTTCGGGTCGTTATGAAGCTGAACGGAAGAATGAAAGTGATGAACGCCGCGACCGTGGGAAGAACGTCTTCCCGCCGCCAAGGCTATCCGATGATCTCCACCTCCTGAGCGTCACCACCAGATCAATAACGGTATACGCTCAAGAAGTGATAGATGTCATTATTTCAGACACAATGCATGTGTCATCAGCACAGAAATGCCGTTGTTAAATTGAAACATTGCGTTTAAAGAGAGACGGAAGATATCGCTGTCATTCTGACGAATTAAATATATACAGATTAAAAGTGCCTTTGTGTGAGAATGACATTTCACCCACGCTGCACCATAATCAGTAGTATTTCTATTGTAGTGATGACCCTAGTTTTAAATGTAAAGGTGAACTTTCTCACCTCCTAGGAAAAATTGATTTTATGTATTGCTTTTTTCGTTTCATTAATATAGTGTTAGCTAAACGATTAATCTGCATTTGTGTAATATATAATAAAATAGGCTTGCTACTGGTGTAGTGGTTGTTTTATGTCACGTATGATCCATGCGATGGATACAGATATACCGAAAACGATTTTCCCACCAACTGCATTTGTAAATTTATTTACAATGCGTTTATCTGCTGTAATTTTATAATATTAAACTTATTTTTAAAAAACATGTAAAATGACTTATTGAGTAGTTGTAGTCATAAGAGTTTCTCAAGCTATTGTTGCAGAAACTACATTTTGCGAATATACTTTGAACTTGATGATATTCGAATTGCAAACAATTTCTATAAGTCAGGTTCTGTTTTGAAGCGTACTTATTTTACTCCAAAACTTTCCCACTCTGATGAGCTTTCCACGATTACGTTCAAAAGCTTTTCAAGTTAGACCCATCAAAAGATATTCGCGACATGAATAAGTCAAAGGTAAGTGACAATTCAGATTTATCAACTTCAAACTTATTCCGCAAAAACCATTTTGAAATATCGATTTCATACCTATTTTTCCAGAATGCGAACAATTTGAAGATAGCACTACATCTTTATCTTAAATTTATATTGAAAGCTTTCAAACAATATAAGATTTTAGCGATGAACTTCGATAGGAACGATATATTGTTTTGCACTTAAAAACCCACGGGTAAAATAAAAGCTTTCTTCGTTTACTATACATGTTAACCAGAATATTAAGGTCGACTTTAATTAGATAAATCTGTCTTTTGGTACATCTCGTAGGTGACATTCAGCTCAAAAATAGGCCCCGGCGCCTTTAATGAACACCAATTTGGGTGAAAACCAACTCATCCACAATTAGGGCAGATAAGCAAATACAAATTTATTTCTTTATTTGGCCCCAATCTGGCTGGGTAAATGTTTTCAGAGCCCGACGATAATTTATTCGGTCACTAATGTGCCAAAATTAAACCCCACGACCTACGACTGATCTTGAGTTCTTTGCTTGAGGGTAAGCCATCATCTTCCGCTACAGTTCACATGTCATAATAAACGACCTATCATCGGGGGGTGCTGAAATACACTCTATTTTTGGGTCGTAATTTTGAAAATAGTTTTATCTACCGAATTTTAATATTAATATTTAGGCAAATTATGCAAATTAAATGCGACCTCGCTTCCAATTATCAATTATTATTATTCGTACATGAAAGCTTGTAACTCCCACGATAGTCTGATTATCAATTTTTTCAGAAAGAAATATCATAAATATTATTCGACAAGTTAATTTCAATGAAAAATAATTACACCCCAATATATAGAGATAATGATATAGCATTACATTTTCAGGAAAATAAGATTGATGTTGTTTATTGCCTTGTATAATACTCAGTATTGAATTATCAATGAGGGGGCTAAATATCAAATGGTTGGGGCATGGGTATGATATTATTAGGCAATTATTACAAATTATTTATGCTGTGTATTAAAACCTTCAATGAAAGTAGAGCCTATTTTTAATAAGTAATTAATTCGCCAAGAAATTCATCAGACTAAATTAAAATGAAAATATCAAAATAAATGTGTCCCAAAAGTCATGAAATATATATTTCTTTGAAAGATTTAACGACAATACTGGTACATTTTTTTGATAATATACTCTCCACGAGCATCTACACATTTTTTTCACTGACTCTTCGACGCCTCGACGAAAACCTTCTTCAGGGCTGTCGTCATGGCCACTTGGATAGCAGTTTTGACCCTCGGAAACATTGCCACACAGTACCCATGTAGTCCCTTTTCATAAATACTTCCAGAACATCCACGTAATAGGCAGCATTCAGTGACACTGAGGTGTAGCGTGAGCGATTTACTATCCCCACGGAGACATCTTCCATCTCTCTTCAAGTGCAATGTGTTATTTTAACAGCGCCATCTCTTGTGGCCCTACGGAGACATTGCACCTGCAAACCAACCGATCGCTTCTTGCGCGTGCACCGTTGCCGGTTGGGTAGTGACGAGCAGGAGACGGGAATCAAGAGAGTCGTCGTTTAGCCTTGACTGCTGAAGGTCGTCCCTATTGCAGCCAGATCTCTTTCTCTCTCTCTTTCGTGTGGAATAAACAGTTATTTAGAGAAGAGAGTCTTTATATTCGATGCCAATCTATTCCCATCCATTCATCCAGCAACATTACGGTCCGATAAAAGAACGGACCCGTGCGTTAGCGCAGCCATCCCACCGAGCACGGAGGGGTGGGGAGCCGCCCATGACGTGGTCTCGAAACAAGAGTTCACTAAATCAGCTATACTGATTCTACTGATGCTCTTAGAATACTGAATTTTAGTGCGTTGTAAAGCTAAGGGTCCCCTTTATCTCACTCAATCAGATCGAAAAGAAACGTACAAATGTTCATACAACGTACAACGTGTTCTTATTTTTTAATTAATATTTTTCAGGCATGGACAATCCGCACCCGGTTAATCCACACCCGGATAATCATGAGTACACTGTATCTCTCATCATATAAGTTATAATCAATATGCTCGAGAATCGACAAAGAATATAGAAGTTTGTTAGGTTACAACGACCATATCTTCTTCTCTAATAAATAAAAATGAAATGGTTTTTGTTCGTTCGAAATGCGCTGCTATACCGTTGATCGGATTGCAATAAAACTTCGTCAATTTATTGTTAAAAATTTCGCAAGTAACATAGGCATAGTCTAATGTATAAAAATCAATGTTTGTTTGTCCGTATTTAATGCGCTGCCATACTGCTCATTCGATTGCAATAAAACTTTGCCAACTTATTATTTGCACTTTTTTAAATAATATAAATAGAGTACAATTAACTTACAGGAGATCGTATATATAAAAATCAATGTTGTATGTTGTTCATATTTTTTATAATAAAACCAACAAACGATATTTTTAGAACTATTACTTCTGTGGTGACAACGCACTGGGTATCGGCTAGTTGTTAAATAAAAATCTAATAAGTGTATTGCGAATTATTTAGTAATTTATGGCAATTTATTATAGAGTGTTGTAGTATTAAAGATGTGCAAATTATCAAATTTTATTTTCGAAATCAGTTCGATAAACGTTTCGTCAAAAAAATCATCTTTAGCAACGAGGTTCATTTATGGATAAATGAATGTGTGAATAAGCAAAATTGTCGGATTTGGAACGATACCAATCCATACAAAATCATCATCACTAAAAACATCCCTAGAAAGTCACTATTTGGTGTGGATTTTGGTCTAGCGGAATCATTGGTACGTATTTCTTCAAAACGAAATTGGCAATGTCATAACTAATATAAAAATCATAATAAGCAATTTATTTTGATATAAACTAGATGATATGGATATCGATGACATGTGGTTCCAACAGGATGACGCTACATGTCACACAGCGCATGCCATTATAGACATTCTGCACAAGCGATTGAGAGCGGTGACGTAAACTGTCCACCAATTCAACGCCTTTAGACTCGAAATTCAACCAGATGTACAGGACAATCATCGAAAATTAAAACTCCCGAATACGTGCCACCAAGCAAAGCCGCGGCGGATATTTGAACGATGCTATATTTCATACTTAATGCCATAAAATTTTCTTTCAAATAAAATAAAAATTATGTGAATATCTTACGCATAACTTGGTATATTTACGCTTAAAATGTATGCGTCTTTATTGAAACACTGTTATAAAACCATTTCAATCAATATTATATATCACATCCATTAAAAATTGTTCACGATCCTCCTTTAAGATTCAAGTTACAATTGAGAAATCGATCAGGAAATGTAACCAGAACGAAATTAGAGTAATATTTCAAGGATGATTGATTTTCAAATATCCCCATCCCTACAAAGGAGGTATCAAATAAATTGAACAGCTTCTTCACGGGAGGAATTCCATTGAATCGCTGACGGAATGCTTTCAGACATCGATATAATGTGTCGATTAATCGGGACATCCGATATTCAAGAAATGTCTATATTTTTATGGCATCAACCAACCTGAATGAATATCAATTTTTTTCGCGAATGATATTCCAGACAAGATGGAACTCAATTTTACTCGGAAAAACAAGGAACTTAACCAAAACAAAACCAATGGGATCGATTCTATTACATAACGTAAGTCACCCCAACAATCGTCAGATGAATATTTATAGTATTATTACAGATTTGACTTTGACTTGATCCTATTGTTATTCGATCGAACAATATTATCTACCACATTAGGTATCAATAGTAATTAAAATATTCATTAGGCATTTACATTTGGCCGGTCGGTACCGATTTGTACAAAAATATATACATATACGGAATAATACCGAAATAAAAATATGTTTCTCGGTAGTAATGTGATCCGTCATCGTCTACAAAATTATAGCAATAACAATTACAGAAGATAAAATTCATCCGCAGAGAAGATTCCACGCATATGAGAAGTTCCACAAGATGAAATTACACAGAGAGGGAAATATTAAGATTAAGAAAAGAAAACTCGTATAAATGTATGATGGAAGATAGGGAGGACATTATGGAAAACTTTATTATAAGCATAAATTAAATAATATATTTTAATATGTATCTATTATCCCTCTTTGCTTTTTTAAAAAAGGCTCTCTCATTTTATAAGGATAATATATTTTATATTGTGCGCTTTGTATTTTTTTTTAAATAAAATTTTATCCACCTGAATATGAATTTCAAAACTTTTCAAATTTGTATTCATATTCAGATAATAGCTATTATATTACATTTTTGAAGCAAAGTAAATTTAATGAATATTTAATAATATACACATAAATTATCATTCTTGTGCCAAGCATATTTTTTTAAAATGACCCATTGTGTTGTAAATAGGGATGCTATTTATGCATTAAGCCTTATATATAATTTATTTAAGTTGTTAGACACCGATGATTGCCATGGTTAACCTGTTAAGTGAGCGGGACGTATATATACGTCCAACATAAACTGCATCAGAATTAGTTAGGACGTATATATACGTCCTTGAAATATATGTTGAGTCCTAAAGCAAGCGGGACTTTTTTTGTTTAACGAATGTGTGAGTTTTCGATACATGTTTTGACATGAATTTAAGATAGGTAGCAAATTGGTTGCAAGATTCAAAGGCAAACTTATTGTTTTAAAATGGAAAGACAAAAAAGACGTATTGATGCTCAGTTCACACAACATAGTAAAAAGCCAACCCTCACGCTTAGTTGAAAGGCATTTTCAAAGAACTAATGAAAGGGAACTAAAGCCATGAAATGTCGAGTTTATTACAAAAAAGGGAAAGAATCTACATACCTGTATCTAGATTGTGAGCTAGCACTACATATCAACAACTGTTTTAAAATATATCACACAGAAGTTGAGTTTTGAATTTATGTATGGATATATTTTTTTAACTCCATGTTTCCATTTTATTTGCATGCTTTTGTTTATTACTTTGTATTTTTTAACATCTCTATATGTTTATGTATCTAAATAAATAAAAAAATACATCATTACAAAAAATGAATAATATGAACTCACGCCAGATGGGCTGGACGTATATATACGTCCTAATGAAAATGTGCTCACCCACAGTATATTACGTTATTCAAAAGGAACTTTCTCGCTTAACAGGTTAATACTATACACTGCACATATATTACAAATAAAAGCCATACATTTTAATTAAAAATCATCAAATATGATTTTTTAAATATACTTTTCAGTGTTACAAGAAAATTTTCATCTTATAATTTAACTTTGGATAATGGAGGTCCTAAAACAAATGTAAGAAAAGAGCACATCTAGTTGTTTCGTAAACTTTGAGAAAGTTCTAAGTGGAAACAAGATATATTATAAATAGATTAGAGACTTTGTTTGATAATTATATTAAATTAAAATGAAACTTGTTCTGCTGAGATGTTTATAATCAATTATTTAAACAATAAATCAGTATAACAAAAAAAATGGTAAACGTTGTGTGATACACCGCTTTTATTTGAAAGATCTCAGTCCAACCAATATCAAAAATGAGCTAGATTCTAGATTGCTAGATTTTCTCTATTCTCCCATTATTTTACAATAATAAAATATTGAATGGCAGAGTTTAAACGAGGTCAAGAAGAACATCGTAATGGTCGACCAAATGAAGTGAACACCTCAGAAATGTTGAAAAAAATTCACAAAATTAAATTGGATGACCGTCGACAAAGATAGCGCAAGTTAACAGACATGATAAGTATTTTAAAAAGTACCGTAAATCGTATATTGACTAAAGATTTGGACATGAGAAAGCTGTGCGCAAGCTGAGTGCCGCGTTTGCTCAAAATGGAACATAAACTGCGTCGTGAGGTTGTTTCAATCGAGTGTTTGGCGATGTTTCACAGCAATAAAACCAATCTTTGGCGTCGATTCATAGCAACGGATGAAACAGTGGTCCATCGCTTTACATATGAGACAAAGAGTCAAAACAACAGACTGAAAGGGGAGAATCGGCTGATAAAATCAAGAAAAAAATATCAGGTACTTCCATCGTATATTCTTTAGCATAAAAAACGGTTGCTTCATTGGGTTTGTTCGTTCAAATGACTCCAATGCCCTGTTTAACGAAGACATTGCTTTTTGTAAAAAACGTCTCATAGACGACAACAAAAACGCGATTCAATATTCAAAAAATTATAATTTCCACTACAAGTAAGCCCCCGAATGTTTCCAAAAAAACATCGCCCATTTATGTCATCGAGTCACCTTGCAAGGATTATTAACGAGCTGATCGCCGCATTTTATTACATCCGAAGTTAACTCCATCGTCCGCATTTACGAGGATGAGAACATAAAAAGCCTCTTTTCCCGCAGCGCCATCAACATAACCGCATGATTAATATCGCCCGAAAAGGCCTAGAAGGACGAACAAATCCCTTTCAAATTCCCTAGGGAATGTTAACTAGCACTATGGGGAAGGTCGTTCAAATCTAGTCGAAAACGTGGCCGAATGTTTTGTAACAATTTTGTGATCGACCTTCCCGCCATTAGTGAAAAGACAAGTTTCGGCCGTGCAAAATTTGAGCTAACGCGCCCTTTATGTCCTGGAGCTTTCAAAGCTCGGCAAACTTTCAAAATTCAATTTTCACCGGAGCGAGCTTAGACCTGGGAGAACGTTAAATTATGCGCCATCACGAGCTTTTTTTTTGTTGTTGCGGAAGGAGGACAGATTTATGAATACGTAGAGGCCATTAATTTATTTGATTAATATAAATTGTGGAATTTAAATAAACGGGCTGTGTCAACGAACTCAGATTTCATCCCTTAAAAATAAACAATATGAATCAATTACGATGAACCCTCTTTATTGTTGATCCCACGCTGTCGAAGGTCAGCGTTTAATTAAAAAAGTTTTAATAAAACAATCATTATATTTCATATTACAAATACACAAGTAAAGTGGGTTGAAATATTACTTGAAATTTAATTAATTGAATTGCAAACAATTATTGGTCGATAATTTTTTTTAGCTGCGGATATATTTGCGCGATGTATACATTTATCGCGTAAATATAATGACCCAGGGTCATGCAGAAATTAAGGTTAAAAGAGCTCATGTTCTGTCACATATTGTCACCATTTTGTTTAGTCGCAGTAAATTCTTCCGATTAAGAGATCATCGCGCTCTTTTTGGATTATCTTTTGTATTCCAGAGGCCCAAAATGTAAGCATTCTGGGCACTCATCTCGCTCAAAACTTCTTGCAGTCAAACGGCGATCATTTTACTCTTATTATTGAATTTTTTGCACAAATTCGTCAGAAATCAATGATGGTCTCATATTCCTTGCCCCCTCGTGAATCGCCTTCTCTGAAAAATCTAATCCACTTCATAATATGTTCTAGACTCATCACATCGCTACCATAAACATCTAAGAGGTTCTGATGGATATTCAGTGGTCCGAAATTCGGACCCATTGGATACGGAAACCTTATAGCCACTCCCTCTAATTTTAGGACATATTTTTTCTATGAATTTTCAGGAAAAATGCATCCCCGGAGTTTTCTATAACTTCATTTCGAAGACGAAGACACGAATTTCTGATAGATATTCGCAGCAGTATTGATCTTCAAAGTCAAAAAACGGATGACTACGCAGATCTCGCGCGGACAAGAAGTGGCGGAAGCGCGCGACGACTTCTTGGAAGAATTTACTGTAACTGAACAAAATGGCCGACAAACATGTGGGACCAAACAAACAGATCTTTACACGCCAGGTGCGCCAACTTCAAAACAAAGAATTTGCTCCGGCCTTAGGAGCCCTTGTAACCTTACTTTCTAGATGACCCTCGTAGATATTTTAAGTGTACCAAATGAAGGGTGTTTGCTGTTTTTTTTTTTACAATTACTTCAAATTTAGTAATGAATATTAACGTAAATGAGCCATTTCTCATCATCAATTATTATACAATACTATTCAAAATGGGAATATATTTTGTGTTTCTGTTGTACTCAATGAAGGCGTACAGTACCCATCCTACCCCATAAAACCCATCCTATTCGTTTTTCGATGAGTTTTAATGAATTTGCATAGTCGTCCATAGGGATCCCAGCCATTGCGATAACTCCTCAATTTTTAACTGTATATTTGATTCGATTAGGGACTTTATGTTTTTATTGCCCGATTCAAATTTTTAAAACCATATTTGCATCTGCGAACTATTATCACATCACTATAAACCTGTTTTAAGATTTTACTAGCTTTTGTGGTATTCTAACCCAAATTTAAAAAAGCATACAATGCTGGACGTGGAATTTGTTAGTTCCTGGTCTCTTTTACACTTAACAATAAAAAAAATGGTTGCATAAAAATAATGTTAAACGATAATTCTACAAAAAAGATGACTTATAAAGATGTTTTCGTCACTGTTTTGGATATAAACTGAGCTCAAACATAAGGTCTCAAAATACGCGAATATTTTTAGATTCCCCTATTATAAATTTTGATATACATATTTCTTAATATAGATTCAAATTCTGATTATTCAGGATCATCAAAAACATTTTAGCAAAATATTTGTAAAAAATGCGTACTAAATTTGCAAGTCAAACAACGATGGAAAATATTATCACTGAACATATCACCCACTTCCATACATTGCTTTTCATCATTCACATTTGACTAACCAAATAATTTTTTGCTGGAATATATTTATTGAAGAAAAGCTTCTTTATCATTTACTTTTTAAAAAAGCTTCATTGAGGGCCATACAGATTGATAAAAAATAAGAAGGAAAGGGTTTGTTTACCGCTTTCGTGTATCTATTGCTGCTTTTCCCTGTATTGTTAGCCTTTACCGCAACAATTTTATTGAAAAAAAAACTTTCCAGTAATGACATGTGAAAGGTAATCTGTCCTTTGGATTAACCGATCAATCAATCAGACTGACTACAGTATAAACAAGCGGTAAAGGAAGAGCTTAAACTATTATTTTCCTCGTACATATGATATTTCTCCAGGCGATATATTTTAAGGAGCACATACCACTCTAAAATATATTTAAGGGCGGATTATATAAATTCATTTTATTATTTAAACAAGCAAACTTTATCGCATTTAGAATTTACCACGTCATCCTTAATTCATCGACGGATTTATAACGAGACCGTAACCGTAAATCTGCTTTTGGCAGGTTTTAACTAATTATTTGGGCATTTTAAAATACAAAGTTTTGCGTAAATAATTCACAGCGGCTTGATAATACTTCTTGGATAAATCTTCCATCAAATATTCAATCTTATATATAAATATACATGTATTAGTACAGAATATCTTACATGGTATCTCTGAACTTGATACGATACCTTAGAGTTACTGTTATAAGCTATTGCCAAATTAATCTCATTATCCTCTTAAATATATAGTTGCTCGGAATTAACCAAAAAAAAGGACTTTTTGTCAATGAGGAAGGATTGAGTTAACCCTACATAAATATTTAAATAAATCTCAGACGGCATCCTGTAAATAAATTGTGCGCAAGCTTAACGACGAGAGCTTTTATTCAAGCGCGTTAAAAATGTATTCAAGAATGTCATTGTGAAGGTTAAAAGGCAATTTTCTTGAGCATTTCCACCTCAAATATCCCACTTGATAGATACATATGAGTTTTAGTTTATAAATGCCCCGAAACCTTTTATTACATAGCGTTTCGTGGCTTTATTCACAAACATGCCGAATTAAATATTCGCACTCCGGGAAATTATTTCATATTTAACAGGCGCCTTTCAAAGCAAATAATCACAAGGCATTGAAATTTTCGTATTTTTCCGCGAAAATATTAATAAAACCACTTGAAGCAAGATATGTAGAAGTTTAGGATTTCCGAACTGTAATTGGATTTATATTTATAATTAATATCGATGAATAAATACAAATTTGTGTACATGAGGCGTAACAGAATTATTTAAGATTTGTATTGGGATTCTCATAATTTCTCAGTATTAATTAATAAGCGATTCAAAGAATTTCAAACAACGAAAGTTACTTCTTAGCTTATGCAAAAATAAAATATTTACCATCGTCTTTGTTTCGAACGACAGTCTTTCGAACTAAGATATCTGATTTATACGAAAACTCATGACTTTTCCGTTGTATAATTTTAGAAATATTCCTAAAAATATTATGCTCAATCAAAGGGATTTTATCCGAAATTAAATAGGGAATAATTGATCTGAGCAAGTCTTTCTATTACTACATATTTGCCGCATCAAATTATCAATGAGCTTTTTTTTAAGTTAACATACAGTTTGTTTGATTATAACAACCATGTTTTTAAAATAATATCTATCAAGCTTATAATGAATTGTTTAATTTTATAATAAATCGATTATTTGACGTTCGGTAGCAAAATTTGGATCAATCTGATCAACCAATATCAATGTGTCATCGAAGCGCAAGGTCTGCTGAAAATATCACTGCTGTGCGTGAGAATGTACGGAACAACCTGAGACAGTCAATTTTTCGTCGTTTACAAAAATTTTGCCTTTCTTTTAGACTATTTTGCGTCGATGTCAACACGTGGCTCTAACAATATGGCGCTATATATAGCGCATGCCACGATGGACATTCTGCACGAGCGATTTGAAGACATTGTCATCTCGCGCGCCGGCAACATGAACTGACTCATGAACATATAATAAGCCCTACAGCTTCAATAGAATAGAGTAAAATAAATGCTATAAATATTAGAGGGACCCAAAAGTATTCGCGTATTTTGAGACTAGTATTTGAGTTCAGTTTGTATCCAGACACAGTAACGAAAACATTGTATGATATTTTTTGTAGAAAAATTGTTGAACATTATTTTTGTTAAACAGATTTTTTTATTAAAGGTAAAATGTCCAGATCCGAAACTAACGAAATTCATTTTATGCTGCTTTTTTTTAAATTTGGGCCACAAAAACCAGTCCGCAGATTTTGATAAAGATCTACTTAAATCCCTAATCGAGTCAGATCCAAAGCAGTTTTTAAAAGCAATGAACACGTTTTACAATTTTTTCGAATACTTTCGGGTCACCCTAATATTAGCGGCCCTTAATCTTTTGAGGAGTACAAATTTAAAATCAATGAAGTCGTTGATGCCATAATCGCTTTACATTGATTACTTTCTGTCAGCTATCAGCGTAAGATAATCTTCAATTCGAGGCAGAGTCAATTGTAAATAAGCAATGTTGATATCATACAAGACCATGTCATTTCTTTACATAAACAATATACAAAAAATTGATATTAGTCGATACATTTGAACTAATGATCTATACAATCGTGCAATGTATGAGGAGAAGCTCTCCGTCTCTGTCTCCCGAACTGCACTACGTTCTCTCTCTGTCTCTGTCTATCCCCGAACTCAATGTACAAGAGTGCTCTTTCGAATAAGTGGCGGGGGGATCCCAGGCACTGGGACAGTACTCCTTTAGGGGCTAACGAATGAAAGTAGATGTTAATGAATTATAAAAAAGACAAATGCACCAACATTACGTTCGCAATGGATGGAGCAAATTATTAGCAACCTTCCAAGATTAATTTTCAACAAATATACAAAGTGTAAACATGCGTGCTTGAATTTAATTTAAGGGATTTGGATACACGTAGTAAAAAATAGGTCAAGTACGTTATCCTCCAAGAATTAATTTATGCGAAATTTTGGCTCGTCACTAAAGGTGATGTATATTATTAAAATTGACACATTTTTGACACCATAAATTCGAGAAAAAACCACGGCCTTTGTTTGATCCACGGAGCTTAAATATTATACAGAATTGAAATTTAACAACAAATTGTATTATGTACCTTTAGGACTACATAATATTCGACGTTAAATTCCATTAACACAAAAAGGTAATCCCATTTCAATCAATTTTCATCTCATTTTTCAACCCAAAAGTCCACGATTCAGAGTCAACCCTCTATTCAAATAATCTACGGAATAACAAAAAAGGATTTATTTAAATATGTCCCACATAAATTAGCGAACGCGATTTCCGACATTTGTACGCGTCCTTGGCTAAAAAATATAGGACACGGTGAGGGGGCTACAAATTGCAAATCTGATCGAGCATGAATATACATCCAAGGCTGTATTTTTTCTGTTTGTTCGAAATCGGATTTAAATAATATAGAAGGTCAAATTCCCATAGAAAAACCAACATGTGGTGCAAAATTACGTGCTAGTTCAAATACAATCGTGAACATTGTGAGCTGAATTCTTGATCAGCTTATAGTGGAACACTCGAATTACTCCACACGACCTCGTGTTATTGTGCGGTGCGAAATAGTATTTGCAATATTTGAAGCTTTTATCTCGCGTACATTGTATTTTTATTCCATTAATTTTGAATGAATAAATGTTGGACAGATAAATAAAATAAAGGCTTCCTTGAATTGATATGATTCGTTGTTTATTGGATAGGAAAAGAGACGCCGCATGATGAATAAAGATCGGAAAAGCAATGAGCAGCCTTTTGTGTTAAAGATACTCATCCTAAACATTATGTGTTTGTATATAGGGATAATAAATTATGGATAATATATTTTTAGGTGTTAAAGATCTTTTGGGGACCGACACCATTGCATTTCTTCACCCGGGGAGGTGTATACCCTATTCTGTGGCTCGCAGGTTCTCCAGATCTGACACCACTGGATTTCTAGGAGTGTGCCCTATTCCGTGGCTCGCACGGTTTTCAAACCTGACACCACTGGATTTTGGATTTTGGATGGTCTAGAGACATGCAAAAATATATTTTTTTAATAAATTTAAAAATATAAGCTTTTAAGCATAAAAAGTATTTCCTTAGCTCCCTACCCTGCCAAACTAAATTTAGAAGTTGACATATCTCATTCGTTTGCACATTTTATTTGAGTTTGTAAGCTCAAAAGTGATTTTCTTCAAACTAATTCCATAAAATAATGATTTATCTAGATACATATACATACCGGCATTAAATTTAAATCTACAAAGCTGCCTTTTTATCAACAAGTAGTTTACGTTCATTATTGTTAAATAAACGTTGTCTACTTTTGATATAGAATAGCTAAGGTCTTTATAGACGTGGCTAAAGTTGTAGCGTGGGAACTTGATAAGTAGGAACGTATAATTTCCCAGACCTACGTAACATCGGCAATAAGTACTCAGTTGGGGGCGAATTTCAAAGACAATATCTTCCCGACTATGTTTATTTTCCATTCCGAAACGGCTGCGGTTACGAGGCGTAGACTTCGAAGGGACTTCAGACCGAACCGCATCTCAAACTGAATTATTCGAATCACCCAAATTCTCCCGAGTCCTAACCCGAATTAACTAAGCTATCTTTATTAAAGCTAGCTTTACTTGATTAATTAATTTTAAGTTAATTAAAGATGCTATATTCGTATGGCTACCGTTTACCATCAATACAAATCCAGTTTTCTCTTAGGACCGCGTAGCGTGAGTCAAGCTTGTATATCAATAAATGAACCTTATCACAATTGATGGTACACAATATTTGTTAATTTTTTTGGCAAAAATATAAACAATACACATGCGTGTCTTAAGTTTTAAGACAATCGATAAAATAGCGTTTCAAATAGAACCACTTTTATTGCCACGTTTTAAATATATAATTTATTTATGTGACTTTCTACTATTTATTACGATTCTAATAAGGTCACCAACAGTCTAAGAAGAACCCATACCTAATGGTTTCCACCGGATACAGATAGATTCCATTACAATGTTAATGTTCATTTGAATAAATAACAACATTGTTTTAGAAATAGAAGCACGGCATTAAAAATTAAACGCTACGGAACGTTTTTCGCACTATTTAAGAATATGTAGACGTGTAAGGTTACCTTTATAGCATGACTTTTTCATCGATGTGCGTCTGTCTCTGTCTCCGATTCACTAAGAACGCATATATGCGCGATTACTTAACAACGGGTTATTATCCTAATAAAAATAAGAAAAACTCAAAACGCATTTATTGGCACGAATTAATGTTTTAATGAAGTATAATATTCGATTTTCTCAAAATTTTTGATTGTTTGGAAGATTGTAGATCACGTATACGATATAATTAAGCAAAACGGGTGTCAAATAAAAGTGATTATTAAAGTTTTCAAATAATAATGTACGTCATCACATAAAAAAATATTTTCCCAGTAAAGTCCTCTTTACATTTTTGAAAATTACTAAAAAAAAATCTTCTTTGTAAAAAAAGTTAAGCTTTGCTATAGAAAATCACAGGTGATGAAAGTCGTCTGAAAGTTACATATTAAGATGCTGTACCCATACAAGCCGAGCTTTCAATTTTCAGCAAATGAACCGAAAATTCAAGATTAAAGTTTTTGTTATTCGACAATACTTATTCTCGCGAGCATGCGTCGACGACAGCCCTAAGCTTCTAGAGTAATTATTTTAAGGGATGTTATTCTAAGACACATTTCGGGCTTACCTTAATGGCCTCCATCTGGTGACTTCCCCATGCTGGTTTCGAACCGGAGACAACTGCAAATTGTGTCCAATGAAATGCTCGAAGAAGAGCCACAACACTTTTAGACACTTTGCTTGACGGCGGTAAAGTCCTGGCAAACGTCCTATAGATCTGTTTTTCACTCACAACTGTTTCAG
The DNA here is from genome assembly GCA_008973525.1 of Stenopsyche tienmushanensis. Lineage (NCBI taxonomy): Eukaryota > Metazoa > Arthropoda > Insecta > Trichoptera > Stenopsychidae > Stenopsyche > Stenopsyche tienmushanensis. Next base: position 1,092,550 of record WACJ01000037.1, on the reverse strand, counting down.
CACATTTCTGCAAAAAGCAAATACAAAAACATATATATATATCGTTTATGATAATATCCAATTTAAATATTTTTCTTGAATAATTTACATTCGATTTAGAATTGCTATTTCAACATAACCATATCGTACTATAAAATAATATGAATCTATAACAAAACGCAAAAGAAACATATTAATAAAAGTCCAACTGCATTATCTGGTTTTATATGTCGCCTGTATTCACAAATAGCATATTTTCAAAGTCTTTAGGAATCATTTTATATGATTTTGCATGTTTATGGAACGATTCTCAAACTGTGGACAATTTTGAACCGCGAAAAAACAACAAAACAGATCATAAAAGTAATGTTTGATATAATAGAAGCACGGCATTGAAAATAAAATGCTGCACGCTACATGTGCGTGCATACTTTCTCTAGATCGCTCGAGCATATACACAACATGTGTGTGCATACTCATCAAAGGGTCAATTCACATTCAGTAGATTTCTATCATATTTTTCCTCGAAAAAGGTGTATGTACTTTCGAATCAAAATAATTAGTAACTATTTACACAAGTATTATATTAAAATATATTTGGGATTTGATAGCTTTTCAATCAAAACAATTTGCTTACATTTAAATATAGAATGGAATATTTTTAGATTGAAAATGGCCACAATATACTTAATACACGCATCTCAAAAACCTCACACTGTATTGATGTTTCCAACAAAGGCTTTTATATCAAAGAGAACCTGTAAGTCTCAGTTTTTTACAATGCCATCTAAGCCTATTGAGAATATGTTTTGTTCGCATTTAGGTCCATTTAGATCTTTAATGCCTAGCGCTTAATCTCACCCGATTTGTTAGATTAAAAGGGGTATTTTCCAAGCAAAATAACATAAATCAAAAATAGCCCTCAGATACAATGGAGCTTTACATAAACGCAGAAAATCTGGAATAATTTTATTTTAAGCACGATCTATATGTAAATTTATTGTATTTTAATCTGCGCATATGTGGTGTTTTATAATATTTTTTTTCTATGTAAAAACATGATATCTTGTAATCCACAAACGATTCATTTTCCATTATAAAAAGCTCTATTTCGCTTTTGTAACGTTGAAATTTTTTAATTACATTAAATTGGAACAAGAACTAGATCTCTCACAATAGTAGGGCTTATATTTTAAGCTTCCCAATTCACTTCCCGGTGAATATTAAATTTTTAATTGAAACCTACACTGTTATAAAACAGGATTCTAATGTTACCTGATCTCTAAATTTAGCTCCACCCAATCGTTCCCATTTCGCAAATCTAGAATCTATGGGATATAGTTTTCATATTAGACAATCGAAAATTATAGTACATTGTTACAAAATAATGTACGATATTATTTATTTATAACTAGCAAAATAATCCTTTATATGTATGGTTATTGCTTAACCACTTTGCTCTTATAAAATGAGTATGTTGTGATCTAAGATCTCAAAGGCGACCTGACAGGATATTCTGGATGTGATTATGTCTTTTGACGTGAGACATAAATAGAAATTGAGTAATCGAAATGCTATTTGAAGATGTAGCTTGAACATTAACTTGACCTTGAATGAAAGGATCTCCTGTTCCTGGAAAATATAAGTAAACACAGGCATCTTTTTTTTAAAGATTTAAACCGTATAATATATTTGCCAAAAACATTTAAAATATTAATTTAAAAAATGACTCCAATAATTAAAAAAAAATATAAGAAAGAATAAAAAGAAAAGTGATATTTATAAAGAGCAATGTTTTCCACATCTCTCGACTTGCAATTCGTAAGACATCCAAAATTCTTCGTTTTATTTCTCAAATCACACAATAAGAGTTGCTTCAAGTTCATGCACTTTGTACACTAAAAAATATTTAATATCGGCAAACATTTCAAATTCGAATGAAAGCTTCGATTTGAGCGAAGGAATTTAAAATTTATATGGCTGTATTGAAACAGGCGAAAAATATTGTTTTTTCTTCGCATAATATACCTGTATTTTAATACAAAAATGAGATCGAGTCTCTGGATATCATCGCATTTTTCAATTTTCAAACATATTATTTATTTATATTCTATTTGCTTGTTTGTACATTCGGAGAGCACTTTGGATGATAATTTGAATGAATGTAATATTAGTATATTTTGTTAAAGATAACACGTATGGCTACTCGAAAACATCGCCCACGGTGCATTAATAAGGGGGTATTTTTCCCCATAAAACAAGAATTTACATCCAGGCAAATTAGGCATGAAGAACATTTATGAAGTGGCTGTTTCTTGAGGAAAATAAATATTTTATTTCGCTGTTTTTTTTTTAGAAATATATTTATGCAAAAAAAGCAACACTCCCTTAACGTATTTTCAATGTTGTTCTGTGTACATGGGTTGAGGGTAGAATATATAAAAGCTATAATGATGCGCCATTAAACTCTGTGATTCTGTTAAGGGCGAAATTATGATGGATCCAGCTGCCATGTGCTGCATTAGCAGAATCCACAGGCGGTCATCCATTGATATGTATCTGCTCATCATAGTATATTAAGGGTATACTATGATGAGCAAAAAAAAAAGCCATAATTTTATATCAACCATACATATGAGTGCGGGATTTTTCATTATAGACGCTTAATTTTGTTTATGTTGTAACGTCCATGTTGTTAAAGCAATATCTGTTAAATTTATTATAAATTATTAAATAGTATATGGCAAGTTATTGTGGAAGATTATAGTGTTGAATAACATGTGCAAATTATTAAATTTTACTTTCAAAGTCAGTGCTCCATTCGAACATCCTTTCATATATGGATACCGATGATATGTGAGTCTAACAGGACGGCGTTACGTGTCACACAGCGCATGCCACGATGGACATTCTGTACTAGTAATTTAAGGGCATGATTATCTCGCACAGCAGCGACGTAGACTGGCCATCAAGATCATATAATTTAACATCTTTAGACTTCTTCCTTTGAGGCTATATTGACGACAACAACATGAGGAGCCTCCTGGCCTCGGACATACTCCTATCAGACCTGACACCACTGGATTTCTTTGTCTGGGGGCGTGCCCTGTTCCGTGGCTTGCATGGTCTCCAGACCTGACACTATTGGATTTCTTTTTCTGGGAACGTGCCCCGAGAGACGTTTAATAAAAACATTAAAAACATAAAAAGTATTTTTTCTTATCAATGCTCTTATTTCGTGCTATTACAACTACAAATTAAAAAGTTATGATGATTTAAAGTTGAAATTATGGGTATTTTTTCAAAATGTTGAAAAAAAATTCTATTTCGACAACCATGATACTTAAGACATATGAACTATCTGTGAAAAGTAGCAAAAAATCCCCTTTACCTTAAAAAAAAAAATACAAAAAGCTCTCTAATAAGAGAGAGTGGCTACAAGATGTCCGTATCCAACCGGTCCGAATTTCGGACCACTGACACATCGAAAGAACGTCTCGCGATATAATTGATACCCTGTAAGTCAACATCATGAACGCCTTTCAGAAAATTCAGCAAGTTTTATTTACATTCGAAAATTAAGCGTTCTTATAGTAACTATTTATTTCAAGATACCCTCAGTCTTAGCAAAGAAAAACCATCAATCAACCCTTTTAGCACCGGAAAGATAAAAGGACAATTGCTTTATGGGTCAACCGTAAATTTTAGCTCATCGAGGTTGTCTTAACAAATATTTACATCGATCAATGTCGCTTTTGAAGGTTCGCTTCTATCATTATCTCTTGGGGTAGTTTTCATTGAATAGTCTCCTTCGGCGACAAATATCAAAAGGGTTGCTTTCATATCGGCGCCCGAACAATAATAACTTTTATTGTGCATTTAGATTAATTAAAATAAAAGCATGGAAGATTTATTTTATATTTAAACATTAAAAGACCTTCCTATCGGTAATAAAGGGGCTGCAGATGACCCTATAACAATGTTGAGCATAAATCATGCGGTTTTAGCGTCGAACGAAGATCAAGACCCATCCATTGAATAAATTGAAAAACTTCCTAAAAGTTTCTGCTGTTGTTCTACAATTATGATAATACTGTTCGTGGAATTTTTGAACCATAAATTTTCCAGAAATTATGAATTTAAAAAATCTCAATACTTCGATGGAATATCAAACTGTATTGATTGCACAATAAGAGCTCAAATAGAGGCGATAAATCATACAAAAGCTGTCACAAAACTATAGATATTGTTCGAGGCATAACATAACCGATCGATTGATTGGGTTGATAAGTTTACTTAGTTTCGTCACAAACTTCATTTGTTGATGCTTCCATTGAAGATACATACAAATCGAACGTGTCATTCATTTGTTGATATAATATTATAACCAAAATCAAAGTTTGTGGCAACGGACCAAATCAAAGCGAATCACTTTCGCCATTGATCTCACTCATTTGATTGGAAATAAACATGTTTGCTTATCATATCAACGTTCATATTATATATGAGATCGGTCATACATCTTTTACACAAAATATCCCCCATTAAGGTTGTATAATATTTAATTATGTTGAATTAAATAATGTGGCATTGAGCATGGATTAACATAGTCCCAGTGGTCAACCGCTAATTCTGACCTCATATTATGCGAGCTTCGTGCAAATTATTAAGCCAACAAAGAGTTTTTATGTATCATTGTGGATCAAATTTGACCCAGGAGCATACAATTTCGGTTCTTATTATTTTAACGTTTATGCTACAGTAACTTGCAGAGTTGCAGCTCCCGCAGGAACTGAGATATGTAACTGACTGGGTCAAATTTGGCCCACGATACCAAATACCTAACTTTAATCAACAATGTCTGTCAGAGATCGATCTTCATTGATGATTTAAGATCGTTGTAATGAAATAATTCAACGCTTATATCGAAAACTAAACATAAGTATTTTAATGTTTACACTTCGCTACCAAAGAGGTTTTTGTTTGTATTCGAAAGATGCTTCAAACATGCTCCATCTTTCACGATGATCCAATTTATCTATTTTCCAGGAGAGCTTACAAAAGTAGACGTGCTCAACAATGTATAACATGGTGTGAAATGCGATGCTGGTGCATCGTATTGGAAAACTGCATACAATAGAAGATGCAATGAAGCAAAATCAATACATTCCTATAAAAGCAAAGGTGCAAGCAAACGTACGTTTGGATTGGATTTTGTATTAAATTTACTTTGTTAAAATATCCCTGAAATATGATTGTTATTAATAGGCTGACATTTAACAAAAGTATTCCCAGATGTACCCAATATGACGCATAGATGACGGTTGTTGTTTAATAAAATTACTATGGTAGAAAGTTTCTAAACTTATAAAGCCAAACTAGATTCTACTCTGAGGGAGTCTGCTCCTTCGTTCACAATCGTAAAATATTGAGTGACAGATTTAAACAAGGGAGGTGGTAGGCATTTCAAAAAGTACATAGAATATTGACTGAAAATTTGGACATGAGAAAGCTATGCGCAAGACGGGTGCCGCGTTTGCTCACAATGGAACAAAAACAGCGTATCAATCGAGTATTCGACAATGTTTCACAGCAATAAAGCTAAGTTTTTGCTTCGACTCACGACCATAGATAAACCATGGATCCATCACTTCACATCTGAGATATAAGACTGAAAAAGAAGAATCAGCTCCAAATATGGCAAAAAATGTTTCATCTACAGACAAGATTTGCCAACAATGATTTATATGAAAGACTTATATTACCTTAAAATATGATTGTCGGGAATATTCAAAAGTTCTTAGTTAAATATTCATTGATTTAATCTTAGGGAGACCCAAGAATATTCGCGTATTTAGTTTAAAAAAATTCAATTTTATCAAAAACAAAAATTATATATACAAAATTATAAAATATAATTCCCTTTATTATTCAATACAAGGCAAGGTTCGGTGAATAATGAATTATTCATTTCTTCGCTCGTGTTTGGTGTGGCAGCGGCGAAGACATGCGGTACCCATCCTACCCCATAAGCACCCATCCTATTCGTTTTTATAAGATCTATAAATACGCGAATTTTTTGGGTTCCTCTGATATAATACTAATATAAAATATGTCACCTTTATGTCTAAAATTTTAATAAAAAACTATTTAATAGTAATGGGTTTATCGTTCAAATGCAAAGAGCTATTCATTATATAACATACCATTCGATTCTATCGTGCAATACATTTAGTTAATTACCATCAGACAGTTACTGGATGACCACACACTAAATTAACCTATTTCCATGGAGCTTCCTCGTCGATAATGGTAAATAGGGTTAAAATATTTCGATTTCCCAAGCATTAAAGGGGACATCTATTTGCGACGACGAAAGCTTTCCAAAGCTCAAAATGATATTTTATTCATCCGCAATATCATCGTCTGAACAATACTCCTATTTATTACTCACACAAATATTTATTATGTAGCATTAAATTAATACCTAGTCCAGTATAAGGTCGCCTTAATTGAGAATTTGCGCTGGAAGTTACACATTACAATGGCGACCTCTGAATATGAGCTTCATTAATAGCTTCGCTTGTTAATTTCATCGTTGTGTTATAAATTAATACAAATTGTCTAGAGAGGGTCGGGATTTCCAGAAATAAATATAAAATGTGTCATTTTTACCAAAAATATTTTTGAAGGGCAAACACAAAATTGATGAGATTTGGCTTTGGCGAATCTATCAAACGGTCTTAATTGCAATCGACTTACATTTGGATGCAAATAAAATATCCTGGAAGATACAGTAGTTATTTATATATTTAAAATTAACCTGGTACAATTATTCATCAGGCGTTCAAACGATTGGATATTTTATTGAGTCATAACGTTTTCATCCATCCAATCCAATATTCATTATAATATGGTTATCAAATTAATATTATTAATGTAGGAAATGAATAGAAGAAATTTAATACTGTAATACTTAATAATTTATAACGAATTCACAAGGGTCTATTCATATCGATAGCGATACGTCAATATGTATTTATGAGCTCATAATGATATTGATATTCTGACATGATAAAACTTTTACAATAAATATGAACATTTATGTTGGATCGAGAAATACGAGGCACCAGCTTTTGCATGCCAGTGTCATAGACCTCCACCGCCAGCTCTTTTTGGATTGTCTTTTGGATTATGGGGTGTAGTGACACACCCACGCTTCATCCCCCTTCACGATAGAATCCATAAAAGCTTTTCCCCCCAGTACAAAACGATCCAAAAATTAACGAGCAGCGATTATGCGATTTTGGCGATGCTCCAGTGTGAGCATCCATATCGCACAGGTATTATTATAACTAAGTTTTTCCAATGCAATATCACCGAGGAGACTTCGAAAAATGCCAGTAAATTCTTCATGAAGATCGTCAAGCATCACACGACGATCATCTCATATGGACAGAAGGTGACGGAAGTGCGCTTCAACTTCTCCATCGGAAGAATTTACTGTGACTGAACAAAATGGCCGACAAACACGCGGGACCAAACAAACTAACCGCTAGGATTTTCTCTACACATCAGATGTGACAACTTATATGAAAATACAAAGTCCCCAGATCAAATACTACCAATTTTATCCCAATGTAAATTTCATAAGAAGCAATCTGTTGTAATTTGAATACAAGCATAAATATTTTTAATTAAATCCAAATATAATAGTATGATTGTATTAAATTTGACCCAATATAACTCGGAAAATGAGACTTTCGATTGTGCGAAATTCCAAAATTGCTATAGCAAATGCATTGAAGTAATAAAATGCAAGCAAAGTAAATAGTCCGCATATAAATCTTTGAATTTTTATAGCTATTTACTAAAATCCCTAAACGGGTCCGAGATTCACGGCAAACAATCGAGGAGTTATCCCATAGACTGAGATCACCATAGATCACTGTTCAAAAACACATTTTAAGCTCATTGACAAAACGAATAGGATAAGTGCTATGGGGTAGGATGGGTACCGCGCGCCTTCATCGAACTAAACAAAACGGATAACTCAAGGACTATCCTAATAACAACATGGTTGTATTCTCATAATATCGGGAATATTCAAGAATTACTGATGGAAAAAGACACTTATGAAGCAAATTTGATGCCAATGGCATCAGGGATAGAATATAAAAAATATATAAATAAAGACCATTAATAGTAATTTTGTTATATAAGTAACCTAACCTAACCAATCCCAGACTTTTAAACTAATTCATCGTTACATCCAAGGCTATTGATAAGTCGTTATACACGGTTTAAAAATTGGTCTTCATAAACGTCTTCTGCACAATTAAAAAAAAATACATGAAATATAATCCCATTTCTGACACCAGTAAATCATAGGCTAACGTGCACACAGGTCCGTTCTATTTTCGGGCCGTTATGTAGCTGGACGGATGGGGAGAGATGGACGGGCGTCGAATAGAAAGTCTCTCGTCTTAGATAACTTCTTTTTAAATCACGAGAGAGAGATCTGGCCGCGGAAAGGACGTCTTCCCGCAGCCAAGGCTATCCAAGGACTCCTCGCGACTTCATGGTGCACACGCAAGAAACAACCAATTTCGTTTCTTCAAATACAATATGTACACAGCGCCAAAGAAGATGTCGCTGTTAATCTAGCGAATTAAATCTACATATATCAATAGCGCCATTGCATAGGGATGATAATTCGCCAATGCTATGCTTAGTTAAATAGTCGTTGATTTAATCTTAAGGAGACCCAAGAATATTTGCGTATTTAGTTTGAAAAAAATCAACTGTATAAAAACAAAAATGTTCAATCTTAATATTATATTGAATATTAATATTCAATACATCTTCCAATCGCTTTGATAGATCTTAGATTCTTTTTTGTAAAAAAAAATCGGCTTAGAAGCAAAAAACTATTTAAAATGCATTCCCACGTCGATTGCATATTAGAATTGTTTTTCTCTCAGATTGTGCTGAAATAATAAAGATGCTGAAAATATGAAAATCCATCAGGACAAGGTCCTGTGAATAATAAGAATGCGATAACACTTCCCAGTTTAATTCCCGTATTTTATCCAGGGTCAATTTTGTTTTATGAGCAGTATTTATGCAGTATTTATCGTCGTCTATTTGTTGAATAAATCGGACATTTCTCTTTTATTTTTTTATGCAAAACTTCTAACTGTCGACAATAATTGTGTATAGTCATATTTTTTCCCAGTTTTATTAATTCATAATGAATTATTCCCCGTATATCCCATCATATGTACAAAATAATCCTTTTTTTAGTCAATCCAGTATTAGGCGTTATAATTGGGGATTATATATATATATATATAAATGAGCTATTTCTTATTTAGTTACAATGCTATTAATTTCGTCGCTCGTTTATGGTATGATCGTTCAAGGCGTGCGGTACCCATCCTACCCCATAACGGCCATCCTATTCGTTTTTCTAAGGCCTATAAACACGCGAATATTCTATTCTATATTCGCGAATAAAGACAACGGAAAAAATCAATGACTTACTTAGTAGTAACTACACGATGATTTATTCATATGGTATTATCAAAATCGATGCTCGTCTCGTCGTTTTAAATCCGAAATTTAATTTAATACAGAGCCGTTTTCAGTGGCACTTGAAAAAGCGCTTAAAGTGGCTGAATCATTCCACGCCAATATCCACGATCCAGAATCCTATTATATTTATCGCCTGGAGTCGTATTCAAATTAAGTCGTAATGGTTTAAAGCCGACGATGAAATTAGTTAAATACGAGCAATGCTTTTCGGGAGCGTTTAATTCAATTTGGTGGAATGTTTTAAAAAAAAAACGTGTTGCTCAATAACAATTCTTTGGGTGGCTTCTGAAGGCTCATTTGTCGTTTGGTGGTAGTCTAGCATAACTTTTCAGACATGATAATTCGAGTCGAGTCCTTCAAGACGACTATTTTGTCTTGAATGCATAAATGACTATTCTACCTGTCAGACGGCCAAATCAGGCGCGTGAATAAATTTGACAGTCGAGCTTAGTTTCAAATGGGTCATTTGAGTTTATATTTAATATTTGGTAAGATGGAATCTTTGGGCTCGAATCATATAGCTTCGTTATGAAATGTTCGCTTTAATTTTAGAAAATCGGTCAAATGCGGAATGGAATCTCTCCGATTCATTGAAATTCAACAAACGTCTCCAATGGAACCCACTATACTAATCTAATAAATTTGATCGAATAGGTGTACTTAGAAAACTCGATTTTGCTTCGGTCGCTCAAAGCAGAACTCATTATTAGATGATTTTCAACCTTTTGCATCGTAGAATATTCAATTCTTATTTTTCAATCAGAATGCTTAATATTCCTCCCCCATCAAAGAATTTAGATTGGTTTTGTAATATTTAAAAGTAAATATCTGCTGAGGAATTTTCCAGACACTCTTTTTGGACGGAATCTAATATAAGCCTCTACTTTTATAATATTTTTTGTCTTCATCTCTATTTACGTAATGATTTCTATTAGGGAAGCTTCTTTCTGTTCCATCGTGAAAGTAGTAGAAACTCTTTAAATTATATTTTATTTTTCTATTTTAGACCTTTTGACCTTTTCGAAGTCAAATACATTTATACAGAGTGTTTTGCACATCGATTGATTTTTTTTTAATTAGGGAGGTCTTTTGCTATGTTTCACATATAAGTCTTATGTCCACATTTTGAAAAAACATCCAAAATTTCACCTTTTAATCATCATAACATTTTAATCTATTATTGTAATAATACGAACTAATGTTTTTGCATTTTTCAATGTATTTTTAATCTAAATAAATTATTATTTTACGCAACAGGCTTAAATAAAATTAGTTTTAATCTTCCAAAGTCACAAAAAATGAGTACATACAAGGGAAATGTCAACTTCTAAATTCTCTAAATGAAAAACTTTAAGAAAATACTTTTTGTGTTAAAGATGTTTTATTAAATTTATTTTGCACGTCCCTCGGCAAAGAAATCCAGTGGTGTCAGGTCTGTAGACTGTACGAGTCACAGAATAGGGCTGCCAAAATTATTAATTTACACGACAAAGATAGTATTTTCTTAGTCCTGACCCTGACAAACTGGTATCTCTTCAAAATTTAACAACTAATTGAATGATTTGTATGACATAAAGCATAGACATAGTTGGAAAGGGTTTAAAAAATTATAAAAAAAATAAAAATAAATTAAGTTCAAAATAGTCGTTAGTTTTTCGTTCAAAGAATTTAGAAGTTCACATTTCTCATTCCTCCTAAAAAAATATATTTAGACAACCCTGATACTTAAGACATATGAACTATGTGTGAAAAGTAGCAAAATATCCCTCTTACCCTTCAAAAAAAATTACAAAACGCTCTCTAATAAGAGAGAGTGGCTACAAGATGTACGTGTTCAACCGGTCCGAATTTCGGACCACTGACACATCGAAAGAGCGCCTCGCGATCAGATCACCGTGCCCGAGCATACCGAATCGCAGATTTATGCGAATAATTGATACCCTGTAAGTCAACATCATGAACGCCTTCCAGAAAATTCAGTTTTATTTAATAAATAAATTTAACAAAATACAAAAATAATTATTCCGTGTTATTTAGACCAAGGTAAAATTTTGGGTATGTTTTCAAAATGTTGAAAAAAAACCTATTTTGACAACTCTGACACACAAGGGTTTGAGCTCAAATTTAAACTCTTAATTTCTCGAAAGATTTTATAAATTGAATTTTACTATATAAACATAACCTAGATTACTCTGGATTGGATAAAGTCAATATTAAATTTAAATAGGTCAAACATTTGCACATCAGAGTTAAAAATGCTGTTCTCGATGGATTCATTAATTTAATTAGTCAATTTATTTCGATTCAATCAAATTATAAATTTGCAATATCATGAAACGGGATCATATTTATCATGCCAACTAAAAAGCAATGTTTGCTTGAAAATTATACAAAATATTCGACATTTTCAGCATGAAATTATAATTAATTATTTTTATAAATTATATTATTTTTTCTGTAATTATTTATCTCTTATCTCTTATTTAAGTAATTTAAGTGATTCTATAATATAAGACCCAGGTGTACTTAAATGTTCTTACAATTAGTGTGACTAAAATCGTATTTTTCATTTAAATACACAGTCCCCTGACGTAGACAAGAGTCCCTTGTGCTAATTTTTAGATAATGCTCAATATTTTCCAAAGCAAGCAAGCAATTTAGCAAGCGAAATAATTTTGGTTAATTTGTGGTTTTTTTATTAACCAGGTGAATAAATATATTTTTTTAAATAATAATAGGTTTTTCATTTATAATATCAATCATTAATTCTTACACCCTGCTGAAACCATCACAACAGGGTTTCAATGCAGGGAATATAGAATAATGCATGACAAATTGCATTTCTGTCAGCCTATTCTATTGAATTGGGAGTAGCTTGAAACTGCATAACAATGCAAGTCCGCACGTTTCGCAATTGATCATGCGAACTTAAATAGTTCTTCTGCAGAAATTGAAAATTCAATTTTTACTTAAATGTAAGTCTTTAATAAAGTTTCTACTCACATATGATATCATGGGAAGATTCCAGGCTCCTGCGACGACGGCCTCGGAGGAACACGTATCGTCGGGCCCAATGAATGCCACTGCTCCCTTGTCTCGCATTTGTGTCATCGCCCTGAAAACAATTTTTCACTAAAAAAAAACTTTCAGCGCACGTTTTACGTTTCAGACTCCGTACGAAAGTACTGTCAACCCTTATCAAATATGCGACACGTATCCATTTTAAATCCTATTCAGTCGCCCTGCGATACAAATGTTCCTACTCTATTGAACAAACAGACGCGATATGACCGACGACCGTGGGCTGAAATTAAATACCATATTACATCCCCTATTTACATATCGCAGCGTGTAAAAAGCACGTATCCGACCGTAATTTTCGAAGTTTAATGAAAAATTTATTCAGCTGTGTTATTTTAAAAACCATTTCGCTCATCGAACTTCCGCCGAAAACACGCGTCAAATAAATGAAACGTAATACGTTTCAGTTTGGATCACGTAACTAAATGGCGGAGGAGTTTTATTTAAATAGGCGAATCTTAATTAAAGCATTCATGTCAGAAAAATAAACCGGTAAATAAACATTTCATAGCCGTAGGTTTTGCTTGGGATTCAAATTTAGTCGTCTACCGTAGGATAAACGTTGTTTGCTATCTTCCTCTCTCTTATTTGACCGTGCTAATGTACGAGCAAGATGCACTATAGGGTTAAGCACCGATACCCTGACACATAGAAATGACTAATATTCGAATGCCTCGTTCACACCTAGAGTAAAATAAAATAAAGGCAGAAAAGTAGTGACCGCACGTTAATTCGGGACTATTTTTTTGGCTAGGGCTGCCAACTCTGTCCCGTCGTGACATAGAACACTTTAAAATGAATCTACAGGACCTTTCCAAACAAAATGCGAAGAAATAGTATTTAGAATTTAAAAATTTAAAAAAATTAAAAAAATCCAACTAACTGCTCCTTCTGAGACACCCTCAGGATACCCAACATGAAGATAATTTTCAAATTATTCTCTTGCCTATTTAAATTTCTGATACCAAAATTTACCTTAAATCATAGTCGATCTTCACTCGAAATGCTTAATAAACGTACTGGCGTGTATTAGACGCACGATCCACCTCGCTGTTCTAGGATTAAATGCCGGTAGATTTTCAACCATCCTGACCATCCCGCGACGCATGTTGATAACAGACATCACTAAATGAGGCTTACTAGCGATCTGCCATTTCTGACACCAGTGTAACGTAGAACGAAGACGCTGCCACTAGCCGGGCTGCTTCCCACTCCCACCGCGATCACACGTCAGTTTGTTCTGCTGTCAAGTCGTATCCGTGCGACAGGGTGGGGACGATTAGTTGCAAATATAAATACTCTCATCTTAACTGTTTTATGTAATACGACGGGAAAGAGAGCGATCTGACCGCAGGAAGGACGTTTTTTCGCAGCCAAGGCTATCCAATGACTCCCCTCATGCTCGACACCATCAGACAGATAGCGGTGTCTACGCACCACAGATATCACTGTTAATTTGGCGAATTGAATCTGCGCAGATTAACAGCGTCATTGCGTACGGATGCCATTTCACCCATGCTACACTCTCATTAGTTATGCAAATTGCAAAAAATGTTTTTTTTTATTTCAACTACGTTTTTAATTATGTCTTTTAATAATTGAAATAAGTAATAGTCTGAAAAATACGGAGGATACGGCAGATCTTCCTAGTTTCGATGCTTTTATTTTTCTTGCAGTTTATATGAGAGAGCATCTAATTGTCGATAGTAAACTTTCGCAATTATCGTTTTCATCCGGTTTAAAAGTTCATAGTAAATAGCTCCAGTCATATTCCAACAAACCCATGAAAGAACCTTCTGAAATGTCAATACAGAGGTGTTGGCATTGAAACAGGGATTTGTTTAGTATCAAGGCTGGTGATAACATGCAAAAACTCGTTTTTAATTACTTATATTCATTGAACGCTCTTCGTGTTTGCTTTTCAAATTCCAAAGCGATAAAAATCTTGAACAAACTGAACTTTTCCTGACTTCGGTCCGATTGTCGATAGGTCGACGTGGGTCGTCCGATTTCATAGCATCATCGACCGGAATGAAGCTCAAAGGGGCGAATCTCGCTCAGGGGATTTCCACCCGACACTATACAAGTTTATATTTTAAATTTAAATCATATTAAAAAAATAGCTCGGGATTAATTATTTGCCCGTATTAATATCACACATTACAGAGTCTTAAACAAAGAAACTGCCATCAGCTTTTGATGCATTATTTTCTAAACATAAATACGTCTTTATATTGTGAGAAATTAATAGGCTTCAAGTTCTTTGATAGTTCGAAGTTTGTTCGAAAGCATAAAATAGTTTGAAAGTTAACTTCATATTGGCTCGTTAAATTTCGTTATATAGACTATTCGTACTATATTTTAATGAAGCTTCTGCTCGTAAATCTTTTTTGATAAGAAGGGGATCATAAATCAAAGTTTTCAATTGGTTTTTCAGGGTTGTGTCTTGAACAACAATTCAGAAATTTAATATTGATTAACGTCAATCGCTTGAAAAAATGCAACTTGTGCGTGCATACTCATCAAAGGGTAAATACCTCTATGAATAATATTTTTTAATATTGATATTCAATAAAGTTCAATCTATACAATATAAAATGTAAGCATGTGTAAATATAATTTTACCTGATAGCCAGTGCTGGGGTTTCGGTTCCGATATCTGCAGCCAAGAATCGAAGACGACGTGATGGAAGTAGAGCCGGATCACGATTTACTGCTGCAACTGCCAACGGAAGTGCACCTAATACTACCTAAATTTAAAAAAGAAAGAAAATTTAAACATTCATCAAAATATCGAGTAATTATGATCGAATCTGACTATATTCATACCACAAATATTATGGTATTCAAACTATATTTCCCTCAATATGAATACTTAGTATTCGTGCTGCTCAACATTGAATAGAACCAAATTCATTAACATTCAAACGCCCTAAAACCACATACAAAGCCTTCGCCAAATTAATTATGTAAATGTAATAGTCTTTTCCTGAGCAATTAATTAAGTAAAAATGTGATATAATACATCAAGGTGACCTGAAAATTAAAAACGTTCAACCCCATAAGGCGTCCGAATGACACCGTCTGTTACAGATGTCAAAAAATACAGAATGGCGTCATCCAAATTCCGCCATGTCTAATTCGCCAAATTAATCTTCTGCTAACGCTTACATGTGACAAAGTTTTAACCACGTTTCAACTTAATTAAAATTACACGATCGACGAATAAACTTTTTGCTTGGATTTGCGTATGTTAGTTCCTTTATTTGAACTCCAATGTTGAAAAAATCCCCCCTCACCCCTATGATTATATTTACATAGTTATTAAGCAGAGTTTTAAATTCTCAATCTCTCGCACGTTGAACAGAAATACTCTTCTCTAGATGACTCTTCATTCACACGAGATAGAAAGAGAGAGATCTAGCTGCGGGAAGGACGTTCTCCCGCAGCCAAGGCCAACCGACGACTCCTCCCGGCTCCCGCCTCCTACGCGTCACCACCCAACCAGCAACAGGTGAGAAGGGTTGACTGTATATCATTTTTTTAATCCAATTAATTCAATTAATCCGAACAATCCAAGAAAGCTTAATTTCACAATGAAAACTTTGTTAAATTCAAACATTTTTTCATCATTTTCAATAATCATAAACTCATTAATTTTATCACCATTGCTTTGCATTATTTATTGACCCTAAATCTTCAAGAATTGCTCCCAATTAGAAGCTTTCCATGCATTTATTTTCCAGACAGCAGAATTTATAGACACATTATTAGCATTGCTCTGAAAGACTCCCTTGATATTTCTAAGCAATTTCAAGAAGCAAAAATAAATGTAGTTGTTGCAAAATGGTAAACATGGGTTTATTAAATGGTAACAATTTTTTGCAATACGTCCATCATTGTTACCAAATCATGATCATTCTATTTTAAAAAAATATTTCATTAAATATAACAGGGCAAAATCGAAATAAAATAATAACCGTTCGAAAGTCCTGAAAATATTCGAGCCAAGCTAATGCCAAACTAACGCTAAGAAACAAGACTTTATGCCAAAATATAATTTCATAAAAAATCTACCTGAGACAGAATTTTCGCCAAAAAGTCTTCAATAGATTTGAAATGAAAATGCAAAGCACGCCACTATCATTTCTTCAGAAATTTAAACATGTTTTCATTTTATGGGTTTGTCTACACTAATATATTTGAATGAAAAATTGTATCAGAGCGATAATCGTCCAGAACAAGAACTTTCGTTGCTGATATCGTGGATTTGTATTTGAGTTTAGTATACGTTAGCTCGACCTGAAAAGGAGATAAGTAGTTGAGATTAAAGATTTGTACTTTAGATAGTCCCTACAAAGAAGAGTATTTCAGCTGAGGTTGTTGGCTTATTTACACAAACATATTTGTATGTCACTGAGATCAAAGAATATTTAGAACAATGTAATTTGCAATTGTCCAAATTAAATATTGAAGCCTTCTTAAAATAATATTCTATATTTAACTATTGATTATATTGATATCCAAACATACAAATGACTATGAGTTAAACAACATTTATAAAATTTCTAGAATTGACTATGGATATATTTTAGACACTGGCTAATTGCTACCGTTTACTTTTTTTAAATACAAACTGCAACAGGAAAACTTCTTTATTATCGTGCGACCTGTAGCAACAATTATTTCGGGAAGGGCGCGTTTCAAATTAAGTAGTTTCCTTGCTGCACCCTGTATCATAAATGCTTTTGTATCATATACATACAAGTAACCCTTTTCTAATTGAAATCCAGTTGAATATTGTTGTATCCAGATGAACAATAAGGTAAATGTGAATCATTGTAAATCCGAGATATAACCCCGATTCCGTCCAAAACTTGTTAAATTCTGAACTTTATTTTTAAGCTTGTCAAATTTAACTCCACACGATGACGTATAACTGGTATTCAAACTCGAACACTCTCATAAAAAAGATGGCGAAGAAAAGATCTCTTCTTTAGGCCAAGCCTCACAGCCCATTCTCCTACTTTCCCATGGTGTCAGATCTCAAAGTCTTAATTTTATTGTAAATTATTTTCACATCAAAACTATCAACAGCTTCATCAATAAATGTAAATGCTTCCATGATCTCAGATTTCGATTTAACCAAGATGTCAAGCATATGAGCCAAAAGTACCACCATCCAGGAATCTGCTCATCCAAATCCACCAGTTACTCTCTGTAGACATTTAAAAGGTTCGTACAAGTTTTGTACAAACATCTTGCGTCATCAGCAACAACTTCGCCAGTTTAGTTGGGATTTCCATATCTGACACATTTGATGCTATCATAGGAAGCAGTGGAAATCTATGTGATGAAAGTCGATACTATATTCTCACAATTTTCAGATGTGACAAAATCATACTATAACGTAGGCCCAGTTATCCTCATCACGTACAGGTATCGGCTCCACTCCCACAGTCCCTCCAGCAGGCAACGATATTCTCAGGGCGAGATTTTCCAGACCCCCACGGCTGCTTGCACATAACTTCGGGAAGAAGGCCTTCAAAAGAGGGTGAATTTCAAAGATCTTCCCAATCTTCCCGATCGAATAGGCGGCGGCCACGAGGCGTAGATGGCTTTTCCGAGGAACTTCAGACCAAATCCATCTCGAAATTAATTACTCGACTGAGTTCTGACCTGAATTAACTAAGCTATCTTTACTAAAGCTGGGTGAACTGGGTAACGACCCTGGGCGCTCCGATCCAGCTGGCGCTGCGTCCTATGCCGAAGACACTATGGAGTCTGGGTCAGCTCGGCGACCTTCGAGCTACTGAGCTCCACTCCATCAGAGGTTGCAGGTACTCCCTGAGACCAGAATTCTTGAGGCTTTTCGCTGGAGACTATCCCGAAATTTTGCCTGGAGGTTTTCGGGGTGACTTTTCCGGGGCTGCTTCTTTGTGTGGTCTCTTATAAGTTTTCGGGGATGTCCCGTTGATTTTCCGACCATTAATGTGACCTGTAACTGCTATGAAGAGCTGATCAGTACAATAGGTAAACTCCAAGATAAGAAGGAAACGTTGCACAAGCAACAAGCAGTTACAGCTGTCCCCAGAGCAGAAGACTCCGGAATGTTAAGTGCCAACACCATCACCCCCTCCCTTCGCATCTTTGCAGAAGCAGTCCGAGTATCTGGGAGGGTGGAAAACGGTAAAGAGGAAGAACAAGGAGTGCAGGAAGCAGAAGCCACAGCTTCCCCCATCACCACAGCGATGGCTTCAGTAACAGTAGCAAGAAAGGAGACTCAAAAACGGGACAAAGAGGCTGAGATATGAGAAAATCATTCTCGGACCCGTGGAAGAATTGGTCGTAAGGTTCCGCTCGAAGGATTCTGGCAATTAGGCGTTGCACGATCTCCTTGGCGAGGCTGCGAAATCATCCTTCCGGCACGAGGCTCCGAGACAGACGATTATCATCCGTTTCAGAATCTTGTCAGTCAGTTTTTATGAAAATTTATTTTCTTTATAAAATCGAAAAATTAAAAGCTTTCTCGTATTGCAATACTATTATGTTTGATAAAATTCTGATCAAACCGCTTCAGACCGAACAAATCTACTATAGACCAAATAAAAAAACACATCTCTCATCTATTGTTAATAGAAAAAATATGTGCACAAAACAGAAAATTCAACAGCAGACAAATTTGTTTGTGTTACAAAGTAATCCATCAAATCAACATGTACAATATTTATTGTCACTTGTTTATTCTCGAATGTTTATTTGATTTTAAGGCTTTCATATTTCGTGTATGAATATTAAATAAAAAAAAATGTCTTTAACCTTTCGACGCGTGATTGATGATATGATGCTTTTCGCATTTCCGGGCGTCCTTATCCCAGCTTCCTCCTATCGTTCACTCTCATCCCCACACAAATACAATTTATTCAACAGAATCAATATGTTTCTCATGTACTTCCTGTGCGATAATTCGGTATTCTCACAAAAAATGTAACGATATTTTTTCAGTCTATTTCGGTCGATTGATTACATGGCCGAGTGAGATTGTTTCCGAACGTTTTCTCGGAAAAATTACATATTTTCTGTTGTTAATTTGATTATCCACTATTCGCTTCGGTTTTCGATCCATCCGCCTGAAATTATTCATCATGAAACAATATTTCTGATTATTTTCCTACCCGGAAGACATGCCTTGACCAGCCTTCGAATTTAAGGAACTTCCTTCGTACTTCGTTAAATTAGCTCCACATCAAATAGGAGGATCGTTAATATGAATGAGATCCGAAAACTTTTCCATCAGCCTGCCAAAAGAAATACAACATAAAATAAAGTGTTTTTTACACAAACCATGAAATAATTCGCCGAGACTTTACAAGGTTTTAAGTGAGTTTTCTAAAGATCCATACTTTTGTATATAATCAAAATTTATGTTATATAGCGCAAGGACTTTAAAATCATAAATAGGAGTTCTGCTACGAATCCAAATTTAGCCTGAGAGCCCACTAAGTAAACACGTAGGTTGAAGACCCATAAGCCACGGGACAATAATAGGCTCAATCTGTACGTTTGATGACCCAATATTGTGGATCATAAAATCCTCTTTCGAGTGTGTGCAGCCTTAAATAGGATTAAATAGGAGGAAATCTTTATTTGGCCAAATAAATAAAGCTGTCTTATTTTGACAAAGCATCCTAATGCTCTTATGTGTAAGCCTCAGTAGCAAAATAATAAGTACATGAGATTCTAAGACGATCTTTTGCTTTAAATTCCACCCCTTAACGTATATATTTGGCTCTCATCTTTTAGTTATAAAATGCAATATAATTATTTGTTCGAATGTTAATATTTTCATATAAATTGCTTGTAGCAATCGACCCATTAAAGCTGTGTCTTGTGACTTTAAAGATGAGCCTTTTCCTCAAGCTTGTCATAACCAATACTCACAACTTACTTTATCCTAGCATAATAGCTCTTTTGTTTATAGCATAACCTCTTTCTTCCTCCTCCAAGGTAGCTTCAGGTACACAGTGTAAAACTGATCTTCCTTGGGAATCTCGTCTCCTTTGGAGGACACAGATCAAAGACAGGTTGAGGACACTCCTGTGTGGCTAGTACGAGGATACTCTTGAAATTATACACTCAATCAGTACGGAGCCCCGGTCTTTGAGATACGAGAGTAACAGAAAAAAACCTGGCGAAGGTCCAACGACAGGGGGCACTACGAGCCACCGTGGTATACAATATCTGAAGACGCGGTGCGCTCGTAATTGCCGGAATACCTCCAGTGGATCTCCAGACAAAGAGGGCCTTGAACTTCAAAGATCCCAAGAATCGACCAATGCACGAACAGTAACTGAAGGAAGCCTGGCAACAAAATTGGGAACAGTCCAGTAAAGGAAAATGAACCCATCGACTTATACCGGTCATAAGTTATTGGATAGTTCGGAAACAAGGAGAGACGACCTTCCACCAGACGCAAATGCTGGCGGGGCATGGCTGTTTTGGAGCCTATTTAAAGCAAAGGAGCAACCACGTTGTGCCACCACTGTCAAGTGGAGATCGACGACGTATAACACACCTTCGGCTTGGGAGCCCCAGAGAGACGTGCTGAAATAAGCACGCAGCGTAGCTGAGCTCAAAGTTTAGAACATGATACACAGCATCATGGTGATCAAGAGGAACTGGGACCTTTGGCTAGAATATGTGAGGAAGTTTGGACCGCCAAATGGGGCAGTAAGAACTCCAATACTAGAACAGGAACATATGGCCAGACTATCTGCCACCCTGAATAAGTAGTTAGTAAGAATCTGACACTATCTTGGGACCCGTTAACCCTGGGGTGTCTTATGCAAGATTCCCCTCCCACAGAAAAAAAGCACGAGGATACTTAGAATAGACCGCATAGCAGCGCGGGGTATGGACTCAGTTTCTCAGACCGTCGACTAAAATTGCGCAAGCTAGCAGACGTGGTGGACATTTCAAAAAATGCCGTACATTGCATATTAACTGAAAATTTGAACATGAAAAAGCTATGCGCAAGGTGTTTACCGCGTTTGCTCACACTGGAACCAGAAGCAATATTTATAAAGCCGATTTTAGCGTGGATTCATAGCTATGGATAGGGAATCCAATCCCTAACCAAAATTTCGATCCCGAGATTTTGGGATTACATTAGACCATCCTGGGATCACCCCGAGTGTTTCGGGATTGAATTTTTTTATGTTTTTTTGATGTTTACCAATTCCGGGATTCATGTGCACCTACGTACGTGTAAACTGTACGGGATACCGGGATTGGATTCCCTAGCTATGGATGAAACATGGGTCCATCACTTCACATCTGAGAAAAAGGAACAGTCAAAACTAAAAAATAGGAAGAATTAGCTCCAAAGAAGGCGAAGACAGTTCCATCTGCAAATGAGGTCACCCTCGATTTTGAACATAATTTAGGTAATTATAAAAATATATGAGCAGTATAACATGATTACTCTAGCAACATATTCTGTCGGTTTATATAAATGTATTGTCGAGACATAAGAAGGGATGGATTCTAAAATGTTACCATAGTTACATCGAAGCTGTGGGAGTAAATTATATGAGTTAATCTTATATTTTCCTTGAAAAAACTGAACAAGATACTTTCGTATTTTTTTGCAAAATAATATAAAAAATATTTTTTGTCTCATGTCGGTTTATAAGCCGACCTTAGATGAAATAGGACAGAAACGTCTGATAATATAATATATGTCAGTCATTTCATTATCTCTTTTGAACATTTTTATTTCAATAAAACATACGTGTTTTTTGCAATCACAGTACATTTCAATATCCTAAATAAAAATATTATTTTTGATTTCCGGCCAATACGTTTTTAAAAACACAATTTTCTCTACCTTCAAAAATGTATTCAGATATTCTTTCCAAATGTAGCCCCCAAATAAATAACACATTTATGTTATTTATTTACTCATAACATAATCAATTTCGTTCGTTAATGCCAAATTAATATTTATTCAAGCGCCGCAAAATTAACGACGTACCTTTGTTTAAATTAAGTCCCTTACATACAAGCCATTATAAATGTTCCATTTAATACGTGCGTGAAAGCCGGCTTTATTGCGTTTCTGGAATTGACAAAAAAAAAAAAAAAAAAAAAAAAAAAAAAAAAAAGGGGGACGGGGGGGCCCACCCACACCCGAGCATGTACCCAAGGTCGAGTAAAAACGACCTTATGACAGCCCGCACATCTAACAACACTAATTTAGTGAAAAACTAATTTAACGTCCCCCTGGAGGAACCAACTTCTGCTCAATCTGGTGACCGAGCGCAATGCAAAGCGCGAAACCATAAAGGGGATATAATGAAAAAAAAATAATAATAATAATAAAATAAAATAAAATTAAAAATTAAAAAATGAAGGAAAAAAAAAAAAAAAAAAAAAAAAAAAAAAAAAAGGGGTCAGCCGCGCGGCTGCACGCTGTAAATGTAGACGAGCTTCTGAGCTTCCCATCTTATCTCAATGTGGGTGTGACTCTACTTTACTCGACGGTACTAGCCCCGACAGCCTCTGGAGCGGACCAGTGCTTGGCGTAGTAGCCGCCATCGACGCATTTCGCGCCAAAGCTTTCGCAAAATGTATTGAAGGCGCTGAGGGCGCCAGGACGGGTCACCAGATCTTTGTGTCCTACTGGCCCCTCACATGGCCCACGAACACGGCACAGAAGCGCCTCCCGCTCAGCCCCCATGCCTTCGCACGACCACAGAACATGTTCTGCGTCCATGCTCGGTGCAGTGCACGGGCAATCTGAGCGATCCGACAGCCCAAGTCCCATTAAGTGGGCACTAAAATGGCCGTGACCCGTTAGGAATTGTACCATCCAATGATTAGGCGCGATGCCCTTGTACTTAAGCCTCCTCTCGACGGAGTCGAAGAACCGGAACAAGTGGCGGCCACTTGTTGAATTGGACCACCTGTCCTGCCACGTTCTCGTAGCTGCGTCCTGAGCCCATTTCCTCAGCGACGTCTTATCAATAATCTCCGCTGCCTCCTCCGCTGTAAGGAATGAGTCGCCGACTTTCACTGCGTGGCCCTTCCGCCATCTGTACACTGCAGCCATTACCTGAAGTTTCAGGTCCATCGGGAGGACTCCCGCCAAGACCGGTAGGCTGTCCGTCGCCACCGTTCGATAAGCTTTCGTCAGCCGCAGCAGCGGCGAGCGCTGCGCCGAGTTGAGTCTCCGCGATGAGGTTAGCGTGGGGCCGGACTGACCTGGTCGCCCCAGTTTGTGAGCCCATGCACCAGCACCGTACGTCACGATGCTGACGTACAGGGCCTGATATGCTGTGCGCATGCTGCGCCCACTGAGGCCCCAATCGGCGCCTGCTAGTCGCGACATTCTCCCGAAGACGTTGAGGGCCTTTTTTGAGGCCTCACTGACATGTTGCCCGAATCTGCAACCCCTCTCGATGGTGACTCCCAAGTAATTGACGGATTCCTTGAATGGAATCCGTGTTCCACCCATGTTGATTCTTGGAACCGAGTTCTTCTTGAGTCTGTCGCTTCTAGATCCCCCCTCGAGCACCAGTCCCACGGACTTACCCGGGGCAAAGGTCAGTTTGTTCAAGACGCTCCAGTCCCAGAGCGTCCGTACCGCCTCGTTTCCTCTTCTACCTGCCTCTCTTGCTGAGTTGGCAGCGACTGTTAAGGTGAGGTCGTCGGCGTAGGCAATTAGTTCGCATCCGCTCGGTAGTTGCAGCTCGAAGATGTCGTTTAGCAGAACGTTCCATAGCAGTGGTCCAAGAACGGAGCCCTGGGGGCAGCCTTTCGTTAGTTCTCTGTGAACCAGCTCCCCCCCCGCCTGCGCGATTATCTGTCTATCAGAGAAGTAGCTCCGTATAAGACCGATGATGTTAGGCTGCACGCCATCTCTTCGCAGCTTAAGTAGGACCATCGGCCACCACGCGTTATCAAAAGCTCCCTGAAAGTCAAGAAACAGGGCGAAAACGTATTTATTCTTCCCCCTGTTCTCTTCAACCGTTTCCAGAACTCTGCCGATAGCGTCCACTGTGGATCTGCCAGGTCTGAACCCGAACTGTCTTTCCGAGAGCGGATTAATGCCCTCGTAGACAAGGTTTAGCCGGTCTGCTATTATTCTTTCGAGTATCTTGCCGAGGATCGGCAGAAGTACAATGATTCTATAGGCCTTCGGGTCCCACGGTGGTTTATCTGATTTGGCTTTTGGAAGCGCAATGGCCAGCCCGATCTTCCAGCATTTGGGGAAGACCCCGCTTCTGAAGCACTCTTGAAAGGTGTGGCACAGGTCCAAGTCGATTTTTTCGTATGCTCTCCTGATGATTCTGCCATCCAATCTATCAGGTCCTGGGGTTTTCTTCGGATTGAGGTGTCGGACAATGTCCTCTATTTCCTCTGCGTCGGGGATGGCCGCCTCCGGGCCCTCGGGGGTGCTCTCGGACTCTCTTCTGATCAGCTTATGTATTGGAAGGTCCTCACTTGACACGTCGTGCGGGAGGAGCGCGTCCAGTAGAAATCGCATTGACTGCGGGAGGGTCGTCGCTGTAGTGCCGCTTCGAGGGTCACGAATGCCCGCGCACACTGACTTACGTCCCATTGCAACTGCCTTGTAGGCGGGGCCCCAAGGTCCAGTTTTGCTTTGGTCGTTGACAAACTCTCGCCATGATTTTAGTTTTGCCGCTCCTATGCTTTTTCGGTACTCGGACGCCAGCCGAGCTCTCTCCTTCCGCAGGTGCACCACCTCCAATGAGCCGTTCTTCCTGGCCTCTTGCCATTTGCGTCGAGCCCTTCGGAGGAGTGCTCTCTGGAGTGAAATTTCCGCACTCCACCAGGGAGGCTGCACCATTCTCGATTCAGCCGAACGTCCAAGTCCGGACTCAGCCGCCTCAATGAGGGCGGCGTTTAGCGTCTCCGCGGCGTGGTTGGCCCCATGATTCCTGCTGATTTCTAGACAGTCGATGGTTGCCATTTTAGCTGCAAGTGGCTCGTCGATTTCTTCTATGTCCTTTCTGGATCGGAACCGTCTGGGTAAAGCTGGGTTCGGGTCGTGGTCGCTCCTTGCAACACCGCGAGAAGTCAGCTTGAAAGTGATAAGATTGTGGTCGGAGCTGACAGCGTGCTCCACCACTCTCCATTCGGAGATGCTTCCGGCGATATCAGGACTTGCCAGTGTCGCATCTATGTGACTCTCTCCGCCAGATCCGGAGAACGTGGGAGGGCTGTGTGGGTCATTAATTACTACCAGGCCCTGCCCGGTGACGAACTCCTCCACAACCTTGATCCTCCTATTGTTGTATCCTCTTGCTGGGGGAGGGCCCCAAAGTGCGGACCTGGCGTTTGTGTCCGCGCCGATGATGATGTGCGGTTTGCGGCCCGTTTTTAACTCAGACATTGCCCGGTGCAGGCTGTCGATCATTTCATCTGGTTCGTCGGAATACTGAAAGTAGCTGGATATCACGTGTACGGAGAGGGCCCCGCGTCTGATTTCCGCGCAAACGTGACTTTTGCCAGATAGCTGCTCCAGCAGCATGGCCTCAATATTCCGGTTGAAGATTATAATAGCTGCGCCGGGCCGCGGGTCCGCCAGGATCGCCCTCGCACCCGTTCCGATTCCGGGGATGGTGCCTTTGAAGAAAGGAGGTTCCTGCACCAGTACAAGGTCCAGCTTTAGCTCCATCGCAACTTTGTTTAGCTCTGATACGACCGCTCTGGATCGGTGCAGATTCACCTGTCCGCAGCGGATCACGGAGCGGCGACCGCGATTGTGACCACCGGACGAGATTTTGGGGGAGACGTGGGGTGACTTATCCATAGTCAATTCGACTTAGATCACGCTTGACGTTCGCCTTGTAGACCGGACAATCCCATGAGCCCGTGACGTGCTCGTGGTCCTTTTTTTTCAGAGCTTTGCATGTCGCGCAAGTAGCCCTATCCGGGTCCCTGTTGCACTCTCTGTGCTCATGGCCGGATTCCCCGCAGGTTTTGCACACCGGCTCCTCGGCTCTGCAGGTGCTCCTCCGGTGCCCAAATTGATGGCAGCGATAGCATCTGGAATCTGGGATGAAGTCCCGGATTCTGCAGAGCGACCACTCCAAGTATACGCCCTGTCTGGCGACGAGCCCGTGCCTTGCCGCAGGTGGCACGCTCACGATCAATGTTCCCCTGTCGCGGCCCTCTGGATAGCGAAGGGAACGTATTGTTGATCCCTTCATGAAGCTTTCCCTCGTGAGACCGGGTGTGTCCTCCAGCGCCGCGTCGTAGAGCCCTCCAAGTATTTCCTCACCCTTCATCTTCGGTACGCCTGAGATAACGAGGCGCGGGTAGGGAGAAACAATTATCTCGGCCTTTAAGCCGGCCTCCGCGATTTTGGCACTTCCCGCCATTTTCACCGCTTCCTCCTTAGTCCGGGGGCAAACCACCATGCCGGCGCCTTTGGCTGGCCGCATCGTAACGACGCCGACTCCCTCTTTCGAGGGGACGTATGCCTTTTTCAGTTTGGCCAGTGACTGTTCTGACCTCTCACCCGGCAGATGCTCCTTTGGCCTCATGAGGACCGTAGGGGCAGGCTTCTTTAAGGCCCATTCGGATGGGACGCCCGCTGGAGGAAGAAATTTGGACCTAAGCGGTGGGAAGTCCTCAGCGCGAAGGATGGCGCCATTGTTTGGTCCATTTGTCAAGGCTGCTGACCAACCCCTGACTGCGCAGGCCATTTCTCGTTCGTGCTTCGATTTATCGAGCTCGCGCCTAAGCCTGGCAATTGTCGTTTGTTGTTTTGTAGCCACCGACTTACAGCTCTCTATAAATTGCCACACCCTGTGTGATTGTTCCTTGCTGACTCCAGACCCGGGATCAGCGATGGCTTCGGAGGCTATCCGGAAGAGCTCTTCGATTTTTGCGAGGTCAGTGTCCTCTTCCTCTTCTGCTGTATCTTCGGTGTCCACCCTGGTACTTTCGGCCCTCAATCCGTCCGCCCCGTGGCACTGGGACTCTTCACTTAGCGGCGGCCGATGAGACTCAGCCGCAACCGGCGGCATCGTCGCTATCAGTGGGGTCGGCGACGATGGAGGTGGAGCTGCCTCGTCCTCAGACAGCAGTATCGTCACCTGATCCGGTGACTTCGGCGGGGATTGCGGCCGCATGGGGGGTTGAGAATCTTGCGAAGCCAGTTTCGCTCTTACTCTTGATTTGGGTCCGGCTCCTCTCCTCTCCTTCTCTCCCTCTCCCTTCTTCCCTTTCACTTTGTCCTCCTCTTCCTTCTGCTGCGATGAGGCGTTCAGCAGGGCGCGGTTTGTTTTATTCGATCTGGTTGATACCGCCGGTGTGCCGCTTCCCTTCATAAAATCCGATGAGCAAACTTTCGGCCTTTTTCGGCTCGACGTTGGGGAAGCAGATGCGTTTGGGCTGCCCTTCCGGCCTTCCATCGCTTGCGTTGAGTTGACGTCGCGCAGAGGTTGGGTGTCCAAGCGGAATGAATCGAGAGAGGAAAAGTAAAATGGTTGCCAACGGATGCAAGTACGGAGGTGATGTTGCGAGTCTTGTTATTTGTCTAGTTGGAAGTTGGGAGTTGAAAGATCCAGTTAGAACATCAGCTGTTGTGTTGTTTGTAAACAATCCTCGTTGACGTTTCGAGCAGTAATGGCCAGTGACGAACAGCTGATCGGCTGCTCCGCCGCTTCCGGGAAGGCGTTCGGAACAAAGGATAAGGGATACCGAGCTTTCTCCCCGAGAGGCCTAACGGGACTCAAAACAATGCAGCCTGAGACAAAGCAAGATCTGCGCGGCGTTGCCGCCGCGGTGACAGCACGCGATCGCCGCGTGCTCACTGTTTCGATATGATTCCGATTTATGTGGAAAGTTTGATATAGAAATTTGGGTAACCTGCAGGACTCGCAGCCGTGTTGTGGCGTCTGTTACTACGTCCGCGCGACGCTGACGCGTCGATACTCACGACAGTTCGCGATGCTTCCACCGATTAATTCGATTTATAGTAACGCGACGTTCGCGCCGTTCGCCGGAGGCACCAACTCGAGCACCAGTTATAACAACTTATTCAGAAAATCACAAGGATGCTCGGAGAACGCAAAGAGCACAAGCGCGGGAAAGACGCACAAGTGCATCCGCACCCGACAAGAGCGGCCGCGCGACTGCTCATAGGAGAGAAGGGTCTGGAATTGACAAATTTAAAATGCACGAGTATTGTAATTTAAAGCCATTTTATTTTCAACCGTTCAAATATAAAATATATTAACCAACCACGGTTATGGCCGTTGCACGACGGCTTGTGTTCTACCGCAGCGCGATAATTAAAAAGCGCATTTATTACGTCAAATTTTCAACATAACCTCAATCAAACTGATGTGTATTTAATTGCGACTCAATAAATATAATCGCAATGAAATATATTGACTGGGCGTGTATTAAAAACGCATTTGATTTATTTGCACAAATTTCAATTTAATATCTCGTATTAATCATATTTTGACTGGCATATATGCAAAAATTGTTTTGTTTTGCTTCAGCAATATTGTCAAAATATTTCTTTACTTCCGATACAGTGAATAATATTAACAGACCGGGGGATGAAAACAGGTAATGTAAACAGGTTCAGATGACAGAGCACTATACAAAGAATAATCGTACATTTGCTGTGGAGTCTTTTTTGAGGGAGAGATGGAGCGGAAATACAAAAATGTCGTGACGCATCAAATTTAAAATTATATATTCATAAATGATTAAATATATATTTTACACTGTATTATAATTTTATTTTATTTCATTTTAACTGTGTGCAATGTTGTACGCATTATTAAAATTTTGTTGAAAACAAATTAAGTTGGCAGCTTTGCCGTCAGACAGCAAACGTTTGAAACGTCAAATTGATGACATAACCCCTATTATAAATTGATACATAGTGATAATAAAATTCAAGTTTTTGGTAATATATTTCATAATTCGTGTTGAGTTTCCATGGATATTATTTTAATACAGTGCTATAATAACACAAAACAAAATATTACCGCAAGGAAAGCAGTAATTGAGCCAAAATAAATTACACGTCGTTTCAAGAAATAACTGAAGCAAATCATCGATGTTTCTTTTCGTCCTCGAATAAATTGAATTAAAGTCCAAGGCACGTCTCCCAACTTTGAAAGTTTAGAGAAACAAGCGTGTCTTTCAACTGGCCTTCAACTAAACCCATCAAGCTTTATCGTCCTTAGTGACACTTTTCAATATTACATATACTTTTGAAGGCTAGTTTTATTTATTCCTCATTATATCCGATTGAAATACTTTTGAATTAAATTTATGTTATACATGCTACTATCACGTTTAATTAAACTTCTATTAGAACTTATTTCGACATTGAAAGTTATATTAGTTATTATATTTTTCTAGTTGTTTTACAAGGAATTACATTTAAAATATACAATATTCGTTATTATATTTAAGCCATTTCCTGGCCTGGATAGTAAAGCTTTCAATATATCAAAAAGCTTCTGGCTAGAACGATGGGAAAACGTAGCAGCTAGCGATGGGCAATTCTTTAATTGACTTGCTTTTTTATTACTTTATTAAAATAAGGGATTTATATTCACGAAAAACGGCGAGAACTTATTCACACACCTATTTCCCTCTTAAAATTTAATGAAAGCCTTTACAGATATTATTATTGGGAGTCTTCAGGCAGCACCACGCTCCCATGTGCTCGCCGGAATGGTCGCGCCCCCACGCGGGTCCGTGTTCTGCATTCGCATCGTTATGTAGCCGAGTGGATAGGATGAAGGTGGACAGATGTCGAATAGAAAGACTCTCGTCTTAGATAACTTAATTATCAAACACGAGAAAGAGACCTGCGCGCGGGAAGGACGTCCTCCCGCAGCCATCCAAGGCTATCCGATGACTCTTGTCTACAGGGCACGCGCAAGAAGCGATCGGTGTCGTTTCTTCAAACGCAATGTGTCCGCAACACCACAGAAGATATCGCCGTTAATCTGGCGAATTAAATCTGCACATATTGACAGCGCCATTGCACAGAGATGATAATTCGCCCATGCTAAAAATTGTATTGTTGTGAAATATAAAATATGCACCAGGAACATGCAATAAGAAATTTAGTTTCTCATTTATAAAAGACTATTGCAGTTAATGGAGACTATTTTGATTGATTAACCCCTAAAAGAGTACTATCGGAGACCCTGCGATCCCCCTCCACTTATTCGGAAAGAGCACTCTTGTACATTGAGCTCGGAGACAGACAGAAACAGAGGGAGAACGTAGCGCAGTTCGGGAGACAGAGACGGAGAGTTTCCCCGCATACATCGCACGATTGTATAGATCGTTAGCCTGACCGAATATTGTGTGCTATCGACAGTGTTTATTTACAATTGAATTGAAGATTGTCTTACGCTGATAATAGCTGACAGAAAGTAATCGGTTTAAAGCGATTATGGCATCAACGACTTCATCGATGTTAAATTTGCTCAATCCTCAAAAGTAATTTATTCAACTACTAATTGAATGTAAAATCAATTTTTAACAACATAATATTATTACTATTACTAATTAAACCTCTTTTGCTATTAAAAAGAAGAAGTTCAACCGAATAAATAACAATATAATTTAAAAGAATATTACTATATTATGAACGTATTCATTTTAACACCTGGATGCTTTTTAATTATTGTAAAATAAAAAAATATTTTGGTGATCTGTTGAATAAGCTTCTTAAATCATTTGGCAGTAAAAATCAGCTTATAGAAGAGTGGAAAGAGATTTTTCAATCAAGTAATGTTTTTTTAAACACCTTGACAGGAGACTTAATTTTTATCATTCACAATTTAAACCTCAAAATGAATAATCTTAATGAAAACTCATCTTGCAGCTTATTTTTACGTTGGAAAAAAAATATTACAAACAGGAAGAATCTTAATATTCTATTTGTACCAAAAAGCATATAATACCTTCAGGACGCTCATTTTAATATATACTTTTGTATGCTACTTCGCTATATTTTGTAAGAATCGTTGGTTCTATTTTTATTATACGTCGTATGCTCTCAAATTGTATTATTGTAATATATATGTCCTTTCCGCTATATTACAACATGAGAAATATACACGTTTTTCGTTTATTTTTACTTTATTATGGATATTCTGAGGACGACAAACAAAATTTGAATACTATTATATAAATTTTCAGGTTTTAATGGATCAATTTTTCAGAGCCTGAATAATTAAAAATGCCAGTCCCAATTTGCACTAATTGGTTGTAAACAGCAATTAGCCATTCGCTCTTATAACTCAAATAAAATATAAATTCTAAATATTCTAAAAGACACTTCTTTGCATTTTGATTATTTTTTCTTGCGCTTCGAACCGGAACGAAACCGTAAATTTGTGTCGAAACCGAACCTATATTATTGTTAGGAACGCTAATGAAATCGTAACCAAAAATAACAATAACGGTTCGAAGCCCAGATTTTTTCCATATATAAAAATGGGGCATGTCTTGGTTGACCCAATTTCAACCCTTTTAATCATCTGAAATTAAAATAAAAAAGATTCTTAACTAATAAAAATTTCACTCGGTCGTTGTTTTTTTCGCAATTTCTTCTTTTGGAAAATTCTATGAACGTATCGAGTGATATATAATGGTAAAACGGAGATTAATATATTCAAATAATAATTTTTGATGAGAGTTCAAGGCCTTCATTGGAAGCACTGCGTACTTTATAAATAATCTCATTATTCCCTTTTTCAGATCCGAGAAATCTGGTTAAGCTTGGAACTGATCGATTGATAAGAAACACTGACGAATTTGATCTTGTAAATTTATTGGAGCGATGAAACAATTTTTCTAAATGGAATTTACACTCCCACCTTTATAAACTCATTACAGACCGTGCCCGCGTTAACGCATGATGATAATAAAGTAGCTTTAGCTTGAAAAAAATATCGTAAACTTGAGATGAACTTGATATACCAAAAATAAACACATTTTGCATTTAATCATGCTGTTACACGCGCCACAGATTGAAAAGGTCGTCGGATAGCCTTGGCTGCGGGAGAACATCCTTCCAACGGCCAGATCTCTCTCTCGCAATCAATAAATAAATTATCTAAGACGAGAGACTTTCTATTTGACACACTGGATCCGTAATTTAATTTAAAAATTCTGCGAATATTTTTAATTTGATTGGATTTGCCTCCCGTTGATTTTGTACAATTATATCAATTTTACGAAAATTTCACGAATCTCACGCGAAATCGCCCGGACTTTGAGCATAGTTTAGCGCGAAACACCCAGACTGTAAAGTGTTAACGCATTAAGGATCATATTTATATTATTATGACGCTTACGATCGCATATTTAGCGCAAAAATCCAATATAAGACATTCATTTCGATTTTTCACGCCAATCTTGATGTCATAATTTTCCAACTATATTTGGCATTTATTTTTTTAACAATAAATTCTGCACTATTTTATTGGTTGTGATTGTTTCAAAAACGTGTTAATGAATAAATGCATTTATTTATGATTTTTTTTTTAATTAGAATCGTGGATCTTGATGTGCACGAATGCAGATTTCTTCAACACAACAACGAAATGACATCATAAAATAGCATTATCTCTTCGGAGGGGGCGTTGTGTGGGCCTGGCGAGCCCCCAAGGGTTGAAACAGCGGTCGATAGGGAGGCGTTAACCTCGAATGACTTTCACTTTCAACAACGCTGGAGTAGGTCAGGAAAATTCGCTCAATTTATACGAAACCCAATTTGTTACCGAAACGTTTTTCGCATTTTTTTTATTTACAAAGACACCCCAAATCAGTCTTCCTCGTGTCGAATCACGACCGTCGTATATCACATGTGTCGAATCACTTTTTGGGTTGCTCAACAGGCTCAAAACACACAGGACAATATCCTATTCGATAACCTGCATGCGTCTCAGGCAATAAATCTTGTGGTATATCTTAATAATCTTTTGGAGGGGGGTTATTTGTTAGAATCCCCCAAATAATCGGAGAGATAAGAATGAAAATAATTGGTGTAATAATGTGGTCTATTTGAACATTTTTCTCCATGACGAGAAATTCCGCAATTTTGCTTAATGGTCGCCTTAATAGACCATTTAGCGAAGCTTATTATCAACAGCCCTCGGTAATGTATCAAAATAATGATTTCGACCCTTGATGTTATTATTTATAATTAATACATTTACAAGAAAACGAATCGCTGATGATTCGCGTTTAATTCGTCAATATGTTGATATAAATACCTGAGATTTGCCATAAGCGCCGAGAAATCCAATGGTGATGGTGTCGTTGAAGTCGTGAAGACCAACTCCTGTCAGGTAGTCGTATAGGAAGCTGTAGTCATCATCTCTGCCCTTTTGCTGCGCATTTTGTCCGTTCAGCGCAATAATATCATATTCGCTGTCGTCTTCAACACTTGCATTTCCTGTCGAATTGGATGTGCCGAAGAAGTTTTCGCTCATCAAATTCGAATCATCGTGTCGATTTAAGATGGGGCACGTCCTATTTCCGACGCCCTGCTGTGCACCAAAAACCTCACTCATGCGGCACAAAATCAAAAAAATCATACAAAGCGAAAGACGACCCTTCGGGGTGTTTATATTTGCATTCAACTTTATCACGATATGTTTATCCATTGTCATATTTCAACCGGCGAAGAAGATTCTGTCCATCTTTTTGTATTGGATTGGCGCCTTTGTGAAAGAAGGAAAAATGTATCAAGATCAAGAGCTCAAATCTAAGGTCGTGTTCATGAAAGCGCGCTTTTATGTCCCTTTTTCGATAGTTTATCCGTTTCCAATTTTTATGGTCTCTTTTATGCCTTTAGACCAATTTCCCTAAAAGCGATCATTCCGAGTGGAAATTTGATATTTTCCTTGAATGGAGAGACTTTTTGCGACATGGAAAACTTTCATCCCGATGAACCGATACTACATATTACATTAGCAAATTTTTCATCAACCGAAAATGGGACATGAATGCGAATTTTTGTGACTAAAATAATCTTATAAATTCATAATCGACATGAACTCCTTACTATAACGAATTATTTGATTGTTAATGTGGCATTAAAATGAAAATTATTAAGTTCGCGAGACGCGGAGCTTTTCCGAGCGCGGAGCTTTTCCGACTGGCGAACGTCTGAATGTTGCGGGAACTCGGCAACTACTGAAGGCTTCGAAGGAGCTTTCGACACAGCTTTAAGCCCACTCCAAAGGATATTGAAACTGTGGGCACACCTCCATTCTCACAAGTTTAAGTCGTCATTTAACAAGACACGCAGATTTTGCTATAAGTTTCTACACAACCCTATCGACGAGTTATACTATTTCAATTAATCATTCTTACCGTCGAAGCCTGCCCAGGTTAATTCCGATTAATTTCAACACAGGTGGGATTTGTTAGATTAACAGGATAAATAATATTTTCAACATATACAAAAAATAATAAATTTATAGGCTGATAAAGAGTAAGAGGTAAAAAAAAGGAGTATCCTGGTTGACACGATTTTAACCCTTTTAATCATTTAAATTTACAAAAATAAAAAATATTCTTAATTAGTAAAAATTGCGTAATAGTTCCTACCTCAAAGAAAATAAATTATTTTATTTTCACAAAATGGCAACTGTTTAAAAAAATGTATTTAAAAAAAATTGGATTTATTTTTTCATGGTTTTAATATTTTTTTAAATAGTTAAAAATAAAATTTCGATATAAATCTGGTAGACACAATAGATGATTATATTTAAAAGGTTCGTACTGAATTTTAAGTAAATCTATAGATCAAAACTTAAGATATCATGTCAACCATGTTGAAAAAAGCAATTTAGATAAAAACGCGTTTAAAGATTTCATTCTAATAGGTTTAATTGTCGCGACACTAAAATAGCTATAACTTCGCAAATAATTAGAGTTCTAAAAATGTCTATGGAGGATGTATTCTTGTAAGTCTAAACTTTGAAAATATGCAAATAAATAATTCAACAGAGATCATCAGGGCTGTCCATTGAATGATCTTTGTAACTGAATCTATATATTGATCAGAATGTTTTGTAATAAAGCTGGTCTTATTGGTATAAAAATATTCATTTTAAATAGAGTTAAACACAGATCCTATATTCCACGCAAATCCAATTTCTCTCAGGACCGCGCAGCGTGATTCGAGTTTGTATATCAATAAATGAACCTCAACACTGTTGATATTGTTAGGCTTCATAATAGCGTTTTAAATAGAAATACTTTATTTACCTTAAGATTTAGTTTGATCTAAGAAGGTCGCATCGCTCAAATATTGTATTCCAAGTATTTTTATTATATTGTATTCATTTATTGATATTGAAGATAAAGTGGTATGGATCGCAATATTTGAGAATATTTATACGTGTAGGGGTACCTTTACAGCACGACATTGCCATCAATATGCGAGTGTATGAGACGACTATCTCTCCGTCTTTGTCTTCGATTCACTAATCTCCGCACTCATTGTGCTAGAGTATTGTATCACTCGAGTCTGAACGAATATATACGCAATTACTAATCAACGGGTTAAGTGTTGTGAAAATCCTGAAGAAGAAATACTTAAAGTCCATAAATGATCCCGCAGGATAGCGTGTCGCCTATAGAGAATAAAATATCAAACAACTTTAATAAAAGCGAATAAGATTAACTAAAAGTTTAACCTTATTCACTTTTATTGAATAAATCTATAAATATAGATTGAAGTTTAATTTAGAGCAGTGAACAGAACTACGCTTAAAATTAATACAATTTGCAAGTTCACTATATTTATAGATTTCAATATAAATTGTCTAAATAATAAGAATTCAATCAAATGCTCAGTGTGTTGATATATAATAAGAACTTAATTTTAGGCTCATATTAAATAATCTTACAAATTCGACAATTTTGGATAATGTTTTTGTACAATTTCTGTGTAGTAAATTTATTAAACTCGGCATCACCGCAGCCCGAAAACAAAACGAACCCGCGTGCGAGCTGTAATTTGAGAATACGTGGGAGCGGGGAGGAGCCCTGGAGACTGCCCTGAGATCATCCTCGCTCAACATTACAATACTATTATAATATTTCTAATTGATTAATTTAATCATGATAATTCCTAGAGTATAATTATACAACGCATTTTTTTACAAAACCTGAATATAAAATGATTTCCAGGTTTATCAAATCAGTATATTTTATAAAATAATGCATATTGTCAATTATTTTTCAATCAGTTTGCTTCTAATCTTTGAACATCATCACTTCAATAATAGTAAATTGCTTCTGTAAGAGCACTTGAAGCTATTGATGATGAGATAACAAACAATTCAATATGAAAATTGATATCTACCATAAAATTCTGCACTTGCAATATTGTCCATCAAACAAAGCATTCTGAAGATCTATCGATTACGTTTTCTATGCAATTAAAATCAGTTTGTGTTTTTAATCCGTTGATGAGGAATCGCGCATATGCTGCGATCGGACTCGAGTGATATAGAAAACGCATTTTCAACCATTGAGTGAGGAGATAATTAAATAGGAGACAGATATGTAGAGAGTGTCTTGTGTCTCATCATACATTCGTAAATCGATGGCAAGATCATCCTATAAAGGTAACCCTACACGTCTAAATGAACATTAACTTTATAATGGAATTTGTTCGTATTCGGTTGAAAACCATTAGGTATGAGGTCTTTTTAAATCTTCATAAAATCACAAGTGATTCTATTTAAAACGCTATTATGAAGTCCAACAATATCAACAGTGTTAAGGTTCATTTATTGATATACAAGCTTTATTCACATTGCGCGGCGTTAAGAGAAATTGGATTTGTGTGGACGATAAGTGGTGGACATTCGAATATAGCATCTATCCTCTTGAGCAAATATTAGCAATTGTTTCAATCAACCGCTTAGCTTACAACATCGTGTGTGACACGTGATAACTTATTTGGTTTTGTAATGCATTTGGAGATACACCCACGATATTTCTAAACATGTTCTAATTTCAATTGCAAAAAAATAAAAACAAGTAGTTTACCACAGATAAAAACGCTCGTTATTCATGAATCGAATCCTACGTTGAAGCTTTGCTTCAAAATGCATTCATTTAAAATGGAAATCAAGCTCATAAAATTCCACGTGGTTTGTTTTTAAGCTCAACCGTCGACAGGTCAGTCAACTACTTCACTCACGTGTTCATTAAAATGTATAAAATCACTTTGAGTCAGCTTGAGATAGCTTTTAGCAATCCTTTTTATGGGACTTTGCCAGTGGTTTTGACATGTTTTAACACTCTCGTCGTCCAGCCTGAATCAGTGTTGTTTCTCACGGGACCCAAATTCGATAGTCGGAGCGCAAACAGAAGGAATAGCGATGTGATATTATAACTCAAGGGATAAACACACAAATAATAGGTATGAGACATCTTCTCTCAGGTGTTATCAATAGTCAAATTAACGAAAACAAAGTGAAGATAAGCAAATGCGAACAGATAGTTGTCGTCTGGAAAACATTATAGAAAGACGTTTATAAAGCTAATATTTGTAAGCCGTTATAGAAATACGTAACAGTGAGACGCTGAATTCGCTTTTCGGAAACTATTATATAACTATAACATTACGATTGAGTTACTAGTTCGACCACTTAATCGCTAAACTATCTTCAGCTTCTCCGCACAATCATAATTTTGCACAATGTACTTCATTTTGCAACAGAGCTATTTTTGTTATAATCACAATATTATTTAACCTACTTTCAATCGCGACCACCAGCTGGCGTTGAAGCGCACAAGCTCGCAATTTGTGTTTTGAATTATCTCATACCTACTATTTGAAGCAGATATTGTATCATTTTATATATAGGCCACATATATTATATTTCAACTAAGAAATTGTCAACGAAGCATAATTTAATAATTGGAACGACAATTTGAACAGCATCAATGAAGATATCAATAACAGAGGTATAATATTATACGGGGATCATCAAGAAAATAAGGTTAGGACATACCTACATCTCATCCCCCGTTATGAATCCAGAAAAGTTTCTCCCTCCTGTGCAAAACGATCCAAACATTCATAGTGAGTGCATTCTGGGTACGCATCTCGAATACGACTTCTTGTATCCAAGTTTTTGCAACATAATATCATAAAAGAACAATCTAATCCACTTCGTGACATGTTGTCGACTCTTCACATCACTACCATAAGCTTCCACGAGCTCCCGATGTATATTCGGGGCGATATTGTTTTACAAAACCAAAAATGGATGACCACGCGGGCCTTGTACGGACGAGAAGCGCCAAGAGCGCGCGACGACCTCTCTGCCGGAAGAATTTACTGTGACTGAACAAAATGGCCGGTAAACACGCGGAATTAAACAAACTTATCGTTAGGATCCCCCTACACACCAGGTACACCAACTTTATGGATGATCGTCATGTATGTAATACTATTGCAAAACGTCTATAAACCTAGACATACGCAGACTTGTTTCAACCCCTTGATTGCTCATACTTTTATGCTGAAAACAATGAGATATTCTCATAAGGACACGATCCCGACAACTCAACCAAATTGAAAGATGGGTTTTCACACAGCCGTAAGACACGTGTACACGTGGCAATTAAAATCGGGAATTGTCCCTTATACATAAATTTGATTGCGTCGATATCCGCCGAGTTATACAACTTTTTCTGAGACGTCAGCACAAGTGTCCAGTTTGACTTTTCGAATGTCAAAGAAGCTTTCACGCCGATAAAACTGAGCTTTGCACAAATGTAAAAGGCTCTATTTAAAATTGAAGCAATTTCGCAATAATCCTATAGGATCATAAGAATGGCACGTATACCCGACACAAGTATTTTGCAAACTAACTGCGACATGACAACTTAAAACGTAAAAATCTGAACTGAATATCATTTTGATGAGATTACTTCACAATATCTGGTACTCGCTTTGCCAGACAAAGTTAAGCCTTCATTCCGTCCTATAATTTTGATACACATTTGATTTGTCTTCATTACGTTGTAGACGTCTATTGATTTTATTCCAATTTTGTTCCATGTATATATATAATGTGAATAAATTAAATAAGTCGTACTAAAAAAGTTATCCAAATTGATCAAATCTTATTAAAGTAAATAGATTTCTGCCTGGTTAATATAAGACCACGGATAAATCACAAATATTTCCATCGCTTAGGAAGTATTGAGATTTTTCTGAAAAGAATTGTATTAAAAAAATATGATTGAATTAAAAATTATCGTTTTTCAAAAACATTTACAGATAAATCAAATTTGTAAAATATAAATGTGTAAACCCTTGTATACCGTCTGCTTCTATTGAGTTTTTTCTTCGCGTTAACGCATGGGTTCGTTCTTCTTACGGATCATGTGTAGTCGGACCAATGGATGGGTGTGGATGGGCTTCGAACAAAAAGACTCTCTTCTCTAAGTAACTTTTTATTCAGTACACGAGACAGAGATTTGGCTGAGAGAAGGACGTCCTCCCACAGTCAAGGCCAACCGGCAACGGTGCACACGCAAGAAGCGATCGGTCGTTATGCAGGTGCAATGTCTCCGCAGGACCACAAGAGATGGCGCTGTTAAAATAACACATTGCACATGAAAAGAGATGGAAGATGTCACTGTTAATCTGACGAATTATATCTGCTCAGATTAACAGAGCTACTACATGGGGATGGTAAATCGCCCACGCTACAACGAAAATACATTTTTTTCTATAGTGTAGTTCGTATCTCGATGCTATAGAAGGATTGGTTGTACTTTTAAAAGTATATTTGGATTGGGTAGTATATTTATCAGTTGGTCTTTTATAACATCTGCTACATTGCCTTGATCGAATGCAAATGTTTGGATTTTATTAACGTAGATCTTTAAAAATGTAACATAGATTTTGCCATCTTTTTGGTTGATCTTATTAATTATGCTCACTTACCTATATCTCATATTTGACCTGTTTTGATGCAAGAGACTGTTGCCAATGGACTGTTGTTTCGTTGGATTTCCTTGCAATGTAGCACGAAATTAACTTATGTTATTTTATTGTACACAGCGAATAATCATCTATTACAACAAAATATTCTCCTAAGATATAAATAAAATATAAGATATGAACTAAAACATAATTCTTGCCGGAGGACTGACAATCGTCAGCTTGCGAATTCCATGGAGCAACTTTCGTGTAGCACTAAATAAAATAGTGACCGG
Organism: Stenopsyche tienmushanensis; assembly: GCA_008973525.1. Taxonomy (NCBI): domain Eukaryota; kingdom Metazoa; phylum Arthropoda; class Insecta; order Trichoptera; family Stenopsychidae; genus Stenopsyche; species Stenopsyche tienmushanensis. The sequence goes on along the minus strand of WACJ01000037.1, from coordinate 1,051,594 downwards.
ACGCTTTTGATGCTTCCAGTCACTTACGTTTCGTAATATGTTTTAATGCAGTAAATTATAGTCAGGGGAACTGTTCACAAAATACTTTAGTATATTTAATTAGTTTTATAGACGTATGTTAATGAAATAATAAGCATAAAAATATTTTTTATTGAACTTGAAAAAGCACCCAAAATTTTTGCCTCTAGACTAGAATACCCCCTTAATCTGAAGCAACTATATCGCTTTGATGGCCAGGGAACTGTTTTTGGGCATTATAAAAATGTTTTTGATGCAATAAAGTTAATTTAAATGGATAATATATGCTGAGCAAATAATTAGTTAATTATCTTTTTAATTTGATTACAAAATATATAATATTTTATACTTTTTCATCAAAGAAGATCATATCTGAAGGTTTTATATCGGATTAAAGATAAATTTAATTATAATTTAAATGTTTATTATGTTGTTATCAAATACAGTGTAATTGCTATGCATGAGAATAATCAATGTAAGCCGAATATCTGGACGAAAATAGCCTTTAGCAGCGATAGTTAATTTAATTTAAAGGACTTCAGCCGTCAACGTTGGTGTTAAAATGTCCAATACGGCTTAAAAGCAACCAAATTACACCAATCTTAAGCGAAACATCAATATTGTGGTGGAACAATGATTGGGCTTTTGAAAATTTATAATGCATTCATCCATGAACTGTAGAAAATCCAGTTCGATACAATGCATTGTCAAAATGCGTCAGAAATATTATATTCAATACGAATCCAATGTAATCCAAGAATTTATGGAGTCCAATCATAGTTTTTCTCTTCCAAGAAACTGCTCAATCGATAAAACAACAATTTATATTTTCAGTTCATAGAATAAACTCAAAATATTTATGCAGCAATTGAGATAATTATATTTAATGATTCAAAGATAATACAAGTATATCTGCCCACGTTCGTTGTATTCCTTATTTCAATGTTGTATCTCACAAAATAATTATTTGTAGAGGATTTATTATTTTATTGAAAGTTGGCTATGTTTAAATATTTTTCTGCTATTGTATATTTGAACAGGGCTTCAAAACCTTATTTATTTAATTTCGGTTACGTTCAAAATGTACATTTTTCTCCCTTATAATATGACAAATAAGTGCAATTTGCTTATGCATAATGATTTTTAATTCATCCCCCCAAACATCCACAACGTATTTATTCGATCACACCATGTCTAGAATCCATTAATTCGTAAAGAGCTGCGAAGACAGTTTTATTAATGATCAAGCCAAGAAAAACGACACAGGTGCTTGGAGATAAATTCCCCCCCAAAAAAATATCATATTTTTCACCACCCCCGAAATGAACGTACATAAAACCTTTCAAAATAAATATTACTCAAAAAAATAAAACTTCTGAGCGCTTTTATGTACCTATCCCAAGGGATGACTCTCGAAAGTCGTTGCGTGTCTAAGGAGAATACCATAAAATGCTATCCAGCTATTTCGGCACTGTCTTTCGGGATATTCGCTTGGAAAGTTTGGGCATTCTTCGCCTTAACTATTTTATGGTTATTAATTCTTGCCTTGTATATATTAGCCGTGGCTGTGTAAAATCGCATGCGACCATCGACGATGAAATTCGCTTTCAATCAGCGTAAAGTGGTCATTTTTATGCCAATCAATTTGTTTCGCAACAACCTCAAATGTAAACGACTGGCAAAGGTCATAAATCACTACCCCTATACAAAGTTGAAACCTTTGATGCATAATGAAAATGGCTATTGTGGTCGGGAGAACACATAATTTTCATCCCGTATCAATTTTCATTACTTCAACATATAATATAACTACTAAATTTGATTAGTTCGGCATCACATATAATCTATATATGGTTAATAATTATAAAAATACTTAAATATACTTAATAATTAATAAATATAGAAGAGCTTTGAACCGTTATTTTTATATTTCGGTTTTGGTTCCAGTTAGCTTAGAATTAATTGAAGGTATTGGCAACGTAAACGGGTCGCTGCTTTGACTGATATACGCTGTAGCCTGGGGCCACGTTATTCAGACGCTCTATGGACTCGCTCATTCTCTATGGACGTGTATGCGCACAGCCAAATACTCGGTTCGTTGTCTATGAGACGCATTGATTGAAGGATTCCCCTATCTCAACTAAGTTATAATTATACAACTCTGCAACATGCTCTCGAAGCGCCATACATATTACAACAAAATTTATTCGCGCGATAATAACAAATTGAGGATACTCTGTAACGCGAATGCGAAACAAATGAAATCACATTAATTACCTCAGACTACAAAGTAAAATGTTAGAATTGTCAGCATTCACAACCCGCCGATTCTGACACCAGTGTAACTTTGATGCGGGGGCGCTCTTGAGAGCAGAGTCCCCGGGCGGCTCCCTGCCCCCACGTGCTCGGCGGGATGGCCACGATAGCGCACGGGTCAGTTCTTCTATCGGGCCGTGATGTTGCTGGAAGAATAGATGGGCGTCGAATAGAAAAACTCTTCTCTAAATAACTATTTATTCCACACGAGGGAGAGAGAGAAAGAGATCTGGCTGCAGGAGGGACGATCTCGAGTCGGAAGAGTCATTGGATAGCTTTGGCTGAGGGATGTCGTCCCTCCTGCAGCCAAGGTTAACCAACGACTCTCCCGACTCCCGCCTCCTACGCGTCGCAACCAACCGGCAACGGTGCACGCGCAAGAAGCAATCGGTATGCAGGTGCAATATTTCCGCAGGGCCACAAGAGATGGCGCTGTTAAAATAACACATTACACCAGAAGAGAGATATAAAATGTTGCTGTTAACAGCAACATCTTCTATCACGTATAAAATAGCCAAAATATCACCATAAAGATAAGCATTTTGGCCATTTTTGAAAGTATTGAATATTCTGAAAAAAGTGCGGTTCGAAGCCCTAAAATATAGTCCATAAAGCCCATTCCAGTAAAACCAGCATCTTGTGTAGTTTTTCAATAGCTTCCAAAAATATATTATCAATATGTATTTAGGATTCCACCATATAGTATATATACTACAGTCAACCCTTCTATAGCATCGAGATAGAGACCACGCCATAAAAATGAAATTAAAGATTTCCAAAAAAACAATAATGACACGATAAACTACGTGGAAGTGACAATAAAAAAAATGAAAAATGGAAATGGCGGCAAAAACATAAATTTTAGACTCATCAATCACTTGATTACCTTTCTTTTCACAGTTTTTATTTTATTATTTTTCAAATTTATTTCTTATTTTTACATTCTTATGTTTACATCCAAAATCACTTCAGCCGTAAGCATTCCGGGGTAGCGGTTTCCTGTGGCGTAGTCTTCCTCGATCAAACCCTTTACGAACCACTGATTCTGACACCAATGAACCGTAGGATAACTTGATGGAGCGGGGACGCTCGCAGGACAGAATCCCCAGGCGGCACTCCGCTCCCACATGCTCGTACGCGGGTCCATTCTGCTTTCGAGCCGTTTTGTGGCCAAGCGGTTGGGATGGAGGTAGACAGGGTATTTTTAAAGGGGGGGGAGACCCACTACGTGGCTGTCTCTACCGTGGCTACTGCATTCTATGAAGGGAAAAGAGGATTGGATAATTCGCTGCCAGCACTGGCTGGATCAATGAGTTGTTTATTTATTGTATGTCTATATATTCTAGTTTATTAGAAACGAACTTTCCAATAGATTTTACACCACAACCACCTTCCGCACATTTGGTGCCGAAACTACAAAACTGGGAGAAAGCGCCAAATGCGCGTGGATCAGCCACTAGGTCTGCGTATCCATCAGGTCCTGAAGCGGAACCTCTGACACATCATAGGCGTCGAATAGAAAATCTCTCATCTAAGATAACTTCTTTATTGATTGCGAGAGAGAGATCTGACCGTAGGAAGGACGTCCTCCCGCAGCCAAGGCTATCCGACGACTTCTACAACTCCCGGGTCCTACGTGTCCGCAGCGCTATAGAAGATGGCGCCTAAAAAGAGAAGGAAGATGTCGCTGTTAATCTAGTGAATTAAATCTACATAGATTAACAGCGCCGTTGCATGGGGATGATATTTCACGCATGCTACACAATGTATGTTGAAATTTCAGCAACCCCTCCGAATTAATTTATGATAATTGTACAAAATCACACAACTAAACACAAGGGGAGGCAAATATCAATCAAATAAAATTATTCTCAAATTAAATTACGGATCCAGACAGAGTGTTAATCCCTTAAAATAAAATTATTCTTGGTCGACATTTTGTCTCGTACTTTATCACAATAATATGCAACCGGTGCACCATTTCGAGAGCCACTAAATGAAATTTATTTTAATATGTTAGAGCCATGTAATGGCACAGTATTTCAAAATATTATATTTCGTTTTAACACTTAACAGTCCGGGTGTTTCGCGCTAAACTTCACCCAAAGTCTAGATATTCTGCATTCAAAATTGATATAATTCTTAAGCCAGCCAATGGATTGAAACGAAATTTCAGTGGGGCCTACAAAATAATTGAATTCATCCATATATGTAAACATATCATGTGTGTATTATCATCCCTGTATTTCATTATGTTCATGCTTTCGTGGGACTTAATACTCCACAAATGAGCTATTTGTGATTGATTTTCCGTTGAAAATAACCATCGCTTCATTTCCATAAATGGATGTTTATCATCATTATAAATGTGGTCTTAAGCCATTATAATTAATTGGACGACTTTGAATATTAATTGTGTATAACCAAGTCCAACAAAGAGCATTGCACTCAAAAAGAACAAGCCTGTATACACCAGGTTCAGAATTAGCATATTTAAATCACTCAAAACAATGTAAAAATCTTCCCAACCGTGCCACCGTCTGCCAACTTGATTATTTACCACCCTCCGAGCAACCCTTAGTCCCTCATTAAAATCGGCATTCAATAGAACCCAAATATAGTTAAACGATTATGTATTGACTTATTATTTCAAGACTTGTAATAAAATCCATAAACACTCAATGAGCATTTGCGGAATAAAACAACCCTTACACAGTTACAAATTTAATAATTAAATTTAAAGTCTTTACGACAATTTGATTTGACCACAAATTGGAAATTCGAATATAAAGGCAATATATTAAGACTTAATTTATATGAATAATTTTTCAGGCTTGACCTGAAATACTTATTTTGCGCGCTTATTTACTGACTTTCTCGGAAAATTTCGTATCTGCGTTATTGGCAAGCTTTCAAAAATAGCTCCAAAATTTACTTTATTTAAATCATCGTTTCAAAGTTATAGAGATTTGAAGGAGACGACGCCCACACTCTACTCAAAGTGTTATTAACAAAACGTATATAGATTTTGCGATACATAGAATTTGCCGATGTTTTTTGAGACGTTCGAGGAAACTTTTTCCAGTTTGCGAAATTTTTGCCATATTTCATGCAATCAAGGTAATATAACAACGGGATGGAGGCTTTGTTCGACTTAAAAAAATGTAAAAATACGATGGGAATTTTTGTCAGTGTCTGGAATAAACAACCCGCAGTTGATGAATGAGAAACATTTCAAATATTTGCTAATAAAATATATATTAATCTCAACGACATTAATCATCCCTTGAAATATGGGGGTCAACTCCAGAAGACCCTTTTGTTCCCGTTTCCGAAACAATAAAGATACATATTTTATCAATTGTTTTTTTAGCAGAGAAGCCTTTGCACCCTTTGATATACATCCATAAAACTACCCTCATACCATTCAATCAATTCAATTATACATTTTTTTAATAAATATTTCAATTCACATAATAAATATAATTAAAATGAATGACAATTAGGGGTATCGAAAAGTTTTCGCGTATTATCAGACCATATGTTTGAGCTCAGTTTGTGTCCGAACACAGTAACAGAAATATTTTTGCAAGTCATTTTATTTGTAGAACTATGGTTAAACAATATTTTTGTGCAATAGATTTTTTTTATTGTTAAGGGTAAAATTTCTAGACCCGAAATTAATCAAATTCACATCCGTCAATGTAGGCTGTTTTTTTTAAATTTGAGTTAGAATGCCACAAAAATCAGTAAAACACTCAAAGATGTTTATAGTGAAGTAGTACCAGTCCTCAAATATCAATATTAGCTCCATAAATTTAAATCGGGCAAAACTTAAGGGATGAACTGAGAACGATATGACTTATTGCTATGAACTTTTTAAACTACAATATCGTGTATGGTACGTGATCAATATTAACCTGTTAAGTGGATATGACGTATATATACGTCTAACGTAAACTGCATCGAAATTGGTTAGGACGTATATATACGTCTCGATTTTTTTGTTTGTTTAACGAATGTGTAAGTTATCGATACATGTTTTGACTTGATTTTAAGATAGATAGCAAATTGGATGCACTTCGCTATTGTATTGGGATGGACGTGTACTTAGTAAGCGGTGCCTAGTAGCATAAAGTTTAAAGGCAAATTTATAGTTTTAAAATGGAAGAGCAAAAAGGACGTATTGATGCTCAGTTCAGACAACATAGTAAAAAGTCAACCTATGTCATCAAAAAAACAGCATTACACCTAAACCCTCACGCTTCATTGAAAAACATTTTCATATAACAAATAAAAGGGAACTAAAATTATGAAATTTAGAGTTTATTGCAAAATAGGAAAAGAATCTATGCACAGGTGTCCGTAATGTGAAGTAGCACTACGTGTCAACAACTGTTTTAAAATCACACAGAAATTGAATTTTGAATTTATATATGGATTTATTTTATTTTTTTAAACTTCATATTTCCATTTTCTATGTATCTAAATAGATTAAAAAAGATGTGTTTCATTGATTTTTTTACAAATTCTAAGCATCATTAAAAAAAATTAATAACATGAACTCACGCCAAGTGGGCGGGACGTATATATACGTCCTAACGAAAATGTGCGCGCCCACTGTATGTTGCGTTTTTGAAAAAAACTTCCCCGCTTAATAACAGGTTAAATGAATTTTATTCTTCCTAAATAAAAAAATATTAAATTGACGAAAAAAGGTCTTATCTACTGAATGACAATGCATTGTATCTGATTGAGTTTAAATCTTTTTATTTAAAAAAAACGACATTTTCAACTGGACAATCTATTAATTCAGATTTACATTATATAAAATAATTCCTAATTATTGATAATAATAATATTGTGCCTTTGCTATGTCAGTTTTTCATAAATATTATTTATTATTGAATACCATAATCATATTTTGATGATTCTAGTTCAAACTTGATTCAAAAGGACAAAGTGAAATGTCAGCCGATTGTCGCAATGCAAACACTAAATCAAAGAATATGTAAATGACAAAGATGAGAGCCAAAATGGAGAGATTTTCATTTGCTCCTTTCAGCATCTGCAATGACTGTAATCATGTACAATCACAATTTTTGCTTGAAATATGACCTTTGAGCGACGAAAGTGGCGCCACGATTTCACGGCGGTACGAATGAGTCGTACAAAATTATTTGAATTTAAAAAAAAACTGCCGTTAAAGGTTCGTTTCTTGGATTAATTATTTTATTTTGACATGAACATATCCACGTAAACAAATCTGCATGTAAACAATTTGGTCGTCGGTTGCAACTATCAGCTTGTCAACATTGTTGATAAAAAATACGCTGTTGATAACAATCACGGAAGGTCCTCAACCAAGTGTTAAGATTGACCGGTCGTGGTCGTGTTGTTATCAGCAGACCTCAACAGTCCAAGTGTTGACACTGCGAACACAAGACGGGAGTCAGCTCCGAACCAAGGTCAGCATTCCTCATTTTACATCAATCCAAATAAGATGAATTTAAATTTAAAAATTTACAAATTGCTGATGATAATTTATTTAATTAATTTATTTCTATTTTATTTTTTTATTTTTATTTTTAAAACAATTAAAATAATTATTATTTCATTGTTAATTCAATAGATAAAATTAAAATGTTAGGGTCTAAAATAAGTCTTAAATCATTAATAAACATGAATTTTTATAAATAATTAATCACAAAATTAAAAATTAAAGCTTAAATCATCGTAAAAGCTATGAGATTTTTACCCCGTGCCGCAGGATCTGCATTTTATTCGATAAAAATTCAGCTTCCCCCAATAACAACACACTTATCTATGTGTTTAAATCCGTTTTATTAACGCCGTTCATTCATCCACAGATATTACGCAAAGGTCAAGTACACAAAAAAAATTGTTATTGAAATTCAATCATTCGAGTAATGCTCAAATCTACGATAAGCTTCATATTTACTTTGTAACGTCACGATTACTATCAACCCCGATAATTTATATATGAATTTTCAACATCCGATAATCGTATCGACATGAACGATATCAAATTTAATTCATAATAATCGTAACGCGCATCGTTTGAATCAAGATTTTGTTAAATATCACCTGAAAACATCAAATATGCGTCGTCGTACGTTATACGAAGGAATAAATCGACGTTGGAATGATTCACGTTGTAATTTGTACGATTTCAAAACCAAGCGAAAAATATTCAACATTGATTATTAATGTTGAATTATTGAATTAACGTACGGCCATATGTCCAACGCGATATTCAGCAATACGGCCTGAATCATAAAGGGGGTTTTATCGACGGGTTGAAATCAATCATAATTCTACTACGTTGCACTTTTAGATAACATTTATATCGTTCGGAATGATTGACCTTTGGCTGTTTTAAATGCATTACGTTAAACATATCGTTTCGGAATCGTGCAATATGTTTTTATCGAGTATCGACAATATTAATATTAAAAGATATACGTTTTATCGACTAATCTGGTCAAATTCATCGAATATATATTTTACCAATGCGAAAATCTAATAAATTTCTATCAAATCGACGTTGTATATTTCATTATTATAGGAAAGTCCAAAATAACAAGCGTAATTATCAACGTTAACATAAGCCCAAACTCCTCAAGAACTGTTAATTTATATAGAATTTAAATTATACAAATTTGATCAACGTAAATTGGAACTTCAACTGATATTACTTATCTCAAACATGTTAATGTTTCTCCAAATTTTATCAATGTCATTTTTATGAATTCATTGTGAATCATATCATACAAAGAATCAACGATACAAAGCTTTACATTGGTAAAAATTAATATTTAACGTCTTAAACGGATTGATTATAATAATATTAAATTGTAATAATAAGCATTGGGATCAAATCATCGACACGTTAATATCATATTTTATTTAGATGCTTGCGGAAATACCGAACGTTGAAGACCTCGTCCGGAAAGCGAGGAAAGAATACGTCAGAGTTTTCGGATCTGAGCCTGAAATTGCCGCATGTGCACCCGGCCGAGTCAATCTAATCGGAGAGCATACGGACTATAATGATGGCTTAGTGCTTCCCATGGTAAATATACTATTTATAGTGCAGCCACAAACAGTCCCTTGCTGTGGGCCACTTCAATATCCATTCATAGGAAGCGGTTACATCCATCCTATCTATATCATACATTCACCTCCTCGTTTGCTCGATATTGAAGGTACGCAGCTCACGCAGCTTTGATGGAATATATCAAAGGGCACTTACACAAACATCTGGATAGGGAGTGTAGGGAATTTGTAAATATTGAGCAGTTTTCCTCAGAAGACATTGAAAAACTACTCTAAGCGACCTTGTTCATTATAATGGAATGTAATAAAAGTAATTTAAAAAGAGCGTTCGTTATGATACAAGTAATTTTTGGCATAGTTTTAAAAATACAGAGATGAGTGATATTGAATCAAATATAGAACTACTAAATTTATCGCAAATTTGTAATCACATTTCCAAGTGATTCATCATTTCTCGGCTATTCATATTTAGCCACGTTATATTTAGCAAATCAAATTTCTCGCCTCGGCTCATTCAGTTGCAAATGTGGAAATGATCCGATGGCATTCCTAAAATATAACAAACTTACATTTAAATGCATATTTTCACATGCTAAAACCTTCGTCAACGTACAAATATTGTTGTAAAATTCACATTTTAATTAGATCGCTTATATGAAATAATGAATCATTCATAATGTTCAAATGTATCTTATCTCTCCGAAAAACATAAGCGAATTTGGTCTATCTATATATTAGGGATAGCTTTTCATTAATCCAATTATTTCTAATTGATCATACGGGATTATCTGACTATTATTTATATAAACCAATGGTAATCAAGCTGGTCTGGAGGTTTTCATACGCTTTAGCAATAATTACTTAATCAAATAATTAAGTATTGATCACATGACAATCAAATTTATTCACGTAGATTAATGACGCATTATATTTTTAAATTAAAAATGCACGTTGTATTATATTTCAGGCTCTACCCTTGGTGACCGTGATAGTGGGAAAAGCAAACGATACCAACACATGCAACGTCGTCTCTCTCGCATCAATCGACAATGAAGAAAGCCACGTCAAATTCGATCTCCCGCGAGGAGAAAAGAAGCTCCAAAAAGGCAATCCGCAATGGGCAAATTACGTGAAGGGAGTCGTAGCGAATTTCAATGGTATGTGTTATAGTTTCTAATATTATCATTAAATTACTGTTATCATATAATTTAAAACGCGTCGATCGTAACATCAATATGTAATTTTAAAATTATATAACTGATAAGATACGATAGTTTACAAAAGTTGAGAAATAAGTTTATCGTCGTGTCAATCGTATATCAATATTATCAATGGTAAAAATGTTAGATAACTATTTTATGAAAACACCAATTAAAATCCAATTTATTATGATTTATGCATGTTTTTCTGATGTAAACCTTCATGATCGATTTTTTTCCCCCCCGAGTAGCTCTTCCTTGTTTATGTAAATTCGAAGCCTGATATCAAATAGTGTATTCATAATAAACGGGGGGGATATAATAATCGTGTAAGAGAACGTTCCAATAAAATTTAATCCTTTGACTGTTACGGCGCTTTTTGATGACCGGAAGTTTGTGCTGACTATAAGATTAATCACTGATATCTTGACGCACATTTTAAAGTCGTCGATATTATGTTTACAGCCCTCGTTAGTTTGACAATCGACGATATATATATATAATTAAAACGACTTGAGGAAACTAGGAAAAAAAATACTGCATGGAATATGCACTGAGGACGCAGTATATGGCCAAACAATTATCGCACCATTGCGCTCATATCCCGCGCAAGCAAGATAACACTCCGTATAATCAATCAACGAATAAAATAAATACCTAATGAGCAAGCGGGTTTTGTAAATCCTCAATATACGTCAACCGATTGAAAAATATTGAGAATTACAAGTACACTTTATTAATTACAAATCCAATCGAGTATTTGGCAATGTTTTACAGCAATAAGGTCTAGTTTTTGCATCAATTCAGGATGAGACATGGGTCCATCACTTCATATCTAAGACAAAGGAAGATGAGGACCCTCCACTGACCTGAGCTATTTATTGGTTTATCCCCGAAAACGCCACAAAAAGCCCTAAAAGAGGACAGAGTGGCCACAAGATCTGTGTATCCAAACGGTCCGCTTTTCGGACCACTGATATGACGAATTTAACGCCATACCCGAACATGTTTACAGAACGATTACGAATTCTCATTACAAAACGAAATTATGCCGGCTGGGTCGGCCCAATGTTTAAGCGATGACAAAAAAAAGAGAGATCAGACAACTTAGTATCCAATATATAAAAATTGATATTTGTTTGTTTATATTTAATGCGCTCCCATACCGTTCATCCGATTGCGATAAAACTTTGTCCACTTATTGTTAAAGATTGCGCGAATAACATAGGCATAGTCTGATATACAAAAATAAAAATTTGTTTATCCGTATTTTATGCGCTACAATACCGTTCATTCGATTGTGATAAAAATTTCCCAAATTATTATTTGCACTTTCTCAAATAATATAGGTATTGTACAATTAACTTGCAGTAGATCTTATATATAAAAATCACGGTTCATATTTATAATAATACCAACAAAATAAAATAAATATCATTTATACTTTCCTTTATATATTCAATAAATGTATTCATTATCGAAAAGAAAATAAATATTATTCCTAATTAAACAAGACAACCGTATAATCCATTAAATTAATGTTCTCTGATTTATAGCCGAGCTGAAAGGATTTAATATGACAATATGCTCAAGTGTTCCTCTTGGCGGTGGCGTATCAAGTAGCGCATCTTTGGAAGTTGCCACTTTTACATTCCTCGAGGGTCTAACATCCACCACTGCAAAGTAATTTAAATATATATTATACGCTTTAAATTATTTATAAACGAGTCACAGTTCCCATGTTTTGTTTTTGAACTTATTAGAAAGTATCTCCCATTTTAATCGGGATCTTATTGTATTTATAATCATTCAATAACTCAATAACCATTGTAAATTATCATGTTTGTAGATTGAAAGACAAAGCATTATTGTGTCAAAAAGCTGAACATGAATACGCCGGAATGCCTTGCGGCGTAATGGACCAATACATTTCTACAATGGGAAAAGAAAATCACGCTCTGCTCATTGATTGCAAGTAAATTAAAATTCAATTATTTTTATGCGCAAATAATCTCGTCGATTGATTATTTAAATGAACATTTTTATTCCAGAAATTTAAAAGCAACTCTCATACCGCTCAATAATGAAGACGTCGTTTTTCTCATTACAAATTCTAACGTGAAACATAAGCTCACGGGTAGCGAGTATCCCCAAAGAAGGGCTCAATGCCAAAACGCAGCAACCCTATTGGGAGAATCTTCATTAAGGACAGTGCATCTGGAAGATTTAGAAAGTATGCATTTGTTTAGTAAATATAAATAATTTTATATATACGAATTCTTAAGTAATATTAATTACAGCACTGCGAAAACTTCAAGTCGATGATAAAACAATAAAAAGAGCAGAACACGTTATTGCAGAAATTCAAAGAACCGCCGATGCAGCGGTCGCATTAAATGAAAATGATTTCGTGAAGGTCTCTTATTTTAACACGAAGTTAATATATTATCACATTTAACAATGCATATTAAATTAAAATTGAATTTTATTCGCAGATGGGTCAATTAATGAATGCATCCCACGATTCTCTTCGTGATTTATTCGAAGTCTCCTGTTCGGAAATAGATTCATTGGTAGATATCGCACGAAGTGTAAAAGGAGTTCTCGGATCTCGTATAACCGGAGGCGGTTTCGGCGGATGCACAGTAACATTGGTAAATATATTTATTCATCGATTTTAAAATAATACATCGTTATACAGTATTCTCAATTTCTTTTCAGGTTTATAAAAACGCTGTTGACAATTTAATGAAGGCCATCACTGAACAATATTCAGGAACTCCAACGTTTTATATATGCACACCGTCCAACGGTGCACAATTGCTTAAGATCAAATAATTCAATAAACGGATGATTGCTCATCGAGTAGCACCTAGATATGCAAAATAAAAATTAATATTAACGACTTAAGCAACTATAATTTAAAAAACTATATCGACGCACCTAAAAATAATGTTAATCACACATTCCTATATAAATAAACGCATAAATGTAACTTCTACAAACTTAACAAAATTATTTTATTAAATAAAATTTCTTACAACAAATCTATAACGAAACATTGTATATGATTTTGAAGAAACGTCACCCTTCAATAAAACAGTCAATAAAATAAATTTGTTCTTCCGTTTATAATACAATACTTTGGATATAAATATTTGAGTATTTCGACTAAGTATAAATAAATTCCTACTAAAACTCAATATATCAAATTATTTTAAGCGTCCTCAATTCCATCTGAAGAAACGCCTTCATACCGGGATCGTCCACATTTTCTAATATTTTCTTAGCAATTACAGGATCTACACTGGACATTTGTTTGGAAAGAGCTTCCGCCCACGCTATATAAACACAATTATGACATCCTGACATGCAGCACGTAGTGGGAGGATCATCTATAGAAGCCTAAAAATTAAGCACATTTAAAAAATACAATAAACGTAACACTTCCATCAATTCACGTTTCAATTCTCACCGGATTTTCAGGTGTATAAATAGGTCGCTTATTTTTCTCGTCGTCTTCTTTTAGGCGGGAATTTGTAGATTTATCATCCGTAGAAAGATATTTAGCCATATCCGTCACATAGCTTTTTGCAATGCATATGCTTCTATTTTTGCCGATAATTATTTTCTAAATATAAAACAAATTTAATCATGAATAGCATTGCGATCTAAACAAAAATGCATGCGATTAACACGGCTATAAATCAAAAAATGAATTTTATTCAGTGGCCTGTAAGATTGTTTCAAATGTAAATGTCACAAAATATCACATCAAATACATAATCGTTTGAAATTAATACAATATTCAATTTTAAGGATGAATACTCACGCTCATTTGACGCGTTTTCTTATATTATATACAATATATGTGTGCAATCGAGCAGGAAATATTATTTATACAGTAACATAACACAACCTTCAAATGTCATTCCTTTTTTAAATTATAGCAAAATGTTATTCGTCCATATTCATCACCATCTCTCCCTCACTGTTAACGTATATTCATGATATTACGCAGTAAATTTCTTTCTAAATTCTTATATAACAAAATTAAAACGATAGTATTTATGATCGATTTTTTTGAAGCCGTTTTATTTTAATTTCAGATTATTATGGTTTTTTATTTATGCATATAAAATCGAACAATCGCAATTTGTATGCATAATGATTATATATAAATGATAATGGCATTTTAAAATTTAGCTAGTTTAAAAAATGTTTTTTTTATTTAAAAAATATCGCATGTCGATATTTTTGTTTTTTAAATTTATTATGTACACTGATGAATAGTTATGTATATTTTTATAGATCCAACGGATTTTATATCCTGGAAATATGTGGTTAGTAGATTAATATTATCACCACAGCGCAATATTAAATTTTTAAAAATATGTATGTATTTATCTAATATAAATAGTATAGAAATACGAAATAAAATTCTACAGAATTGTTATTTTAGTTTTCAAAGCTTCCATTTGACGAAATAATATTTTATACTGAGAAAACGGTAATATAAAAGAATTATGTATATTGTCAAGCATATATATCTATGAATTAAAATTAAAATTGGTATAGTCAGTTGATTTATGATTATAATCGTAGCTGTCAGTAATCGTGAGTTGGCAGCAGTGCGTGGCGGCCGGAAGCTGTCCGCCCCGCTGTGCCTGCCGTGCCCGCTGTGCTCGTCGGCTGTGTTCAGAGCCGCCGCCCAGTCTTTCAGGTACGCATGAATGGCTCCGTCTCTGTCATCCTGACTATGTCCCCAATTGACAGCCTCCATATTTTTGCCTTTCCATCGATGAGTAATTTGCCGGCCGGTGATTCATCGAACGACAAATAGATACACTACTTCAATAGCATTTTGCCACAAATTCAGGTTCCGCAGCGGTTTTATTCCGCGATATTACGACACTTGGGACATTCGGACGTATATCAATGACAGCTCAATTTATTATCCATGAATGCAATGCATTAACTATTCTTTTGTCAAGCTATGAGCCGGCATATCTCAATCTGATAAGTTTATCGACGCTCTTCCGCTCCATTCGCGTCTTTAACGGTCAACGTGTGGTAAAATATTCGCGATTCGATCATTTCAATATTTTATAAGATTTTATTGTTCTATCAACATCTTTAGATAGTACAATCGATTCAATAATCCTATCGCATCCATAAAAATACATTTTATTGGCCTATAATTAGATGAAGACGAATTGGATTCTTGCTCAAATATGAATGAGTCATCATATATAAAACAATGAAAAGTCTAAACGTTTTGCTTTCATGGTGTGAACACTTGTATTATTAATATAATATTCATTTAACGTCATAATTAACTTGGCTTTTATTATTAAAAATAATTTTAACGATAAACTATAAATACACTAGCATAAATAAAATTATATTCAAATCCAGTGTCGTAATGAGGGTGTGTAGCGCCTGGGGCAAGTGTTTATTTTGTGCCTCTCCATAATAATGAAAAAATAATAAAATTTTAATGTAACAAGTTAAATTTTACTAAATGCAATACACCCATCCCTCCGCTAGATCACTGTGTAAAGCGAGACTAACAAATGTACAGAAAAGAGGGATTATGTATAGTGAATATGACACTCTATTTTTGATTGAAAGAATATTTTATGGCATTAAATATGGAACATAACGTCGTTCAAATATCCGCCGTGACTTTGCTTGGTGGCTCGTCCATGTCCAATTTTCAATGATTGCCGCATATATCTAATTAAATTTGCTCAATGGCATTCGCTGTGAAGAAGTGTAAGGCGATAAATAGAAGGGCGTCGTCTTATTGGTACCATATCATCCAGTTTAATCCACAAGAAGTTGCTTATCATCGATTTGTAGTGCTCACTGTAGACAGTTATGGTAATGCATAATTTTGTATGAGCACTGATTTTAAAAATAAAATTTGATAATCTGCACGCATAGTCCAGCGCTATAAGTTTCCATGATGATTTGCCATATACTGCTGAACAAATCACAATAAATTTGACAGATATTGCTTTAACGACGTGGTCGCTATAATCAAACTAGTTTCTAGCGTCACGAGTTATAATACACTAGCATAAATAAAATTGTATGCAAATCACATAATAGACATGCATGCAGTTATAAATAGTTTGTGGTTTATGCTAGCATATTATTCATTAATAATTAAATTATAAGTCGATGAAACAAAGCGACGGGAGACTCGCAGGTGAGTCTTTTGGTAATCTGATTTTTTAACAGGTCTCAAACTATTGCACAGACAAAAATGTTTTAATCTTTAATCTTTGAATGTTTGGGTATGGCGCCCGATCGCGAAGGCGTTCATTCATCATATCAGCGATCCAAAAAGCAGACCAGTTGGATACGCAGATCTTGTAGCTGCTTTGTCCTCTTTTAGAACCTTTTTCGGCATACTCGGGGCCTTATATGATCTGTACAATCACGAAAGCCACCTCAGGGACTAACTTACATAGGTGACTCGTACAAACACGGCACCCATCTTGCGCACAGCTTTCTCATTTCCAAATTTTCAGTCAATACGCGATGTACAGCAGTTTTTGAAAGGCCTACCACGCCTTAAAGTCGATGGTCATCCAATACCACTTTGTGATTTTTCTTGATCATTTCTGCCATCATATCATTTGGTCGACCACTGGACTGTTAGTCTTGGCAGCTCGTACGGCCTCGTCTAACCTTTCTTTACCATGATGTATTTACTACAACTCGACTCTAATAATAGGAATATCCATATGAAATGTGATAGATACGAGGTTAAAATAATTTCAAGATTTCATATGGTGTTACCAAATACATATCATAGTATCGCTGGGAGTTTTTTACTTAGTATTTTATTAAAACAAACAACCGCCATATATGTACGTTGGGTCGGACACCTTTAGGACTATCTTCGTATATTATTAGAAACTTGATTTTAGCGGTGCGAGGTCGCACGTTGATGGATTTTAAGGTATACCGTGTGACGATTAATCAAATCCATTTTATATTATTTCCAGTTGACTGCATTTTTTTGGATTTCAGCAATTCAAAATAAATTATACCATGACTATCCCACTTACCCCACCCGCTATGTGGATAGCCATGGCTTTTTGTCGCACGGTCAAGGAAAGCTTCACACAATGCGTAAGCACGCCGCCTTATTCTTTTCACTTAATATATGTGGTATCCATATGCGCTATTTCCACATTTTGAAAACTTATTTCTTGAATGATTATCTTTGAATTGGACTCGATTTCTGAAGCTGTGCGATGCGGTGTCACTAACTCTATAAAAAAATAGCATTGACATTCACAATGGAACAAGCGTACTCATCAATAGTCATCCGTCGCTTGTGCCACGTTTCAAATGTTTGGCCGAAATTTATCAGCAAATCCTTATAATATTTAGTTATGAGGATATATGAATTTCTAAGCCCAAGAAAAACAGTTTGCCTGGTTGAGTCATACTTATACTGATCTGCACGATCGACACCACCATTAGGCTTTTTGATGGTAACTTCAATTCCACCTTGTAAAATTCGTTCTACAGGAGTCATTCCTGCATTATTCCAGTTGGTCAAGCATGTGTCCTTCCATGCTAAAACTAATGTATTTCTTTCGCAGTATGCTACTATCGATTTCTTGATGATTTTTTTGTTTTTATTTGTCCTGGTAAATGCTTTCTATTTGCCAGATAGTTCCTGTCAGGTGGCGAGGTTTTCAATTTTAATAATTCTTCAGTCAAAACAAAACTCATTTGCATCAAACCGAGTGGTGAGTGAGAGTCACCTCTCAAGTGCAAAGTGTTAATTTCTTCAGGTTATTTTTTTTAACGTTTAAAATGGACGCCCTATCCGTTATCGTAATTAACTGTTCATACGTGAAAAAAAATTTAGAACCACTAGAATTTTTCGAGTAAAATTAAAAATGTGCTAAACTATTCCACATATTTTTTCTAAATTTTAGTATGGGTGACACTGCACCCGTCGCTTAAGAGTTATTATTAAGTGTGTTGATATTATTAAATATCTTGACCATTAGAAAAATTTCTCAACATTAATTTAGACATTGCTATGTAGACTGTCGAATAAAACTAAGGACAACGGAGAGAAGATATTTTCCCTCGGTTTTGAAAACATCATGTCTAACATCCGCACCGTGATCCTAACCATTTCAATGTATTGCATTCAAAGCGACTCCTGTTTATCTATATCATTATTTAATTGTTTTTATGTACATATAAAAACATACATTTTGAGCAGAATATTATCTATTTGCTTATCATATTCCGATTATTGCTAGTAAAGGTAGAAAATAAACAATCCGCTAAACGAGTTATTATTGATTCGGGACTTATAGATACTGTGTTATAAATCAGTGGCAAGTATTTGCGCTACTATTTACTCGATATTTTTTGCCATAATAGCAAGGGTTATTAAATTAAACAGTCGTCATTTTGCTATTTAATTTATTCCTTAAAATGTACTCCGAGTGGTGAAAATCCATTGGAGAGGGATCTGGTGGTTAAGGACACGGATGTGGTAAAATCTCATAATTTTAAATATTTAATTTAGAAATGGTTATCTGCGACGTATGCCGCCGAGCGTTATCCTAAAGCTTATTCATTGGCTTATTAATCACTGCCGAAATATTTTCCTGTTGTCGTATATGATCCATCTTTCACGGAGTAATGATGAGATTTCAAAATGGGCTTTTATCATTACGAATTATCAATAGAGCGAGCGAGCGATTCAGTTTTTTAGTCTTCCTTTAGACAAATAAATGCGTCACCGACGACTAACTCACACGCAAGCGCTTGAGCTGTTACATGTGGATTAACTTCCACTATGGCTTTTAAATCTTCGTCAATAACAACAGTTTTGGGTCTTCTTCTAGACTTATTGTCGAGATTCATATTGCAGTATTGATATTTCCTTTGTCAATTACAAATAGTCGTACTTGTAAAATATTGCACAGAACGTTTTTCAATCACTGTCTATCTTTTGATTAACTGAAATTCTTCACGTTGTATTTTTCATTTATATAGATCTATTATATTCATCTGCATCATTTTTACTTGTGGAGGTTTGGAAAATTTATTAACAAATTTGACATATATTCAGCGGAACGCATAAACACCTAGATTATTAATATGGGTGCGATGTGTAAATGTTTAGATAAGCATAAAAATAGTTCCTTCCAAATTCCTCTTGTCTTGGTGCAGCAACTTTTAGTTTTAAAATAATAATTAAATTGATTTGGTTTGAAGGAACGTTGTGTTCTGTATATGGAATGAAATGACTCAACAAATTGAACAATGCATTGAGCGTTGAGTCTATATTTATTTTAAGTACCTTCCAAAATGGCTTAAACGCACCTCTTA
The DNA here is from genome assembly GCA_008973525.1 of Stenopsyche tienmushanensis. NCBI lineage: Eukaryota > Metazoa > Arthropoda > Insecta > Trichoptera > Stenopsychidae > Stenopsyche > Stenopsyche tienmushanensis. Next base: position 1,031,594 of record WACJ01000037.1, on the reverse strand, counting down.
TAGTCATCAAGCCTTTATTCTTTATATAGTCTGAAATATTTTATGAAAATAATATAATTTATTCAAATGTGATCCATTTGAAAAGTCTGGGCCGTCAGTCCAGACGCATGCGACATCCTGTACTTCTAAAACATTTTGAGTATCATTTTTCATATTCAATAATATTATCAATAGCAGCATTTAGTTTTGTTATATGTCGACTCAACCAAATTGCTTCGATTGAATGTTGTTTTTATCTATTTAATAATGTCAAATAGTTGTGGCTAACCATTAATTTTATATAATTCGTCTTTAACGCTTTAACATATTCACATTGCAGATAATTCGAGTACAATGTCTAATGAAGTTGTTGTAACGCCCGACGATGTTGAAGGAGAAGTCGAATCAACCTACAAGCCTCCCCCTCAAAAATCACTCGAGGATATAATAGCTGCAGATCCAGAAGATGAATCTCTGCGCAAATACAAAGAAGCTTTACTCGGGCAAGCGAAGGAAGGTCAAGTCATTGTCGGTACGTAAATAAATATTGAATACTTTGTATAAACAAGTTTATTATTTAAAATACACAATTCTTTTTTAATTAACACTGCTTGATCAGTTGATTAGTGCGTTGAGTTTCGTAGCGCGCACGTTCCGGCAGTGAGTTAATACGTACATGTTATGTTCTTATGTAAATCCACTTTTCGTCATCGTCTTATCTTTGTTTAAAACACAAAAGATACGTCCTTTTACGAAGATACGAACTTTTTCCTTCCGCCATAAAAATATCAAGTCGAAAGATTATCTTGTCTGACGATAGCAATTTCAGCAAACTATACCTACATTTTATGATGATTTGTTTTGAATGTTGTATTAGGTAAAGCCAAATGTAATCAATTTTTTTTTTGCGTGTGAAAAACATTTATTTATTAAAGAAATCTTAAATACTACTTTTGGTCGACAAAGCGTTTGGGGGGTGTGGAAAACATAGGAACGTCCGCCCCAGCATCAGCGGTCTTCAGGAGTTGGTTATCGGGACTTGCCATGTAAAGAGCCTCCGCCGACTTAGCCTGATTAGCCATACTTGACTGCATACTGGCTACTCATAATCGCCGTCTGCTTTGCTTATATTTCTTTCAATACGTGCATTGCGCCAACATTTTGTCTATTAATTTAATCTCCCTGTGGAGCTCCTGTTCCTGAATCTTGTCACCGAAAGTGATAAAGAATCCTGACCTCCGTCGTTAATCAGATTTTTTAAGAACTTTTTACCTGCCTACCTTTACAACATGACCGAGATGAGCTCTGTCTCCGATTCACGTATATGCGGGATTACTCAAATGAGTAGATTTTTTTTTTAATACTAAAACCATTCATTTACCGTTTTTATTGTTGAACTGAATATTAATTTTTATTGCAGATCCATCAGATCCCAGAAGAGTGATTGTGAAGAAGCTCGCTCTATGTGTTCAAGGTCGAGATGATCTCGAGCTCGATTTAACTGGGGATCTCAGTGGCCTCAAAAAGAAGGTATACCTTTTTTGCCTTTCAACATTTGTCGAAAAGTCAAATAAATAAACATTCTTATGATTCATACTCTTCTTACCAGTAAAATCAATAAAATAATCTCCAATAAGCTTAGTAATCGTCATCTTGAACAAAATTATTAGTTTTGTAATACAAATAACACACTATAAACATTAAAGAGTCATAAATTAAGCAAACATTATTTTACATATCAATTACGATGTACCTGTTTATGTCTTATCAAAATTGTATTGTGTATAAATTTTATCAATTGCGTCGGTACATATTTGATATTTTGTGTTTGGGTTTTTTTTTAACCTATTATATTTAGCCCGTAATTCATATTTTTTAGGTATTCATTATAAAGGACGGGGTTCAGTACAAGATTCGCATTGATTTTATTGTGCAGCGAGAAATCGTGCACGGTCTCAAATACGTGCAGAAGATCTACAGGCTCGGAATGCCAGGTGGTTATTTAATATACGCTCATTGTTAATCAATTTCGATTCTTTATATGTTTGTTTTCCTTTTAAGAATTGCGCTAAAACGTAATATTAAATTGTTGTTATTGTTTTTACATAATGCTTTCATGGAACTCCGCGATCTAGGAACTGGTATGTACTGATGAATAAATGTCCGTATTGTAAATAGGTTTTATCTTAATATAGATGTTGGTTTTTTTTTTTTAATACCACTTCCAATGAAATATTTGTAGATATTTCCGTTGAACATTATTTAGAATAGCATTACGCTATTGATTATTAACTACGTCGAGCAGTACGCGAAGCATGAAATGATTTTAAAACATATTTGTTTCATTTTCATGTTTGAATCTGCTATTAACAAATTTCCTAGCTTTTTTATCATGTGATGTAGATTCATATACACATTTGCAATATTTTGAAGCAATAATATACTGCGATAAATGTAATGCAAGTTCTTTATCTATTCTCGCTGTTAATATCTATTGTAATGCTGGCTTGCATGTTAATACTTATTGTGTGTCAGTTATTTTGAAATTTATGCATTTTTAGCAAGTTCACTGTCCCTTTGGTTTTACTCATTTATGAATGAGAGCATAAATGATTGATAACTTATCCTAGCTTTTTATCACGATCTGACATCATTGAAATACGAAACACCTGACTTTAATCAACTCTTGTCAAGTATTATCTAAATATTTTTACAATAATTTCCTGTCTATTTTTGACTCATTGACTGAAGGCCAATTATTACATGTCACTGTTGGATGCGTTAATTTAAATATATATGGAGAGTGTGGATAAGTTCCTTTCGTCTTTCGTGAAAATAAATCCTTTTTTTTTTAAGTAATAAAAAGACGAATTAATCGAAAGTATTGCCCATTGCTAGCCACTACGTTTATCCATATTTCTGGCAGTGTTTTAATTCCGAGTCGAAAAATCACACGTTTTCCGAGAATGAGTCATCAATCGGAATAAGTGGATAAATGAATGGATATTTCGCTTTGGCGTAGACACTACCGCTTGGTCGGTCTTAACCATGCTTGGGATTACCGTAGTACGCAAGATCCTTCCGTTTGTATCATTCCCAATGCTGTCAGACGTTTCGAAACTGTTTTTCAATCAATTCCGCCAAAGCATGATCAACATAGGTCTCCACGAGGTTTCTGTGTGCTTCGACTGCAGATTTTAAAACTGAATTACAATGGCAGGAATTTATTCACACACCCAATATGTTATTTTGAAATATTCAGTTTCAATATTACCCATCAACTATACAGGGTGCGTTTAAAAAGTAATGCGTCTAAATTAATAAAAATGTATTGCGCATATCTTTATAATTAGTAAAAAATCTTCGAAATAACACCCTCCTAGTGTATCGACGCACTTCTGGATGGGGTATCATCAGTCCTAGAAGACAATCTGGGAAGCTTTCTCCAGGATGTCTTTTAGAGTCGATGTAACATGAGCTTGGATGGTTTCGATCGTATCCCAATGTTTCCCTTTCGAGAGACTAGGGAATCAATGGGGTGTAGATCAGGAAATCGTTGACAACGAAAACACTGTCTCGGTGCATTTTTGTGATAAAATTTCTACCCCTCTTTGTGTTCAAATCTTTGGTTACAATGCGATAAACTATTCTCAGCATAATGGAAGCGAAAAGCACTTGTTCTCAACATTTTTATTGTCGCAGAAGATCCTTTTCAGTTTTTATTGCTGCCTGTTCTGGAGCTGATTGCAGCTCCCTATAGGTTCACGAACCGAATACAGATTTTTGTTGGCAACAATTGCATTGACACATCCCTTCTGGATGACCCTGTTTAGAATCCGATTTGAAATCACAAAAAAGGAGGACACTTGTTGCATTTAACACTGCATGGATGAACGAGAAAGATGGAAGACATTTATACAAATTTTTAACTCCATTAAATATCGTTTGTCGTGTCGCTGAGTTATTCCATGTTATTGAACTTCCCAGTTCCTCACAGGGACATGGACCATTCAAATCAGGTTGGCTTAGGACGTCTTTCCGATTCCCTTGCACAGATACGGACATAACAGCGGATCACGTACTATGTTCACATGTGTCAGAGGTTCCGCTTCAGGACCTTATTGGACACGCAAATCTACTGGTTGGTCCCCGCAGCATTCAAACAGTTTTGGCATTAAGTATGCGGAAGGAGGATTCTATGGGGAATAACTTCATAGTCTACTCCCTCCATTTTTGTTAAATGTAGACTCATCGGGACAATTGTTTGGCATCTGAATATAATAATAGATTAATCATTTCGATAGAAATGGATTCATCAATCTTACCACGCTGTCATCGTTTTTTGTTCAGTTTCGTCGATATATGATACAATTTAAAGTATCTGCGAAGACTGTATGCATAGACTTATCTGACGCAATAAGCAAGTATTATCTATTGACGCATGACGGGATTTGACGACTGTGTACGTCAAAGTGTTAAAGGCTCAACCGCAAATGCAAACGCTCACAATTTCGTAGATTCGGGAGGTTGATGGACGTCCATTGCAGGATTCTCTCTGAACGACTTGTGTGATCTTATTACTTGGGATATGATCAAGCAATCACTTCCAAAAGCCTGCCGAATTAATAAAAAACGTTGGTAGACTTTGACGCAAAATTTGATCGGCAATTCATAGAACGATAACTTTTTACTTGTTGCGGTGTATCGTCACAAGCAATTGGACGCATTACTTTATGAACCTAACCTAAAAAATATGCAGCGTTTGACGTACATTCATGTAGATAGTGTTTGGATTGATTGATTTGCTTTAAATTGTGGCATTAATCGTAATGCTGTCCCTTATTTAGTACACGAAAAGGGTTTCTTCTTACATTTTGACACATTTTATTATCAATCATCTTTGGATCTTTCCGTCTTCAAAATAGATTTATATTAAAAATGTAATTTTACTAATTTATTCTTATCGGAAACGATCACATTTTAATATTTTTTTAATCGCATCTATTTGATTGTGTTGTAATTCTCTATTAAATATATTGCATTTGAATTTTCAGTCGACAAAATGATCCACATGGTCGGATCTTATCCTCCCAAGGCCGAAATCCAATCGTACACGACACCAGCCGAGGATGCTCCATCCGGATTGATGGCGAGGGGCTCTTACTCCGTTAACAGCCTCTTCACCGACGACGACAAGAATCAGCATTTGCAATGGGAATGGGCTTTCGAAATCAAGAAAGATTGGAAGGACTGAACTGAGCGACATCAGTTCTGAAAGGTCAACTCGGGAATCACAAATCATAAATGCTTCCAATATTTTTAAAGACATTTATGTACTACCTTTTATCATTTTAATATTTCGATGTATTGTCGTCGTGAATTTAATATTCCCATGTTCCTTTATGTGTTAGGATTTAATTCATATTTTACCCTGTGAAGAGAATAAAAGGTCATATTATGCAATAATAATATATTTTTATGTAATTTTTAATACCTCGTGCTCATCTTTGTATCTTTGCTCATTTAGAAGCGCATGTTTTTTTGAAACGTGCGAGACCTTATCGTAGTAGCGTTTATTCGTAGGGAACTCGGTTCTGGCTCCTTTTTTTGCAATCGACTCGGCAAAATATCCGAATGAGAAATTTGAAAGAGTTGCTGCGGCAATGTAAGCATTTTATCGGTGGATGTTGTTTGTGATTTCGTCGTTGACCTTGTGATTTTTAAAGCGCGCGTCGTAAAAGATTGCTATATATAAATTTGATACCAAATATCCAAATAGAAACGTTTTTTATTTGCGGGAAGGATTGCTCTAATAAATGATTAATTTTAAATGGAACACATCATTCTGTGTTTTGCTAAGCTTTCAAATGTCAATGGTGCTGAGAATTTATATTGTTTTTTTTAAATATTTTCTTGATTGTGTCGACGGATTATATGGCTTTCGTTTTAGTTTTTTTTTTTTGTTTATAGTTTAAGTTCTGGTGCATTTTATTCCTATTAATTTTTATATAATATTCGATGTCATTTCGATAATGGTTGTGCGAACTAAATACTATTAATAATCTGTGTTAAAATATCAGTATTATGTCTGAAATATCGCATAAATAATAGTACTTAGACGGAACATGTGTATTATCGCAAAAATTGCAATAATATAAGACATTTTTTTAATGTCGGCCATTTTTTTACGTGTCATAAAAATTCCTTTTTAAAATGCAATAATTTTCAATGCACAATTTTACATTTATAAGATTATATTAAAGTAAATTTTATAATCACATTGAAATGTATTTAGCACCGTATACAATATTTTTATTCCTCATTTAATAGTCTATTTTATGTTTTTTTTTTTTACATACACATTTTAATATATTAAAAATGATATATTTGTATTTGAAGGGTATTCCGAATCACTGAGTTTTTGAAATTTTTACTTTCTCGTGAACGCTAAAGCAATTTCAATCGTATTAATGAAAGCTTCTTTTTTATTGTATAAATTTGACGTCTTGGGAAGTTGCGCCGTAAAGACATATCCATTTTTTAAATTGTATTATTTTTAAATTGCAATAATATAAAAACAAAAAAGTTACGACAGTATTAAAATACTTGGTAGTTTACTATTAAAAAAAATAGTGGTAAAGTGTATACCCTTTTAAGAGTGAAAACGTATTTACCTGTTAAGATTTACAAAGTAATTAAGTGAGTTCTACATTTTTGATACCTTTATTACTGTGTGTAGCTTTGAAATATATAATAAAGTAAAAATTATCAGATGGACCGTATTTATCGATTTAACATATTTTTGCAATTAAAATATTTTATAGTCTACCATAAACTAAGAGACTTTGAAACTTGCGCTTAATATATATTCATATTTCCTTTGTTAACCTATGTGTAAGTTTATAGGGGGACTACATCTATAATGTGTACGCTCCCTATGCGAAATTATAATTATACAAATTATATATCACTGTGTCTCCTGAATTGAATATATTTGTGTGTAACCTAAAGTGCAATTCGTTTAGCTGTTCGCTCGTGAATTTTATGAATAATTAAGCTTCCCATGAAGTCTGAAATCGCATCGTATTATGCCAAATATATTTGAAACAATAGATGAAAAATATGAGGGTAAACTGTGTCGTTCAATCGTCTCATAAGAGAGAACACGTTTATTTTTTACACCCATCCGTATTTCATCCGCACCCGTAGAAAAATACCTATTTTTGAAATAGTATTGGTATTAGTTGATCGTATAATCCTCTGAGAGAATTGAATCGATTCTATTTAGCGTACGTCTCGTCATTTAAATTGTATATAAATATATATTCCGCATAGTTACGGAACTTCAATATTTCAGGTGCCTCTCTTTGAACGCTATACATATGCTCTATGAATAGTTGAATCATAATAAGCTTGTTTGATCAAAGTACAATGTTTGAAAATGCTCGTGCGCAGTGATAGATTATGCCCAACCATAATTTTGTAATAAGAATTTTGAGCAATGATTGTATTTTATGAAAATGTAGAAAACCCTAATAAAAACAATTTTAAAAAACATCTCATTTTTCTATTATGTCCACTAGTGTACCCTCTGCAATTTTGTTACCTCGTCCAATCATCGTAGGTTCTGAATCGCTCGTCATACTGCAGAACTATTTCATAATTGTAGCGTATTAAACACGTTATTATAATTTCAGGATTGAATTATTATATCATAGTAACATCAACGAATGCAGCGGATCAGTATTTTTTAAGTCCTTGTAAATTCTACCGATATGTATTCTATGGTGACGTGTTGTCGGAATCCAAATTGATGATTGCTTATAAATATCTTTTTTTCTAAAACAGAACTAGAGATACACCTCGCACCCTCGCAGTTTACCAGCACTTGCTTGAAAAACAACCTCGTGTGCACTGGGTATTAGTCTGCCATTCGTATGTATACTCCCCAAGCATCTGGTCCATAACGTCACCACTTCCCTTGTGCTTGTTGTAAAATAAGATTGCTCGTTGCTTTTGGACATCTCCAACGAATTCAGTATCGTAATGGACAGTTGACAATGGGATAAAGACTTTTGATTTTTTCAGAACGTATAAAACAGCTGCAACATTGTCTGTAAATCCGAATACGGATGAATATATTGGACGACAATGTTCTGGCAACATTTCTTTCGGAATAATTTTTTATTTGGGTGGATAATCTCAACAAAAACAAGTCCTGCCTACAGTAGTTTGTCCACGCTATAGAAAGTTCCTTCGTATTTACCAGCTAATCACAGTAGCACCTTTTCACCAAGTTGACTTTTACAAGGATATCCATTTTTTGAATCACAGACCCACCATCTGGTTTTTACAGACATGGTGCAAAAACATTTTCTGCAGCAAAGATAAAAGAAAAATACCATAATAAATAAAGGTTTATCCAAACATGTGATGCGGAAGGATTTATTACTACACTGGTAAAAATGCAGATCAACGTGGAATATATAATAAAATATTTTATGGAGTGAAAGGATTAAAATTACCTTACGGAACAACACAAAAAACATTATTTCTTATACAAATTCCATGAAAAAAATCTGAGTCTAGCCAGACCACTTTGATTGACTCTAGGCTTAAAAATTGCATCCAGGCTGTCATTGAATGCAGACGTGTCGACGAATTCGCTCCGGTTGCCATCCTAGGTGCTTCGACGCACTGGGCGCTGCGCCCCTATCCGCAGACGTCGAAGAGCTGGAATCAGCTCGGTGATCCTTGAACTAGCGAACCACAGGTGCAGATATTTCCCATGACCGCAATTTCCGGGGCTCTCCACTGGGGTCCTCCCCAGCGTTTTCCCTGGTGATTCTGAGAGGGGTGTCCTGCCTCGGGATTTTCCGGGAGTTTTTGCCTGAGGAATAACGGCAAAAACCGGACCGCTGGAAGCTGCCGACGAATAAAATTGCGAGAAAATGAATGCATCCCCAGCTGCGAAGATAGCATTGGAAAGCCAGCACGACCTATTTTCTCGCCATGATCAAGCTGAAAAACGCGGCTACATCAAACCAAAACCTTCGCCACGACGTGAGGGATGCCATTTAAGAATTCCGCATTCTGCAATGACCACAGCAGATAACAACCTGAAAGAAGAGTAGAAAGACTTACACAAGGCTCAGAAATCCCAGACACAGCTGCAGCAACAGCTAAAACAGCTGACCACTGAGCAGAAGGCTCCGGAGAGTGGCGGAAAACTCCTTTCCCCTTCTCGCCTTTGCAGCAGCGGCTAGAGAACCTAGAAGAGTGGAAGACAGTCGCGAGCAAGAGCGGAAACAGGAAGCACAAGAAGTGCGCAAAACAGAAACCTCCGTCACAGCTGCATCCGCCGCCGCTACAGTGGCGGTGCTAGCAGCTACAGCGGCAACAGTAGGAGAGGAGACCACGAAAGCCGAGATTTGAGAGAACCATCATCGGGCCCACGGAGGAGAAGACGACAGAGAAACTGTCGTACGCTGGAGTGCTGAACCAGCTACATGCCTGGTCTGATGCGGGTGGTGGCGAGCTGATATTTGACGCCAGAGCATGAAAGTGCTATCGGCGGAGTTGCCGTTTAGCAGCGAGTCTGAGCGGATCCTGAGGGAGGGGCGGGTCCACGTTGGCATCATTATGTGCCGCATCCGGGATTGGATGGAGGTGTGTCGATGCTTCCGCTGCCTCGGCTACGAGCATATAGCGGCGACTTGCAAGGGTCTTGACAGATATGACCAGTGCACGAAATGCTGGAAGGAAAGCCACAAATCGGCTGAATGTAAGGCATGATGTGCAAGGATGCTGGGATGAAGAACCAGCACCAGTGCGGGCTCTCAGTAGATGCCCTTGTAGCGTGGGCGATTTATCATCCCCGCGTAGTAGCGACATCTTCCATTTCTCTTCAGGTGCAATGTGTTATTTTAACAGCGCCATCTCTCGTGGCCCTGCGGAGACATTGCATCTGCATACCGACCGATCGCTTCTTGCGCGTGCACCGTTACCGGTTGGGGAGTGACGCGCAGGAAGCGGGAGTCGGGAAGAGTCGTTGGTTAGCCTTGGCTGCGGGAAGTCGTCCCTCCTGCAGCCAGATCTCTCTCTCTCGTGTGGAATAAATAGTTATTTAGAGAAGAGAGTCTTTTCATTTACGGGCCCGGCAGTGTGTATAAACCATTTTTACTCCTTGTAAAAAAAAAAAGATTTAAAAATAGAAATATTCTTTTTACTCTAAACTCAAGAATCCTGAACATTTTTTTTCAATTCTAAATTTTGTAAAACCTTTCAATGGACAAAGTCAGGGAGATTTGTTAAGAGCTACTATTAAAAAACACTCATCGCAAAAACAAAAATATCTGATTGACAGAAGGGTTAACTTGCAATTACATTGTAGCTGGATACCTTTTCTACATTCATACATGCAATAATACGTTGATCTTCTTTATACGTCGAAATTAATCAAATCATCCCTTATCTAAGCACGAAAAAATATTAAGACTGGTCACATGTTTTTAAGCCAGAGATATCCTATTATTTCCTAGAAATATTCATTTTTGACACTTGGATTGGTCACAATATTATGATATGTAATGATGACCATCCCTCATACCACTTGAGCGTATGTTTGTTTACATACAAGGATCCGTCCTGTCATATTATTTTTAATGTGGTTTTTTCTAGGAATTCCGTCACATGTGAAAGTTACGAGCTCTTGGGGCAATGTTTCGACGCATGTACATAAAAAAATTGGAATATTTAGGGGTGCATTTTTTATTAGCATTTCTATGATTATTGATGAGAATTTATATGAAATTTTGTTTCGTATTAAATTAAAAGTTTAATGATTGAAGATATTTTATGCTACTCAATTGATTTTTTATATATTACGTAGTACCACATGAAGGTTCAGAATTTCAATTAGTCAAAAATCGACCGTGATTGAAAAAGGTTTTGTGCAATATTTTATAAGCTCGACTATTTATTTCTCAACACAGTCTCCTTTCGGTCTGATAGACTTCTCCTAGCTATGTTCATTTTTTTACCTATGACAAATCTTTCACCACCGAGCCATTTTTTCAAGTTTGGAAAAATAATATAATTCAAGGGACTAAATCTGGTGAATAGGTGCACGAGGAACTAAATCGAACTTTAACGCTTGTCTGCAGATGGAACTGTCTTCGCCTTCTTTGGGAGCCAATTCTCCCCTTTCAGTCCATTATTTTGACCGTTTCTTCGTTTTAGCTATGAATGATGGACTAATTTAATTTAAACTATGTTTTAGGACGACATTAACACTTTACCGACCGACAATTTTTTGTGCAAAATCGCGGTTTTTAACGATTCAGGGCTGTCTCAACTTACTAATAATAACAGTTTTTTTTAAAGGCATTCTGAACAAAAAAAAGCGAAATTTATACAGATCGTTATAGTGCACAATGCGTATTTTCATAGAGAGGAGGCAAAGAAATCATTGAATTTTAAATTGATAAGAAGGATAATTTATGAACGTCAATGACCGAATTTCTTAGAACTACAACACGTGTCTGCAAAAGATGTGAAGTGCCATCGAAAAGAATTGATCCCACTGAGCTAAAAAAAATAGTAAATATGGTCAAACGATTAATAAATCATTTGCCCTCTTAACCAAACAAGCCTATTCACAATTGAAAATGTCGGCTTTAACAAATTTATGATATTATTTTGCTCTTATTAAGAACTTAAATCGTTCAACATCAAGGGCTCTTTGTGTACATTTGAAACGTCTCTCAAAAATCGTTTTCAATTATGTATTGCACTGTTGAATTCTAATATTTAAAAAATCCATAATTAGCATTTGTCTACGTTTAGCGAAATTTCTATATTTTGGAATGAATAGACGTTGTGTAAAATATGAATCGCGTTGCATTTACCTCTTGAAAGTTAAAATATTATTTTTTAAGTTAAATTTTTATCTAAAATGGAAAAATTAGCCGCATCGTACTATGATGGAAAATATCTAGACGTTACGTTGCTTCCGTAATAGTACGGATCTAAGAAAATGCCGCAAAAATCCCAAAAAGAGGACGGAGTGACCATAAAGTTTATATGTTCAATCGGTCCGCTTTTCGGACCCCTGATATGATGAATGAGCGGCTCGCAATCGGATGCCAAACCTGAACAAAACGATAACGAAGAAAAGAGGGATTAGACAATTTATTATAAAAACGAACAGAATCAATCAGTGTTGGTTCATGTAAAGTAGAATGGTTGAGTAAAATAAAAAACCATGTGCAACTCTCGACCGGGTCGGTATACTGCGTTTTGCGCCCAAAGCTCAGTTGCGCCCGTGGCGGGCGCCTGCTTTACAACGCCTTTGTTATGGACCTGATTTCAACTATGGACCATTCACACCTTCGGAAAGAAAAATGTCTGAACCAAAAAAAAAATACTATTTGGTGTGCATTTTGGGCAAATTAAATAATTGGACATTTCATTCATTTGAAGATGATGTTACTGTGAATTCTGAGCGATAACAATCAATTTAGAATGAATTTTTATGACCACAATTGAATGATATTGATGTGTTTGGTGTCGTATTTCCAGCAAGACGGCGCCACATCACATAACTCGAAAATCATTACAAAAAAAAAAAAACAAAAACGTTTAGGCGCCAAATTTGAATGACACCTTTTTAATCCTAGTGATAATAATATGATTATTAATACATATTGTTCTTACGGATGCACATAGGATGGATATTAACCTATCCTTTACTATGGTGTATTTACTACACCGAGTCGATTTGTACAAAAGTTGTAATAATGGGAATATTTACAACATTACTACATTGAATCTCGATATACTATCTATATCGATATAAATACTATCTATATTGAAATATATATATTATCGAATATCGAGCTAATAAGTATCAAAATAACTACATATACCGAAAATCGTTCCATTTACGCTCTCAATACCTAATCGAACTATACATTAATTTGAATTATTTTTCGATTTATTTTATGACTTTGTTAATATTTTACGATTGGCTGAGCGTTTCATAAATATTGCGATTTTTGATTTCTTGTAGCTTAGAATTGATGGAACGATTTGGCAGAAATATAAGTTCGAAAATCGAAAGCAAAACATCCTTATCGCTCATCATAACAGAGATTATTGTGAATGCATAAACAACTTGTACTCTTCAACATCGATCATCAATCAACAGCCGAAATGCGAACGAAGAGGCGATAATTGGAATTATGTACAAAGAGGCCCTTGTTTAAATATGGTAAAAAAAAAAAATATCAGCCAGTCCTTCTTATTTTATTTAAATTATAGGTTTTATTAAACTGCAAGGGCTGCATAAATTACACCACGATTGATGCTAATAAAATAGCTTTTTACTTTCTTATGAAGCGCATAACATGAAACGGAACGGAGAGCCGGTTCGTCAATCATACAAAAGCAACGACAAAAAATACATTTCAAATGTGCTAAACCACAATATTAGTGCATATATACAAATGTACTGATAAGAACTCAAACCAGTGGTTTTTGAAAGATACAGATATTAAAATCACGGCATGAATGGCTTACACTCGAATCGCAGTTAAATAATACTATTATAAACAGGGCCGTAACTAGGGCGTGGCAAAGCAGGCGCCCGCCACGGGCGCAACTGGGCTTGGGGCCCAAAACACAGATTACTAACCCAATCGAGAGTTGCGCATGATTTTTATTTTACTCCATTCTACTTTACATGAACCAACACTTATTGACTCTGTTTCATTCGTTATATCAGCGGTCCGAAAAGCGGACCGATTGAGCATACAAACCTTATGGCTACTTCGTCCTCTTTTCGGTAAGTTATGTACTTGCCACGGGCGCTTCATACCGTAGTTACGCCTCTGATTATAAATACATTTTTTTAAAATATTATTATAATGAATATTAAAAAATAATCTACGAAGATAGTCCCAAAAGCACCCGACTAAATAAAAAAAAACATGCGTGCTATCATTTGTATTTGGTACACCATATGAAATTTTGAAAAAATCACAAAAAGGTATTAAATGACAGTCGACCGTCGACGTCGAGTTTGGCGATGTTTCACTGCAATAAGACCGAGTTTTTGCGTTGATTCATAACCATGGATGAAATATGTGTCCATCATTCTTAAGACAAAGGAGCAGTCAAAACAATGGACTGAAAGGCGAGAATCGGTTCCTAAAGAAGACGAAATGCTTCTGTGATCGTAAAGATCATAGAAGGCCCCGAGTACGCATCTATCATTCGTCGTATCAGCGGTCCGAAAAGCGGACCGGTTAGACACATAGACCTTGTGGCCACTCCGTCCTCTTTTAGGGCTTTTTGCGGCATTTTCTATGACCTGTATTATCACGGAAGTAACTATAAAATAACAATAAACTTGATTTCCGGCGGGGAAGGGGGGAGGAAGTTAGATACTTACCGCAGCGCTTCATACTATTGTTACGGCTTTGCTTGTATAACACACAATATTCGTTCATTTCTTTTCGTAAACCTAAAAAATACACATGCGTCTTCAGTTTTAGTAGCAAAATAGTATTTCGATAGCGATATTTCGAACCGGTTTAATTACGGTTTTCGTTCCGCCAAAATTAACAACTTTCGGTTCAGTTCCGGTTAAAACCCCTGGATAAGACTTAATTTCGTACAACAAAACATATTTGTCCAGTTATAGCGACCATGTTATTAGCCTTTAACTGCTAGAGCGTACTAAATGCGACTCGCCGGTGAGTCGTTGGCATTTAAAAGGTTAAAGCAACATCTATTAAATTTATTGTGAATTATTTAATAGTATGTGGCAAATCATCATAGAAGATTATAATACTGAACAATTCTGATTTTTATTTTCACCACGACCGTCTTACCGAGTTGTTTGGTGACCAAATTCGAGTCGTTCGATAAATAATCAGCCAACACCCGTATGTCGCCGAAACGAAAGGTCTGCTGAAAACATCGCTACTGTGCGTGAGTGTATACGGAACAACCCGAAGCGATCAATTTCTCTTTATTAACAAGAACTTGTCCTAAATGCGACTTCAACTTGGGGATTTTTGCATTGGGATTTGGGTCTGCACCTGTATAAAATCCAACTGATCCAGAAAATTAAGATAAATTGCTATAAACAAGATTGGACTCTGGAGCAGTTGATCTGTTGCTGATACTGATGATGTTGATGGATGTGTGAACGAGCAAAATTGTTAGATTTGGGACGATATAAATCCACACGAGATACATCAGCATCAAGTACATCCCGAGAAAGTCACTGTTTAGTGTAGATTTTGATCTGATCCACATTTGTTCCCAAACGAAACATAGATTGTCATAACTGTCAACGATAAACGCGACAGATCGATGATAAGCAACTTATTGTGGCCTAAACTGGATGATATGGATTCTGATGATATACTGTTCTAATAGTACGGTGTTATGTGTCACACAGTGCATGCCACGATGAACATTCTGCATGACCGATATGAGCGCAGTGGTTATCTCGCCATCCAACAAATTCAAACAGATTTATACAATATATATATTTCATAATTAATGCCATAAAATATCCTTTTAAATTAAAAAAGAATTGAGTCGATATCTCACACACAGCTCGTTTTATTTACATTTAAAAATCGAGCGTCATTATTGAAAGGCTCTATATAAGAATATTTTCAAGATATTAAAATATCGATCATAGGGAATTATAACGATTGATGATGAATGTATTGCATTTTATTTATTTGAATGTATAATAAAAACAATATTTTGCCAAAAATGCAACGCACAGTTGGTGATCCCTGTGGGATCAACCGATATTGCAGATATGTTTCAAAAGGTTGGATCAGTTGATCGCTAAAATTCGATCTGATCGGTCGAGTCAAGATGAACTGCAATCCAGTGTACAATAATAAATACAGTAAGATTATTTATATATTTTTTTATTGTAAAACATTCTAATATTTTAATAAGATTTAGATTTTTTTTAAATTTTAAATTATTCCATTTTTAGTGAGCATTGATGCTATCAATCAGGAGAGATGTGCGTTGGGAGAAGAAAATCTATTGTGGATTTTGCTTTCGAAATGGTAGACCATTCGACTGCTACATGTCCCATAATTTAAAACTGGATAATGGAAAAGTGGTGTGTCCTATTCTTCGATTGTACAAATGTCCACTGTGCCATGCGACTGGTGATAAAGCACATACCAGGTAATAAATCCTCATTATTATCATGAATTCATCATAAAATACCCTAACATCCAATATTCTAGTTTAAATTCTGCTTTTAGGAAGTATTGCCCACATCCTGAAAGATATGTAGCAACGCCAGAGGTGGAGGTGATGTAAATCTCACGTTAATATGCTCGGTTAATGCACGCATTTAAGATTCTAATTGTTCATTTTTGTATTTTTCAGCAGAAATTCTGTGGCTTCTGCCAACAGAACGGTGAATCACGCGATTCCTACACGAATCACAATTTAAAAGGCTCCGGAGGCATCGTAACGTGTCCCATTTTGAGGGAATATGTATGTCCGTATTGTGCCGCTACCGGAGATAAAGCTCACACCAAGTAATTTGCTGATGAATGCCTGTATATTTGTGTATATGAATTATAACTTATTCCATGATATTTTTGTAGAACGTACTGTCCGATTACGATTGAGCGTAACAACGGCATTCGTCCCGTCGCTCCGTGTTTGTTGCTGAAATGGACCAAATACCAAAGCAACATGAAGAGACGCTTTTAAGCGTTCAAATTTTATAATGAAGTATGATTTATTAACGCGTTGATTTATAAATGTATTAAAAATATTCGCTCATATACTTCTGTGGAATATTCTATGAAAAGATTTTGAATTTGAATGTGTCTATTTTAATAGACGATGGTTTAATAAATATTTTTAGAGTGTATACTTGCATCTATTCAATTATTTACAACCGAATCCCATACTTGAATCGATCATCTATCGCAACGTATTTGAATATCAAGACAATTTAATTACAAGATTCCTCGACAAAGTCTTTGTCTCTGATCAATACGATCAGCTTGGTGTATTTTTGCATCGGGATAACATGATACTTTTGGCAGTTAATTTGAATTTCACAACATAGAATCAAATTTGAAGAATGATGATTAGGATCGAATATCCTAAGCATTTATGAATGAATCATTTTTCTGCAGAGGTTAACCGGATACAATAGATTCCTGTGTCACCGAAGCTTTTTTGTCGTTAAGATAATTTTATTAGAGACCGGATGTCCAAATCCTTACATTTGCACAATTAGTACAATAAATCTAAGGAATGGTGGTCATTCAAAGCGATAACAAACAGTCGGTAACCATAATTGAATAATCGGTTTGATAATTTGAGAACAGGGTAATCCCTCGATTGAAACGCTCAATCGTTAGGATCCATTATTTTGAAATAGCTTCGCCCTTCTCTAAAAATATCTCCGTTAAACGTGGCACATTGTCGATACAAGTATGGTACATGAGCTGCGTCATCAGCATTACAATGCTATGAAAGCCATGTGATACAAGACAATGATCCAAAGCACTAATCTCACCTTGACTGTTATATAATTGCTATGAAATTCAGGGTTATAATAAGGGACTGGCAAAGCAGGCGCCCGTCACGAGCGCAATTGTGCTTGACCCAGTCGAAAGATGCACATAATTTTTATTTTACTCTACATGAATCAACACTGATTGATTCTATCCGTTTTTATAATATATACTAATTTGTTTAATCCCTCTTTTCTTCGTACGTCCGGCGTCCGATTGCAAAGTGTTCATTCGTCATATCAGCGATCTGAAAATTGGACCAGATGGACACATAGGCCTTTTGGCCACTCCGTCCTCTTTTAGAGCTTTTTTGCGGCATTTTCGGCAACAAATGCATACTCGGGACTTTTATGAACTGTACGATCACGGAAGCATTTTAGTTTTAAGTTACAAAATCTAGCTAATTTCTTCCCCGCGCCCAGAACGCAATTGGCCACTCGAAGTTGAGAATGAGCAAATTCTTGCGGACTCGGATACTTAATTCAGGTTGCTGTGCACTTTTGTTGAGCGGATTGGCATGGTCCCGAATAGCGAGACCAATAAACAGCTCAAACAGTGAGAGGTCTCCATGTTCCTTTGTCTCATACGTGAAGTGATGGACCCATGTTTCATCCTGAACTGATGCAAAAATTCGATCCTATTGCTGTGAAACATCGCCAAACACTTCATTGTGAGCAAAAACGGATACCCATCTTACGCATAGCTTTCTCGTGTTCAAATTTTCAATCAATCTGCGATGTACAGCATTTTTTGAAGATTATTGATGGCTACCAAAAAAAACCTTGTTTTTCTTCGTTTTTTCTTATGTAAAAAACGTTTGTTTTTTAAAACAACAACCGCCATCAATACGTTAGGTACTTTTAGAACTATCTTCTGTGAGATTGTTCTCAAGATTTATCCGTTACTTGGGGGTGGAAATTGACGATTGACGACCGTTTGGTTGCACATACGTAGAAGGTCGCAACAAAGGCGGCTAATATTGCGGAAGATCTAGCTAGGTTGATGCCCAACATCGGAGGCCCTAAGTCTAAGTGTCAGAAGACGCAGTCCAGTGGCACTGATTGCCATACAGCCAATCGACCTGCTCGCAAAGGAAATAAAAGCTATATACACTGGAGAACCAAACAGACATCATGGTGGAATGGCAGGCTCGATGGAACAGCTCCGCCAAAGGCCGATGGACACATCGGCTCATTCCGGACCTGAAGACCTGGGCATCCAGGGAACACGGGCAGCTGTGCTATCATCTCATCCAGGCACTCACTGGACACGGCTGTCCTGGTAGCTACCTGTTCAAAAGGAGGCCGGTCCGGAATGCCACCACTACCGCGCACAGTGCTATTCGACTGCTCGGCCTGGAGCACAGAGAGGGACACTGCGGGAGGAGCTTGAAGTTAATTCACTCACATCCAGCAACATGGTGCCCATGATGCTAACCAATGCCAGGGCATGGAAGGCGCTGTGCGGATACGTGATGAGCGTTATGCTGCGAGAGAATGCTGAACGACTGAGACGTCGGGCACACATTGAAGTATCCTCCTCCTTCTCAACCTATAAGCGAGAAAACCCAGCGGGGCACATAAGAGATCCCGAGAATATTCTACAGGAGAGGACAACACGCTAAGTGTTAATAGAGGCCCAAGAGAGATGCATTCCGCCACTATAGCAATACTTTACATATGGCAGAACTGGATGAGGGGTTTAGTGAGTCAAATCTCACACTACCCTAGAATGGCTCCAGAGTTCAATCAACGAACACACGGCGTTGTCTATGGTCTTACCGTTACCTTATGTTCATGGATTAATTGAATTTTATACGGGTGCAGATGCAAAAAAAACATAAAGTCACATTTAGGCCAAGTCCTTGTGAATGACGAGAAATTGACTAGCTCGGGTTGTTCCGTACACACTCACGCACAACAGTGATGCTTTCAGCAGACCTTGCGTTTCGGCGACATACGGGTGTTGGTTGATTATTTATCGAACAGGTTGGTTCGAATTTGGCCACCAAGCAACTCGACAAGATGGTTGTGACGAAGATAAAAAGCGCGGAACGTTTTTCGAGCGGAGCTTTGACTTTGAAAATTAAATTTAATAATTTGCCGATCGAATCGAATCCCATGTTCAGGTTCTCCTGCCAGGTTCATGATCACGGATTAACTGAAAAGAACATAAACCCAGCAGAAGATTCGAAATCGGATAGAGATAATAATTTAACTCTAATTTTGTCTCTCAAACGCCGAAAAAAACGCGATCAGATATCCATTTTTAACTTGATTAAATATATAATATAAAATGTACGACGAAATCGGCCAACCTCACTATTGGTGGATAATTTAATTGCATTTACCTCTTTATTAAAAATGTTTAGGACCCCTACAACGATACATGCGCACTGTTATCGGCTACTGATGTTTAGCAAAAACGTAACGTTGGCGGAAATATGGCACATACGGTGCGCCATCAGTATTTTATGTTATGACGATTATCTTTTAACACATTCCTATCGGGAGATAATATCGCATCGCGCAAAACCGCAAAATACATGCTATTTTATAAATCGCTGTAACTTTTTTAATATTCAAGATATTTTCATTTTGTAAAAAATCATTTTTTTTTGCTGTGTAAAAATCATATTTTTTTACCGAAAAATTTAAACAAATATTTATGCAGCTATGATATTAATAGCAAAATGCATAACATTTTTTTTCTGAAAAATATTCTGTTATTAGGTAGTTTATTTTATTGTCCCAAGTACAGCTTCAGGATGCCGAAATTTCAAAAAGTTGTGAAAAATCTGATTTGGTGCCATCTCAGTGATGTAGAATTAAATGCTAAGATTGCATTCGTTATTGTGTTTATTGAATCTGGATATTTGGTTGTCAATTGGCATATCCAACCAGGCTATATGAGCAATAAAAAACCTTCCCACATACTGGGTGTTAATATTACATTTCTGCAGATTTCATACTATTTTTTTTTTGCCAATTTGAGTGCATTACTGCAAGGCATCATGCACATGTAACAGTGCTTGTTATTGTCAATCAAGAAATATTTCTTATCGAACAAAAAGCTGATACTGCTATCAGATGTACAGAATTATTAATTCTTTGCAGAATTTAACACTCTTCAATAACAGTCGAAATCCGAATATCAAGGCAATTACGAAGTTTATGTCTTACACGTGTCGCAGAGCCTTTTGTCGGTAAATATTGAGGCCACACTCTGTACATTTGAGATCCAGCATTTTATATCGATTGGAAACGGGAGAAGTCACTAAATGGATCAGGCTGCATCCCGAACAATGCTTCTTTATTGTAGATAACGATTCTTCAAACGATCAGGTGTCAAGTAAAAGTTTTATGTCTTGTACATAGACATTTATATTATTGCTAAAAATAATAATGATTTAAATACCGATGAAATTAGACCAAAATTGTGGTTCTTGATGTTTAGTTTTATTGTATTCACCAAACCAATAATTGATAAATATCAATTATGATTTTTTTTTTGATCGATAACGACTTGCTCCAATCACTAATTGTGTTAAATCCACATCAAGCCATCGCAGAATTATCACAGAAATTCCATAGAATCTATAAATCTAACAGCAATGTGAACAGAATGGAAACATATTTGGATACCATATGAATCATCTGAATCACATGAATCATGAATGAACAAATGGCAACGCAATTTCTTATTGTCGTGGCAAATATTTCATTCAACTTTATTAGATTAGATTAGGAACAAAATAATGGTAGTTTCTGAGAAGAGAGCAAATTTAAAATCGATGAAGTCGTTGATGCCATAATCGCTTTACACCGATTACTTTCTGTCAGCTCCTATCAGCGTAAGACAATCTTTAATTATTAGGCAGAGTCAATTGTAAATAAACACTGTTGATAGCACACAAGACCACGTCATTCCTTTACATAAAAAATCGATTCATTTGCTCCTGCTTTAGAAGGAAATGATAATTGGACAATGACTCATTCAACAAGCAGCGACGAACAGGAAGCAATTAAATAGATAAACACTGTCGATAGCACAAATTATTCGATAATTTCTTTGCGTAAACAAATAACACATCTGAAATCGAAATCATTATTAGTCGATAAATTTAGGTTAACGAAGCTCTCCGTCTCTGTCTTCCGAACTGCGCTACGTTCTCTTTCTATCTCTGTCTATCTCCGATCTCAACGTACAAGAGTGCTCTTTCGAATAAGTGGAGGGGGGTCCCAGGTCCTGGGATAGTACTCCTTTGGGGGGTTAATCATGATAGAGGCTATTTTATAAGCTTGTTGCGATATGCAAGCAATCATCCATATTGGATTACTAAATTCAATTAGAAAGGCTAAACTAGAAACTACAGTCAACCCTTCTATAGCGTCGAAATTATCGATTATTAGCAACCTATTTATAGAAACAAAACACTATAGAAAGTTAGGCACCCATACAAAATTTGTACATACGTATTTAGTTTGTAAACAAGTGCAAGTTATTAACACACGCGAGGGGGCGTTGGCCTTGCTTATTTTATCCGTTGCTTACCTAAAATACGCCGCAAACGAAGTTGACGCTATAGGAGGGTTGACTGTATATGAACACTATTGCTAGCAAAATCGATGAGGCAGATGGCAGTTTAAAGAATCTATTGAAATGAATACATATAAAACAAAGGCAATTGCAGTTGATGCAAATTTAAGATTTTTTAAACAATTCCGGTACTTCTGGTACTGCTCTCGTACTTTGGTACTCAATCTTCAGTTAATTACAAATTTGTGTAGCTTTTAAACTGCTGTGATTAAATTATGAACATTTAAATATCGATTTCAGCTTAATAGTAATTCATATCAATAATTAGTGTCAATAAGACTCATAGAAAATGCCGCAAAAAATCCCTAAAAGAGGACGGAGTGGCCACAATGTTCGCATGTCCAATCGGTCCGCTTTTCGGATCGTTGATATGACGAATGAGCGGCTCGTAATTGGACACCATACTTGAACATGTCCACAAAACGATTACAAACTCTCATTATGAAACGAAATTGTCTGAAGAAGACTGATCGGGAGGGTTGTTTAAATTTTATAATATTGTTGGCTCAATGTTTAAGCGATAACGAAAAAGGGATAAAATAACTTAGTATATATTATAAAAACGGACAGCGTTAATCAGTGTTGGTTCATGTAAAGTAGAATCGGCTGGGTAGGTATTCTGTGTTTTGGGCCCAAAGGCCAGTTGCACCCGTGGCGGGCGCCTGCTTTGCCACGATCGTGTTACGGCCCTGTTCAAGCAATCTACGTGGTTCATTTACTATCGTACTGGAAAGAGCTTAAGAAGTGTTTGCATCTTGAAGGAATGGGATTCAAAACCCTCATCCCTCACCAGAGCTTCATTACCAACAAAGGGTTCCATATAATGTGACTTTCTTTGTGTGTTTTCATTGCATTTGATTTTGAAATTTTAGCTTGGATCAATGCCCCTTTATGGAGCGAAAGGTGAATTTTTGAGCTTTTTTCTGAATTTTAAATTCTGTAAAACCCTTAAATGAACAAAGTAAGCGAGATTTGATAAGATCTATACATAGCTACTATTAAAAAAACTCGTTGCAAAAGCAAAAAGGTCTGGCCAGACCTACTTTCAATTTTACTTAATTCAATAAATCAAATTTTAAGCAACGTATATCCTGTATATTTGTATCAATTTAATAATATTCCTTTTATCAGATATATATATGAATTTTCATATAATACCAGTTCAATGTGTGTCTAAAATTAAAACAGGAAAAGTGACTTTATGAATAAATTTAACTTTGATTTGTGGAAAGATGGGTGCTGTGTGAAAATATAATTTGTTAAATAACGTGAATTTAAATATGGTGTAAAGCCTGAACTTTAATAATTTGTGGATCAGCTGAGCATCACCAGTCGAGCTTGCTGCTTGATGAATTTAGTCGTGAGTAATATTTCTAATGTTTTGAAATTCCGTTATTAATGCAAGATTGGATGAATGCATGAATAGTATTATAATTTATCATTCGATGTGATATTTTAAAAAATTGTAGAGTTGATCGGGCGTTAAAAAAGTTGGTAGCGTTTGAGATGTGCTTACGTTTAAACTTAATTGCTTACAATGTGCTGTATCATACATTCACCTTCTCGTTGGCTCGATATTCTTCTTCTTTATGTGCCCTGTTCACCAAGAACGTTAGCAACCAGATTTCCCATCCCATCTCAATACGGAGTGTGTAGGGTTTATAAAGATTGAAGCAGAAAGGGCTCTCTAGAATATAAAGAGTCCAGTCCTTCCTTTCAGTACAAGGACATTGCTGAGCCATGGTGTAGTCTTACATGACGCTTAAATGCATCTCGGATTTGCTTTTATACTAACTGAGAGTGTCTCCTCGTCCACATGCAATTTACCTACACTAATTGAGACTAGGTGGTTTCCAATTTTAGGTTAACCCTTCTGTTTCAGTGATTTTAAAGCAATATGAAAGGTAACGAAAGATAGTGTTGTTATCGATGCGCAGTAGAATTCCTCGTTTGTCTCTCTTTTACGCCGTCTGCTTGTTATTTTTCCATACGTTATACAATATTGGGTGGCAACATCTAGAATAATCACACAAAAAGTAAAGAATATTTGTTTATATCGCACGTCTTCTATATATTGTCTTAAAATTTCTTATTGTTAAAGGAATAAAAAATATACATTTTACATAAACATATAAACACATCCGTTAAGTGTTGTATTTAATATTTTAGAAGAAAAAATCTGACATAACTCGAGGACACATTGCAGTCAGCCTGCATGGAGCACCGGTGCCGTCTTGTATTTTCATCGGCATTACTATTAAAGCACATTTATTAGCTGAAATGAGGATAAATCAAAATTATAGCTTGATACAATTGAATGAATGCGTTTGATTAAATTCAATTTTGTGGAAATAAAAGATAAATTCATTAGAATTAAAGAGCTAAATAAGTGATAGTCAACCTGATTGAACTTTTGTGTTGAGCGGTATGGGGTTTTGTCATGACGTTACATTTATAAAAGACAGGCTTAGTTCCAGACAAATTCAATAGGATGATATTTTGAACTTAGAGTTCTTTTACAGCAAATAATTAGGAGGCTAATAAAACTTGCTAAGAACATATGGTGGAGAATTTAAACATAATTTCAATATTGGTTGATATGAAAACCTATGGCAAAATTTAAAAAATGCCTCCGTTTTATCCGAATATGTGAAAAATTATTAAATTATAAAGCTACGAGTACGATAGGAATAAAAAGGTTGACTACGCTTGAGCTAAATAGTAGTATTTATAATATTTTATAACGTTCTTACTTAGAAGAGTCTTCGGTATATTGACATTTTCAAGCATAAATATATTGTGCGAAGCAAACACGGTATGAACTACTCCTCCTAGTTCAGATCCGGCATCTACGGACGCTGTATCCACACCGAAGCCGACTAGAGTTTTTGTTTCGACGAACCATTTGGCGACGTCTTCGCTAATTCCTACATTACAAAAATTAAAATATTTATCGTTATTTATATGCAAACATTAATACATTTTATAATCTTACCTGGGAAATTAAGATTATTTTCTCTCGGCGTTTTAGTGCCGAAATATCGTTCATTATTTCCATAATATTTGCTCCATCCGAATCGCAATAAAAGAGTGAAATTTCTACGAGAGTCGCCTACGAATACATGATCTAAATGATGTCGCTGAAGGATGAAATCCGGTCTATCGTTGACGATAGTGCTTAGATCCAATACAATCACTGCAAATATACGTTATATTAATGACGCGTTGTATTAATAAAACGGCTATTATCAAATAATTATTTTACGCGGTGTGATGAGATTGCTGGCGGGAATTTCACCGACGGTCCATCCGTGCGGATTGAAGTGATACGGAGCATCTAAATGCGTTCCTCCGTGTTCGGCGGCACAAAATTCATTCGAAGCTATCCTGCAATTAAACATAATACGTATTCGTTTATATTTTTATTTTGGAAATCTCTTATATGAAATGCATAAATAACGTAACCAGTATTTAAATGTGCGTTGATGTCATGGTTATATTAATATCATATTGTTTGCTTGTGTTTCTCTCCGTGTTTTTGTTACGATAATGAGAGAATTAATGTTACGTCGACTATAGGTCATCAAGGTGGCCGTGGATCAATTGAATAATCACGTAGTTTAAAATAAAACGATAATATTACCAGGCTCCGTTGGATTTTCTATAGGCAGACTTCTTGGTGAACTCGAATTTTCTTGCTCCGGGCCAATAGGTGGTGTCGTTGTTGAAAGGATGAGACAGATCTATATATTCTATTCCGCCGCTGAATAGAAAATCATTGATGTTGACCACTTCGGCGTATGAAGTAGTAAATAATACAAAGGTCAAATAAAAAATAAGCTGTCCGTCCATGTCGAGTGCTTGGAATTGACTGAGTGATCTCGGTCAATTCCAACGGAGAGTTTTCAAACTGTTCAAATATATTTTTAGTTTAAAACCCAAATTTATTATAGTACAATTGTTGCGTGAATGTTGCACTACTAAATGCTCATATTAATTGAATTGAACCTTATAAATGTAATAAATTGCGTTTTTTATAGGAGCAGCAACAAAAAGTACTCTCGCTAAGCGACTTTGAACTAAAACACCATCGCAAAACAGTGAGTAAATTTTTATTTAACAAGAATCTTACATTTTAGTAAATATAATGCTATATTTTGTTAATAGCGTTTAATAAATGCTTTGAAATTCACATATTTCAGAGATAAACATTCGTATCGTCATGAAGTGATGTTTTTATTTAAAGCGTACGCATACCATTAACGTTATATTGAGATAACTGATAGTTTATAAACAATAAACTTAATAGTTATAAGGTCGACGCTACTTATTAAATTAAGTTCCATGATTTAAACGTATCATTTATTTAAATTTAATATTTCTTTTAGAAATACATTTGAGCAGTTTTATAATCTCTGGTATGTGGGTAGATTGATGCTAATTGCAACATCTTGTAGGAGCAGTTGATAGGTCATTTCGTTGGTTTTAAATATTCTTCTTTAATCTGTGAAAATATTTTTATCATAACAGAATACCTATCTTCATGTACCTCGACTAAAAATATTTATTATCTCAGAAAATGGGAAGTAACTATTTTTTAATATCATCGTTTCTTATCTTATATACGATTTATTCTACGTTATGTTATAATATCACGCCTGGAAGACTATTAAATTATTTAATGAGACCAACTTCTTATCATTCCATGGATTCACCGTGCCAATGTTGGACACATTGCGACTTCGACGGTCTCTTTTAATGCATATAATGCTCATCTTCACTGCCCGGGCTCTCCTGTCTGCCTAGCCAAATAATAACTAACTAATGCAGCTTTTGATATGTGTTATAATAAAGGACCTACGGTATTATGGCTACGGTATACGGATCACCCTTATCTGGGAGTCATCTGGAAGGAATTAAGATAAAATTTTAATAATAAGGTGTGCCTCTTTAGGGCTAACGGGATGCAGAACTCACTTACTTGCCATAACATCAATATCTTTATGATATTTATATGTAATTTTGTCAGGAGGGTCTTGCCGATATTATATACCAGTAAAGTTCAAATAGTTGTCGTATATATACAAGCTTTTTTAATAATACTTATTGACATTTTTGAAGCTATCGACAACTCCTTTTAAATATGCTGTATGTCCTTTATAATCCATTGTTCATCTATTCATTGGTGCTTCGTTTATGCAGGCATAGACAGTGGCATTTACATGGTTTCGTCCTCAGTCTGTCTGTCTATGTACAGAACTCGTCCATTTCATTGAGAAGTTCCTGACATTGACTGTGTGTCAGTAATGCGAGGTCGTCTGTAAAGGCTAAGGCAGACTTTGTGTATTTATTATTAATATTAAATCAGTCCCATTTTTTAAATCTTGATTTATTAACTTGTCTATTAGAATATCTATAACTATATTAAATGTCCCACTTTTAATGCGGACTTACAACAATTACCTTAATAATAATTTCAATTTCCATGTAATTCATTTGAGTTTCATCTAACATACATTATTATAATTATTTAAAATGGTTGTTTTTTTTTAATATATTGATTTTAATTTATATTGTTACAAATGATGTGCTGTGTTCTTAAACAATGGTAGTTTAAGGGAAGTTCTTGTTGAATTTAAACATCTATTTGAGATAATAACTATAAATATACAATTACAACTGAATATAAAGGCATTAGAATAAATATTTCGACATAATAGATTAAATAACATGAACTAAGATGAAGTAAGGGTTACAAGTTTATCAGAGGTAATAAATTATAGTTGTCATTGACCATAAACATTTATAAGATACAAGATCATTTAAATAATGACATTTATGTTTTATAAATTTTTGCTTCAAATTTATACTGAGATCATTAAATATTTGACATGCATAAAGTTACTACAGATCAATTACCGCCTATAAAAATATAACGACAATTACTATATTTTGACGTTTAATTTGACAGGTGATTAGGTTATGACATCGCGTCAACTGTCAAATTGCTATTTTAAATTTTACCCTTTAACTGCCCAAATCGCATATATACGTTTCGGGCAGTTAAATGTTAAAGATATACGTAATTTATTATTTGTGAATTATTTTAACGGTCGTTTGTTTTTCCAATGAGCACATGAGATTATAAATCCCGTTGGATATCTACAGATCAAACGTTATTTGCGCAATAAATGATCGAGGAGGTGAGGGAGGGGAAGGAGTTCGGCAATTAATAAAAATATAATTTATCTTTGAAATTTATTTAAAAACTATTATTTGAACAATTTATGCGATATACAATATTTAGAACTAACAAGAATGCATATTCAATTATTTACATACACGCAAAAAATACCGATCGTGTATAACGGTCTTAATTACGGAACCTCTCGTGAAAATTTTGCATCGGAGCAAAACCTTTTGAGGCTCGAAATATTCATCTTAATTAATTTTTAAATTTAATTCCCTCAAGACGAGGCGTCAGCTGAGACGCGCCTCACCGACCACCGAAAGTAAATTTACACAGTAGTTTACATTAAGGTGCTTTTTTGATGACCCTTTCTTTGTCGACGTTCTTGCTTCTATTTTTTTCCTTTGTACACTGTTTTCAATTCGAACGTAAACCAAAGAGACATCATACTGGATTATCGTATTACCTAACATAATATATTGCACTTAAAAGTGATTCATCTCGTTGGATTTACAATATTTTTATCATCACTCTTTTACATCTATTTGTAATAATTTAATGAATAATACACTTTTATTTAAATCTTAACGCTAAAAATGGAAAAGGAAATAAATATACAAATTTACTTTAGAATAATCGATATAGAAATTGTTCATATTTTACACGATTCACTATAACAGCAGATAAGAATGAGAACGATTATTTCTTAATACAATCCAGATGGCATATCTGTCACTTTGGCCATTCCCATGATGCTGTTGTTGGTGATGCTTCTTGGTCCGACGGGAGAAAGATTTCTATTCAAATCCTTTCCGGCCAAACCAGTCGACGTTAACCGAATAGGACTCAGATTGTTGATCATATTGGAGCTTTCTCTTCCACAATTCTGACCAGAGTACAAGCCTGCATTGTTGTGGCCTCTCTTAATTATAAACGAAGCGTTGCTTCCGTTGTTGGTGGAGAGTTGTTCGTACGAACTCGAACTCAATCTGGATGCCGGAAAATAGAGTCTATGCGACGGATCCGTAATCTGTCTGCCGTTTTCGACATCATCTTGATTCACTTTGTAATCCGATTCTTTGCTGTCGTATCTGGATTTTGCGTTCCTAGCGCCGTTCCTGCGTTTGCTCGAATTCCTAGATACAACGAGGTTGTTCAAGTCTTTCCCCATGTCGTTGATCGACTTCGAGAGCTCAATCTTGGCATTCCAGTTGTGATTTCTACTTTCGGATGTCAGAATGATGTCGACCATTGAATCCAGGCCTTCATCGATCCTGTCCAAGCTCTTTGTCATTTTTTTAGCTTCGATCAGCGCCGCGAAATCCTGGCGCTGCTTTGTCAGAGCGGCTTGCTGCAGTCGATCGGCACTCTCGTCCGGGTTCCTCTTGCGAGAGTCGCGGCGGTCGTCGTCTTGTTCCGTTATATAAAACAGTCCGTCGAAGCTGTCCCTCTCCACCTTCAGATCGTTGACGCTGACGATGCCGACTTTCTGCTCTATTCTCTGAAAAGACTCAGTTCTTTTGATCGACTGCCTCCTGCAGATTTCCTCGCCGGACTTCGTCCTCGCCCTTCTCATCAGTTCCCTTTTCTCGGCCATCGCGGCTTTCTCGCGCGCGTCCATGATCGTGTTCAGCAGTGATCTGTTGTTGGTTTTGACGAACACCTCTTGTTTGTTCGATCGGGGCAAAATTTGAGGCTGACATCTTGACGCGCTCAGCAGGGAGTCGGAGCCGTCGTCGCTCGAATAGTAGTGCTGCTCCTCCTCGTAAGTCAAATTTCTCTTGTTATTGCAAATGACTCCCTGCTCCGCCGACGGGATGAACAGGTGGACTAAGCTCTTGGACTTTCTGGGCGGCTGGGGCAAGAGCTTCGCGGGAATGATCTCCGAATCCGAATCTTGAATCGAACTGCATATGTAGTCGGAGTTGTCCGTTATTATGATGTTGTGCTTGGTGCTCGTTATCGAGTCTTTCTTCTCCAGATCCGAATGCGACCTCGTCTCAGTCGCCTCAGTCGGGATGTCAATTTCGGTCTTACCGTTGCCCGGCTGGGATTTGGCTTTCGCCAATTTTTCTTTCGCGTATTGTTCGGACTCTGCATCGTTGACTATGTTTCGCAACTCCTCGATCACTTCGTCGATTGTCGTCTCTTCTTCGTCGTCGGACATCTTCTTGGTCGTATTTTCCGAGCTGGCCACCTTCTCGTTGACTTCCTTGGACTTGGCGCGCATCAGGATGGTTTCGTTCTGCACGTTGAACACTTCGTACACCATCGGTTCCCTTTGGAGATCGTCGTCGGGACTGAGCGATCTCTCCGAGGAGCTGATGCCTTCGTCTTCGGGCGGCGACGATTCGTCTGAAATACGAAAAGAGCATTTATGTTGGGCTTATTTTCTAAAGATCATCAAACGCGAAAGGAAAGGAACGCACCTCGCTTTACGGTTTTTTGTTTTGCATTGAGTGGCTTTTTTCTTGTAGAATTTCCATGCTCGGATCTCAAAGAGGTGACTTCTTCTTGAAGCTCGCAACATCTCTCTTTTAAACACTGTTCTAACGATAAAAGTATACCCTTTTCTTCTTGAAGAATCTGCAAAAAAATGTATGTTTAAGTAAACGGCCCAAAATTTGAACATCTTAATTCAAAATATTTTTACACGTACCTGAACTCTCTTTTCAAGCAACTCCAATTTCATTTTCATGTCGTCTTTTTCTTTTTGAGCTTCGGTTGCTTTTTCGCTGAGGCCGTCGACATCGATTAATTGTCTTTCGTAGCGTGCTAGTTCAATCAACACTTGTTCGGCGCTCGGATTTCTCGAAACAGCCTGCAATTGATAAGATCCACGTCAATGTCTATTTTATAAAAGGGGCGAATGATTTATAAATGTTGACATTTCAAAGACCTTTTTGAGAGCTGGCACGTCAAGTCCAGCTTGATCCAACTCTGCTTGCAAATAGAGGCGTCGACGTGGAGAAGGAGCTCCTCGCAGGAGCGCAGCGAGTAGACGCAGTCCGGCTGCGGGAAGATCGCCACCTCCGCTTTGGACCATTCCCGCCAAAAAACGGAAGCGACAAGGTTCCCCGTATCTCAGTCTCAGAGTGGAGAGTGCCTCTGATACGCCTGCGTGACCTCCGGCGGACACTTCGCAAGCCGTCGTCAGCAGCTGAAGATTATCAACGAGCATATGTTGAGAAGATCTTTGTGATATATTCGATTCAAGGAGAAAATAAGTTTTACCTGCAGAGCGAGGATTCTTGATTTATTGACTGTGGACATGATGCAAGCGGCAAGTGCGTACAGACCCGCCGGACAGGCTACGAGACGTCTTGCGGCTTCCGTGTATCTTTGACAGCAACTGTGTAGGCATTGTCTGAAATGACACATAACTCGTTATCGCTTGGGTTCGCAGAACGAGAGTGAATTTGAAATTCAACAGATAACTGTAGAAAAATAGATGAAAAAGTAGTATGTACTAACAGGCAGGCGAGTTCGTCGAGCAAAGCTCTTCTCTGTTGAGCCGGCGGCAATCGCACCGGTCCCAGCGTCTGAGGAGTGTTGGCGGCGGGCGGTTGAGGAGCGGTCTGATTCAGCTGGATGCTCCTCAGAGCTTCGACGACCAAGGATACTCCGTCGAGCGGTTCGCTGATGAATTCCTGAACAAAACTGCGAACAAAAAATTTGCTAATTTACTTGTACATAGAAGAAGAATGTGGAAATTGCAAAATTGAGGCATAGACGATGGAGGAATTTTCAAGACTTAAATTTAATTGACGTAAGATTCTTCATTTCTAATGATAGCATTCTTTACGTGTGAAAATGTATTGAAAAAGTATGCACAAAGAATTCAATTGAAGTCAGGTACATTAGCTATTTATTTCAACAAAACCATAATCTTTTGTATTATCGCTGGTTAGATTTGAACTATGAATTTTATTTTGGAGCAATATTCCTAAAAATAAAATCATTTAAAATTTCAACATCGGTTGTGTATCACTGGCTTGATGAATATTTTTGATTCGAGTGAAGTTGGTCGCTTTAAAAAAAACCGAAGATTCGTTTGACATATCGAAGCTTCAACTGATAAAAATGCCGTTCATTATTACAAATTTTAATTTATTTCGTATTATTTTCTCAGGCAGATTTGTATCGTATGCATAATAATGTTGAATATTTAATTTCACCATTGTGCGTTACATATTCTAGGAAATCATTTAGATAGACAGTTTACGACAATGATAAAATTTGAAATGTCAGATTTAATACCTCGCATTTGAACCACAATCTGCAAATAATGACCATAAAAATTAATATCATTTTTCGATGGCCGTTTGTGTTGCCCACACCCTTTATTTATTTATGCGAATTAATAAATAAATATAAAGTAATGAAATAAAGACGATGATCACTTTAATGTAATTTTATGTACGATGCTATTTTGCTTAAGATCTTATGATTGAGCTAAGGAAATATTATATCGTTTATTTATTAATCGTTTGAATGTCTAATAAGGTTAATTTTGCACCGTATTTAAAAACTTGAAAGGGATTTTAATTATTTAAAAAAATCGTTTCGATGTAAAACTTTTTTTATTTTCATGCACAATATGCCAATAAATGTTTAAGTGATCGCATGCGTTAAAATAACGCAAAATCTGAGTGAAAAAAGTGTGAAACTAAAATGCATAGGAGGAAAATTGAAAAGTTTACTGATTAAATAGTCCGTAAAATAAAGGAAAATAATAGAAATTACTCAGACATAACGAATCATTCTTATATATGTATTAACAATGCGGAAGTGGAGGAAAGTTTCTTCAGTACTGAGAAAGAGTCCGCTTATGAGTGAATAGTGGATGAATACGCGCTTGAGGCTTCCGTTTTTGTCTGAGGCAATTATTTGTCGGATGTGAACGAGGAATGACGATAGAGTGGAATTGTGGAACAATACGTCGATACAATGGCGACGATTAGCAGCAGGCTCGTCTTAATTGTCGCACTAACGACGAAACCTCCGCCATTCGCAGATTTAACATCGTTCTCCTTTTATAACGCATAATTATGATTTAGACCTGTTATTATCGGGTGAACTTAATTTCCGCCAGTTTCACTTGCGCGTATCTTTTTGCAATGAAAAAAAAAACATTTAGAAAGGGGACGCTTTGTTTGGCGACTTTTTCTTCCGCACCTGGACGACTAGAGGTCCTTTCGCCGGGGACGCATTACGTTCGAAACCTTTCGCATATTAAATTTTCGATCAGAATAACAGGTTATCGCTGTGGGGCTCGAATTTCATCCAAAAAAGTGTAATTAAAGTACTCTTTTCTCGAATCGTAACGTAGATCGTCGATAATGCGAGTCGAATACACGATTTATAAAGGATGCGTACAATAAAATTGGCGAAAGTTACGAATTTATTGCTAAAGCCCTGACATGTGAAGGGAACTTAATGGTTTATGGTAAACTGGTCCAATTTCATACGGGACGAGCAGCTTTTATATTTTAAAATGCAGTTTTTTTCTGTAATTTGCGATACTTTTATTATTGTGAAAGGATTTTAATTGGAGCGTATTCACTTTCGCTGGATTTATTTGCTTTCGTTTTCATAAATTTCCTCCTTTTTGTAAAACTAAACTATACGCGCTTTCCTTTCGTCAATATTTGGATATAGCAGTGTGGTGCTATAAAAATATAAGGATCAATTGTTGTGTACGATCTTCGAGAAAAAATGAGACGAATGATGAATAGCCTTCAACACTCTTGGGATGTTATTGAGGATTGATTAACGACATAAAAAGCTGATATTAATCCGCGAGCACCTGTTCTTAATGACAGAGAGCTGATCGAGGGCGGATCTAGACGCAGACCACCGCCACGAACAGACAGATAGATTGAGCTTCTCAACAAATCTCGTCTCAAAGTCTTGGAAGTATTTAAGCCGTATCGGTCTTTAATTTGAGGTCCTACTGTTTTTTGATCAATAGGAAAATGTGCATTTGGATTATAATCATCATTATTGGTAGCATCTTATAAAAGTAGACTACTATAGTAAATACATCATGGCCAAGGAAAAGTTAGACGATAACTAGATAAAAATAAATGAGGGTAAAATAGATATATTTTTTTATGTGCAAAGGGAAAGTTTAGTCTCGCTCGCGGCCACATTTGGCGCGAGCGACCTATATGTTCTTGTCATTAGGCCTGCTTCGGTTGTTGTAGAGATCATAGAAGGCCCCGGATATGCATTTTTCTTCAAAAAATGCTTCAAAAAGTCCTAGAATAAGAGGGAGTAGCCGCAAGGTTTGTGTGTCCAACCGGTCCGCCTTTCGGACCACTAACACGACGAATGAGCGCCTCGA
The DNA here is from genome assembly GCA_008973525.1 of Stenopsyche tienmushanensis. Taxonomy (NCBI): domain Eukaryota; kingdom Metazoa; phylum Arthropoda; class Insecta; order Trichoptera; family Stenopsychidae; genus Stenopsyche; species Stenopsyche tienmushanensis. The sequence continues at coordinate 996,886 of WACJ01000037.1, read as the reverse complement.
AATCGGACGCCATACTCGAACATGTTTACAGAACGATTACGAACTATCATTACAAAACGTAGTTGTTCGAGGAAGACTGATCGGGTGGGTTGTTTAAATTTTACAATCGGTCGAAAATATTGTTGTCTTTATTTTATTGCGGGCATATGATGGCTGCGTCTGACCAATGTTTGAGCGATAGCGAAGAAAAGAGGGATTAGACAAATTAGTATATATTATAAAAACGGACAGAGTCAATCAGTGTTGATTCATGTAAAGTAGAATAGTCAAGTAAAATAAAAATCATGTGCAATTCTCGACAGGTACTCTACGTTTTGGGCCCCAAGCCTGCTCTGCCACGGCTCTGATAGAGCTACCGTGTTTTTTGCTGTTTTTATTGGTGGTTTGTACTACACAACATACATAATCTATTTTTCTATCGACCAATGCGAATCTTTCCAATTCAACGCCTAATTCATACATATAATCACTGTCGCCAATCGGTTCTAAACATATTTATATCAGTGTCTTTTTTACAATATTTGGCTTTGAAAAAAATGATCACCTGGTTTAATTGTTTTTTAAATTAGTTATGTTTAAATTAGGCGTGGTGATAATTAGACGTTGAAATGTAGTTATAAATTATCTATATTTGGAGCTGTGCCTGTATATATTATATTTTGTGTATAATAATTACACATATGATTAATTCTAAAATATTAAACGAAAACGATTTATGTTTCATGAAGGTTTTTTTTATTTTGCGTGTAAATTTAAATTTTCCTTTTGTTATAATTTGTCATTTTTTGCGTCGCATTTTTGGTAAGAATTCGCGAAATGTGGTGTGGCACTCAAATGGTTTAAATGTATGCTAAATATAAACGTATCAACAGAGTTAACTCGATGTTGCCATATGGAAATTTATTCATTTGAATCATTCGTTTAAAAGGTACATATATAAAATTCGTCGTTGGGGTCATCGTCGCTTTACATTTTTACGCTTAATATAAGAAATAAATAAATGATTAATTTTAACGCACGATTTATCGTATCTCATTGAGATTGTAATCAAAGATGTTGATAATTTAATAGAATAGCAAACGTCGTAAAACATTTTATGTTTTGTTTGTTAAAATTAAATAATGGCCGTTTTTATCGCTTTTAGGGCGTGCGTTATTGAAAATTTAGCGATGTCTAACTAGCCGAGATGTCAATGCCGCAATGCATTATTTTTATACGATCTCGTTTTCGTCGTATAATTGCAACGTTTTTTACAGCATTGGCTCGAACTTTGCGATGGATATATTTTGAAATTGGATAATGACCATACATTGAAGCTCATTTTAGAGCTTAAGACCGAAGAGGTGCTTTCTTCGATTGCGTCCGTCGGAGGCACCACTTTGCCATTTGTTTTGGTAATCAAATCCGTGTTTGACTCATAAGTAAGCATATAATTTATTCCGATTAGCTTTGTATCGATGATTAAATGCTTTTTTCATTCATCAAACGGTGCAAATACAAGCGGCGGATAGCGACATGAACGTTGAGGTTATGTTCGAAATTGACATGTATTGGAACAAAATTGATCAATAAATGCAATAATTAACAAATACATGCTATTTAATGTGATCGAGCAAACTCCGGTTTATTTTATGAGGGCGTTACACGAGCAAGACGTTAAATTTAAATTGAGGAATGATATTTATCGATTTACTAAGACAATAGCCATTAATTATGGCATGCAAATGAACCTAACGTCAATAATGGTCGACCATTTCCGACCAAATATAAAATGTCGAATTTAACGACGATTTTTGTTTGTGTCATTTTAAAATTTACATAAATGTTAAAAGATACATATGTGTGGCAAAAAAATTAATAATTCAAATTCCACAAAAATATATATTTTTTAAATTTTGAACGCTTTCTATGATAATTAATGACGCCTGCAAAGCATAGAAATTCAATCCTTATTGGATAGTGACCATAGCTGTCTTCGTTTAAGTGTCATTACCGTAGAAATCAAACAATTTTCACTGGCTCTCTTGCTTGTCAATTCTTCCCGGTTGCTGAATCACTTCAAAGATTGATCGCGCTAAATTGCGTACTGGCGTTTTTTTTTAAATATCGCGTTATCGCAAGTGTTGCTGTGTCTTTTTTTAAAGCATTAATAAATTATATTTGATTTAAAATTGTTATCTTAATGAAGGGTTTTATCAGTTTAAATACTGAGAGCGCACATCCGTTCTGACCGAGTCGATAAACTGGTTCGCCCCGGGGAAAAATGGCGTATGAGTCACTTGGATTAATAATTATATGGTTGAGGAGAGTGATGAGTAAAGTTTGGACCGAGACAGATGTACATCGGGATTTTTTTTATACAAGAAATTAAATCATAACTTCCATCCATAATTGTTGTACCGACACAAAATTACAATAAACAATGAGCGCATATGCCATCAATTTAAATAAAAACGATTTTATTTGCTTTTTATTAGCATATGCCCTGATCAATCATGTTAAAAAGATTCGTTATATGGGTGATTTAAAAGGGTACATTCTAATAAAATTGTTTTCCTTCTGTGGATTTATTTTGCAATTTACTATGAATTTTTGCCATGAGTCGTGAGAAAAGAATCAGATCAGGGATCTCGTTAAAGCGTTTAAGACCAGTATTTCTGGATCAAAAAAAGGCGTAAAAGACAAAGCAGATTCCAGAAATATCATTCCCACAACAAATCGGCTCGATGCTCATCTATGTACAATCGATCATTCTGTTGATCGTTGATGGTTTTTATCGATACGACGATATCTACGATAGATCTATTCGTTATTTTTTTATTATTAAATCAGAAAACTTGAAAATGTATTAGAAAGCGCACCTTTTAAAATGGAAATGTAAAAGAGATGGTGACAAAGAATGCCTTATACGTTTGACGTTCAAGAAAAATTGCAAATGTTCGATATGTTGACACTTGTAGTATATATAGATGGATTTGAAGCCAATACTAGAAAAATTGAATTATTTGCCATCGTTTTAATCCGAATGTATTCGATTTTGGGTCGTAATTAATTTATCATTAATAGATTTAATTTTTCCGTTAAAATTTTGTGGAATGTATTGGCTGGAAAGTGTATTTGCGGGTGCTAAAATATTTGCAATGCTTAGGTTGGTAGCACACAAATGTAAATGTCAAATCATCCTTCATTGCAATAAATCGATAAGAAAATCAATGTTCCATTGATTATCATATTTATTTAATTATGTTATTTATTTGAGTGCTGAAATAACGTTAGGAAACCATTTAACATTCACTATTTATTTTTAAATATATAAAAACAACATTCCCATGAAGACAATGGACAAAAATGTGATGACTTTGTTTACTAACCTAAATATGATCACCTGATTTTGATTTTCCATAAATGAATTTGAAGTTCAAAGGTCAAAATTTAATATAAAATTTAATTAAGAAGTATTATTTTGTATTCAGAACTGTTTCAATAATGTAAATGGGCTTTTGATGGATATATTTGGGTTAAATGATAGTCACTCAAATTATTCAAAACTTAAAAATCAAATCAAATTAAATAAGTCAATCATCAAAGTTAAAGTCATCGGTTGGAAGGAAATGATTATTTATAGCAGTTTGAAAAAGGGCTTGGTAAAAAATGAATCATAATTTATTAAATACATCAGTTGGAATTTCCAATATTTTCTATATATTAGGGGAATTAAAGAGTATTCATGCGAATTGAGTGAAAAAAAGTTACAATACAAAATTTTGCAAATACAAAATTACTGTCCTTGGATCGGCGTTGGAATTGGTTTTTTTTTTTTTGAGAAAGCATATTATCATAAATGAGCCATTTCTCATCACCAATTACAATGAAGAAAGAAACTTTCGAGTGGTACTAAGAAACCTCCATCCCTCTACTGATAAGGAAACTATCAAAACGCAAATAGAGAATCATGGACATGAAGTGGAAATCGTCCACAATATTCTCGACAGAGTCACTAAAACCCCGCTACCGCTTTTCTTCATTGAACTAAAACAGAACTCAAACAACAAACAGATATACGACATAGAATTTATAGCGAGCACGAAAATCAAGTTTGAGCCACCTCGCCCAAAAAAAGAAATCCCGCAATGCACCAGATGCCAAAACTATGGGCATACAAAGAATTTTTGTTGCAGAAAGCCTCGTTGCGTAAAATGCGCAGGAAACCACGAGACCGGACAATGTCCGAGAAAAAACCGATCAGACGACGTCAAATGCGTTCTCTGCGAAGGCAACCACCCTGCAAACTATAAAGGGTGCGCAACGTACAAAAATCTACAGAAAACACAGTTTCCTGCGCTAAGAAACAAAGAGATGCCACCAAGCCAGCCCACATACCAACAATACAGCCGACCAGCGGGAACAACAAACAATGCCACGAGCCAAAGAGCACAACCGGACATCACCTACGCCCAGATCATGTCTAGAAACCAAACGCAGGACCAAAACCAACAGATTCCTCAAAATCAATCAAATGACATGGCAGAGTTAAAAGTCATGATGAAAGGGCTCATCGAACAGGTGAGTACCATGCTCAACATACTATCTACCCTCATCGCCAAACTTTCAATTTCTCAACGCTAAAAATAGCAATATGGAATGCCAATGGCTTGTCCAAACATGCGCTTGAAATTCAAAATTTCCTGAAAATGGAAAACATTGACGTTATGTTGATATCAGAAACCCACTTTACGGAAAAAAGCTATATAAAAATCCCACAATACAATATATACACAACAGAGCATCCAGATGGGACAGCTCACGGCGGAACTGCAGTTATACTAAGAAAGTCCATTAAACATCACGAAGCTGCAAAATTTACAGAGGAACACCTCCAGGCGACCAATATCGTCGTAGAAGACTGGAGAGGGCCCATCACCATTTCAGCCGTATACTGTCCACCGAAACACTGTATTAAAAAAGAAAACTTCCAACGATTTTACAACACTCTTGGAAATAAATTCATCGCTGGTGGAGATTATAATGCCAAACATACGCAATGGGGCTCGAGGCTGATAACCACCAAAGGACGAGAATTACACAAGGCAATCACTGCGTTGAATCTTGCTACAATATCATCAAATCAACCCACGTACTGGCCAACTGACAGGAAAAAAATCCCAGACACCATTGACTTTTGCGTTATAAGGGGAATATCAGCAGCCTACTTCAAGGCAGAGTCCAGTCTTGATCTGTCCTCCGACCATTCTCCCGTCATAGTCACGATGAGCAGTCATGTGAGGAAAATACTAAAGCCCTTAACACTAACCAATAACCGCACAAACTGGAACGATTATCGCGAACTAATTGACAACCACTTGACGGCAAATATACCCCTTAAAACAAAAAAGAACATCACGGACGCAGTTGAACTTTTTAACTCTACTCTGCGGGAAGCCGCAAAGAATTCAACTCCGGAATGGACGCAAAAAAATAAAAAAGAACAGTTAAGCACAACAATCAAACAGAAAATTGCAGAAAAACGCAAAATAAGAAAACTTTGGCAAATAACGAGATCGCCAGAAAACAAAAACAAACTAAACCGAGCTATAAAAAACCTTAAAAATGCCATCACCAAAAGCAAAAATGAAGCAATCAGTGACTACCTCAACGGGCTAACCGCCACTGAAGCCACAGATTATTCACTATGGAAAGCTACAAAATATTTAAAACAACCCCAAGTAACATCACCACCTATCAAAAAGAAAAATGGAGAATGGGCTAGAAATAGCAAAGAAAAGGCGGAAATATTCGCTAGTCACTTGACAGAAGTATTCACTCCACACATAAACATGAATACTTCAGAAAGCGAAGATGAGATTCACCGGCCGCCAATTACAAAAAAAAAAACCATTTGCATCAAAAAATTCACAAAGCGAGAAGTCAGATCAGTCATAGCAAAGGTCGACATTAAAAAATCGTCTGGCTACGATCTCATTACGGGAAGAATGGTAAAGGAACTCCCTACTAAAGGATTTAAGTTCTTGGTACAAACATTCAATGCGGTACTAAAAATGGGCTATTTCCCCCCGCAATGGAAAGTGGCTAAGATTATTCTAATCCCCAAGCCCGGCAAGGATATACATGACGTCAAATCATACAGACCCATCAGTTTACTCCCAATAATTTCCAAACTTTTTGAAAAACTACTACTGAAGAGACTCAAGCCATTGATCGAAGAAAACAATCTAATACCCAATCATCAATTTGGATTTCGTCAACAACATGCGACTGTGGAACAAATACACAGGATCTTCAATAGAATACACAAGGACTTAGAAGACAGAAAATATTGTTCGGCAGCATTCCTGGACGTAACTCAGGCTTTTGACAAAGTGTGGCATCCGGGATTGCTATATAAAATCGGAAAACAACTGCCCACAAACTACTTTTCCATATTCAAATCATACCTGACCAGCAGAACATTCTACGTCAAATACGAAGATGAAGCCACCACGCTCCACGACATAAAATCCGGCGTCCCACAAGGCAGCGTACTTGGCCCAGTTTTATATCTTATATACACAGCCGACATTCCGACAACGGACACCACGACAACGGCCACCTTCGCGGACGACACAGCTCTTCTAACCTCGCACAACGACCCGGCAATAGCGTCTCAACTGCTCCAACATGACCTCAACAATATACAGAAATGGCTCAAGAAATGGCGTATAAAGGCCAATGAAAGTAAATCTACGCATGTCACTTTCACTAATAGACGAGAAACGTGTCCACCTGTCTCACTGAATGATTGCGCACTGCCACAGGCAGATGCAGTTAAATATCTCGGTATGCACCTAGACAGACGTCTAACATGGAAGACGCACATAAAAAAGAAGAAAAAGCAACTGGAAATCAAAATCAGAATGCTGTATTGGCTAATGGGCCGAAAATCGGAACTGTCCCTAATAAATAAAATACTAATATACAAAAGTATACTAAAACCAATCTGGACATATGGGATACAGCTCTGGGGAACCGCATCGAACTCCAATATAGAAATTCTCCAACGCTTTCAATCTAAAGTGCTACGTACCATAGGCAACATTCCATGGTACGTTACAAACGAAACAATACACAGCATATTGAGCATACCAACAGTGAGGCAGGAGATCGAAAGCCATAGCCAGAAGTACAAAAGAAGGTTAAACACACACCCCAACCGCCTTGTTGAAGAGCTGATTAGCCAAAACTCCGGAACGCGCAGGCTGAAAAGATATTTGGTTCATGACCTGGACAAAAGATTCAAATGAATGAACATTAGGTCCTCATTAACGAATGGGGACCTACACGAGACAGAAACGTCATAATAAGAACTGAATGTCCCCCAAAGGATAGATTGTTCAAAAAAAAAAAAAAAAAAATTACAATGCTATTCAAAAAAAGACTATTTTGTTGTATTTTCAAGAAGGCTATGCATGTATTTCGTCGCCTGTGTTTGTTGTGTTCAAATGCAGTTGTACAGTTACGTGGTTTATTGGGTCAGGCCACATGTAGTGAAGGGTTAGGATCCAAAAGCATTGAAGATCGACTGTTTCTCTTTTTCCACTGTATTACGCGCGCATCCTTCCCCGTCCCCGATTCATTTCACCAGACTTATATGCGCTAACATGGTGCATTCGTCAAACGTCTCCCAAAACAAATTACGTACACAAACAATGCTTATAATAATTTAAAAACGTTTACGGAACTGCGCACAACAACTCCCCAAAGTTTCATTGCAATCGGATGAATAGTATGGCACAAGTAGATTTAATAAAAACATGGTATTTACAGAGTTTTGAAGTATGTTTGGGATCATTATCTTGCTGGAATGTAAAATTTTGCGCTAATATTCTAAGACCTGAGGAATTTTTGAACTCCGATTTTATTCAGCGAACAAAAACTTTTCTTCGAGGCGAAAAAATAATTGAATTAAGGAGTTGTAGGGCAGCAATTTCATTTAGACGTTAATATAATTAATCTTCGACATTCATAGTAAATTTTGGGCGGTCCGGTATTTTCCTGTCTTTAAAAGTCCCACTCTCCTGGCGTCTTCTAATGATATAATGCACCTCATAGATGGAATTTTTCATTTTTTCAGTTCTTTTACAAGGTATTCTGATCAACATATCCCACGATAGATTCAGTTGTGTAGTAATTATGTGAAAAAAACATTTTGTATATGGAAAAACATAGCGACTCACTGGTGAGGCACCTAAGTGATTAAGCCCGTTTCATAGTATCAAATAAATCAATTCGATATAAATACACCTCGAACAGGATGCCATCTCACATCCTGATTCCATCTGAATAATTTATCTTTTCCTCGATATATTAATTGTATTTTATTGCCAAAAAATATTTACAATCCAAAAAAATCCACCAAGACCGATCGCCTATAATATCGGCACGTTGATCGCCAATAATCGGCGATTAATAAATCAGGATTCACCTATTGGACGCCATTACGTTCCGAAGATTAAGACACTCGGTCGAATTTTGGATTGAACTGTCAAATTTACATCCACGATCGCGTTTTATGGACCTCTTCATATATCTCCTACTGGTCGTTGACATATGAACCTTCGACTCTACGGTACCAGCAAAGAGTTCGATACCCGAAATAATTGATTGGATCTTCTTAGACTTCCGCCGATTCTTTCCAGAAAAGGTCGGAATCTTCCACCGAAACGATTATGGTTGTTCATTAACGCGGTATTCAATTTTTATGATCGTCGTTTGGATGCCTCAATCTTCGTGCGCGCTTATCTTTTCGGAGCCAGCCGAAGAAAAAACGGTGGATCTTCGACTACTGTTGAAATACAGGCGTATCGGTGGTGTTTTATTATCCGGGGATTGAAGATGAAGTGTCTATTAGTGATAAATTATTGTTTATGAGCGATACCGTGGCGGAATTCGATGCGTGTCGGATGATTGCTGAAGAGTGATGATTGGGTCGTTGACTGATTTTTTTGGACCTATGGGAAAATTGCATCAATTCAAGCGAAAATTTTCTACTGAAAGAAATAGAAATTCCATAAAAAAACTCTATGTATAAAATGAAAATTATAGATCTAAACCATGAGCCAAGCAATGGTCATTTTAATGACTTGGCGTGTGTGTATAAGATACGAGGGTGGTCCCAGAAGTACTCGATCTAACAAAGGAAACAAAAAAAAAATGGATTCAAGCCATTGATTTGACTGTTCCTCGATCTCGGAGTGTCAATCAGAGATCCATTCATGGACGTAGACTATTTTTTGTGGACATGTTCGGGCAAGGAATTCGATCGCGAGGTATTTATTCGTCGTGTTAGCGATCTGAAAAGTGGACCGGTTGGGCACACAGATCTTGTGGCTACTTCCTTAGGGTTTTTTGCGGCATTTTTGGTAATTAACGCGTACCCGGTGCTTTTTATGATCTGTATGACCACCGAAACAACCCTAATGTAGCGGCGAGCGAGACTAGACTTTTCCATCACTCATAAAAAAATATATCTATTTTACCCTAATTTATTTTTATCTAGTTATCATGTACAATATACATTTATATATAGGCTGGTTAATTGATACATGTTCCTTTGTCTGTCCTTTGTCCCTGTGTAGTGATGGACACATGTTTCATCCATGGTTATGAATCGACGTAAACAATTGGCTTTATTGCTGTGAAACATCACCAAACACTCGATTGAAACATCCTCACGACGTTGTTTTTGTTTCATTGTGAGCAAATGCGGTACCCATCTTATGCACAGCTTTGTCATGTGCAAATTTTCAATCAGCATGCGATGTACACCACTTTTTGAAAGACCTATCATGTCTGCTATCTCGCGCGCTTACAGTTGATGATTATCCAACATCATTTTGTGGATTTATTCACCATTTCTGGCGTAGTAACTTCATTTGGACAACCACTGCGATGTTCATCTTGGCAGTTCGTACAGCCTCGTTTAAACTCTGCCACCCAATATTATAAATTCCAATCAATCATCATCATCAGCATCATTAAATCTATAAGACAAGGCCCTATTTAACTCGCTTTCACGCTGAAACTTTCGATCATCAATTCAAAAATGTTTGCGTATCATTCAGTTATATCGTCGGTACGTTGTTAGTTTTACATTACTTTTATAACATCATCTGGATTTTCCACATGATAAGTAATTATACCTATGCCCATTAACCATAGAAAATTCGATGTGGACCATTCAAATAGATATTCAATTAAATAAGCCGACATCTGGTATACGCAGATCGAGACGTATCAAAACAAATGTCGTATAATTAACATGGCTTTATGCAAATGCGTTACACCACCAATATGTTAATGTTCGTAGGCATAGAATACGAATCTAATTTGTTTTCCGTGTGCGGTTGCCATATTATTTTTCACCCAATTTTTGTAAAAATGTGGAACAATCGGTTATTATGTATAATGCATGACCATGAACAATGGATGATGATGAAAACAAAGATTGATGACAATAAAGATGGCACATAAATAGCAATGATGAAATTGGATCGAGTCGAGAGCGGCCAAAAAATCTATTATATTTCATATCGATATGAAATATAATAGATACGAGGTGTAGTAAATACATCACCGGTAGGGAAAGGTTAATATAACAACATATGTAACATATATGTACTCTAAATATGTATTTATAGAATTTTTTAGGATTACGTTTACTAATTGGAATGTAGTACAACATATAATTATGTTATGTTATTGTACTTGTACATAGGGAATATTTATCTATTATAACTAAATACACATTTAAAGATATAAATAATACATTCAATAACTCAATAGTTTAAACTGTAGATTACGTAGTGTGTAATTTAAAATATAGAAAGAGGGACTGTTTACAAAATGTTAAGAAATACTTCAATTTACATTAATAAAAGAATAAGCAGTTCTAATTGATTATTATGTAATATTGTTTAGATAATAAAATAATTTGATTGATACTTCATCATATTTTGTGTATCACATCACTCAATAATTTCATAGGTTTTTTTTTTTTTAAATAAATTGCAAGGAAACGAACCCAAATACCTACGAACTTATTGAGTGATGTCTCTTAGTTATGGATTTAATCGACAAAACCGAATTGATTTTGAATTGATTAAATTGTTTTTTCGTCGGTGACATTACTTTCGGTCATGATACATTTGGAGCGCGTTGAATGCCAAGAACGTGGGAAATTATCGCGCATTTTTTATTTACACGCTTTTTTTCCGACGATATCCTCTCTACTACATTATTGTCGGGACGGGATTCTTCGACAAATGTCCGCGAAAAATGTCATCAATTGCTTAGTGCGAAAATTAATTAAGACAACTTGTTTATCGACACAAACAACACACGACCGATGCCAAAACTGTGGAGAGAAAAAACTTATTTTTTATGGAGAGTTCATAGCCCGCGTGAGAGAATATTGAACTCGATGGATAATTGTTATATTACACAACCAATTCAAATTGGTCGAAATAAAAAAGAACATAATAACCGAAAAGATAAGCGTCGTGTCTTCGACAGGAAGTATCGCCTATGAATTAATTTGACTTTATTACCATTTTCGCTGCTTGACTCGAATAGATTAGCCCGATCGAGGCGATGGGAGTTATGATGGATTGTGTAATATTTTTTGGGCATTTTTTGCGTTGAAATTTGATGAAAGTGAATGCATTGTAAAAGTGCATTATATAGGAAGACGTTGCTTAATTGTATTAGTTATAATCTGATGCGCATCGAAAAAAAGCCATGAAAGGATGAAAACCACTCACATTGCTTAGGAATATTCTCTTGGAATAGTTATTCGTCTTTTTGCATAAACAATTTTGTTTGCTCATGGAAATGACCGTTTTCAACCGACTCATTTCCATTTTGAAATCGTTCATATCACTTGTAAACAGTCGTCATCACATTATCGCCATATATCGATTTTAACACTTCATGAGCTTATTTGGCACTTATTTGCAACTTAAAACAAAATTTAATGCTAACGCGTTGTTCGAAATCCATGATGCGCGACAGACGCGATAAACAAGATCTCACTCTAGCGGTTGTGGAGTCATAACGTGCACAATCATACCACCGATGTACGTCAAAAATGTTTATCAATTCTAAGGGATCAGCTGATGACATCAAATGTAGAAGAAAAGATGAACATAGAAATCATCATGCAGAATTAGTCAGATGAACGACAGTGATTTTTTTGACAAAATGTTTCTCGAACGGAGCATTAATTTTTAAAAATATATTTTGATAATTTCCACACGTTGTTTAACAATGAAACTTTCCATGATAATTTGCCATATATTAATAAATAGCTTACAATAAATTTAACAGATATTGCTTTAACAATATAGTCACTATAACCTAATAAATGTTGAGCTTCCCTATTGAAATACCCTTTAAACAGCATGCAATAATACAAATGCCTTTCATTGTGAATTGGCTTTAAAAAATCTAAAATACGACAAAAATGTTGACCTTTACAACAAATTACTTACAAGGGACTTAACATCGTCCAATATGTAAGTAATAAGTATGAAACGATTTTCCACGTCAAATTTGCCATAAAATATTATAGAAATTTTTCAAAATCAAGCAGATGATTTTAACAAAAGCACAAAATTAATGTGGGATAAGAATGTTCATACGGCCTAAAAAATTCTCCACAAGAATTGATTTATCAATGGGAATTTCATCATGTGAATCTCAAATAAAAAACGCGAAATTAAATAATGCATGCGAATTGCTCGGGCGAAGTTTTCAAAAGCGCTTGTATAATATTGAAATAAATCGTCTTTCATAGAATGCGTATGATTTTACTGGCGTCATTGGTGTTCAACCGTCGATTTATTGTTGTATTGTAACGGACGATGATGGCTTCATTGGACGCAATGCCGAGAGCTTGTATCGCGTTTATCGTAGAGTAAAATTTTAATATCTGTTTTGGTACCATTGGTGGTTATATCACAAATAAAATCTTTGAATGAAGCCGTTGTTATTTTGTGTGGACACAATTCGCCAGATTAACATCTTCTCTATCCCCCTGTGCGTGCTTAAGTTTATAAAATAGAGAGTCGACCAATAGTCTTGGCCGCAGGAAGTTGTATTCTTCCCCCTGGCTTGTATGTAATCTCAAAGTCGATCCCTCTTCAAGTTAAATAAAGACTCAAGCTAAGATAAATATATTTTAGTTACTATCTGCTAATTTACATCGCCTTGCTTGGCTTCAGCTGCAAACAATCCAAGAGATTTGTAGTCCGGGTGCATTTTGTTTTTTTTTAAATTTGTGCTGTGTATTATTGCGCCATGTGTTTCCACCATTGATGACATTAAAGTGGTTTTATAGTGTTGGTCTTTTATCTTGAAGCTATTTGCTCAATTTATGTTTTAAAACGTGGTCGTCAAGCACATTGATTGTGTGTACATATGATTGGATTCAAGACAATCCAAAATTCAAGGCTGTAGCACTCCGCATTTGAAGTGTTATACACAAACTTACAGAGGCTTTAGAGATTGATCCGATTGTTGATATAGCATTAGAATAGATGATTTGTAAAAAGGTTTATAACGACTGGGAAAGGGCATTTAGACACTGAGGGATCGATAATTGTGCAGCGTGAGAAGCGACGTTTTCTCTTCAAAAGTGGTGCAGATGATGCGCTGCGTCTGCGCGCAGTTTTTCTTGTGCACTTAATGGGAAATGCGATCTGCTAAATGCAATTTTATCTTTATTTTCATTGTAAACAGCGAGAAATTTTTAATATTATGGGAAGCAATAAGAAACGATCGTTCGAGCGGGGGCCACGTGCTATTGTTTCCGTTATTTATCTTCCCCGAGAAGAATAATTGCGTACCGTTGACCGTAGAAGAGGCGCTTTAACGAGCATAAAATCGGGTTCGAAACGAATTACAAAGGAGATTTGTGCGAAAAACGCGCTAGAAAATGGCTATCAGAGCTGGCGAAAAAAATCCGGCAGCGCATCTGCCATTTAAATCACTGATGATCGATAAACTGCAAGGGATAGAATTATCGAGTTCTAGCCGAGGGATAACCGACTGCGCTTATAAGCAGTCATCTATTACGTGATCAATTTAATATCTGGACGATCTACCGAACATCATCAGTTCTGGCCTTGTTGGAACACTCTCGATTCGTAATCAGCGGAATAAAATGGGATAATAGATCTATCGTCACGTTTTTCCCATATTTTACGCATATATGGGTAATTGTGGGCAATTCTAGGAAATTTACAAGAGCGTGGGATATCGGCACTTTGCTTATGGACGCTAAAAATACATCCTGACCAATGCGCAAATGTGAACTATCAATTTTCAGTGGGCATAAATTGCTATTTACCTTGGAAATGCTAGTCGAAGATCTGCACGCAGTTTGGTCAGCAGCTCGCTCAGGGAGCCAAATTGTCTCAGGCTCATCTCTCCTCCGGGACTTTGACATGGATTTCTAGTTAAAACAAAAATTCTTCAATTAAAACACGTATTCAACATATCAATTAATATTATTTTAAAGAAGTATTGGTGGATTTAATACATCTCCTCAATGACTGGTCAAATGGTTCCATGAGAAATTTCTTAATCATTTAAGCACCAGTGACTCATAGAAAAGGAAATATTTTTTTTTACCAAAAAATATGCTAGGCATATTGATAAATCCAAAAATGTCTGATTTTTCCCATGTAACTGAATTTATTTTGGAATGTATTGATCAAAACCCTTTGTAAAAAAAACTGTTTTTATTAGTGAATTGAAACAATCCTAATAAAACAATCAATTTTAATGGCGTGTATACAATATTAATAAAATAAAAAATATTATGTATTGTGACAACCCTAAACAAGAAATGCTCAAATTCCGTAAATCAAGGATGTCCAAACGGTCGATTTTAAAATAAAGCAATATTTGGTCGATCCCGAAAACTTATTTTTCATGGTTGATCCCAAAAAATAAAATTCTTAGTTCATAGTATATTAACCTTTTGAGGAGTGAGTAAATTTAAAATCGATGAAGTCGTTGATGCTATAATCGCTTTACACCGATTACTTTCTGTCAGCTCCTATCAGCGTAAGACAATTTTCAATTATTAGGCAGAGTCAATTGTAAATAAACACTGTTGATAGCATACAAGACCACGTTATTTATCTACATAAACAATAGACAAGAAATCAAATAATTTGCTCCTTCTTTAGAAAGAAATGATAATCGGAAAAATACTCATTCGATAAGCAGCGACGAACAAATAACAAACTTGAAATAAAAATCATTATTAGTCGATAAATTTGGGTTAATGATCTATACAATCGTGCGATGTATGCGGGGACGCTCTCCGTCTCTGTCTCCCGAACTGCGCTACATTCTCTCTCTGTCTCTTTTCTGTATCCCAAGCCCTGGGATAGTACTCCTTTAGGGGTTAATGAATGGTTAAAGTAAGACAGTGCTCACGGCATTTTTTGACAAAACTTCACAGGATTTTTACATTTAAGCACCGCGATAATGCACCTTCTTAGAATATTTAACATCAGCTTTATTATAACAATAGAACCTTCTTCAAGATTCTTAATCCATAACAAGTGTTCCAATAATGAGCTGCATTTAAAAACTATCGATTTTAGAAATACAGTCAATCCTCCTATAGCGAACACTTCGTTTGTGGCGTTTTTTACGTAAGCAGCGGGTAAAATATATAAGGTCAGTTGTTAACAAACTCAGCACATTTTGTAAGGATGTTTGATTTTCTATAGCGTTTTGCTTTTATAGCGTGGTCCCTATCTCGACGCTATAGAAGGGCTGACTGTACACATTGTTTTGTTACGTGCTTCTGTTCTGTACACATCTGTGGATCTGAGCAGAGACTCTTGTGAAATTATTGTAAACGATGTTTTATTTTTTAAGCTTCTTTTAAAAATAAGTGTTGCGAAGAAATCAAAAATATTGCGATTTGCGATGATTTTTTGAAATAAAATTGAACGCGATTTATAATATCGTTTATAAGTTATGAAAATCAACGCAGTGCATATAAATATTTCTGAAAATCCATTGAGTTTTTCAATGTTTGTGTCGATATTTTTTATCGAAGAACTCAGAACAATTGTGGTTATTGCTTATTTTGAACCAAATGCATATTGTTGAAAATTGAGGGATAATACGAAAACCACTATAAACACATTTGGATCAATACTATATGATAAAATTATCTAAACAAGACTCAGAAGCATAGATATATTAGAGGGATCGAAAAATAAATCCATACATAGTTCACAAGTGCAGTCAACCTTCCTATAGCGTCTACTTCGTTTGCAACAGATATCTCGGCGCTATAGAAGGGTTGACTGCATAAGAATAGTGTGCAAGTACTTTTCACAGATGATGTTTATTATAAGCGCAATTATATCAGTACTTTCCCCGTAGATCTCGCTAATTGATCGTTAGATCATATCGAGAAATGACACCAGTCAGTGTGACGCACTGTTATAGATCCGTACGGCACGTAAAGGAGTAATTATGAACCACCGTTAAATACCTTGTTTATTTGTGTGGGAAAAAAGCGTAAAAATACAACTCAACCGAAGCGATCATATCAATTGAATTGGCGACCTATACGCGACGGTTCTTGACGATATAGCTCAGGGTCGGTCGCAACAACTGAAGCACACACGCACGGATCCTTGTGTGATACCGCAAATGTTTACGGCTGTGATCGATGAACACGCGTTCTTCAACAACGAATGATCAAGATGCTTTGTAATTCTATCATTTGCGATCAATTTATAGATGTTTTGTGTATTATCGTATTTTTTCTCGCTAGATGATTGATGACAGGAAGAATATTTGATTGTAATGTTCTTGGACGGAGCATGATTTGTGTATTAACTAAGAAATTTATTCAGTTAAGAGCAATTTGAAATGATAGATTGATACGTGTCCAGGGAATGAATCGTACTGTTCATCATTGTTTGACTAATGGATACTAATTTATCATTGTTGATGGGCAGGAAACGTTAATAGATACACACCTGTAGTCCTTGTCCGATCCGGAGTGATTCTGGATAGGAGAAGATGCTTCCATTTGTCCATTTCCAATGGATAACGTCTGATTTGTTGCGGATCTCTTGCCCCATTTTCTTAAAGCAACTGCGTAATCTTCGGGATTGTATGTGGGCGGTCTCTGCTTTTCCTAGAATCATAAAAATACCAATTTAAAACATTCAGTTGTACTAATTTAGCCGTGGATGCTACGAATGTAGGCGATTGAGTATACGTCTTTTAGGTCTTAAATGTCTTCAATCGCAGCATATAATTTTTAGTGTTTTTTATTTGTCTAAAATGAAGAGATTGACCTCGAATTTCGTATCGTATAATGGCGAAAAATTGCGTGTAGGAGTGTCTTAAGACTTATCCGCAATTCTACCTATCCATCATCGTTTAGCAGCAATACCGTTGGTTCCAATACGACACGGTTGTTACCCATCGGTGCTTTCTTCGATCGAAGATGGCCCACTGGAACAATTCCATCCGAATGCCACACCGAATGCCTATCCATTGTTATATTATTGTCTCGATTCGAAAGTAATCGGATTATATCGAATAGTTCATCCATCATATTCTCGATTTGCACAAATCAGTTCGATCGATTTGCGGGGCAGTTTGATCGATAATCAAATCACGTGTCGGACATAAGGAAACCATTATGTACATATAGCTCAATCGGATGAAATGATGAATTACATATGAGGAAGTCGGCAGAAAAATTGCTCCAAGGGTGTTAAAAACGAATAATTGCTTCTAAATCATTGATTATCCAAATTCGCCAGATCAAGTGTTACCAAATTCATTTCATATTATTGACAATATTGCCTTTATTTATGACTTTATATCGATTTGTTATATCATTTACGAGCTAATATATTATATTTTGATGTAAAAGTGTAATTGATATTTGGAGTTCCAATTGCAACGTAAAATTTAATTGGCAAATCCGAAACATGATGCAGAAATTTCATATATTTAATTGTCAATTGGCCCTATAAAACAAAAACAATACTAGTAAAAAGCATGTTGATATTCGGATAATGACGCCACTCCAGAAGAGTACTGGAGGTGTTACATAAACACAGGTCAAGTTCAAAGAAACAACAATCTTCGGAGCGATAAGGACGATGCTTGTGTCTTAAATACAGAGCCATAACAAGAGCATGGCCAAGCAGGCGCCCGCCATGGGCGCAACTGGGCTTGGGGCGCAAGATGCAGAATATCAACCCGGTCGATAGTTGTGACCAACACTGATTGACTCTGTCTTCGTTTTTTAATGAGAGTTTGTAATCGTTCTGTAGACATGGCATCCGATCGTGAGGCGCTCATTCGTCATATCAGCGGTTCGAAAAGCGGACCGATTGAACATACAGGCCACTATATCCATTGTTAGGGCTTTTTGTGGAATTTTCTATGATCTTTCAGTCTGTAGTTTATGTTTTGTGATCCAGAGGAGATGTTGATTTTTAGCTTAATAAATTATCAATGCACATTTTGAACACACAATCCGGAGATCGCAGCATAGCGGTTTAAATTTATAACACATTATCTGCCGAGTCCTAAATGATAGTGGCGTAAGCAATTGATGATCTATCAAATTATCCAAATTAGGATGACCCGTTTCATGGCAAGATTGATCGCCGTTATAGATCAGCCCGCGGTTGATCTAAGTACGGACATGGACACTTTCGAAATCGGCTTTTTAGACTTTTGAGATTTATTGTGCCGTAAATTAACGCTTTTAAAATAGCTGTGACTTCTTATAAGCTGCGTCGGCCAGCTGGATAACAATGATTTTGAGTGTAAATCTATCATTCTTAAACTAAGGCTTGATCCGCGTAAAATATTTGTATGGGAAATTTTTAGAGCGTTCCCATTGAAACACAAACGATACATGGCATAGTTGGTTTTAAGTATGAGTTTCATCCAGAAAGTAGGTTTACAACTTCAGAGCCGTAATTAGGGTATTATTAAACATTAAATTAATTATCGTTAATGCTTGGTTTACACAAGGATAGTTTTCAAGCTAGTAGAATAAGCCAGTGACAATAAACTTGGTTATGTTACACAGCAATAGCATCGATTTTTTGCAACGATTCATAACCATTGATTGAAGGATTGTTGAGAAATAAAGACATTTTAAAAAAATATGATATTATCCATGTCCGCTAAAAATATAGTTTTTATGGGTGGGGTAAGTCTAGACTCGTTTGCAACTTTATTTAGTGCGAGCCACCTATGTAAGTTAGCCTCTGAGGCTCCCTCCATGATCGTAGAGATCATAGACAATGCCCTAAAAGAGGACGGAGTGGCTGCAAGGTCTGTGTGTCCAATCAGTCCGCTTTTCGGACCGCTGATATGACGAATAAGCGCCTCGCAATCGGACGCCATACTTGAACATGTCTACAGAACGATTACGAACTGTAAGATACTTGTATTGAATTGAAGTTCACAGTATACATACACAATTATATTAGACTATTTTACTATTTTACCGCCGGCTCTTTTTGGATTGTCTTTTGGATTCTGAGGATGTTTCACTACACTTTGAGCATTGAACGCCCGACAATCTTTCCATAGAAGGAATTGACTGTGATTGAACAAAATGCTCGACACACATGTGGGACCAAATAAACTAACCGCTAGGATTAGGACAACAAATGATGTTAGTGAATAATAAAGCATGAAGCTAATTTTTTCATGATCAGTCATATTTTATGTTTGTTATAGCGTGATTTCTTGCTAGCACTTTCTATCGTCCGCCAAAGCATTGGTGTTAATTACGATGATTGAGATGTTCTGTTAATTTTATTTCAAATTCGTGAAGGTCTTCAAACAATCAAAATTTTATATAACGTGCCATTCAGCAAAGATCACGCAATTTGCCAATCTTAACCGATTCAGAGGCGCTAATTGCATAACTGTGATCCAGAGATGTCACTCTGGATCGCATGCCAGGCACTTTCTCTTTCCGAATCCACCAAGAACGTGCAGAGCGTTCATGCCGCAATAAAAAAAGAAGTCTTCCACGGTAATTCAGTAATGGGACAACTAACTGGACATTAAAATGATGACGGTGCAAGGAGTCGCTGATGCGTCGCTCGGTGGGTCAAGCGGTTGAACGTTGGCTCTAATCGCGGTACGTCCGAGTGCTTCGCTCAGCATTCAGTCCGGTTTCGTTATAACGTCGGTTTTGATCCGGCTTTTTCGTGGTCAAGGCCGGTCAGAAGTTTGAGCACCACTTTGACAGCGTTATGCAAATCACACTGAAAATCTGAAGCGTCGTAAAATGTCAACTATATTGACCGTATGTGTTTGAGATGCTGATTTTGAAAGGACGATAAAGTGTCATTGATACTTCAAAGAACGGAGCTCTTAATTAAGGAGTGGTTTTGAATATGATTTGAAAACATGTTGCTGTCATTTGGCGTGACTAATAAAGACATAGAGGTGTCTTTGTATTGGATTACAATATATTTTTGGAGAATTAGTGCCTTTGCTGGTTTATTTCAGAGATGAGTCTTTTGACCTATCAAAATTCTTCTTAATAAAATGCGTAGGATTTAATAATTTTGCAAAATGTATGAAACATTGCTGATTAGCCATGAATTCATATCCAATTTTATTTATGTGAACATAAATGTCATTTAACCCTTTTAATGCTGATCGGAAAAACTGTACCTAAGCGAAAAATGCCGAGCCAATTTGATGTAAACTGGTAATGTCTGAGAAAAAAAATCATAAAAGCAAGATAAGAATGATGTTTACAATACTCAAAAAGGTACATCTTACATAATAAAAGGAGAATAAATTAATGCCAATTGTACAGTTAACCTTTCTATAGCGTTCACTTCGTTTGCGGCAGAATACTCAGATTTTGGGCGAAGTTAAACGCGGTTCGTCATATATCGTCATTGACAATTTTCACAAGGGTTTAAAACGACGATATATCGACGGTTTGTTATATTCACTTTAATAAAATCATTAAGATGTATTTTATTTACATAGTTTGGCAATATTTAATAGTTTTTCTGCAAATTATGTTAGTTTATGCTTTTAAATAATTTAAAATGCATGTTTTTAAGCATATTATCTGAAATATATTTAAATAAATTGACATAATGTGTATGAAGTGAAAATGAATTATTCATTAACTAAAACATTTTGAAGTCATTTGATATGATAGATTAGAATTTAAATAGATATTTTAGGCTTTTCATCAAATAAAAAAATACTGGTGGATAAACTAGAACCAGATTTATGACCATATAAGTTTTGTCATAATTTAAACGTCACAATAAACGCAGATATTTTTTGAAGATTAATATTAACAATTTAATGTTTATTATATTATCATCTGTTGATGAATATTTTTACTCTCTGTATTTTGTATCCTGTGAAAAATAAGTCCAAATATTGTATTCTGTATGCAAATTTAACATAAAGCAGATGGTCAATATAATGTAAAGTTTAAAATAATAATTTGAATAAGTAAAGCGCTATGGAACATTGCACGCAACATGTGCGTGTATACTCATCAAAGGATGAATGATATACATGTAGTCTAATTTATATATAAATTGGTTGTTTTAATCAAATTAATTTTAACACCTGTGCAACTTATTCTTTTAAGAACTCAACTGATGGGTAAAAGCGAAATATTTGTAAAAAACAACAGTCGAATTAAATCGATTAGTTGTAAAATATGCAATTATCAGTATGCAGAATTTAATAGAAATATCCAGGATATTTAGTATCATATTGACATGTTTTTGGAGATGATATGATTGATTCAAATAGGATAAATCTGTTCAATGACGAAGAAATTCATCCAGAAAGTAAGGTTACAAAATTTATGTAGGATCGAAAAATGCTTGTATTTTATTGAAATCCACAGAATACTTTACAAATATATCAATTCTGGGATGTAATGACATACTCATGTCTCATCCCAGATCACGATAGAGTTCAGAAAAGCATCTCCCTTTTGTGTAAAACGATCCAAAAGATTTTGCTAAATCATTCTTTTGAGTGAGCTTATAAAATAGAGAGTCGACCAATAGTCTTGGCCGCAGGAAGTCGTGTTCTTCTTCCTGACTCACCTGTAATCTCAAAGCCGATTATTCTACAAGTTAAATAAAGACTGCTTGGCTTCAGCTGCCAACAGTCCAGGAGCTTTGTAGCCCGTGGGCATTTTGATTTTTTTATTTGAGTTGAACTTGAACTTTACCGTTAGCATTTGCAAAAGTTTGTTCAGTACGACCTTCTTTGAACAACCTAACCCACTTCATGACATGCTATCGTTTCCATTGCATCACTACCATAAACTTCTACGAGCTTCCGATGGATATTAATGGCATTGAGCACGCGACGACCTTTCCATCGGAAGAATTTACTGTGACTCCTACATGTCAGGTATGCCAAATTAGAAACAAAAACATTCCCCCATTCCTATAGTCAAGAAAATACAATATAATATTCATTAGACAAAATTATTTAACTCCTTGGCCACCATGGTATGTTGAGACCATCTCACCATAAAAGATCGAAGGGCCAAAAATCATGATAATTTTTAAACTCATACTTTGTATGAAGTTCACATGGAACTTAACGGATGTTTCTGGTTAGTCACATGTGACGAAAAAATTAACGATGCTTAAAAAACGCATGTTAATAATAAATTCACAGCATGGAGACCTGAAGCAACAGCTCTTGAGCGCATCGATTGTTGAATCGATTTTTTTCTCAGCTTGTGGCCCACCATTTTCATTAGTATTCCAGAAGACATTGCACAATGCATTGTTGCAGTGTCGAATTGATTTTTTTCGTCGATCGAGTGCATTTACAATATAGTTGAGGTCACTCAGAGCTCATATTCTTCAGTAAGTGTAACGGAACCGGTTGTCACCGGGGCGGCCTTCATACTCTGTTCGAGTGCAATGGCAACAATATTATTTCAAAATTAAATATTCATCAGCTGCTGGCGAGCGGTGATCTCGCTTTATATTAAATGGCAAAAATTGCAGATCATCACGAAGGGCAGGGCTATAATTTCACGTTTACGAGAAGCAAATCTTATTAAAGGCGCCGGTCATTATTTATGGGGGTTTTTCAATATCGCTTTGCCACGGCGTGATATTACCGAGTCGAGATTATTGTAAGTGTACATTTAGAAAAAAAAACCGAGCCTCCTAAATGCCTATAATCATTGAAAAAACCTTAAAATACGAAATC
Organism: Stenopsyche tienmushanensis; assembly: GCA_008973525.1. NCBI lineage: Eukaryota > Metazoa > Arthropoda > Insecta > Trichoptera > Stenopsychidae > Stenopsyche > Stenopsyche tienmushanensis. The sequence continues at coordinate 973,561 of WACJ01000037.1, read as the reverse complement.
GTATTATGGCCGGCCACAAGGCTGTTGCATAATGACGAAGAATTTTAATGGCTCGAGTTAAAAATATCGCGATAAACAATGTACTCCGTAATTTTCACATCGTATACGGCGCTATAATGTGAAAATTTTAATGGTTTATGACATTTGCTGATGCCTATTCCATAGCGCTGAGATAAGCGAATTACACCCTAAAATTAAACCCAAGCGAACTGCTTTTGTAATGTGATCTTATTCAATACGTAGACAAGGAAAGCGACGAATTTCTACAAGAAAAATATCAAAAATCTTAGATAAAATCGTGATAAAACTATTTGATACAAGTCATCATATGATGATTTCATAAAAGCAAAGTCTTGCAAATATTCCCACAAAAACATAAATGGCAGATATTCAACGGAAAGTAGCAATAATAACACTGTATTTATTTTTTAACCGCCAAAGATTTTAGTCATATTATAAATTGCGCAAAAGGATGTTTGATTTATATTTTATACTGGCGAGTATCTGGCATGCGTTTCAATGACACACACGCTTATTAATCATTTGAAAATTTAAGTTAGTAAAAGTAATATACCTATATTATTTGAAAAAGTGCAAACAATAAGTTGGCAAAGTTTTATCGCAATCGAAAGAACGGTATAGCAACGCATTAAATACGAACAAACAAACATTGTTTTTTATATATTAGACTATGCCTATGTTACTCGCAAAATCTTTAGCAATAAGCAAACAAAGTTTTATCGCAATCCGATGAACTGTATGGCAGCGCATTTCAAACGAACAAAGCCCAATGCATTTTTATATACTAGATAATATATAGATTATGCAAAGGCGACTTATATGTTTTAACTTATGCATGTACATCACATGATTTCCAGCGGGATTATTTATGGCTTTTGAGTATTTCTTGTTCAGGATTGTTTGATAATTAATATTTTTTGCCATTAAATTGCTTGTTTATATAGGGTTGTCTCAATTTACTAATAATACTAATAAGAACGTTTTTTTTTACAAAACATTCTGTTAAGTACACCTTAAAATAGATTCAGTTACGTAGTAAAGATCATTCAATGGACAGCCCTGATTACCTGTGTCCAAAAGGAGGGTGTGGAGATCAGAATGAATTAACACAACTGAATTTTTTAGCACATTTTATTCGATGCCTTTCAGAAATATTAGATCCAACTGTGAGACTTTAAAGAACATGAGGCTCTCCCTTAACCCTTTGAGGAGTAAAATCGCATATTTGCGATCAAATTCCAATGATGACAGAGATGGAGAGTGCCTTGCACGTTGAGTTCGAGAAAGACAGACACGAAGAGTTTTTTATAATTCGGAGATTTTGAATAGAAGATTTTGAATTACAATATTAACTCACGCTAGGCGGGGCTAAGAGATAAATGGATACATATGGACGATAATTGGTGTACATACGAATATAGCATCTAATTTTGCGTCATTTTAAAATTAACTCACTACTTAAAGGACTAAAGATAGCTAGAAAAGATATCTTCTTTCGACCAAGGTTCATCGTCTCGTTTCTCATTCCCACAAAGCTTATTCTGTTGGGGAAAAGTGCAGTAATCCCGAAATTAATTTTGTGTTGGGTCAATTTATCCAACTTTACAATATATTTTGGTCGAATTTGAACTTTTTTTCATTGTTCATTTCCTCATGTTACTTTCAATTTTCGCATTTTTGATATGTGGGTATATGTAGTCTTGCCTATTTATTTCTGCCGCCTACCGAATCAACTAACTCCTCCGCATGCACAGTGGACAGTATTAATAAATTTATTAAAAGCATACATATTGTCAAATATATGCATAGCAATTTTTTATATCGGATGCTTACTAAGAGTTGGGATTGCAATTTATTCCACTTTTAAATCAAATTAAATGTACCGAATTGCAAGTTTGCAGATTAAACCAAAAAATCTTAATAGAATATTGGCGAAATGGATTTTTTAATATTATTTTATAATATTGCATGGCTAATTAATTGTAATTTCAAACAACTGCCATGACGATGGGGATATGTTATTGCAATGCAGTTCGAACGCACTCATTTCGCGATGCAATCACATCAAAGTGCACAGCAACGGGAGAGAGGCATAACCGCATCAATCGAAATGGAATTCCTTTTTGCTGGAATCCGTGGTCTTAAATCAACGGGAAATGTTCGAGGAAGACGAAGGAAGACGTAGGATGCTACAGAACCATACGAACGACCGTTAACAGCCGACGAAAAAAGGAAAGAATCGCTCGAGTTCCCGATAAAAACACAATGCGGCCGGCTGCAAAGTGTCCATTACAATGTAGAGACGAAAATCGGAGCTCCACAAATACCGTTCCGCGGCGAAGACGTAGGAAAAAAATGGATTTTCCGATTGATAATTTAATTATAACCCAAACATAAATACTGGTCAGTTTTTTTTCGGTACACTTTTTGCGGCATGGGTCACGTTTCGTATAAAAAGGCTGTTCGTCGGCTAATTTAATTTGGTGATTCTCAACATTTTTTTTTCAGCGAGTGCGACCCAAATTCCGATTGAATGATTCGATTAAAAGACCATAAACATTTGTAAAGACGTATTTAAGTACGTGAATCAGGTCTAACTTGAAATGTATGATTGAATATTTTATTCATCATTATAATGACGAATGCTAATTGCGTTGAGTAAATCGACAGGGAATTCCCTATGAATTTACGCTAATCGCACTCAATTGGAGAACAATCTTTGGATCTCTTTTATTTGGACTAAAACTTCTACAAGTATATGAATTGACATGAAAAATTGATATTGTAAAACAATTCTAACTGAAAATAAAGCTTTCTTTAGGATCAGGAACCTTTTTCAATGGATAAATTTAAATTTATAATGGAATGAAGTTTTAAACGTGTTCCGTCGTTAATCGCAGCCGACTCGTTGATCGGGACCATAGTACCATGTATTTGCCAGAATGTCTTGAAAAAAAGTCTGTTCTTATTAGTATTGTTAGGAAATTGAGACAACCCTAAATAAACAATAATTTTAAATGCTGTGTTTATAATATTAACAAAAAATTAAATAAAAAAATTATTATGTGTTATGAAAATCCTGAACAAGAAATGCTTAAGAGCAATAAATGATCCCGCAGGACAGCATGCGGTATAAATGCATATATTGAGACACACAAGTCGCCTTTAGTCAATATATATATATATATACATGTCTGTGGTTTGTAGTTCGTTTGTCTCGTATACGTTCCTATACTATTCATTCGATTGCAATGAAATTTTGGAGAGTTGTTGTGCGCACATCTGTGAATATTTTTGAATTAGTACAAACATTTTTTGTGTACGCAATTTGTGTTGCAAGACGTTTAGCGGTTGGATGGATGAAGGATGCGCACGCAATACAGCGGCTGAGCTCCGCACACGGGAGAGAGGGAGACAATCGATCTTCAAGGCGAGAGCCTCAAAGTAAAATATTACTTTTCGGTTCCCTTAATATTAGTAATTTTCCCTGACATCAGATATTTATCGCTATTATACCAAAATACCGGAAGCTTCAAATAAATTATCCGCGCAATAAAGAGCCATCAATTTATTTAACACATAATAAGCATATAAAGCCATAAAATAAATACCGTTGTATTATATTTATATTCTCGACCGTCGTAGTTAAATTCTGCATGGAATTTAGCTTTGGAAGCATCCCAACGAATTTATTTTATAGTCGAATCGCTAAAACGATCCTGTTTATGTGACAAATTGATATATGAGACGGAAACGATCTGAGATAAAATCAGAAACGAATTAATTAAGTACAGCTTCGAGCGAATAATTTGATAGTTTAGCTAAATCTGAGATGGACAAATTTGGCACCCACACGCGATTTTTTTATATTGGGAATTTATTTCTTATGGTATTCGATCTGAAGACGAGGATGTTGGATCCCATCACGTTTCCATGTACATATATAATTTCCTTATGGAAGAGATCGAGTTTATATCTCACGCTCGACTCCTACGATCTACGCATTATCCTCAATAACGACTTTCTGCGGAAAGCACACAGAACATGCTTTCATGTGAGACTAGAAATCTTCGACAACATTAAAGCATAAGGATAAACAGGCTAATTAAAAATAATAATTATTCTTCATATGATCGTGCAAAGACACGATGAAAAATCAGGGTCAGCGCGTGACTGACGATCACACGAATTTACCAGATACAATCTGTCTGGATCGTGCCATTGTTTTCTATATTGACATTGCAAATAGTTTGAAGATTAAATCAAGGCTTGATCCTGAAGCGCATTAAAACTTGATCAAAACCGAAAGTGGCTTCGATAGGTGATGGCGTTAAATGCGTGTTAAATGCTGCAAAGCACTAAAGAAGTATGTTGTATTTTGTCTTTTGATGGCAAGACTATTCAACCAGGTTTCGGATTTCATCTTTGCCAACACGTAACGCACCATAGGCGGTCATAACTGCATACCACTTTGACAGATGTCAATTTTTGTTGTAACATTTCATTCGCCTAGCAAGAGCTAGTGTAATTACATATTTGCGACTGTCACATCAATCTTTTTAAAAAATGTTCAGGGTCTTTCAACAAACACGCTCAACTTTTAAATGTAAATAAAACAAGTTACGTGAAAGATATTCGCTCATTTTTTAAATGTATTTAAAAGGATATTTTATGGCATTAAATTTAAAATATGATTTAATTCAAATGTCTGCCGCGGCTTTGCTTGCTGGCGCGTATTCGGGAGGTCCAGTTTTCGACGACTCTGTCGCATAAATATAGCTGAATTTCTTGGATGACGTTTGTTATGTCGACTTTGAGAGTGTAGCGTGGACGATTTACTATCCTCACTTATTAGCGCTGTTAATCTGAGCAGATTTAATTCGCCAGTTTAACAGTGACATCTTTCATCTCTCTTCAGGTGCATTTTAACAGCGCCATCTCTTGTGGCCCTATGGAGTGCCGGTTGGGTAGTGACGCGCAGGAAGCGAGAGTCGGGAGAGTCGTCGGTTGGCCTTGGCTGCGGGAGGTCGTCCCTCCTGCAGCCAGATCTCTCTCTTTCTCTTTCGCGTGGAATAAACAGTTATTTAGAGAAGAGAGTCTTTCTATTCGACACCCGTCTATTCCCATCCATTCGTCCAGCACCATCACGGCTTGAAAGAAGAACGGACCCGTGCGTTAGTGCGGCCATCCCGATAAGCACGTGGGGGGTGGGGAGCCGCCTGGGGACTCTACCCCCGAAAGCACCCCCACCTCAACATTACAAGAGCATTAGTTGTTTGCGGTTTATAACCATAAATGTGCGATTTAAGATTGTCCCAAAGGAAAAATCTAAAGTCATGTCCTCAAATCGCTCGTGCAGAATGTGCATCGTGGCATCCGATGTGTGGCAGATAATGCCATGCTATTGGAACCACATATTGTAGGTATCCATATTATCTAGTTTAAACTACAAGAAGTTGTTTATTATTAATAAAAATGGGCCTAATCGCTAAAGATGAGTTTTTCGGCGAAACGTTTTTCGAACAGAGTACTGACTTTGAATATTAATTTTAGGATTTGTACTCATTGTTCAACATTATAACTTTACACAGTGATTTGCCATATATTACTGAATAATTTACAATAAATTTCATAGATATTACTTTAACAAATTGACCGCTATAATTTAACAAGTGTTTTGAAAGGGTTAATTAGAAACATTTGGACCATTTTTCATGCTTGAGACAATAAGACTCACAAAATAAGACCAATATTGATATATATCAGCTTGAAAGATCCTAAAGGATATAGAAGCTTGATGATTATTTAAAGTGAATTTTAATCAAATTTTAATAGCAAAGGTTATTTAACGAACATCCCCAAAATGTAATTCAATTATAAAGTTAACCCGTTCTATACTGAGAACACGCACCAAATGTAAACCCACTTTTCTTTCAGCTCCGCGCAGCGTTTAACAAGATTGTATATCGATAAATGGACCTTAACACTATTGATAGCACACAATATTCCTTCATTTCTTTGCGAATAGCATTGTTTTGCAGAGTAAAGTTGTGAATAATATATTTTTGTGATTTCAGTTGTGGTTTCTGGTTATTTTCGAGTTTGAAAGAGTTGTTAGGTTCTACCATAAATCTTGTCTTGATGTTCAACTCGAATAGTATCTTTTTGCTGTTGTTTAATTTTTTCTCCCTCTATTGATTCTTGAATTGTTTTGTCCCATGTCTTTGATGACTTTACGATCATCAACGTATATATTAAAAAAAAAAATGCTACTTGAAAAAACAGTAAGAGATGTAGCGGTACCTTTATAGTACGATCTTGCTTGAGTGTATGACGAAACGCAAGACATCCGTCTTTGTCCAAGATTTTCAGCACTCAAAGCGTTAATTTTCAATAGTTGGTTTAAGATCAACATTTTCTCTGCAATGCCTCGTTTCTGGAGGCTGAACATCTGTGTTCATTCATTGCTCATATGCTGTATGCAAAGATCCAGTGTTGAAACGCATTAATTTGCATACAGTTGATTAATTACGATGGGATCGCTGAGGAATATTAAGCGAGAAGAGACATTAAGAAGTGTATTCTACAAGATGTGTAGACGTAGAGTCGATAACTAATGTTGTAGGCGTGAAAGGAACAAATGTCGACCCATCAAGTGAAACTGTTCCACTTGCATAAATTAGTCGCACTGGATCATAAGATCATTGCCAAGTGCTGCAAATCGCTTTTAAAGACTCATCGTTGCGATTTTTTTTTTAGCGAGAAGCGATCATAATCGGATCGCTGACGAAAGGAAGCACGCATGAAATCATCATCATCCTCGAGCATCATGATATATATATATATATTTCTCAACCCGATTGTTAGCACAAATTAGGCGAGAGACCCGCGGGGAAATGTTTCGCAACTTTTGGCACTAACTGAGTAATTATTAAGCAATTTGCACATTAGCGTAATTGACACGTCAGTGAAACGGATTCGCCGGATGAAGACAGATGCGGATTATTCGGATGTAGCATGGACCAGCTGTCTCTGTCGGTAAAAGTTGTCCTAGATCGCGAAAGTCGATCGAGGAAAGCGAAGGTCTGCAATGGGTCAGAATAGGCGTTTGCATCATAAATAACATCGTTCGGAGCCTTATGAGCGATTAATGTTTAGCATCGTGCGAACCATCTTCAGCTGCTGAGTTATAATTGAATAGTGCGTGGAGGTTTTATTGCTGCTACGAATGGTCTTCGAGCTGATCAAATTGCCGGTTTGGATGCATAAAGCACGTAGGCGACATAATTAATATGGGCGATTTTATTTTCGTGGAGAATCGAAGAACAATCGCTCGTGCTGTATATAGGCAGGAAAGCGGCTGATATTTCGACACGTCTGCCTCTTTCTTCATCATGGGAGTTATTTCATAAAAGGAAAAAACCCATCAACATAATAATATTTGTAAACAATGTATATTGAAAATGAAGCCATTAATATAAGTCGTGCTGTAAAGGCACCCCTACACGTTTAAATATTCTTAAATATTGCGAAAAGCGATCCATAGCGCTTAATTTTTTTTCATTTTGTGCCCCGTATCTATTATATTTCATATCGATATTCCCATTATTAGAGTCGAGGTGTAGTAAATACATCACCGGTAGGGATAGGTTAACATAACAATTTGAAAAACATGTATGTACTCTATATATGTATACACAGATTAGATAGTTACTGCCCTTAGGGGTCGCCTAAGCTCTCCAATTAGTAGTTACGCCACTGTTTCCAAGCGTCCAGATTTCGGCGAGAATATTTTTTAATTATAAATGGATTAAGATATACAATTTCTGCCAGTATTGCTAAATTTATATTGTTTTTTAGACACGGAGCGAATAGAGTAGCACCAGGATATAATTGCCCGGAGGAGCTTAAGAGTATCAAGTGGTGGGCGTTATTACCGTCTCGATAATGATGATGATATCTAAAATATGTTTAACAACACATTAACGATTCAATAAAAAAAATTCAAGACTCTTCCGTAATTACATCCTTGAAATTGAAGCTCATTACCAATACAAACAGCTCGTCTATAAATACGCCACAACATGATATCATAAACACAGATCGTATAATTATGCAATTAGAAACGAAAACAAGACACACGATCAATCTAGCATTTCGATAAATACATAATAATTAATCACAATATTATTTGTAAATATGATACTTCCGTTAAGAGCGAAATTATGGACGTCATTGCACTTTTTATGGACGGCGATAATCGATTTTTTTGAGTAAGACCCGCAACATTGACGTTTAGCGATATTCGTAATATTTCGAGATTGAACCTCGGGCTTTGGACGACCTATTAGAATTGGTGGATGAGAAATCTATTTGATTATACCCTGTCCAAAATTCATGATACCCTGCGGTACGATTTGGGAAAAAATCGTCAGAGATGCGTACAAAACGGTATCGATCTTATGTAATTACGTTAAAAGGCCGATTTCGTAATAGAGCCAAAGATGATGGGCCGTTTCATTATAAACGTCGATAGGGATTTATCCGAATGAGAATCGTTTTCGATAGTTTTTCTATCACGCAGTAAACGTGGGTACGGACCGTAAAGTGTTAATTAAACTGATATGATTAATTTCTTTCAAACAAAAACATCGATATTATCATTTTCTTGCTTCGTATTCGAGTCAAAACTATGTTTTTAGCCCCTATTCAAATTATTCTCAATAGATTTTTCCATTAAAAAAATGGGTTATGCAAAACGCATATCTTTGAATCTGAATGATGATCAAATTGCAATTATTGGTAAATCGGCAAAACCCTCTACCATTACCGGTTAACCGGCTATTTACCGATAAATGAAAATATCTTAAAACAGAGAAATGTACATAAAAATTACATTTAAATATTAAAATGAAAGTACAAGTTCAGCTCTAAAAATACACAAATAAAGGATCTTGGATTTATTGTATTTATAATGAAAACGTGAACGACATTGTGTTTAAGAAAATAAATACACAAAATAAAATACACTTAGGTCTGTTTTTATGCGATTTTGAAGTTATGCGTTTTTCAAAAATAATGGAACTAATCACTCATTTTTCTATAGAAAACAAAGCTTTTTTTATGCGAATACGAATTTCGTAAAAATGTCTCCATATCACGATCTGCGTAAAAAAATGAATGGTTAAATCGTTGCAAAGCGTAGTCCTTTGAGTAGTGAGCTAATTTAAAATCATGATCATAGATCCTATATTTGTATGTCCGCCAATTATCATCTGTACAAATCCTAAATATCATTATTAGTCGATAAATTTGGGTTAACGATCTATGTCTCTGTCTCCGAGCTCAACGTGTAAGAGTTCTCTTTTTGAATCATTGGAATTCGGACACAACTCTGTGTCTTACCTTTTTAGAGGGTTAATCAGCTATTACATTTTAAAAAAGATGATTTCAACACAGTACAAATAAATGTATTTTGACTGATAACGATAATTTGTATGAATATCGAGTGAAATAGGCTTTAATAGAGCAATTTTATGATAAATATGTAGTGTTTTTATTTATATGAATTTTTCATAAACTTTTTTTATGCGATTTTTGGTACATTCTATCACAATGATTTGAAGTTATGCGGTTTTAAAAAATAATGGAACCTATCCCTCAGTTTTCTATGTAGTTCAAGTCTTTTTGTATTTTTTTTATATGCGAATGAAAATAGACCCTAATAACTCATCCTATTAAAAATTTAATTTTAAAATTTAAAAAATTAAAATAAGGTTTATTTTTTTGAATGGTATTAAAATATGCTCTCATGAAACAAATCATATCAATACTTTCATCTTTCAGATTTGATCTTGTCTCCTAAATACTAATGAATTTATAATCGACATGGATCGATTAATCCACAGTAGCCGGTACTCCTAATTTCGCATGTATATCTACAATAAATAGCTTAAATGCGATCGAATACCCGATTTTTTCTGAATTAATATTTTAAATATATATAGTATCTATACTTGATGGATAATAAAATAATTACCGGTAATTATCGGTATTTTTGCCAATTTACCGATAATACCGGTGATGGTACTTTTTGGTTGATTTACCGGTAAACCGACAATGCAAGGCTTAATCTGGATGCATTTTTACTACATTGTTCATAAATTTTTATAAACTTAAATAGCTCTTCGATGTTTTACCATTTTAATAATCAGTGTAGTTGTTAAGATGTAGTAAAAAAATGTTTAAAATTACAACTACTTTAAAAAATTGGCAATTTTGTTCCCCCCCCCCCGCTCTTTTTACAATAACAAGCGAAATTTCTTTCGATGTCAAAGGGTTAAACCTTACTATCGTCATTCAAAAATACTGATATTCACGACGAGGCAAAGAGTGGGAGACTAACAGTAATTTCCGATGAACAATTGCAAAATGACGGCCTTGTGACGCTTTGACGACCTTCACGAAGCATTTCCTGACATTTGTCGAAGTCTTCTCGGTATTATTATGTCGGAAAAACTTGGTTATTAGAAGTTGTGTGCGAGATGGGTGTCCAGAATGCTCACATTGGAACATCCTCAATATCTTTTGGATCTTTTTAAATCGGAGGGAGAAGCTTTTATGGGCTCTATCGTGGCGGGGGCTGACTCGTGGATGTGTCACTATACCTCAGAATCCAAAAGATAATCCAAAAAGAACTGGATGACCCTCGCATTTGCTCAGGATGCAAATAAACTTTGTTAATTAGGCGCTATTGTATCGACGTTTTCCAAATTATACACGCGCCCGATGACTTTTGAGGCTTACTCATTATAGAATAGCAAAAATAAAGTAATTGTTCAATTGAGAAAAATATAAAATCACGCTTCGTTATTATCTTCAAATTGGGCATGAATAATTTTATCAGCATTTCTACAAATAATTAAATCAATCATGAAATACCGAATAGAAAGTCTACGTAAAAAATGCATAATGCCGTCAATTTTTCACACCTACGGAAGGCAACACGTAAACAACGATTAATCATCACAAAGAAATGATTTATTGTCATCATCAAAGCGTCGACAATTAGAATAACTGCATTTGCGTCGAAAAGAGTAAACATTTTTTTGCATACGGAGAAATTATACGTCGGAGTTTTGCGCGGATTAAAACCTCATCTCGGCCATCACGAAACAGACGTCTTTCGCTCATCAATCATCATCGTCGTCAAAGATGTGCTTCTTTCGCGGATGACGATAGAATCCGACGAGTCATTCAGCTGTTGTGCTTGTCGTTTGAGCAGCATTCAATGCAATTTGTATGCACGATTGCAGAAATCGGCAATCACGCATTCACAAAGGGGCACGTATTTTAGCATAATCACGCGTAAACATACATGCGGATCGATCTCATTGCGATTTTGCATTGTTGGAATGGTTGGTTACCGCTGAGAAAAATCAGGTATTACACGGTGTATCGATTGGGGGCGTTTGATCGATTTTTAGATGCCAATATCGTGCCGTTTATCTACAATGGAAGATGGACGTTGATTAAGGCGTTACGGCCGACGTGCATTATTTAGAACCGTTTTGATGAATGCACACAGTTTTATTTATAAAACAATTATGATTTTAGGCCTTTTTCTAATTCAGGCGAATTTAATTGGATTTTTAAACAGTTAGAGTCGACCGATAGCCTTGGCCGCGGGACATGTTCTTCCCGCCGGCTTTCCCGATCTCGTAAATGTAGTCTTTCTCTCAGTCTAATTAAAAATCTTAGTCAACAAGTAGTATTTCCATTCTTTCTTGATATTCTCTCTCCAGATCAGCAGTGAATGAATCGGTACGAATGCCGTTCGATTATACGATTATCTGCTTAATAATTGGATTCGACTAAAGGAAATGTTTTAGATTTTCGGGTTTATTGTTTAAAAAAATTGTTAAAAACATATTCTCATGGGTCTTTTTTTATGCGAATTTGAAGTTATGCTGCTTTAAAAAATAATGGAACTTATCCATCATTTTTCTATAGAGAACAAAGTTTTTTTATGCGAATTCGCACAAAAAAATTTAACATTAATGCAAATTATAACCGTTATAATGTGAATGTGTATAAATGGGCGAACGGAATTGTTTTTAAATCGGGCAATTCTTCTCAAAGGCTTAAGAATCGCATTTCTATGATTATCGAGTAAAATAGAATTCTGTAGAATAATTCTAATATAAATAGGTATTTATTTATTGCGTTTTTATTTATATTAATTTTTAATAAACTTTTTTATGCTGATTTTTGGTACATTATATCGCATTAATTTGAAGTTATGCGGTTTATAAAAAAATGGACCCTATCCCTCAGTTTTCCATGTACTTCAAGTCTTTTTATATGTGACTCCTCGTGGAACGCATAAAAACACATCTGAGTGTATATGTTGTTAAAAAATTGAGCAAAAATATATTTATTCATATTTTAAATTATGGTATTTCTTAAACTTGCATATCAATCAATAAAAACCAAAATGCTTCACGTTTTGCTTAGGGCGATTCAAATATAACCCTGAATTTAGCTGTACAAATTTATTAGTGATATATATATATAAATACAAATTGAGTATTTTATTTTTCTACGTATATCCCTTCATTAGAAATACATTTATTCCATCAGGATAGGAAGCTTTTTGATCCGAAAGAAGGTGAGAAGTAGAATCCTCTGTTGCGCAACGCGTAATTATTCGTTTTCTCCTAAACAAGGCGTGAAATCAAGCGAATTTTTTATTTTATATTTTTTTGCACATTTACAAAGCTTAAACTTTTACGAATGCATCATCTACAAAAATGTCAATTTTTTTATAATTATAGCTATTTTGGTGATGCGCCAATTAATTCTGCTCTACCAGAGTGAAATCTTTAAATGCGTTTTTCTCGAAACTACTTTTTTCAACACGATTGACATGATATCTCACGTTGTAATGAACTGATTTACTTCAAATTTAATAAACACTTTTATTATATAGTTTTCTATTGCCTCTACCAGATTTATGTCAAAATTATATTTTAAAAAAATATATTAAAATTGAAAAAAAATAAGGCCAAAAATGACTTTTTTTTGAGCAATCGCCATTTTGTAAAAATAAAACTAATGTTCTTCTTTGAGGTAGGAACTATAGAAAAAATTATATTAATTAGGAATATATTTTATTTTTTAATTTTAAATTACTATAAAGGTTGAAATCGTGTCAACCAAGACTATATTCTGTTTTTTAGCCCTTACATATTATCAGCCTATAACTTTATTTAATTAATTTTTTTTCTTATTTTTTATTTTTGTATATATTTTAAAAATGTCAATTAACTATCTGGTAAAAAAATAAATATTTTTTGTAGAAATCATCATTGAGTTTTTATCCATTGATCTTGCTGATATCGCAGGCTAGTTTTTTGGGCATCTTGCTGTAATTAAAATAGCAGAAGACGAATAATTCATAGATAGAAAATTGGGCGTATATTCTCCGATTTGCATTGAAATAGTAGCCCATTATTATTCTTGCATCCGATCTTGAATAGTTATTAAAATTTGAAACTTCCTCACTAAGCAATAATTGACATCTCGGAAATGGATATCAAACCACGTCGGATTTCTCACGCGCCATTAAAACGAAAGGCACAAAAAGATCGAAAACTGATTCTCGACACGTCGTCAAATTTTCGTGGCGTATATATATACGGCCAAGGTGTAATTAATCGGGTTTCCTTAACGATTCGTAATTAGATTTACAAGTGAGAGTTTCGCGCGCCATTGTCAGCCGAAGAAACAAAGACGAAAATAAATAGCAGAATTGCTCGATCCCCGATAATGGCTCCTCTTTAAACACTTTTTAATTATGATGAATGCTTTTTGGGAACTTCTGACAACCATAGCTGGTACTCTACACACTCGGACACCATTGTTTCGGCGGTCCCACGTCCGCATAGATCTCCGTAGCTACCACTCGTATTGGATCGTTGAATAAGATCGACGATGATCCCGAATTGCAGCGAGATGCTGCAAGTGAGGAGATCTGAGGATGTTATTATTATGTATCATTAAATAACAGTTGTGAACGTCGAAGAAGGCGCCTAAGCAAAGACCACCTATGAGTTCTTTTTAGATGATGCTTTGAAAATTGTTTCTAGTAAAAAAATGACATACCCTGGTAGAATCATCCCATCCAGAGCCGCCTCGATTGTTAGGAGCCATGCTCCTAGAGCCGTTCAATTCAGCTTGGTAGGTTGAATCACTGCAAAGAGAATAAATTGAGATTAATCACATGCACAATAGAAGCTGTAATGGGGTTCATCATCTATTTCTACACAAAAGCGATATCAATTCATCCAATGAAGCATAGCTGTAAATGTATTTATTTAAATCGTGGATGAATTATTTTGGATTCAATTGCATTATGATTTGACTTCTAATAACATATGTAAAACATCACTCAATAAGTTCGTAGGATGACATACAGTTGGCGCCGCTATTGATAAATCCATGTGACTTTTAGGACGTTTGATAAATTGTTTGGATGCACGTCTTAAATCTTTGATTAGTGAGTTAATTTTAAATTAAATTAAACATAGATCGTCCACACAAATCCACTTTTCTCTCAGTACCGCTCAGCGTGAGTAAAGCTCGTATATCAATAAATGAACCTTAACACTGTTGATAGCACACAATATTTGTTAATTTATTTGCAATAAGTCATCAATATTCAATGAAAATAAGTACATAGTTAACATCGTATGATAGATGTTGTTGATGAAGATGGCTTATATGAAATTGATGTATGAAATATTAACAACGACAAGAAGAAAGTCGTATCGGTGAATAACTGACGATGCTAACATAAAGAAGAATGGCACAGAAAGTGATTCTTGTGGTTGCGGATGTTTAGCATTATTATAGCAGGAAAATTTGCAAAATATAAGCGCTGAATTATTATTTTTGTATTAATTCTAGATATAAACAAGCTTGGAAAGACTTATTATATATCGGTTTTTAGTCGATTTATAAAAATATCAAATGATGAGGAGGAGATTTGGTAAAGGAAACTTTCTGATCTTTTAATATTGAAAATGATTTATAATGTGGAGCACCTTAAGCACTACCATACATAGAATAAAAATAAACTTTCTTCCATAAACACGCCAGGGTCGGCACTGTGTAAATGACAGTTCTCTCTCTTCAGCGTGCAGTTTTATATGTGTTTAAGCTTAAGGATTATATATGATATTTTGTACTATTGGATAAAACAATAAAAAATAGTTTTTTTTTTATTTTTGATTTTACCGTAATAATTGAATTGATTTTAAATTAAATAAATAGTCTTTTTTTAAGTGTCGCCGTTCAATTATCCGACTCCTCTTTATCCGTTCGTCTCGCACCTCAGCGCGTACATGTCAAAGATGAGAGCTTGCATAACAGCCTTTCGTCGTACACATGAAGCAGTCTTTATTAGGGCAAAAATGGCACTTATCGGCGATACATCTCGACTCTACGCATTCTGTGACCGTTAAACCGATTGAAGCAGGAACTGCTGGCTTTTTATCTCGACGAAGAGCTTTCGAGCTCGTAAGCCGCCTACCAGACAGACAACTGGACTGTACAGTTACACCGGCAAAAAATGTGCCGCGGGAGACCTCAGCATCAGCACTCGCCATCAATCAAAGATGCATTGACGGAAGACAATGACAGCAGTCGCACGCAGATTCTGGACAACCGAAATTCTAGCTCCGTCATCCGGAAGACATCTGTCCGTCGCGTGAAAGCCTCCGATCTTCTTCGGACGCTCCCCCGATCATTTATCATTGCTAATTGGCGATTTCGTTCGAAGATCCATTTGTAATAAGACCAAGATATCATTGTCGAGGAGATAAATATCAACCGCACATATAGCATCTTGTCAACATCTGCCGACTTTCATCTTAATCCGAATTGATGATAATAACTAAATTTGTTGCTAAAAACTTTCGTTGCGCTATACTTTCGTTTTTTAAGCAAAAAATCTATTTTATTAATAGAAAATGATACCTATGAAATAATTAAGGGATTGAATGTTTTTTTCAAGTTCGATAAAAGAGAAAAATAATTAAAAATGTATATAAGTGTAAAGGGTAAAAATAGGCGTGTCCTGGTTGACACGATTTCAACCCTTCTAGCTATCTAAAATTTAAAAAATAAATTTATTCTTAATTAGTAAAAATGCCACTAAAGTTTGTATCTCAAAGAAAAAGAATTATTTTATTTTCACAACATGGCGACTGTTTAAAAAAAGTAATTTTTTGGCCTTATTTTTTTATAGTTTTACATTTTTTTAAAATAATTTAAAATAAAATTAAAGCATAAATCTGGCAGGGACAATAGAAAATTATATAAAAAAAGTTCGTACCAAATTTGAAGAAATTTAATTGATTAGTATTTGAAATATCATGTCAACTGTGTTGAAAAAAGTCGTTTTGAGAAAAACGCGTTTAAAAATTTCATTTAGGTAGGATCGGCTTAATTGCAGCCTCATTAAAATAGCTATAAATCCGTAAATAATTGGAATTTTGGATTTTTTTGAAGGATATATTTTTAAAAGTCTAAGCTTGGGAAATATGTAAAAAATCGATTTTTAACCATTCATCACGTCCATAATAAGACAATTTTTACAAAACGATTTAGCAACAAAAAATCAGCCTCAAGGCGGGCTTCAATTAGCATAATTGTATAATCATTATGTCATCTATAAATCATCGATTCTATAAAAACACATGATTAAATACTGATCGGATCTAAGATTTAAGCTAAATGAGGATTGAAATGATTGAACACTCGATCCAAAATGACCTATTGCAAAAATATTATTTCTGGAACAACCTGTTGCATATTGATGTCCCAATTTTTCCTACAAAAAAGCCACATTGTCCATAGCAAGTGACCTTTCGTCGGCAACGAGATTAATGAACGCTTAAAAGATTTAGCATCATATAATAAAGCATTTAACGCCAATTTTGTATGCAGTAAATTCCCACAATTATGCCGACTTTTGAATTATCAAAGCACGACATCTTATGCAATGGATCGTGGATCAAATTTAGATAATGATCATAAAAATGGTGATTCGGCCAATGATATCTGCCGTTTATGGAACGCTCTTACCTGTCGATGGCAAATATCATAATGGCAAAAACTTAATATAATTATATCATTGTTCCACTTTCCGTCGTTTTGAAAACGAAAAATTACCTGTGTTTATGTTTTAAGTATAAATAAAGTGAGCCAAGGCCTGATTATAACAAAAAACTGTATTCGACAAGTAAAAACTCTAAAGACCCTGTTTAATAATAATGGTCAAATATAACAGTAGTAAAGTTTTAGCTTTTTTTGTTGTTGTTGTTTCTGTTATTCGTGCATTTGATTGGGTTCTACATTGTTATTATGATTGTTGAAACAATTTCGGGGCAATAAAAAAGCTTTTTACCAAATGCGCACAATGCTCGTGATTCGTCAGAAAATTAAGAACGTCTAAATGGATCATGAAACCAAATCCGATTTCGACTTCGTCGCGTTTATAAGAATGCTAACTGAATGATTTATGCGTGTATAAATAAAATATAAAACCAGTTCTGCCCGCCAATATTTGATTAACACATGAGCTAATACTATTATTTAATTTGAGCCATAGCGACCGCAAAAAATCACTTAAAAGTATTTGATTTCTAGAAAATGTTTGTAATGGGATGTGTATGGTTATGTAATTGTGGCTAATGTTGAGTATGTTGATCATTAAAAGTGTTCAAGATCGTCGTGATGATTTGTGTCTGGCTGTGCCATGCTAATGCCCTCTTGAGCACATTTTTTAAAATTTAGATAAAGGATTAAGAAGCCATCAAATAAAGCCTTGAAGAAGATCTCATCCCACTGTATATACCGAAAATAGCAGAAATTATCTTAATTTCGAACGATATTAAGGGGACCCGAAAGTATTCGAAAAAATTGAGACTTTATGTTTGAGCTCAGTATTACAACTATTTTTAATTTGGGGTGCATAAGCTAGTAAAACACTCAAATATGTTTATAATGTAGTGATAACAGTTGGCAGATGTCAATATTGGTTCCAAAAATTTAAACCGGGCAATAAAAGCTTAAGGGATGAAGCGAAAACGAGAGGACCTTTGAATTTTGATAAGGATGCACTAAAATCATCCCTATTTGAGTCAGATTTATGGCGAACAAAGCAAAGATTGGGACTCCACTGTATAAACACACTAAAAACGCATTGATAAAACGAATAGGATGGTTGTTATGGGGTAGGATAGGTAGTGCACGACTTCACCGAACACAAATTGACATCGGATAAAATACGGGAATTAAAGTGAAGTCAAGTGTTACCACATCCTTCTTGTTCACTTCATTCAAGTTCATAAAACACACCCTCACAGAGAAAAATGATTTATAAATGTAATTGAAGTGGAAATGCATTTAAAATGGAATCAAAAGGAATCAAAAGACTGCCAAATCGATAGGAATATGTGTTGAATCATAAAAAGAATTATATTACGAATACTTTCGGGTCCCCCCAATATTTGCCATATTATTCCTATATAAATGTTAATTAAATTCCAATTTATTAATCTAAAAAAAATAAGAAATCGTCAAAATACATTTGAAGATCTGCAGTTTAAAATTAGCATAAAATATCAAAAAATATCAAAATATCTTCAGTTTCACAACTGAAGCTGATTTTATAAATTTCGGATTTAATAATTGAATTTAAAAAAATCCAATAACGTCTTAGTTATCAATACGACCCTAGTTTTATGTCTTTGAAAAAAATGTATTATGCACCCGCAGATCCAGAATTTAAATCCAAATGTACTTTCGTCTTTTGAATTTTTCGCCATTCGAAATGCCATTTTCATTAAATTTATTTTCTTCTTCTTCGCCGGTAAATCCTAAATATTCATATGATTAAACACTTTAATTTCTATTTATTTGGCAGATTTTGTTATCACATTTATTCTGCTTTCAGCTAGGTGGAGCTATAAAATTAAAACAATCCAAAATCGTGAAGTAACTCAATAACTTTAATATATTACATATCGGACTTATTTATTTTTAAAATTATATTTTTATCTAAAAGAACAATATATTAAGAATATTTCCTCAAAATTTCAAATCAATCGAAGTAAAATTCTAGGAGAGAGAGCCTTTTTAGGAATGTAGATGATTAGGTTCGACCTGGTTGGAAGCGTCGCATTTTAATCGCTTTTTTCTCATAATTCTGCGAACGAAAGCACTGATCTTATTGAAATCTTGCATACGTCTTTTAGATAGAATTTGTTATTGTTTAAATGGAGTTTTTTAAAAAAAATGTGTTTATCACAAGTCTTCGTACAAGACTTGGTCAGTGTAGATTTGACCGAAAATTGTATTTTTTTGCATACAATTCTGTCAATAACTCAAATTTATTTTTTATCAAAATTCTTTATTTAATCTGAGCTGTATTCACTTACTAATAGAAAATATTTAGACTTTTGATTTCATATAAATTTATCATGAAAAATCGAGGAAAGTGTTCATCGCGAGGATACATTTTTCTTAGGGGTCTCCAAAAATCATGTCTCAACGGCTGAATTTTCGAAATTTTTAAATGAAAATTTTACAGGATATTGTTTAAATGTTGTTCTTTTATATGAGTTAAAGTTTGAATGAAATATTTCTTTTTTTGTATTAAAAAAAAATAAAATAAACACACTTGAATTAGATCAGTTTGTATTTGCTTGACTTAAGTCCTTGGATCAGAAATACGTAGCATATTCGATTTGTAAATATTTTTTAGTGAAATAATTTAAATTCTCATCGCGTTAAAATTGCCTGTTGTGATTAATTAATTACGCCGTATTACACACGCAAAAAATAAATTATTTTTGTCGATCGATTCTTGGCGAAATTAATCGATCCACTGTCAATACACGCAATCATCGTCATTATTAGCTAACAATTTATTACGTTGCATCCCATTACATGATCGTTGTTTTGGATGCCAAATTTTCAATAAATCAACATGCGGCAAATTGAATCTGCCATGTTTTTGCGCGTTGAAAAAAATATTTTCCTAAGTGACTTTCGAATGGCGATATCGATCCAGTGAGCTGCGATCCGAGCGAAACTGGATAATTTAATCTAATAAATAGAAAAGAAATTTTTCACTCGTTTGCGGTTAACAATACGATTTTATATCACGTAATTGAGTAGATTGATTTGATGCTAAAGGCACCGTAGCGTAACCGGCCCAAGCGCACTAGTTTCCGGTACTAACAAGATGAATCCATCCAGAGGAAATTGGAATTCTTCTATGAAAATTTCATTTAATAAGACAAAAGGCATACCATCGATCATTGCATGAATTTGATATTTTACAACGAGGAAGTCAATTGACACGTTGATGCATATTTTTTTAGATAAAAAGCGAGACTATTTTTCGGTCGCAGCTTATAAGCTGTGTATGATTTTTTTTAACGATCATTCGACGGGGCATTCTATGTGGTTTAATGATCCGCGGCTTTGATACACGAAAGTGCGATAGGTTCCTTGTTATGCGGTGAAAGTATTTAAAAAAACACTGATATACGCATATTTCATACGTGAAAATGATCGAAGAGCATTGTTGTGAAATAAGCCACAACAGGGGAGCCAAATCGAATCATGCGGTCGAATAAACACCGATATAATCATGGGAAAGTAAAAATCTATCGATGTGCTCATACGAAAATTATCTTTAGATATGCATAATTTATTTTAGAGAATTTGAAGTCTTGGACGTCTTGCGTTATTGGGTTGAGCCATCTAAAATTTGATGATTTGCTTCATACAAATTGCTTTTATTTGAAAGGTCTCAGTCCAACCAATATCAAATCCAAGCTAGATTCTACTTCGGGGGAGTCTGCGTCTTTATTTACGAACATCACAATAATCGACCAAATGATTTTGGATGATTGTCAACTGAAAGTGCAAGAGCTAGCAGATATGATAGGCGTTTCATAAAGTACTATATATTGCATATTGGTTGAAAATTTGAACATGAGAAAGCTATGCGTAAGATGGGTACAGCGTTTGCTCACAATGAAATAAAAACAGCGTCGTGAGGATTTGCCAGATTTGATGGAGACAAATCCAGGACTTTCAATCAATAAACGAAAAAGATAATGGGCGTACAAAGAACGAGAACAAAATCAGGTTCGAAGTGGATTGCATCCAAGTAAAGTGAAGTTTTGTGGGAAAGGACGATGTTTTAAGCAGCTTTTTAAATATATTTTGGGTAGATTTTATATCTGAAATTGTGTTGTGTTAACTGTTCATGGTCTGTAACAGTTTCATCTCTACAGCTGTTAATATTGATGAAATCATAAACAAAATCTATAACTTTTTGTTGAGTTTTAACATTTTTTTGCAATAAAACAGCAAGGCGAATTTCATGATTATATTATTGTTCATGATGACATGGAATTAATGAATCAAATTTTACCATGACGGTAGCAACATCTGTGGTGTATTCAATAACATCATTAGAAGATAATTCAAAATCATTCAATTTTTCTTGGTCAAATTCTGTTGCTTTTCGGCTGAAAAAATTATCAATATATTCAATTTATCTTTTTTTGCTTGTTTAACAATAATGGCGTTGTTTTGAAGTTCGCGATGACCTCTCCATAGGAAGAATTTACAGCGACTGAATAAAATGGTCGACACACATCAAACAAACTGACCGTTATTTTTGGAAGACCTTTCAATCGTCAAGTCGCTCGAGGGTTAACAAACCTCATGCTTAATTAATTTGAAGAAATCGCATTGTAATGTTATTATGGTAATAAATAATACATGTATAATTATACTTTATTATTTATTAAACGTTATGTTAGCTCATTGACGTATCATCACGCCATATTTTCATTTGCGAGCGAAAAAAATACGACTTTTATGCTCAATACTTAATTTTAATTATCATTATAAGGAAAGATTATTAGCTGTGGGGGAAAATTTTTTGCCTTCGGCCCTGTTAAAAAACGCCTAAATTGATCATAAATGAACGCTTTTAACACTTTGTGATATTGTTTCGGGCTTTTATGCGCGTCTTGTGCGTGTTATGTTATGCATAATTAATCAAAGAATATCCCTAGGTTATTCTTGGGAATGTGTCTGCCTTTAACGATTTAGTTTGATGATGGCGGATGTAATTTGTTAAAAAAGACATTATGAAAGCATCCATCCAACACAATGGGATGTGTATTGTAAATGCCCAGAAATTCCTGCAACATTTTATAAAACAATATTTGATAACTAAATCTGGCATTGTTTCCAAGCTGAATGTTGCTAAATAGTCGATTAATTGCTCCAAATTAATCTTTATTACCGATTCACCGAAATTTCATGCCGGTGAACGTGTTCGCAGCCGAAAGAAGCGTGATGATCCAAGGAAAAGAAGCGATCCATCTTAACAATAAGTGATTTCTTCGCCTTTCGAGCTGATTATGAATCGGTGCTAATGCGAAAAATTCAAGCATGATTAATTTTAATATCGCTCTGTTTAAAAGTTAATCAGAAAGCGACCTATACACGTATGCACGTACACAAAAAACAATAAATTCGACCGAAAATAGCACCGAAAAGAACAACAGTTTCTGTCCGGGTTCCGATTTGATACGTGCAGCATCCAATTTGTTCCGAATAACACGCGATAGTGATGACAAGTCGTTCGTTAATGGCGTGGACTGTTACCGAAAGAAAAGAGTTATGATTATTTTTTGCGATTTGAATATTCAAAGAGCATGTGTTCCAAACAACTGGTCTTTACACAGTTAATTGGGGGTTCGCATTGTGTTAAGATGATTGATTAGAGGCGTGCAGAATTTCACTAAATATGCATTGCGATCGTGCTAAATGACGAACACCGGGTTATTGGAATTTGAGAAACACGGTTAATCAAACAGATTTAAAATGTTTATCTCATCCAATTTAGAAAATTTGATTCGAATGTCAATCATACAAAATATACCCTAATCGATATTTAGCCTTTTAATCGAGAGCGATTTAAGAGATATTAGAAATGGTGTAAAAAGTTATTTGCTGTCCCTTTCTGGGTTATAGACATTTTTTGTTTAGGGTTGTCACAACACGTAATAAAAGTTATTTGCTATCCCTTTCTGGGTTATAGACATTTTTTGTTCAGGGTTGTCACAACACATAATTAATGTTATTTGCTGTCCCTTTCTGAGTTATAGACATTTTTTGTTCAGGGTTGTCACAACACATAATGAATGTTTATATTTATTAAAATGATACACACGCCATTAAAATTTATTGTTTATTTAAGGTTGTCTTAATTTATTTAATTTAATAAGATCAGTTTTTTATAAGGCATTCTGATCAATACATTTTTAGATTCAACAATCTATGTCCCTAGTATAATCGTTTTTAGGTATTAAAAAATATGCTTTTTCATAGAATAACAAATATTTTTAACATCTAAAAATTATTATGCTAGGGACACATATTGATAATTGAACAAACTCTTGAACAAAATTATTTTACGTTTTAAAATCTAATCTTCGGCTCTCAATATGCGCGGTGTCATATTACGATTTCACTATTACGCGACATGTAGGTGTAGCTTGGGCGGTTTATCATCCCCGCGTAGTAGCGCTGTTAATCTGAGCGCCTGATCCAATTTGCCAGATTAACAGCAACATCTTCCGTCTCTCTTCAGGTGCAATATGTTATTTTAACAGCGCCATCTCTTGTGGCCTGCAGAGACATTGCACCTGCATACCGACGGATCGTTTCTTGCACGTGCACCGTTGCCGGTTGGGTATTGACGCGCAGGAGGTGGGAGTCGGGAGAGTCATCGGTTAGCCTTGGCTGCGAGAATTCGTCCCTCCTGCAGCCAAATCTCTCTTTCGTGTGGAATAAATAGTTATTTAGTGAAGAGTCTTTCAAGTACGAAATGACCGTCTTGTGATGCTTGACGACCTTCACAAAAAATTCCCTGATATTTCTCGAAGTCTTCTCTGTAATATTGTGTTAGAAAAATTTGGTTACAAGAATTTGTGTGCGAGATAGGTGTCCAGAATGTTCACACCGGAGCACAGGAAGGAAAAGCTTTTCTGAACTTTCTTGACAGGGGATGACGTGGGTGTGTCACTGTATCACAGCGTTCAAAAGACAATCCAAAAAGAGCTGTTATAAATGTACGTAACCTTACTTTCTGGACGACCTCGAAAATAGATAATCTTTGGTTTTATTTTTTTTAAATTTAATCACCAGGTTCAGACAATCATTTAAAACATACTTACCCAAACTTTTTTTGGCCTGTAAACCACTTGCTGTTTTTTTCTGTTTTGGGTAGATCCCCTAATTTCTATTATATCTATTGCTAATTTCCCCTAATTAGGCCGTTCTCTACGCGGTATCAAG
Source organism: Stenopsyche tienmushanensis (assembly GCA_008973525.1). NCBI lineage: Eukaryota > Metazoa > Arthropoda > Insecta > Trichoptera > Stenopsychidae > Stenopsyche > Stenopsyche tienmushanensis. Next base: position 949,075 of record WACJ01000037.1, on the reverse strand, counting down.
ACGCTTGAGAACGACATAATTTAATGATAAACATATTCTTCAGAAATTTCTTGAATGCCTTGAATTACGCGGTGAGACAGAAACTTTTTGAATTGACTGATTTGATATTACTTACATCACAATTAAATTAGAGTTTTAATAATGCATTTATATGCTGATTATGCGCTTAATAGTAATGTACGCTTGTTACATCTGCCACAACCCGCATCAACTATCATTCAGCGTGCATATTTTGTACATCACCATGTCTTTTCAGTATACTTCCAAAATTATTTGGACATTTAAGGCATTGAACATATTTGCAAAGGAAAGCAAATTTTTTGGGCTGTCGGATAAATTCTGTCCTCTTTTTTTTTTGTATTCCTCTGTGTATTATATTTCGATTGACAAATATTGATGCACTATAACATCATATTATAGCACATTTTCTAAGTATGGAATAATAAATTGATAATATCAGCCGGTTGGACATTGTTTTTGCATGATTTACTATAGCAGAACGTTGTTATTTATTACGAAAATTTATAGAAATCAATTTACAATCGTTGACAAGTTTATGGTGCAATATATTATGCTAGAAATGCGCAAAAAATAAGATAAATGGCATATTTAAACTTGAAATGCCAAGGCCGACTGAAATCCGGTAGCCGGAGTCGGTCCACAAGCGAGATCGGACAGATAAGATTCCGTTGCAATTCAGTGAACTCTTAATTAAGGCCAATTTCATTTTTTCCCCTGGATTCGTGATGAAGACCGAAGAAAAGAGGAATGGATATCGTCGGATGAGATCATGCCCGAGTGTTTTGTTGTTTGCTTGATAAATGTCAGGAGCACTCGGAGGCAGTGCGAAATAATAATCCATAAAATTGTAAATTACGAGCAGTAGCACTGCTCAAGTTCTGACCTTTGTGTTGGAATTTTGTGGGAAATGGAGGCTGTTGATCTGACGCAGAAAAAAATGAGAATGGGCAGTAAATTTTGGATCGATTGAATGCGGCGATCATCGGATTTGGGATTCGGAAAGAAAGCATTTGGAAAACGAAAGCGATTTTATGGCAATTGTTGAATAATACCATCGAAGTATGCTGGATGAAGGCTCACCTTGACCTTCTGTCATGACTCCTGTAACCGAGTAAACTTGACCGGAAGAGCAAAGTGGCCATTAGATACCGGAGAAGTTTCCATTACTGTGCCGGTGAAACAGTAAGAAATTACCAAGTCAGGTTTTGTACCCACTATTGGATATGGAGAAAGTTAATTGCATATGTACTAACATTCGATGATCAATCAATTGTATATTTGCATCTCAATTAAAAACGTGCATAGGTCATGCAATCTGCACTTTAATTTGCTTATGGTTGACCTTTTTTTTTGGTATTTAATCTGCAATAAATCTTCCTCAACAAGATCTCGTTCAGATTTTTTAAGCATGTGTGATCAAAAACATCATCGATCATTTGCTAAATAAAAATAAATATTTTTTTACAACATATTACCATCGTTTAAGCGTCTCTTAAAGATAATGAAGTCGTTAAGTTTATGCAAATTCGGCGTACAAAAATTAGCATGCTAAGTGCTGTAGCACGATACTAATATTTTATTACGACCCGAGGCTACAATAATAAAATAAACACCGATTTTAACCATTTCGATCCGATTCCCAAAATGTAAAATCGATTTAATAATAGATTTGAGCAAAATGCGAGACTAGAGCATGTAACGTTATTACGTCTAATATGTGTGCTATGTTTGCTCGGCTGGACCGTTACGCGACTCGATCCAGTATTGAGACGATGGCAGCATCAGAGGAGGCTGCTGGACTTCTGCAGAGGACCGCTATCTGCATACGAGTCCACGCAGAATAATTTAATTCAGGTTAACGCAACAAACCATTCTAGCGGTAATATCAAATAAGCCCTGGCGTTCTGCGCGGATCGAAGTGTTATAATAAATAGCTCCATTAACGGACAGAAGTCGGGCTCGATCATTTGAATTCTTGGACCCAGGATGCCAACGATCTCGGATGTGTGCATACAAGAATACATCTGCAATTATAAACGTGCATCATTATGCGAGCACGAAGACGCGACCTTAACGAGATGCAGATTATGCCTCTTTCGAACGAATGTGGACAAATATAATTCAAATCGTATGAGATAATATGCAGTTGAACTCGTTTATTGCGAGCACATTTATGATATCACGGATATAAAGAGCGATCCTACAAGGAAAGGTTGAAAATTTTCGATCCCCCAATGCAAATATTAGATGTATTGAAAAGTCTTTGCCGATTGTTAAATGTATCAAAGATGATAATCGACGTTTGACTCTTAATTTTTTGTTCATCTTTTCCATTATTGTTTCGCCATGTTTCATAAATTCTTAATGAATAATTCCTTGAATATTCCACCAAATGCACAAAAAAATCTTGTGGGTCGTCAATCCAGGTTTCGGAGTCGGAAATGGTTTTTGCCTCAGTATTGACGTTAAAGTTGTCATACACAACTAATTTTTCATCCCCAGTCATAATTCGGTGCAAATAGGGATGACCTTTTTGTCTTGGCAACAAAACTTTGCACGTCTTTTATGGCTCTGTTTTGTTATCTTCAGACAGTTCGTGCGGCATCCAAACCCCCATTATTTTTAAATACTCTTACTATTGAGCTATTGATCAAGATGAATGCATCCTCTGCAATAATTCCTCGATTCTCAATTGAAAATTTGCTTCGTATTCACGTTCTGTTGTATTCACATTATAAGAGGTTAATACGCGCTTAAACTTCAATAGTTTCATGGTCGACCTTATTCAAAATCCATCGTAATAGTTTTCTAATATAGTTATAAATATAGCCATCATTAATCGATGATATTTGATAGCATTGAATACTGATTATAATTACTGTGTAATTCCTTAGAAAGAAAAAGGCTTTTATATGTTTATGAACACATTTTGAATTAAATTTAGTATTATTTCCAGTTAGAAAATTAGCATGTGCATTAACATAAGTCATAAAATTCATGCATCAAATGAATATGCATTCTGATTATTCGCGTATTTAGAAAAAAAGTTAAATTTAATATCCAATCATATGCACAAAATAACCTTTTTATAATCAATACTGGATTAGGCATTGGAATTGGGTTTTGAAATGGAAAGTCCGGATACAAACTGAGCTCAAACATAAGTTCTCAAAAAATGCGAATACCCTTTGGTCCCCATAATATAACATTGAATTAGGTCATATTAGTTTTAAGCCAATATCACAAGATTCCAAAGGCGGTCGTTTTATGTGGATTAAATACAAACGACTTTAAATAGAATCGTTAAGAAATTTCGTTTAACACTGGTTGCTCTGATGCCGTTTTTGCAAATTGCAGAATTTATTGTTCCCGTAGCCGGAAGGCATATTTATATATAGTGACACGGGAAGTAGGAGAATCATCGCATCACGATCCAATATTGACGATAGCCGCAGAAGTTATATTTTCCGTGACTCGACTCTGCTGGAAAATGTACGACAACCTGATGTATTGCGAATCGATAATTGCCATAGTGCATAACCGTACAATAATACAGGCAATCTCCATTCTTCTCGGCTATTTCATACGAAGAAATGAGTGCCATTTTATTAGGTTAATATGTCTTTTTTTGGCGAAATATAATGGCTGATGATGAAAGCTATGACAAAGATGTATAGCGCAAGTTGCTCGGCGGGTTTGGTAATGGGGCTATTGTCCGATCGTTTCGACAATGGGAACTTAACCGCAAGTAATTATTGTCATCTATTAATCATGGGATTAGAGATTGCCTCCGAAGAAAGTGGAAGCGATTTTGGTTGCCAAATATTAATTTATCGCAGCCAGAAGCCATATGTATATTTTGCAACGAGGAAGATTTGTTGGTCTCATTGTTCGGTTTGATTAATATGGGGGGTTTTTCTGGTAAATATCGGCGAAGACAAAGAGTGGTATTGAGGAAAGAATACGTTTGACGATTGCATAAAGAATGTCTTCAAAATTTTTGGTTACATTGTTACGAGAAGGTTTCAAAAACTACTCAAATGTAATTAGACGCTTAACAAATGATTATTTTTTAACGATTCACACTTTATTATTTTTTGCAAATCCAAGGTATTTTTGCATTTAATTACAGTCACATTTGAAATACATTACATTGGGGAGTTGTTGCAATTTATTTTTAATGAAATTGTAATAAATTAGAATCCTTCCACAGATTGAAAAAAATTGAACAGAAATTTAAATGTTTAAAGCTCAACACAACATAATTAATAAAGAAGACTTAGTAAAAAGCCAATAATCGAAGATTTTTGCGAAATAAAGAGTATAAAAATCATCAATATTTCTCCTAATAAAGCTCCAAAAAATGAGAATATTAGGACAATATTAAAAAGCTAGATATATACCGTGCGACAGGCAAACTACCTTATTTTTAAAATGAATAACATAAACAGTATTACGGTATATCAGTTTAATTTCTTTTTATGTTATAGAAAGATATTTAAACTTATTAATATAATTTTTAAAACATAATAAATAAAAACTTTAAATGTCTCTCTGCATTATAAAAACATAATAAAATTGTTATCTTTTATAGTTTTAATTTTATTAATTATTAAAATAAAGTAGTTTCTCTGCCATCTATTTTCGAATCGAGATGGCTGTTCAAAATGTATACACACATTTTTTGTATAAAAATGTCAGCCTACATTAAATAGCCTCTTTTTTAACCGATTGTTCAATTAATTTCTTGCCATCAATCGACTTTCGTATTTATCATTTCTCAACGTCTTCTAAGGTTTTGCCGCAGAATTTCGTGCTTACCAACTGTCCAATGTAAACAAGCAAAAAAGGGTGGATTATTTACAGTTAATGTATCGAATCATATAAATGCATCTGCTGTTTGTAAATGTATCATTTATGATTGAAAAATGATGTTCACTGACCCCAAAGCATAAGGTTTTATAAGCAAAACCCTCACTTTTAATTATTTTTTTATTGTTATACGAGCCACAGTTTGTTTATCGAGAATTTTGTCATTGTAAAATTTTAAAATAAATTATACAAAACTGTATTTGGTTATAATGCATTGACTGCTTGAAGAGTTATGATATTGTAGAAAACCCTAGTTTTTTGTCTAAGTTCTTAGGGTTAAAGATCTTTAACATGTTATTTTCAGCGTTTTTTTAAGCATATATCAATATTCAAATTATCCTTCATGAATTAAATGATATTTACCACCATTTTTTGTAACCAAAACATTGCCACCGTGTTATAAAAGCCTTAATAGCAAGCGCGCTAGGCTATTTGCATACGAAAGGAGCACATATTAAAATCAATTAAGCTACGTGCTTATTAAGTACCGGTTCCTACTAATTCAATTTAATAATGGACCAAGAAGATTTGCTCTTGTGGAACATATGTCTTAATCTTCAATATCGTCAAAATTGTAAGGAAAGAGTGTTTTTCAATTAATTCACAATCGCGCCTTTATAATGGCGTCAAATTGAATTAATCGCAGAAATAATTTTAATTAAAGCTAATGGTGTGTCATGATCGAGGCATATGTCAGATGAATATTCCATTATTTTAATCGTTCTTGGTATTAATTAATCATTGCTTAAAATGTATTTAAGATCTTGGAACATTTGGCTTTTTAATCTTATCAATTCATATAACAAATTTCTTCATCGAGTCGATCCATGCCAATTATTTTAAATTGTAAAGAATTCATTGTATAACATTTTTTATAATACAAAATTGATAAAATCAAACAGTGCATTAGAGTTGTAAATATGCCAAATTACATATCAATTCAGTACAGAGACGTAGCATTAAATTTTTTCGCCCAAAGTAAATGACATCATCGCGTTGCCTGGTATGTATAATTTTAATAATACCCTTCTAGGCCGTATTACATGCCACAGGCTAGTATTTTTCACATTATAAAGAGCATCTTATCATCTTTATAAGGAATGGTCTTATTATGCGGTAGGCTTAGTGACCACAAAGAAGAGGTCATCGATGGTCATCCGAGTTGGATAATGGGCGTAAAGCACACCATGTGTGACCATAGAAACCAACCGCTCGGAACCGATGGCCATCATTGCTATGCACCGCCAAGAATCATACCAAGAGCCGCAATATCTTCAAGCAACAGAAGTAGGCTTCCAAAATGACAATGATCGATCCGGAGACCGCAATAAAAATCACTAATGGCACCGTTTTTCGCTGACCCACGCGACCATTGTTTCCGATTATTGCCGCTTCTAAAACAATAACTGGCCTATATTTCTTGGAACCTGTGAATCCAAGACTGTTGTGATATGAGCGGAGGTCAAAATTTCCTAATGTCAAGAGCGCATTCTTCCACATCTGATTCCTGGAAGTGCGGTGCTCTATGTGCTACCGGTTTGTGCATTTCAAGCGCTTACAAAGACCGATTAGCGTCCATGTTGCAGTCTGCAGCGATGCACTTTAAAAATAATACGCATTTATACATGTCTTATGCAATCTTAATTGCATACAGATGGCCGAGAACGTGAATTAAAGACTTAAGTAGCGGCAAGAATTTAATTTTCAAGCATCCAAAAGCTGGCAAGAACACCGAATTCGCTTCGAAAATGCCGTTATTTCTTATATCAAAAGAGTCTTTCATTGACGATGCTCAATTTTATGAACGTCTTTGCTTTTGGAAGACTTCGAGATTATTTTAATCCAATTTAGTAAATTCTTTCTCCTGGGATAAGAACTGTATTTGCATGTTTCTTTCGTTTCTAGTGTGTAATTTGATAAAATAAAGACTTTAGATGATTGTCATCCTGATTAAATTGTATGAGTGCTTAAGGGGTTAATCTTAAATATATATTCTAAAAGAATTTAAAAAAAAATCAATTATTTTAGTGACGTGATCGAAGTCGATCCTACCAAAATTAAATCTTTAAACGCGTTTTTCTCGAAACTATTTTCTTCAACACGGTTGACATGATATGTCAAGTTCTAACAATCAATTTATTTAAAATTTGATACAGATCTTTTAAATATATAACTGTGTATCGTTCCTACCAGATTTATATAAAAAAATGATTTTTAACCGTTTAAAAAAAATTAAAACTGAAAATAATTTTGCGAAAATAAAATAATTATTTTTCTTTGAGGTAGAAACTATAGCGACTTCTTTGATAATTAAGAATCTTATTTTAAAAAAAAAATGACTAAAAGGATTGAAATCGTGTCAACCAGGACACGTCTTTTTGATATCGCAGTTTCCTGTTAGAAATTTCTTTCATAAATATCAACATATTGGATCCAAATATGAATTGATTCGACACTAAATATTTTCAGATAATCATCGAAATTACGCTTAAATGAGTTTTAATTATCCTCGCATAAATCGCCTAATGAATATTCAAAATCATACGCTATGTTGGATCAATGCTCAATCTTCATATGCAATTTCACAGTGGCTTATCGAGTCGAAGCAGCATGAAGCTGTTAATGTATCAATATTAATAGATGAATAAAGTTCATCGAAGGTTAGACGCTAATTATTCTTTACCGTTTCGCACGTCCAAATAATTAATGTTTTAATGACCCCTCCGGGTACGGCGGCACATTAGTAACTATTCTGCAAAATTTAACACAGTCTTTTCGGATCCATTTTTTGTTTTAACGGCTAATGGTCGAATCGTAACCGTTGTTTTGACGCGGCTTCTCACCATTCTCGATGGAATATGTACCCTAATAACCATGTAAACGTCAAACGTCAATTCCTCTCGAATTTATTGCCGCTAAACAAAGACCTCAGAGGAGGGACTCGTGTGAGCTTCGACGCATACAATGGCGACGATGATGTAAGGTTGTTGTTTTCTTCCCAGAAGAAGCGGGTGTCGTTGAACCAGCCTTTGCTGATATTGGAATAGCCCTCGGAGGCGCTTATCATCTAACTCTTTTCGGCAGAACCGGTCTCAAACCGACGTTAAACGGTAACGGTTATTAATTATAGCAACATTATATGATGCATTTTATTGGATTTGTCGTAGAGTTGGGTAAGGTCTTAAAAGTACTGGAATCAACTGTTAGCCAATTTTTCATGTATTTCAACATATTTTGAAATTGAACTTTATTTTAAAGGACTTGAAACAAGATAATCCATAAGTACAACTATTCCAATATAACAAACGATAAATTATAATTCATACCGTAACAGTAATATGTACGATTTAAATAGTTTTAATGTATATTTCAACGATTTCACGGTTATAACGAGCAAATATATAAAAACGATTTCACAGTAAAAGCAAAAAAATCAATGTCAATCAGTACATTGGAAAATTTTGAAATAAATATAAGCGGATTATGAAAAAAAAAATTAATATATTAATGAATTCCGTGATAAATTTATGAATAAAAAAAATTATTATGCTTGATGTAGCATTCCCATTAATAGCATAAGCGTCGTATATGGATGGCCTTGTACATTTGTTCTGATTTTTAGACAAAGTCTGAAGATGTTCAAACGAAATTGGAAGTTATTCATTGTTATTTTTGATGAATACCAAAGTATGTCAGATGTTAAGTATCACTCAAAGAGCGCCATGAAACACAGTTCTTTAAAGATACGTGCTCGTAATAGAAATACATGGGTGAAAGAAATTATGACCTTTATTGTTTGTGACATTGTTTTGAGTTTGTAACGTTAGTAAACAGGTCATGTGGCAAGGCGAATGGACGAACGTTAAACGAAGGCCATCTTATCTTTATGGCTTTTATTGATTCTTTGAAATTCAAAATGTTTGCATAGTGTTTTTTTATTTCTCAAGGGGTATTCTAGTCAAAAGACAGTTATAGGCTAATAAAGTATTTGAATTATCTTAAATTTAAAAAATAATAAATATTCTTAATTAATAAAAATATCGGTATAGTGTCTACATCAAAGAAAAAATAATAATTATATTTTCATAAAAAGTCAATTTTTGGTTTTATTTTTTCACAGTTTTAATTTTTTTTAAATAGTTAAAAATAAAATTTTAATATAAATTTGGTAGAGACAATAGAAAATTATAATGTTAATATTCTTATTAAATTTGAAGTAAATCAACTAATTAAAACTTGAGATGTCATGTCAACCGTGATGAAAAACGTTGTTGATTAATTTAATTTCCCTTAATTTAATTCCAAAACATTCCAAATAATTCAAATGTTTTTAATGTGTGTTGGATTTTATTGAATATGCAGTTAAAGGTTTAAAGATCTGCACAGAAAAATTGCATAAATTTGCTTAAAAGCTGATTTATCAACACATTTAGAATCCCAAAATTTGTCCAAAATGCTTTTTATGGAAACGCTATCTTGCGCTTTTAAATATAAATTTAATATAGCAACATCAATAATGTTGTTTATTGAGCTTTAAATGTAAAACCAGGCGCATTTAAAGCTTTATGTGGAAGTTATCAATGGCAATAAAATTTAGATTTATCTCATACTTATTATAAAGGCAATAATGCTGATTTTCGATTTTTTTTCATTGCCAATTTATTTTCCATTAAGTATTTATGTATATCGAAAAAATTCATAAATGTCAAAGTACATCGCGATATTAATATGCAATTAAAAGTATATTACTGTAATAGAAATTCTCATTTGGAAGATACAAAATGATTCACACATTGTACATAATTATAAAATATAGCAATATTCCGCTGCGGTGAGATTCTTAATCATACCTAAAAGACCTGTATCTTAAAAACCACATCGTTATACTTCTCGTATAAAGATTTCAACATTAATACAATCGGCAGGGGTCGACACATGTTGCAATATGATTGCGCACGAAATTCATTCATACATTTATTATGTGGAAATTACGACAGATAATAATGCGCCATATTAATATCAAAAGTCAATTCCAATTTGTACTTAATCTGTAAAACATCCTTGGTTTCAATTTCGCATTACTATGAATTGTATGAATAATTTTCCGACCCGAGCGAATTTATTTTCATTTTTCGCATGGCTAGCTATTGAAATCGAAATCTAAATATGTGTTCAATATAGATCACGGTCGATTCTATTATTGTTCGATTGTAGCGCAAAAAAGCCTTGAAAACCCGTCAGGAATGCTGAAATTTAAAAAAAAATCACCGCGTAATTTATGACCGATGAAAATCATACATTTGGATCTTTGTTTCAATTAAAAGCGAGCTTTTGTGTGTGAGATAATGACGATCCAAAATACATATGATCTATCGCTGGATCAAAGTTTTCTTTCCGAGAATGCATACGAATTTGCATTTTAATTATTTAGCGCTCATTGTTGGGTTGTTAATTAAACATCTTGGACGCGTCTGATCTAGATCATTTCATTTAATGTGTTTGCATTTTAAATCGGCCGTGTTTTGCAATGGTGTGTTTGAGAATTTTTATAATTAATTTCCAAGATCTCTTTTAAGTAGTTTTAAGTGTTAAAAAATGCAAATTTCTAAATGCGAAATGCGCTCAAGTACACCTGATCTGATTGTTGAAACTCATATTTGTTATCTCTATCATGTTGTTATTAGAAAAGAGTATATTCACAATGAACTGTATTTGTAATATACTTCCACAATAAGACCGAAAAATGATTACAATGCATTTTAAACAGAATCCAATACACATAAAAGACAGCCTTTGAAGTTATATAACATTGGTTTAGTCTTATATATACACTAAAAAAAATAATTGACCTAATTAAAAGTAACTATATAATATTTGAAAACATATTAACCCTTTTCATTCATTGAATTTTGCAACGCCAGCTCGGAATTAATTTCGCGCGTTTTTCAGGTTTCAAACTCGAAAGACATTTTTTAGCATTTAAGAAATGACACAGTCGTAAAAACATCATTTTAAAACTCCCCAAAAACATTCCAGATGAATGTTTTTGAGGTTGTATTTATTGGAATATGATTATCGTTATCGTAGTTGAGTTTCGATGCCAAATGCATTTAAATCTTATAAATAAAAAAGGAGAAATCTTATTCGGAAAATGATACGCACATATAAGCGCAGAGATCTGTGTTTCTATTATAAAGTATTATTTTTAGTATACATATACAATGTAATAAATAGCAAAAATTATAAATACAATGGTAAATAAAAGAGTTCAACATTTTGGCGACAATGTCGACATACAAGTAGAAAGCATTAATTTGACGGGTAGATTTTATGATTTATGTTGATATGCTTACTAATTGTCAAACAAATTGTATGTTTTTATATATTTTCCATATAAACACCTTTGTTTTTTCAAAGTGTGCCGTAAGAATGTATGCTGAAAAAAAGATGGCTAAAGTTAGTTCAATATGTAAATCTATTTGAGCCACTTGAACTTGAACATAGAGTGGATGCACTAGTAAAACTTGTTTAAGTCACTAAGAAGGAAAGGTTTTAAATATATGAATGTTAAGGATGTTCAAGGATTACTACTGTAAAAAGATAAAAACGATATAGTACACATAGAAGCCAAATAGCTTAAGTTATAGTTTAACATTAAAAAATATATTAAGAAAGACTTAGGTATGGTCAAACAATTTGAGCTATATCTTTAAATGAAGATCTTTCCAATAAAAAAAGCACATAACTGAACAAAGAACTTAACAAGTGTTTAGCTGTATATAATGAAATTTATAAAGATTTTTCATTCAAAAATAAATAATCGAAAATAACAGGTTTTTGCAAAAAAATTGGAGAATTATAATTAAAATATTACCGAAAAAAATTCAGGAAATTTGGATGATAAGTAAATAAAACAGCTTAAGAGATTACGTAGGTTTTGAAATTTTGCATACTTTTTCTAGATAGAATTGACTTTTTTTTAATTGGGTTTTTATTTTCTTGGATTAATTATTTTACAAAGCATTACATGGTGTAGATTTGACTGAAAATTGTATTTTTTGCATACAACTGTATCAAAAATTCATTTTTTTAAAACCCTTTGTTCAAGCAACTTGAGCTGTATTCACCTACTAACAGAAAATATTTAGATTTTTGATTTTATATAAAGATATCATGAGTTATCCAGATCACCGCGAGGATATTTTTTTCTTGGGGGTCTCCAAAAATCAAGTCTCAACTGCTAATTTTCATTATTTTTCAATGAAAATTTTGTAAAGTATTGCTTAATTATTGCTCTTATATACGCTTTAAAGTTTGAATAAAATATTTCTTTTATTATATTAGAAAACAATTAAGAGACTAAATAATGCATCAGAAAAGGCTTTAAATTTTTTAATAAAACGATGATACTTTTGGCATTTACTATAATAATACCATAAAATTTGAATTTGTTTATGAGGGTGCGCAAAAATAAAGATCAAGATAATTTAGAATTTATATACCGTGTTATACGAGGGTTATCGTTATATGTTAAGGACAATAATTTATATCAAATTTATCTGATGAAAAAACTGATTTTATTACTTCGCTAAAAGAGCTGCATTATATTACACCACGATGTATAAAAACACTACACGAAAATATTTGGATTGTATCATATAACATAATGGATGTTCTTCATTTTTTCGCTTGGCGATTTTTTCATTATGCCATCCAAAGCCGTAGACCAAGTCCGTCTTATAATCTGCCACTTTTTATTATAAATAACAGTTTATTTAAGAAACAAGCAAAAAAACTAAGGTTGAAGTGTCGGACGTATATGAAATCATTTTTAGACGTCGACGAGCGGTAAAGCGCCAAACCAGCATTGTCATTTTCGATACACGAGTTTCTGCAATGCGGGTACAATTAACACCATAACGGATGGTTCGTATTTAGTACGAAACTATAAGGGTGATGTTTATTCATCGAATCGAAAAATATGATGACGGAGTATCTTTTGTAGTCCTGAGTTAACCTTATATCGCGGTCATTATCGATGATGTAAGTACGATACCGCCATATGGCAAATGGGTACAAGTTCGCCCCTCATTAAGTCTATGAACCTTTTCTAAGCGGAGATCTCTTGTATCAGTATCCTTTCATCGGTTCATTAAAACTAATTGAGCCAATGAGGCGATACTCGTCCAGTGGGTTCGACGATCTGCCACTTCCTGGCAGGTGAGCTGACAACTTTTTTGAAATGTTATTTCTTCACTTGACACAGTCAATTTACAGCGCCGGCAAGACGCCGCCGGATTTGCTCGGCAATTGCGCAATATCCGCAATTGAAAGTAAAATTACCTGAATTCCCTTTTATTACAAAGGCTATGATATGATTGGAACCAAATTACTGTGTCAAGTCGTGGATCTCTACGAAAGGGAATGCGGCGATTAACCACGAAGTCCATCAACTTTCGATTGTCATATTTCTACTCTCCGCTTTGAAAGAGATTGACGACCACTAGCCACAATATATTTCCCTGTCCTGTTTGACGGATAAGGCTTTTATGCTCATTCATACGTTCCGTTAGCGTCAAAGTACAGTTTTTTTCATTCAATTCCATTTTGCGATATATTTTTCATTCAGTCAGTAATTGGATGGCCGTTGATGCGACGTCGTCGTTTTTAACATGAAATATTTTTTAATGGCTGTCGGTTTGATCTTATTTTCGCCGGAAATTCGTCGTTCTGATATTGTGTGCCTCTTTTCATCGAGGCTTGCATCTTTAAAGGCTAACAGTATAATTAATTTAAAAATCTGCTCAAATCCCTGATTGAAATGGACCCTCCACAGACTATTGAGAAATTATTGCATAAGCCCATGATTCGTCGGGCAAAAACTTTGTATTTGGATGCCGCATGAATCATCAATCGACAACAAAGAAGAGCAGATTAGTTCGTGGTTTTTTTTTATGATTACGACAAAGAATGCGTCGATTTTTTGCATCAAGTGTTAACTGAAGACTGCTAAAAAATGGTCTTCAATTAAATAAGATAAAAAGGCTTTCTATGAAATAGACATCCATTTGAACCCACAGTCGAGACAATTCTTTGATATGATAATGCACATCTTTCTCAGCAAAATATTCTCAGAAGGTTTTCATAGAAAACCGATTGAAATTATGCAAGAAATAATTGCAAATAATTACGATAATAATTTCTTGGATTTATGTTTGATGTCATCGCTCATTTATCTTGTGGTTTTCACCCTTTTTCCTTATCAAAATCATTGATTCAATATTTTTTGATGTATCTTATGTCGGTTTATCTATCGGATTTAAGCTTTGATAGCCTTTAATAAATTGATATTTTATTGTTTGAAGCTTAAAGCTTACTCACTGATAAAATAGATTTTCCCACACATTTTAATGAAGTATTTTATTGAATATTTTTCCATTTTTGTACTTTTTTGTCTTAAGATAGTATGAATTATCTTAAATAGCAATGATGACCTAAAACCTCCAATTGTTTGTCTTTCATTTAAACATACTATGGTCATCTCAATTTTGTACTATTCCAGATACATAAATCCATTTGCTTCCTCATTATTGTCTTTCAGCATTTATTCTTGATCCCTGATATTCTTCGTTCAGATCAGATTTAATCCTTCCTTTTCCAGCATGCATTCAATGCTGTTGATCTTATTCTTTTGACGGATGAAATTATTATTATAATTATCATTCTAGGATTAATATTGATGAAAATGGTACGCAAAAAATAATTTTTTGATAAAAATAAAATAATAAGTTTGTCGTAATACATCACTCAATAAGTTCGTAGGATTTTTTCACTTTATACTGTTTTTTTCTTAATTTTGGGCAGTTTTGTTACAACCGCCTCCATTAAATGCATAATCAAAGGATAAAATATCAAAATATGAAGATGAAAACTTTACCAGCTGGTTTTTGATCAAGTTAGGCGGCTTTCATGGGTTGCAATCCAATCAAATGACTATTGATACGACTGTGGAGTATAAAGATAAATCCATGTTTCATCTATTGTCGCGTTGTTGTTATGTAATATAGCTTCGAACTAAGCTTTTTTATGGACAAATGTTGATGAAAAATGATGAATAAACTGCTATATGATACATTTAAGCTATCAGCTACCTGAAGCGACTTCAATTTACAATTTTGTGGACTATTTTGTCATCCTACAAACTTATTGAGTGATGTGTTAAGGAATTTTAAAAGATCCTTTCATCTTAGTTATCTGTAATTTACATTAAGAGAAAGCAAAATGACACTAAGAATAATGATATTTACTTGTCTGTGGCATCCTACGTTTGAATAAATAGATTTTCTCTTTATGAATAATGATCGTAATTTCATGATCATTGTAATGAACAAAAAAACAAATGGGAAGAATCCAAAGCAGTTCTTCTTATCGAAACAATTCGTTTTACATACGAAGCTGTCACCTCAATGCGCTCGTAGACAAAGACGTTACGCGATGCAAATTTCCCACGAATTCCAAGCAAATAGTCATATTATATCTCAATGTGGTCTTATTAATAATGGAAAAAATGATGTCAAACGAAATAGGAATCGCTTGTATGTCAAACTGTACGTAACTGTCGAAATTGCATAACTATACCCTGAATATGTCACAAATAATGAGACTACATTAATGAGATTTTGCTCATACAATTTCATCGATTGTGCAACATCGTAAGTGGAAATTTCTGGATTTTGTGTAACATTTCTTAGAATAATATGTATAAATTATTCAGATCGATTTTTCAGTGCGTTCAAAGAATTTCGACATGGACATACATTAACAATTATCACGCTAAATCCGATTAAGGCCGTGACTATAAGATGATGCATTAACATATTACAATGTATTTGATTGCGAAATATGCGTGAATAAAAATTGTTTTAATGAAATTAATAACAGCAAGTTCGAATTTTGTATTCCGAAGAAAATTGCTATAATCTGTCTTGGACACATGTAAGTACACGCCGGTTAATTTATGTGCGACGCTAGGCTGTTATGTTGTCATGGTAAATATGTATTAATTTTGTGAATAGATTATAATAGTCATTCAGGAAATGAGAAAAAATCACTTAGGTTCTTTACCGCATTTTTTCATCGCAGAAATGTGATACATTTTCGATTAATCAACCGTTATGTGAACTTAACACTGAACAATCAAATATCCAACAGCTCTATATGCAACAGCATAAATATCTTGTAATTTTTTTCTGCACAAAGCTATAAAATCATCAATTAATCATGCACACAACGGCGTCGAAGAACATTTCTATCGTTTCCAGATGTTTTTCATATGTGGTTAAGGGATTGCATCATCGCTATACATCTTGTAATAGATCGATTAAAAAATAAAACAATAATCTGTTTATGGGATCGCATAAATAGCCCGTAGAGTCCGCAAGCTCGCCCGGAGCTTTTTACGCAAGCTTTATCGATTGAAATGTAACAACGGCGTCTCAAAAAGGCATCGTTTTTAAAATAGACATCATTATTTGTTGCGAGATTTATATGTGCATTTCGGTCGTAATTTCTTGTATTATTATGTACGAGGAGATTAACAGAATGTCGGATTTGTATGCGGCCCGCAAAAATTATATATATTTACGACCCGGTCGAAATAATAGGGTTAAACACGACATGGTGCTCGCCTCTCAGATCAAAATTACCACGGTAAATGTACAACGTTTTGTTGTCAAGATGTGATATTCTGATCTGAGATTTTTTTTAATTATCTAACCCCCGACCACATATCATATTTTAGAGTTACACCACAATAAAAAAAAATATTTGCACTCATAACAATCTGAAACTATGCGTTTTTAATAAATAGCCTTGCCACAGGGTTTAAGATGTTATAAAATATATATTATACCAGAACCAGAACCTTTTCAGAATAAAATTGAAAATTGTGGTTGTGTTAGAATTTTTCATCTCAGGAGGAATTTCTCTTTTATTGCTACGTGAACCAGTTGTTCATGGTTATATAGAATATCTACTAAATAACAATAGCATATATAAATTATGTATATGACTAAAAAATTAGTACACGTGGATCACTAATTTGCTTATTTAGAAAGGTATTGAACATGTCTGTAGTCTGTGAGACTAATGATTAGTGATCTAAGCTTGAAGTGATCATGTCTTGATTTTTAGTAGGACTTCATTAAGGTATTTAATGCATTATATCTTCATTTATTGACCATTTGAATATTATTTTTACGAGTAGCAAAACGTTCATTATTAACAGACAAATCACTCTTGGACTTTATTAACCATCTTAACACTTTACGGGCCGCAGAATTTGGGTAAATGTGGGAGATCACATGTTTAGTCGTTCAATTTCCCAGTGAAAAAAAATTTTTTTTAATAATTTTAATTTTTTAGTCAAGTCTTAAATATATATAAGATCATCTCTCGGCGAAACTAGAAAAAAATATAGCGTTGATATATTTTTTTTTTACGTCAAAAGTTCATATAACAAACACGCGAAAACACGCGTTTACGCGTGAACGGACCGCAATGTGATTTTACTTTTTTTGGTGCTAGACCAAACTCATTACATCAAATCTTGCTCTATTTTTGATTATTTTGATTTAAAATATCTTGTATTTATTTAAAAAAATGTAATTTATGTATACTAACGTATATTAAAATACCCTATATTTATTTTCTAAAAGAAGAATATTATTACATATATATAAAGATTTGAAAATTTGCAGATTGTTCAAATTAAGATATTTGTTGATATTTTTAAAATATACAAAAAAAAAGTTTAGGATTGTAAAGGGGTAAAAAAAGAGCGTATCCTGGTTGACACGATTTCAACCCTTTTATTAATTTAAAATTAAAAAATATTCTTAATAATTAGAAATGTCACTATAGTTCCTACCACAAACAAAAAATAATAAATTTATTTTTGCAAAATGGCGAATGTTTAAAAAAAAGTCATTTTTTAGCATTATTTTTTATGGTTTTAATTTTTTTTAAATAGTTAAAAATAAAATTTTGACACAAATTTGATACAGTCAATAGAAAATTTAATATATATTTTTTAATAAAATTTGAAGTAAATATTTTAATTAAAACTTGAAATATCATGTCAACTGCGTTAAAAAAGTAATTTCGAGAAAAACGCGTTTAAAGATTTTAAAGAAAACGCGTCCCGGAATCCCGGCGCGGTGGCGTAATTGGCGAGCTTAGGGGTAGTAACTGTCTAATTTATGTATATATATATACAGTACATATATATTTTTCAAATTGTCATATTAACCTTTCTCTCCCGGTGATGTATTTACTACACATCGACTCTAATAATGAGAATATTGATATGAAATATAATAGATACGGAGTTCAGAATTCTTGTATTCCTCCGTAATATAATTACAAATCACATCAAAGTATTATATTATATAAGTATTAATCTGCAGCAACAAAAATAAATAATTTGTCGGGAAATCGGGAATTTTGCGAGTTTTAGTCCGTGTCTCAACAGAAAGGAATTTGATTAGTCACGAAACACTCGATGCTTTAATGTTACTTCGGGCATATTTTCAAAATATTAATTGAATTTTTATCTTTTCTCAAATAAATAAAATTATTTCGCCTTCAAATGATTTTTTATGGATTTGAAAATTCTTAGTTAGAAAATCCGTAGATCTTAATTTAATGACATACCCTATAATTATTCAGGTTTTAAAAATTGTTATTAATTTTTGCATAAATGGTTGCAAAATTTTGTTCGCTGCTTCCTATACTATAAGTATTTGTTTAATTAAGCAGTTATAGGATTATCGGAATTCTAGGTTATTGTTAAATCTTAAATTTAATATTGCATTCTGATGTTTTTCTATAAGTTTTGAGCAGTTGTAATGTTCTTTGCAAATGGTTAAGGATACAAAAAGGATTATTATACTTGAAGATATTGTCTTGGTTAAAATAAGTGGCTAAGCAAATTACTGCCTGCATTAGAACATTCTTCGAGAATTTTAAGTGTGGGGTTGTTTTATGAGCCAAATGGAGTTTGAGCATGAATTAATCGTTTAGGCTGAATAAACACACACTCAATGCGTCCTTCGTGCAGGCCGAGGGATGGGTTAAAAGGACAAGAGTGTTTTCCTGGCGCCGATTAAGCAACTGCAATCACGATAAGTTGTTATACACGAGACATTAGAATCACCTAGGCACTAAGTAAATGCAAAAGTGAGTTCGCAAACAGGAAGCTCGATCCCATTTACATTGAAACAGGCCCCACGACTTGTTCACTCAGTTTTATGCGCGCATCCTCATCCGGTCATTTAAGTGAAAACCCAGTCCTTGCTGCAAAAACATACAAATCGATGCTCGGCTCGCTTTTCAAGAATGCTCTGCACGTACTATTTACTGCCTTATTTATTATTGTTATCATCGGTTAAGTCCATTCCGAATGATGCCATATAGCCTGACCGGGAAGATGGACAAAACACATGCGATGTGAAAAATTTTAATGGCCTCGCAGAGCGATTTAAATTATGAATTTTATTTGCAATAGCCTTGTTTAATGGTCGAGGATTGCAAACAAAAAAATATGAGGGGCCGATTAAACGGGAGTTGTGGAGTTAAACGCCGCGAAAGAGCATAAACATTATAATAATTTAAAACGCAGCGATTTATTTTATTGCCTTTTGCGATTTTAAGATAATGGCGATCCTATTTAGATATAATATAGATAATTAAAATACGATTGATTAGTTGCTTTTCTCGAAACTAATTAAAATGCAATATGACTGCGTTGTGTAATATACAATAAAATAGCCAAGCAACTAATGCTTTATGCTACGTATAGACACACAAACACAGACACAGCAGAGGTGGTGTGACGCATGCGCGTTTCTATGATGTATGCATCAGACATGGACATACTACAAATTATTTTGTCCTTCTTTCCGACCAATTGACGGCT
Source organism: Stenopsyche tienmushanensis (assembly GCA_008973525.1). NCBI lineage: Eukaryota > Metazoa > Arthropoda > Insecta > Trichoptera > Stenopsychidae > Stenopsyche > Stenopsyche tienmushanensis. The sequence continues at coordinate 929,205 of WACJ01000037.1, read as the reverse complement.
GGGGTTTCATTTTTTGTGACGTTCAAGTCAATTTGTTTTACCATGTCTATACTATTGAAACTTGGATTGTATTCAAATATATAAATTTCTATTTGTATCATCATCTTTTGGATTTGGAGTCAAATCCAGGTGCCATTTCTACCAAAACCATCAATATTTTTTTCCACCCAATTATTCATAGAATTTAAGCCTTTTGCTCTTATAGACTTAGCAAGTTCTACTATTGCATCTGATTTGTTTTTACCTGGCTTGATTAGATTTACACGTTTAACTGACTCAGACCATAAATGTATTCAGCATGCATTTGATGTTGAAAATCTTATTTGTTTGATGGACGAATCTATGAGATTATTCCATTTGGGATTCATTGAGAATTTAACGATAAAACCTTATTTATGTCCCAATCTAACGGTTAAAATAATTGACGTTTTTACCGAAGGATTGGGGGAGACAAATTCAAGAATGAGTCTCTCAATTTTTTTCTGGAATTTGGCAGTAGAATTTTTCAATATGAAATACCCATTTTGTTTGGAAATTTCATGTTTGCCTTATTGTATGGAATTTTAAGAAATCTTTGCAAATTTTCAGTTTTTCAGACACGTCAATCATAATGTAAATTGTATGCATAAATGGCCTTAAAACTCGTTGTCTCAGGTATAAAAAAGTATAATATTATATATTTCATAGTTAACTTAAAAAGATAATCACCCAATCTTCCTATGATCAGCGTACAGTATCTATTTATTATATTAAAAACGTTTTTATAATGTTCAAAAACAGTTCCCTGGTGTGTCACCAAAATGATATACTTGCTTTAGATTGAATTAATTAAAACAATAGCCTTAAGAATCAATCAAATTATTTGATTATTTGAACAATATTATATGATTGTTAATTATTGTAGATCTGCATATTATTTTATTGATGTATGTTTATAAAACTAAAAACTTGAATTAAAGTATATATCAGCATTTTGTGAACAGTCCTCCTGTCTATATTTTAAATTACGCGTCACATAGTCTACAGCTTAAAATATTTCGTGTTTGTCAATTAGTTTTTTTACGTGTACAACAAAATAGCATAACTTAATTATATTTTGTGTTAAATTCCAATGAAATCAAATTAGATAGTCACCTGAAAACAGTTCCCTGTACCTTAATAGGCCAAATATGGAATATAGGCATGAGAGTGATTTCAGAACTAGAATTTAAGTATAAGTAGAATATTATAAAAACTTAATTTTACTATTAAAACAGTATTTTTTCATTTAAATACATAGTCCCTTGATATAGACAATAGTCTTCGAATTTTCAGAAAATGCTCAATAGTTCCAAAAGTGGGTTTTATTAATATATAAGCAAAATAATGGCCTGGATAACTTTCTTAGGATGATTTGATTAGTTTACAGAGAAACGTCCAAATATTGATTGTTGATCTATTCATGTTGTTGGATGTTAAATGTCGTTCAAACGAATATTTTTGTTAACAAATCATCGACACACTCCTCGGTCTATCATCATCTTATTAAATTTTATTGTCATCGCTTCCATTACACAATATTACGTGTTACACGTAATTTACAAGATATTCAGACACGTGTGGAATGAGAGGAAGTAGGCGGACTCGTGGTTACATAATTGGAAGATGTTGCCGAGGGTCATGACTCGTCCGTGGTATCCTTCAACTTGAAAAAGACGAAGAAAGCCACCAGCGGCCGATTCACTCTGCAATTATAATAAATCCGAGTGCAAGAATGATTAATTCATTCATGCCCGGCTCCCAGATAGATATCATAATTAGTATATGGTCATTTAGATTCTCAGTCGTAAATAAAGCCTTTTCGTATTGAGTCGTTGTGATGAAATCTATGATAACGGAGTCGTTTTAACACCGACGATTGCAGAAGTCGAAGAAACTGGTCCTGGTCGAATGTGTATTTGATAATTGTGCGTTTAATGATGTGTTACCGATGTATTTTTTAAGGCCATTCATCATATTGATGTTGATTGATACTTTTAACCCTGCTGGGATAATTATACGCTTTTTTCGAATGCCAAGCAGAAATCAATTTAACATTGTTGTGAAAATAATGACAGTTGATTGTTGCCACATTCTTATGAAAATCAATAGCCATTGTTAATCACACACGAACTGATAAGTCTTTGAAAAAAAACACGAAAAACAGGTGCTTGCTATATATCATTTTGACACTAATTAAAATGGATTTTTTCGAAATAAAAATTATATAGATCTGCTAATTTTTGCACGGACGTGCAAATACAACTGTAGTTTTTATGGGATAACTGTTAAAAATATCCGTATGTAATATATCTTTCGGTTTTGGACATTTTTTTGTGCCCTGACCTTTAACATCGGACAATGAATCGCTTAAAGAAAATCGCCTTCATGGGCACTAAAACAAAGATCCCGTTTCCTATACGAAACAATGGAACTTTACATACAAATTAGACTCGAATTTAAACCGATGTAACGGAAGAAATAGTGCGATGCAGAAAAAAATGTTAAACTACCATACTTTATCTCGATGAGGACATAGATGATGGACAAGTGGATCGATTCGGAAGATTTCGGCAAGAAACCAAAGCAAAATTTAGCTCATAAATTCCACCAAGACGTTTTTATAACATCAACACTTTACAACACCGATATAAATTCATTCCTCCGAAGCATATTATTACGAAAAAGGATCGATTTTTTCCCCGAAGCTTAATGGCTTCATAGGGCTGCTATTAAATCGAAGATAACGATCTGATTGCGTAAAATCTATTTCAGAATTTATAAAAGCGGAAATGCTTGAAACGCCATTGAAACCCCCCATTTAATTATATATTAATACTTAAATACAAAAAGATGCATTCCATTCGGGATCAAAAATGCAATATATCAACATAATCGTTCAATTCTTGCTTTAAAGCTCGATTTTTCAATTAGTGACACGCTTAATTACGAATTTAACCAAACGATCTTTGATAAATTATAAAAAGCGGTTTTGAATGAGCGAAAAAAATCCATATTAATGCTAATTCCTCTGCAGATTTGCATGATGACATTCGTCTCACACGATGCAAATGATCGATTAAAAAAAAGCGAAGAAGATTGATATTTTTGTAAATTTGAATTGTTCCGACTTGCAGGAGCGGAATTTAAAAAATGCGGTAAAACAACTCGAAGATTTAGATAAGAAGCAGTAATTGACCGCATCGGGTCAGCGCAGTAAAATTTAATTGCTTTGAATTTAAAAAAGGCGTTTTTGCACAATTATTATACATATTCCATATCGGCAATCTCCAGATAATTCCAGAAATATCAGTTTAAGCAATGTCAAAGCCGAGCTAAATTCTACTCTGGGGAAGTCTGCTCCAACATCAACAACAGTAGAATATTGGGTGGCAGAGTTGACACTGTTGATAGCACACAATGTTCGTTCATTCTTTCGGAATATTTCTCAATGTTCAAGCTTACCAGTTTACTTCTGAAGGAGTAAAGGAGTGGTGATACTCGGCTAATGACACAGGTTCAGAACAGTCAAGGTGTTATAACAAAATTGGTCAGCAATAAGAATGATGTGAGCATCTTAATTATCAAAACAAACGTCTGCTCTCAAGACAACAAAAGTCATCTTATCTTTGTTGAAAAAGCTTATCCGACGATAACGATTTCAGTTAATTATATTTAGATTTTATGACAGTTAAAAGCTTCTTTAGAACATAAAGAATACAGACTTATTTTGACATGTAAAAGAGTCATATGAATGATTAAATCAATACCTTAGAGTCCGGGTGTTTCGCGCTAAACTTCGACTGAAATCCGGGAAAAGTCTATGACACACTACTTTTTTTGTAAAGTTGACATAATTCTCAAGCCAGCTGATAGATTGAAAAAAAAATTCCGCAGTGTCTATAATAGAGTTTACTGCATTTAAATTTTTAAATATGATAGTGGTTTGCAATCTGTGGTGCGTGTAACAGCGTGATAAAATACAAAAAGTGATTATTTTTGACTTGAATTATATGTATAGGTATAGATTAAATGACATGTAAACATTCAATCAGTTCATCATTCTATTATCATCCCTAGAAAATTTATATCTTTATCAATTTAGTATGACATTTTCAAGCTAAAGATGACTAAGACTAAGAGAATAAGACGTTATTCTCATGACGCATCAATGCGGACAAGGACTTTAACGTTAGAATTCCATCACGCATAAACGCGAGCACGGACTGTAAAGTGTTTAATTGTATATTTTGAGTTATGTCAGTGAAAAAAATGACGATAGTCTTACTATCGTGATGGACATGATTTTCTTTGAATAACCGTGAAACACGGAGGTTTATGCGTAAAATTTCTCTATTTAAATTTGCATGTTTTATTGATAATCGTGTCTTTCATAGCCGAGTTTTAATATTTTTAACGCCCGATTTATAAATCGTGATGAAACTCTTGTACATTTCAATTTTAGTCGTAAACAAATATTCGGCCAGATTGGGAACGATGCGAGCTTTTTGCCCGGGTCTCAAAGAGGATCTCGGTAAAAAATAACGGGCATTAAGCCCGTAATTAATTTAATTAAAAAGATATGCTCGACGTTCTGGTTTCTATGGCGTCAATTTGTAAAAGGGTGCAATTAGTGTTGGATTAGAAGCGAATCGCGCTTCCACGTCGGTGGCTAGCGAGCTGATTGATGAATTGACAAAGTAAATGATGGAACGTCCGAACCCGTTTTTGGGCCTCGACGAAACGGGACCCGACACATTAACAAATGCTCGCCGAAGACTCTGGTCATAATATTGGTATTTTTTCCCTTCTTTCTTATTGAAGACTTATTCAAATGTACTTCCTGGCAGCGGCAATTGTGTTTCGCATTCCGGTCGGGTGGTTCTGCACAGGTCGCTCTTTCTCACCGGTGCGTTCACACTCGGCAGCCAAATCCTCAAGTTGCTGGCCACCACTAATTTGCTGTACTTTGTAGCTGGCACTGTTTATTTTGCTTTATTCATTATTCGTGTACGGCTGGTGCAATGAACTCCGGTCATCACATACTGGAGGAGCGTCTCCGGGTGACGATGGAACGATGACTCAAAATGATGACCCATCAAGGATCGCACAAAGCCTTCTTTGTGCTGGCGTTTCATGTAATATCAGACGAAGATCTGATACAGTTTTTGTGGGGATTTCATTTTGTGAATGAGATTTTTTGCCGATTTGTCCATTGGTATATTTTCCTGACTAATTGGACTCGATTAGGGATCCTACCTAAGCTTTTGCAGATTATGGATATATCCCGTTAATATTTTGTAGTGTTACAGGGTGCGGCAGGGAAACTGCCTTATTTTAAAAAATAATAACAAACAGTATATGAGATATCAGTTTAATGTTTTTTTCATGTTACGGAGGGACATTTAAAGTTTTAAAAATTTTACTTAAAAATCATATCATTAAGATGATCTTCATTTTGGTCAATGCATTGAATTTTGAAGCTTCTCTTCACATTTTTCAGTATTTCGATGGGCATGTTTACGTTGGCAGCTTGAATATTGTTCTTCAATTGAGTGTGAACCCTTGAACGATCGTTGTAAATTAGGAATTTCAGATAGTACCACATACAAGGGGTTAAGTTGGCGTTCGAAGTCTTCTTACAAAAGATTCATCAAGCTTTGGTAAAAAAACTCTTATTCATTGATTGCTTCGCCTGTTTGATGTTTTAGGGTGATTTGATAGCTTTTGTGCCTTCAGAGATTTAGTGGTGCGATATTAAAATCATTCTTGAATGCAGTATGTACGCCTCTAAGCCAAACACGTACTCCTCTCTCATTCACTATATAATCGTTACTAGACTTATATAATTATAAACGTTAAATTCTGTTATTTCAAATGAGTGCCACCTTATTACTTTAAAAACAACTGTTGCTTCAGGGTATGCATTTCAAATAAGGAAGTTTTCATGCTGCACCCTGTATTTTAGGGATTCACTATTTTTAACAATAGAATTAAAGTATTTTCAATAGAAATCAGAACTAAACCGGTTCAAACTGTCGGTTTTTCGATTCGGTACACGTTCTCTTGATCCGATATCTATGGGAGTCGTTTCTATGAATAGAATATTACTTTTCACATACGATTAAATAAGGATGAGATAAGAGTTTTTACATTTAATCCTGATACTAAATTATAAAATAATAAATAACTTATGTAAGGGAACCAAATCATAGTTGTTTGTAGAACTTAGGTTTTCTTTAAAGTCCTTATGACGACCATCAAAGCATGAATCTTTGATGTGTCATATCCGATGTCGGATATAGGGGATCTCCATAGGAGATCTTATTTGGGAAATTATTTAATGTGGTGGTTTCCCGTTGCCTTCCACATGTGGTAAAGTAAGGATAGGATAATTTGGAAAGGTAGAAGAGGAGAGAATATATGAGTGAGTAGCGAAATTATCATTATATATATAAATTATAATTTAATTATTGTTGCAAATTCAATTAGGAAATTCAATCCAGGAAATCAGGGTAAACCTGGATCGAGACGATCGATCAAAAATATTAATATTTCCGATCTCCCAAATTTGTTGGTACGGTGAAAATTTTTTCCACAATCTGGATTTGAACCCGAACCTTTGCAACAAAAGTCCAGGATCTAAGCCACTATACCAACACTTGGTCAATACTTAGGTACTAATTACAAAAATTTCGTATAAAAAGTAATGCGTCCAAATTTATAAAAAATCATGTATTAAACATATTTGTAAAATTAATCAAAAATCTTTGAAATAGCACCATCCTGCATTGATATATTTTTGGATGTGGTGTTGCCAGACTTGGAAGGCAACTAGGAAGGTTTTATCTGAGATGTCCTTTAGCAGCTGATGTAACATGAGGTTGGATGGTTTCAATCGTATCCCAAAGTTTTCCTTTCAGGAGTTTTTTTAAGCGAGGTCACAAAAAAAATTTAGGGATGTCAGATCAGGACCACGAGGAGGCCTGGTCAGGAAATCGTTGACAACGAAGATGCTGTAGCTTGATGCGTTCGGTCTTGATGAAGATTCTATGCGTCTTTGTGTTCATGAAATCTTCAGTTACAATGCGATAAACATTCGTTTTCGTTATGTTTAGGGTTTGTGCTATCCATTGAAGGTTCAACCGTCATTAAGGAGGTTGTTGGATGTTCACTGCAGGGTTCGTCGGCGAACTTGTGTCATCAGAGAACTTGTGATATGGATAAGAAATCACTCCTAAAAACCTGCTGAATTAAAAGAAATGTTTCGGTGGCGGGTTTCCCAAGTTTAACACAAAATTTAATAGGGATCCATAGAACGATCTATTGCACAGTGTTACACTGCCTCAAAAAGAGGTTCACGGGAACGCACACCCTGACTCTCAGATAGCTCGCAAGCAACTTTTAAAGGGTGTGTTTTAAAGCTAACACTTTCCTTTATCTAATACAGTAGGTTAAAACGCGCTGCGATGTGTGATCGCATCTAAAAAAAATTGCATGCATTATTTTTTGAACGCACCCTGTATGTGAATGAGGAAAATAACGAAGCATTAATATCAAATCTTTGGGTATAAAGCACTCTAGAATAATTTAATAAATCATACCTACCTCGATAATAAAAGCGAGTTATATCCGAACATTTGAACAATAGTAATGCCATAATAACAACCCGTTTTGTGGGATGCAATAACTAAAAGTACATCATTTCCAATACGCCAGGAATAAATTTTCCTAACAATGCGCTATTTCCCCTCGCGATGGCCGCTAAAGACATAAACAATTTTAATAATCACGCATAATTATGAGAAAATTTTCGTATTCGAAGCGAGATAACAGTTTTTTACGTCGACGCATAATTTATGCGCGCCGAACAATCCATCATGCGTTGATATCAACATTTTTTTACGGAACCAATCCGACCGATATTTCTGCAATTATGAATGCATTCGAATACATCATAATCTCAGGCATTGTTTCGGCATTTTTGCGCGAAAATATTTCAGCACGAAGTATGATCGATTCGCGTTTTTCGGCGTACGTACGCTGAACTATCTCATGAAAATCAAACTCCCTATGGGAATCGGAATAATTTTACATAACGTATTGTTCCGAAAGAGCGACCTTTTTATGGCATTTTAACAAATGATATGCTAAAAACAAACGCCTTTTTGTGGTTTCCTAGTGGCGATTAATACACGATATACGTGCCGGAGAAATTGAGTCGGATACAATATTTTTGTTCGCGCGATAATGCGATTTGTTTTATGTGTGCGTATGTAAATTACGGTTGTAAAATTTTTCACACACCTTATAATGCGGAAAAAAATGGTGTTTTTCTGCATATTTTACGATTTTTGGACGTATGAACGGTCTACGCTCTCTTTTGGGGCGTGCGTATGATATAAATTGTTTTGTGTTTGATGGTACATTAATTTTATTGTGTAGTGAAAGCTGATTCAATTCGATTAGATGAAGATTTCTTACTGATAAAAATATTCAAAAAATGGCATTGATTGATTTTAATTGCAAGAAGGCGTCAATATTGAAGCATAACATATAGATGACGATTGTTGTTTACAAAAAAAAACTATGGTTGAAAATACCTATCTTATTTATAATAATTATAGTGTTTGTTTGGCAGCCATCGATAGGGAACGTTTTCAGTGAATTCAAAAAGTATATTGACTGAAAATTTGGAAATGAGAAAGCTCACACTTTGCCTAATTTTTGCAATTCATAACTATAGATGAAACATGGAATGGATGAAACAAATATGAAACTTCATATTTGAGTCAAAACAATGGACTAAAAGTTGATGTTCGAATTGTTTTGTTAGGTCGGAAATTTCTGGAACTCTCCTCCTATGTTGAAGAAGCGCAGGCGATTCAAGTAAATAAATTTAATTAACTTAGACGCAAATAGACAAATGTTATTAAAGGACGATGAGACTGACGTTTGAATTGAAAATAGTTCTCGGATTGCCACAACTATTAATTCAATTCTCTGTCAACGTACAAGAATTAAATCTTGTACGATCCAAACATACACGCCGCCAAGACAAATGGCTTGCATTTCAAATAGAAAATTTTATTTCAAAATCTAATTCACCGTTTAAGTCGATAACCAGTTATTGGATTTTACTCGGATCAACAAATTGAAAATCCCAAGAGATCGATTGCGGATCGATTGAATAAATTATGCATGCATCTGTAACAAGATGTTAGAAATTCTCGAAGGACAAGAAAAAATGATGAGCAGTAGCATCTTGCTCTTGGAAACTCGTTCGATCGGTGTATTAAGGAAGGCGAATAATTATATGATAGTAAGCCAATAAGACGAACAAAAAAACTTGAATAGTTGCTCCGCATATTTAATTTGTCCTTAATAGAATATCTATTTAAGATGAAATTGATAATTAATAGATAGGATAGGCGTTGAGTCAAATATTTGACAATCGGGCGCAATAAATCAATCTTACATAATATGTGAATTGTCGATGTTATCTGCATTGGTTGGCGAATAAAATCCTCGTATTATGTCTATGAATATGATCCGATTTTCTCATAACATAAATATGTTTATGCAGTGAGTTAGCAAGTCGTAAGTGCTTTTCCCAAGAGTATCGCTGAAGAAGATTCCTGAACGAGATAGAAGCTGGCGTGTCTGGTGGGTAGCGTGAGCACCGCAGCAGTTTTCTATAAATGATGAGAATGTTAATTCTTCGATGCAGCATCTCCTATGGATCTGTATTACGTTATTGATAAGAGCCAACGACTGGTTATACCATTGATTGCATTCAATTTATTCAATTTTATTGCCGGCCGCTACAGTTTCTCTTGTACGACATACTGCCAGTTATGTGGGACTATTCGATAATAGTATCATAGTACTTAATTAATATTAGATATTTAAACGTTTGATGAGTATGCACTCACAGGCTGAGTGCGCACTGAGCGATCCAGAGAGAGTATGCACGCACATGTGACGTGCAGCGCTCCACTGCGCTTTATATTCAATGCCGTGCGTCTGTTTCTAATTCAATTATCGTTGTATGTATAATATTAACTCTCTTAGTGCCAGGGCATGATATATCATCGTTGGCAACACGTGTACCAACAACGATATATCGCTGCGTATGCAAAAGCATTCTAATATTTGTATCGGGAAAGAATTTCGAGAGTTATATAAAACACTTCTTTAATAACTAAATATATTTTTTAAGGAATAATTTAATGCAATGAGCCGAAATCTTGATTTAGTACACGTGGTACCCTTGGCGCAATTCAAGTTTGAGGCCTCCTGGACCCAATTAATTTTCAGCTTGGACCAAATTTTATCATTTGTCCCTCAATATGCGCGATGCATGAAGGCTTATCAATTGAAGGTTCAACCGCTACAGTGAAACCTCATATTTAAAGGAATAAGAATATAAATTGAATTACACCTAGCTGCTGTTAGCTAACTGTCACTCCAGATTACTGGATATCTCGATTCCTTAAAGGATATGGGCAGTTTAGGACTTCGCTTACATTAGTTTCGGTTTCTCCTCTGATCTTGATGTGTCAATGCGGGAATCCATTCATGGATACAGACCTGGTTCTATAGATATTTACAAGCAAGAAGTTCGATTGAGAAGCGCTTATTCGAAGTGTCAGCGGTCTGAAAGGCGGACCGTTTGGATACATAAACATTGTGGTCACTTATGGCTGCTGTGGATGCATCCCCATCCACAGCGAGTGAGATTACAATCACCATTTTCTATATGTAAATTATATATATATTATAATCATCACCATAGTGCAGCCACAAACAGTCCACTGTAGAACTATGGATCCATTTCGTCTGTATCATATATTCACCTCCTCGTTCGCTCGATATTAAAGATAGCATAACTCCCGTGTTTCCTTGCCTCGATATAGAGTGTGAAGGGGTTTGTAAAGACTAAGCAGTTCTCCTCGAAAGACAATGAAAATTTACATAAGATAACCTTTTCGATTTAATAGAAAGGGCTTTGCATAAATACTAATATCGCATTGAAAATAGAAGCAATGCATTGAAAATGAAGTGCTTTGGAGCACAGCACGCAACATGTGCGGGCATACGAGCTTATGGGCATCAGCTATAAAATTCAGTTTTTTTGTTTGAAAACCAAAACCAGGGAATTTGAAAACACATTTTTTTACGCTGTGACCCGAACGTCTTCCATGCGTTCAAAAGCACAATTTAGATGCAAATACGCATTTTTGGATGCAATGTGATTCTTATTCTAGCCCAATTGTTTTCAAATTAGCGGGGCTCTTTGTCGATTTAAATATTTATAATTCTCGGCCGTATTGGGAAATAATTGCCTCATTGTTTGCGACCCGGTCTACAGAGTGTCGCGCTCTCAGAAAAACGGATTTGTAGTGTCTCGTGTAATAAATAATAAAGCATACAATCATTCAATTGTTCCGGGGGATTACTGGAATTTTACTGGCGTACAGATCTCGAAGAGCGATAAGGTCTAAGTGTTACAGCACTGTTACAAGATCTTTTCAGGTCATTCTCGACGAGATGCAGATTTAGCGCTCTTAATTAAATGCGGAAAGACAGCCGGAAGATCTATTCGCTATTACAATGAGTAATTGGGAGGAGATGAATATTTTTTAATAACGTGCATTGAAGATTTATCATTTTGACTTCAATAATATAGGTCATTTTTGGCATGCAATAAAAGGCAATACCTTGATATTTTGTAAAGTATTATGTCTGTAATAAGTGGTAAAAGTTCAAGATCACGATGCTTTGATATATCTCAATTACAAATGGGCATTCGGATGATGTTCACGTGCAGCTTTTAAAATTATTTAAAGAAATCTCTACCGAACAAAGAAATTACATTGTTGAAAGCAGAACACAACGAGAGTAAGACCGCTTTTTGTCGACTGTTTGCTTTTTTTCCGTACATATGAACAAAAGTGGTCGAGAATAACCAAATTATAAGGAAGTAGCATACCTTTCACTGCCATTAAAATGCCATTTCATCGCACCGACCTCGGATCAATCTCGAATTTTTACGTTTTTTAGGGTATTGTTTTTGACATGGGCCGCCTTAGGAAATGTGAAATCTTCTCTTCAGCATCCATGCCACGGAATCAATTATCTTCGTTAACAATGGGCGTTATTAAAATGCGATTAGTCCACATGTCGATCGATCTCACGCGGAGATACAAATGCTCCTATTAAAGAAGTCGCGTATCAGATTCATAAGTTTGGTTGTGACTTTGGCAAAAAAATGGATATGAAGTTCGTCCATCAATCACAGCGCGTATGATTCTTCTGAGGAGTACCTAAAAATTTGTAATTTAGAAGCTCATTACTTAGAATGAGATTTTCCCGTGCTGGATTATTACGACGTGTGATGAGAAATTCAAGAATCAATTTTGGACGTGTAGCACCGAAATGTTAGAAATATATACGAGTGTCAAGATTTGATGGATGTAGAGAATTTCGAATCATCAAAATTGCTATATGAATGAAATAGACTAATCATTTTTATTGCGTATCTAAAAAGCACTCAATAAGTTCGTAGGATTTTTTTTCTTCATTTGGGGTCGTTTTTCGCGATTCATTAATGAAAAACTCCTACAAACTTATTAAATTATGTATTAAAAGCAGCTTACAAATTTGATTGGTGGTATTCTTTATTGAATTCGATAACAATACAGCCTCAGAAGCATTCAGTATGAAAGTCAATCATTTGCTGCTTCATTGTCTTAATCGCATGATGATATTTTAACATATCTGCACGAACATCACGCAATTCAAACTCAATAGAAAAGAGAAAATTAGGTTATCCTCTGATAAACATTTTTTTCCAGTCGCCATTAAGTAAAGTTCATTGTTGTGCAACATTGCGGAAGATAGTGCATAACTCATGCTATGCATTTGCTCTCACCCCGAAGATGATTCAATAGCAATTTCGAAGACGCATCGAATAAATCTTCAAAAACGGCAGATATACGATGGTACTTGAAGCCGACTTAATGCCGACCGCCCTGTAATTACCCCCTAAATGGCAATAAAGCATCTTTGATCTTAAAATAAATTTTCTCGCATATCGAGGATACTATTTCGGATGCTGCGATCGTAAATTTAAATACGTGGATGTATTTATTATGGCCAATTTTATGGAGACTAATATATGAGCGTTGTACGCGCTGAATACAAAAATTATGACTTTATAAGGAACAAGCTTGAGCCATTTCTATGCGAATGGAATACATTAAGTTTTGTAGTAAAAAATGATTTAGCCTGCATCGAATTACGTTTAAATTCTCCATTGAAATGGACGTAGATTTAGGCATGATGGCCACAGAGCACGCCAGCCATGGAAGCCGCATGGGGTTGCTCAATCTTTGAGTGTTTTCATCGGCCTCAAGGTTAGCGGTCGTTGCATAAGTTTTCGGTACGCCCCGGTCAAACAGTGGTGGATGCAATTAATGCAACGAATTAATTGGCCATGGTTTCCCATGGACCGGCCAATTAGGTCTCCGGCGAAGAATGCAGCCATTAACCAGCCCTCCGGAAGTCGTAGCTTACTCCGTACTGAGAAATCTCATCGCAGCCTTGTGATGTATACTCGTACGGTTATATCCTGCGAAGGATGTGCTCCTGGAGGATGTGCGTATATCGAATATGATGCTCGTATATTTTGCGATAATTTTATTGCCACATGAATCTCATGGCGAAAATTAATAATGCACATTAAAACGCTTTAATGAATGCATGTATTTTAGTCTTCAGCATGAGACATTAATCGTTGACGCCACTATGATTTTGTAGAAGAATTCTTAATTAAAATCTGCAGATTTGTAATTGTTTAATATAATATTTTATCCTAAAGATGACGTACGCTCAAATTTTTTAAAGTTGTAGTGGCCATATTATTAAAGCAATTTCTGTCAAAAAATGTCAATGTTTTGACCAAAAAGCCTCCGAAATTGTATTATTTAACACCTTTAAACTTCTTTCATTGAGATGATCTTAAATCACAGATCTACACATATAAACAGCAAACAATTGATGCCCTAAAATTTAACATAACGAATGTCATTTAGCGAATTTAGCCAGATTTATGTGACAAAGTCGTCAAAAATTGTACTTCTCGAATACGTGCCATCAAGCAAAATCAAAGTAAATATTTGAATAATCTTATATTTAAAAATAAATGCCATAAAATATTCTTTCAAACTAAAAAATAATTGTGTCAATATCTTATTTATAATCTGTTTTATTTACATTTAAAAATTGAGCGTTCCTATTGAAATACCCCATTTGTGCTTCTTAACACATTACGAGCGGGGGTGCAACGTGCACCTTTGTTTCCATATATATATAACACTAAAAAATAAGCATTATACACAAATTATTTTATATATATATATTTACTATGTTATTGATCCAAAATTGTATTTTTTGAATTGAAGTGTGAGTCGATGCATATATTTTTTCGATTCATTAGCATATTTTTAACTTTAAAGCTTTTGTTTTGCTTCTCTGACACCCTTCTCGGAAGAGATTTAAATAAAACAGTTTTATGTAGCATTTCAATGATCTGTATTCTTTTTTGCACTCTTCTGCTCCATAATTTATGGCGCACAAGTGTTTATTTCGGACGAAGCCCAGCTTTCGGGATACCTCAGCCCCAGCTTTCGGGATATTTTATAGTTCATAAATGCACGTTGATATTTTACATTAAATCATGAAGGTTTAACACGAACATAAAATATAAAGATTATAAAAATTCTGCTGAAAAATAATATTTTCCATAGTTTTTGGTCAATTTGTGTATTGGAAATGCGCTCAATTTTATAATAACAGCGTCAATAAATCTTCGTAAGTTAAGTTAAATAAATAAAATGCGAAAAAAACATCGTATAAAAACATTTTTAATCGATCCCAATCAAAAGACAGTGCTATTCATAAAAATATGCTTCCCGCACTTATGTGTTAAGCAATATTTTTAAATGCGTATATTAACATTATTTTAATAAGTTTTGAATGATTTGCATCTTGTGTTTAAATTTTGGCGCCTTTTGTGCGCCTTCATGTCATGATATCAATCAACCATTGAAAATTTTGAACAAGAGTACTTTTGATTCAAAGATCAATTGTTTAGAGATCCAATGCCATTTAAAAAGTATTTTTCGCGTTTAATGCCTTAGCTATCTTAAGCTGGCATATCTTAATTAGCATATCTGACGTTGCTATTAGGATTAATTTCAAAATGTCATGTTTTAGATGCAAATTTCGCACGCGGATTATACCAAATGCTCAAAAAATACGCTCGAATATTTCCACGTTTTCCTTTTCCATTATAACGAACGGTAATTTGACAATGCCCCCCCAAATAGATTACACGTAATTACATCCATATTTTTTCCCGATTATTCCGAAAAGAAAGGGAAACGTCATGACCTCACATCCAACCTTCACGATCTATCACATTTTCGTAGATGAATTTCGACATATAATTTAGTCATTATGCTCAACCATTCTTGCGTCGTCTTGCTGTTCATCTTCGCGTCAATAGCTCGAATAAACGATGGTCGAAGTGTTTCGTACTTGAGCCACGTGTTGGCATTACAAGTATATGATGTAACGGGATTCATATACGGACAGATTAAATCCGATCTCAAAGACATCAGGTATTCGAGACGATAAAAAAGTCGACTCCATCAAACGAATATGTTTTTTTTTGACATATTCCGTGTCAAAAGTGGATATTGAACGAACACTTCTCATTCGGGCTTTAGATTATTCGAGCACAGTGTATGAAAATTCATATTTTGCAAGGAAAAAATTGCATTAAGCGTATTATGATCGTATTAAATTATAATTCATCGCAATCTAGATGATATTCGGTTGTGTTATAAATTCAAGAACAACAACAGTTAGAGTGGTTTGATAAATACGATTATTTGCATCAATCGACAAGCAAATAAAATGGAAATTGTTATACTATTTCTTCCAAATGTAATATTAAATAGCTGTTCTTTAATTTCATAACAACTGTATACAAATACCAAATATGATCCCAATAACATTTGGGAACAGCCAAAAGTTCTTTAATCCGGCTTCACAAGTCCACGAGCTTAATTTATTTACAGCCATGGAGCTTCTTGGAAAAGCAAGGCTGTTGTGGAAATTCTTTCGCCTTCACCCACGCCCTGTTAAATATTTATAAATATTATGAGTTTACCTTAGCCTAATATTAATTCTGAAATCGTACACTTATATAACAAAATACGTGACCGTGTCGTATGTGTTGTGATACCGGATCGGACACGGTACGTGTGAAAGAATTCAAAGTGGAGGATTCGCGTTATTAAAATACGTCAAACATTGATGATGTAATTTGTTTTACGCGCAAAGGGTTAAGCAAAAGCATTAAACAAATCATGCATTTAACAGCAAGCGACTCACTGGTGAGTCTCTATGTTTTTTCATAGAATAACAAATATTTTTAATACCTAAAATTATTATGCTGGGACACATTGTTGAATCCAAAAATGTCTTGAATTTTGATGTTTCCATCTTATTATTAAATAAATTCAACAGAATGATCTTAGCTACGTAACTGAATCTATTAGGTGTATTGATACATGCCATGGAAGAACTGGATAACTTTTATATTTTGATGGCGACATATTTAAAAGCCATAGTGGAAACAGATCCTCGATCGAATATCAAAGAATTATTGCAAGGATGCATTCACCGTGGAAAAAGTTCATCCCTTTTTGGACCGAATTGTAACTAGGTATGAAAAATGAGTTGTTTATGTAAACATAAATCGTAAATCGCTGAGACAAAATCCATTTCAGACTACGAAGTCTGGACTGACGACCCGCAAGATTCTGTTGTGTGTTCGGTGGGATATTCAAGGAATTATTCATTATGAATTTATGTAACTTGGCGAAACAATAACTGCAGATGTGTATTATCAGCATTTGGAAATGGTGAAAAAAAATTGAGAGTCACACGTCGATAATTAATTAGGAACAATTTAGTGATTCTGCAACACAATGCACGACCCCATAAGGCAAAGAAGACGTCTGAAATATTAGGGAATTAAAATGGGATGAGCTTCTACATGGATTATCATCTTTTTTGATCGTTGACACATTCTCTAAAGAAGAATTAAAAAAATCTAAAACCTATGGAAAATAGTTGGTAGTAATTAAGAAAAATATGTTTTGTAAATAAAAATAAGTTAATGCTTCGTAAAAAAACTGTTCTTATTAATATGCTAGGACGCATAAGTCGTCTTTAAATAATAAAATATATACGTCAAATAACTTTACGCAATTTCTAATATCTCTTAAATTGCTGGCGTTTATAAGGTTAATAAAATAAATTTAAAAAATCGGAAATAAATGCCAGAACGAGCACATTTACTATTACGTTTATTACAGCGACTATAGAATTTATTCCTGATTAAATTCAGCATTATCATAAAATGCGTTGATTCATTGGCTTATAGATAGCATTCTGTGCAACATTTTGCTGCGGTGGTCGTAAAATTCCAATAATTCGTTACGGTACTTAATTCCAAGCTAAATCCTTTGAGATACAGGACAATTCCGAGAAAAGACTTTAATTTTTTAATACACACTTTTAATCCCCATGGAAGATGTTATTTCGGGCATTAAAAATATCAAATGCCAAACGTTTAATTGCATATTTTCGACAATTACCTGGACAATTCCCAGAAGTGGGAGCCAAATGTTAAAAACATACCATATCTTATTGAAAAAATCCATTAATCAGTTTGCTTTTATTAGATAATTATGGCCTGAATACGTCATATTCAATATTAATTGTCCCCAAAACCCATATAATAAATTGTATAATAATTCAGTGTTTTTGTAAAGCTTATTATTACAGTTATGTCCGCAATTTTGCTTATTATTTCATCGCACATTGTGATATAAATATATTTTATTTTTGATAAATTAAAATTAAATGAATTATCGTTTTAAATTTGAACAGCTTAAAAAAGTTCTATTTGGTGATTTATTTAAATGCAGATGCGATATAACACATGGCGAATGATCGATGAAGCAAAAAAATCGATCGATCTTCAAGAGCGTGAATACGATGTGTATGTAGACGTTTATTTGAATAAAATTGGGTAATTATTATTTACGCAACATAAAGAAGTGGTCCTGCAAATACGAAATATGCTAATATTTTTAACGTCCATAAGAGGAATTCGGTCATAGATAATTTTTAATGAATAGGTTCATCGTTTGAGAGATGTACATCTTTTGGGCGTATCATTGAACTCTCAGACGATCATAAGACGCCGGATGGAATAATCACCAGTTTCACAATATCAAATGGAAAAGGAGCCGTTCCCGAACTTATCGAGCGACCCTCGATGGGCACCAATCGCGCGTTCTCGAGACAGAGACGGTCGAGGAGCGCGTGACCGCGATTGGTCATTTTCCGACTCATGTGTAATAAACACATCACGTGTGAATAAGTCGGAATTGACCGAAAATGCCCACGGTCATTGCCACTGCCCGGTTAAATGAACTCTGAAGTGAGCCGATGGTCACGAAGAATTAAACAAATCACGGTAATTATGAGGTGTTCCTCCGTTTGGCCGGTCGAGCTTCCATGCTGGAAGCTCCTATGGCGGATGAAAAAATGCGGATGATCGTATCGATTGCGATGCTGCCTAGAAAAAACGAAAGAAGCGTATTTGAACTCTTTGGGATGAGATGCTTTTTTATGCTTTGAAGTTAGATGCCGACTTCCAGAAGATTGATTGTGGGGTCACGTTAAGGGTGTTGGACGCGAAGATCGCGGCGGTGCGCGAGCGATATGGTCTGAATGTTATATTTTTCGGCTTATCGTACCTGGAAGTCATAAATAATATTCTCAACAATAAATTATATATCGAATAAGATATTTGCTATTCTAGAAGCAAGAAAAACTGTAGATAATAAGTGGGGGAATTATTATACATTGTCCTGGTTAAAAATCAAGCAAGCTTAAAGTTCAAACAAAATCGATCCAAATGCTAAATCTATTGATAGATGGTTGCTAAGCAATTGCTCTAAGCAACACTTACTATATTGTAATTGTAAAAATTACAAAATAAAAACCTGAAACCAAGAATTTAAGACAAACACGGAAGACTCTCTGATTTAATTACCGAAGGAACATTCTGTAATAATAATTGATGAAGAGGTTCGCTAGTGATTTCTCATAACGATTGCTAAAATGTTGAATGGTTGCAGGAAATAATAATTTAAAACAGATTATAATACATCAAGGTATCTTAAATCTACAACATCGTGAGCCATACAAAAACAAGATATTATTTTTGTCTTATTTGCGTTTTCATATAATATCTAAAAGCCTATTAAGCCTCGAGAATGGCAGCAAATATTTTTTTGCTAGTAACATTTATTTATTAAAGAAATCTTATATAATAATTAAAAAAATAATTTCCATTTTTTTATCAATTTTTGCCGGCGTAGATGTAGTTTTTTAATTCCCTTTTTGAAAAACGTCCTTTGATTTTTCATTGAAAAATTTATCCAAATGCGTGTTTACTTTTCCAACATTGCTATTTTTTTACGACATAACGTATACTCTAATGATCTAAAAATGTAATAATCCGACAGTGTGAGATTTGGTGAATAGACTGGATGACGTAGAATTTTCAATCCAAGCTCCCTTATTTTCGTGTGCTATTACCACCACAAATAAAGAAGAACCTTCCTTGGTTGGAACAGTTACTTGTTCGGAAAAAAGTCAATGGTTTTTTGTATAGAATTATTACATAGCATCCACTTCTCCTGACCGAGCATCGTCTGAGGCAATCAAATTCCTTGTTTGTGCGACTTTCCTATGCGACGAAGATGATCTTTAACTGTAGATCATATATAGCTAATCTTTAACGATAATTTATCGATTGTTTGTATCGAGGATCTGATTCCACTGTCGACTTCAGGGTATCATCATTTAATTTTTGGGGTTTTGTTTTTCAAACGATGTCCTTGAGTTCTCTATCTCCATTTTTAAGCTGTCTAAACCAACAATGACACTTGTTTAGTTTCAGAATATTCTTGCCTTCTATTGTTACCCATGACATTAATTACAGAAAAAATAAAATTTACAAACATAGCTTTAACGCCATAACAAAACTTTTGTGTTTATTGGATCGTGTCTCAACATAAACTAACTGTGAAAGAGCTTATCGAAGAAATTTTGATTTCTTTCCACTTTACCTAATACTTTGAACGAGATCTACGATGAAAGATAGTTAAAATTAAATGCACGCTGGATACATTTATGGCCAGAGTAAGTTCAACGTGTAAGTTCGAGTAGAGTCAGAATTACTGATGGAAAAAGAGACTTACGAAGCAAATTTGATAGAAATGATATTAAATATTATTAGTTATTTTGCAAAGTATTTAGCATCGAAGACAAGTTATTGATAGAAAGTAAGAAAGTGCTGGAAATTAGCATGATTTGTCAATACAAAAATACCGTCAATGGATGATGATGACGAATAAATCATTATCATGGCTTGATTTAATATAAAAATATTGTGTTTTTTTGTTATTACAAATATAAACCCGTTACATATATTAATGTAATTTAATTCTAAAATAAATCATCAACGCTTTAAAAACGCATTCGATTGACATTGTACCATTTATTCGATCAAATTGCCATAAAACATTTATAATTGGTCAAAATTACAAAAAAGGGCGGGGCCTACGCATAGCGGAAAACAAAAGCTTTTCAATCGATTTAATTATATCCGATCCGATTGGACGCAATTAGGATGCGGGCGGAGTCGCAACTATTTCGCAAAACGAAAATCGTGCGTAATAAACAAGAAAAGAAATTTAATTACGATGCCAATAAAAATTAGCATCAAATACAGCGGTCATAATTTTGGCATGAAATTTGAATGCTCGTTGACTTGCTGAAATATCGCTTTTTAAAGCAAATCCATTGAAATGTTTACAATGGACACGCCGAACAATGCCTGTTTGCATTATGTTATCTAACAAATTAGCATATAATACACATGCTCAGATGATTTAATCGCCGAGCATATAATTTGTCGATATAAATATTTATTTTTGGCCGCAACATCAATATTATATGGCTTATAGAAAGTGATTTCAGGTTGGACATAATGCGTTATGCAAGTAGGCTTTGACTTTCGTTGGATGGGTGTCAATACATTTGTTGGAATTTGACAGGTTTAAAACAACGAAAAAATCAAAGATGAAAATAAAAGCAATCCTCAACACCCAAAAGGCAATCAAAATGCAAAACTGAGAATCGCATAATAATTATAATCATTTGCACTTTCAGTCTATTTTAAGCCGTTGTTTAAACCGACAAAAGTTGGATACTCTATGAGAATATCCGACGTAAACGATCTTGGACCAAAGGTACAGAAGCTTTAACTGTAATTAAACCAGGCCTACATCCAAAATAAGTTTTGCTATGCATTTGGTGGGATTGGAAGAGGTAGTTTATTATGAGCTACTTCAACAAAGTGAAACGATCAATTCAACAAAATATCGTTTCCAACTAGACAATCTAAAGGATACATTTGACTGGGATGTTTTACCTCATCCTCCATACTCTCCAGATATTGCCCATTCGGATTATTATTTATTTCTTTCATTTAAAAAATCATATAAAAATATACCTTGATCAATATTTTGACAACAAACCTGGGAAATTTTGGCAAGAAGGCAATATGAGGCTTCCGGAGAGATGGAGAAAGGTAATAGAACAGAATGGATCATATATTATTCAATAAATTTTGTTGTAATACAAATTATTGTTTATTTTTTTCTTAACATGAAAACGAAAGAAACTTATGGGACACCCTAATACTTTACAAAAATCAACACTGATTGACTCTGACCATTTTTATAATATGTGATAAGCTGTCTAATCCCTCTTTTCTTCGTATTCGCTAACCTGGCAACCGGCATAAGCCCGCAATAAAATAAAGACTACAATATTTTCGCCCGATTGTAAAATTGAAATAATCCACCCGATCAGTCTTCTTCGGAAGGCTTCGTTTTGTAATGAGAGTTCTTAATCATTCTGTAGGCATGTTGAAATATGGCGTCCAATCGCGAGGCGCTCATTCGTTATAGCAGCAGCAGTCCGAAAAGCGGACCGATTGGACGCACAGATCTTGTGGCCTCTTCGTCCTCTTTTAGGGCTTTTTGCAGCATTTTCTGAAATCTGTATGATCATGGAAGCTCCCTCAGAGGCTAATTTAAATAGGTGGGATTTCTACCTTTTCAGGTACATGAAGCAAAACCCGAGAAAAAAATATTCAAAAACGCAGTTGAATTGGAAATGAATTTAAAATCGTTTGCTTTTTAGCTGGAAAGTTTTTATAAAACAAGGATTGAATTATTGCCTTAGCGATGGAAAGATGTGTTGAATAATGAAGGTAGTTATACTCTATAATGTTGCATTATAATTTATGCTAAATACTTTTCGATATCCCTAATATTTTCTTATTGTGTACCATCTGTCTATCTATTCTTCGGTCTACATTTGTAGCGTTTGTTTAAGGTCTGCATCGAATTATAGCCATTAACTTTCTTCAGTTGGATGATCTAGCACACGTCCATTTCGATCTACTCTTGAGTAAATTTTCTGAGATGTTCATTTCGTTTATATTTATTTATCTCAATTAACTGACCTTTCTACTGATCTTTGAGTGCTTTCAAGCAATCATGAACACTGTTTCCTTTATGGAGTTCTATTTTCATTACTATTTTGAAAGATAGCGAAGTACATAATCGTTAATGAAGTTCAAAGGCATCAATACAGTTACATTTACAAAACTGAAGATGTTCTGATTATTTTGGTATTGAAAACGATATGTCCTACATATAAAATTGATATTGTATGCAATTAGTAATGATTTGAAAGTTCGATTCATGTAGGAAATTGATTCGATTGTCAATTTACATATGTATTTCCGGACAACTTGTATTTCAGGATATCGATAATTAAAACATATCAGAAGATACCACATGCAATTCTAATCAGAACCAACTCTATTTGCATTATGTAAACGGTTTGGCTTTTTATGCACCACAAAAATTTGCTACTACACTTTTACCGAGAGACAAAAAACTAATTGAGCGTTCATAAATGCACTTTCTCTGTTATTGGAAATTATTTAACACTTACAAAGAGTCCGAGGCGTGTTTGTATGCGATTTAATAAAAAGCTAATCGATCCTATTGTAATAACGTATCGGCTATATCTAGTTTTTATGGAACGCTTCGTGTTTTGATTATGCATTCATTAGGAAAGTTTGTGTCATTTGGTGCAATACTGCATTAATCGTAGACGGCGGTGCCACTTTTCTTATGCAGTTTTCAACATTCCTTATATTGAATATTAATTGGCTTACCTCAAGCAAGCTCCATTTCTAACGCCGGTCAATCTCTCCAGATTGCGTTTTTGCATTCGATAAATGAGAAGATCGAAAAAATTGACGTACAACATCGATATTCTTGATGCAAAAAAATTTAAATGTGAAGGACTTACCTTTCCAGTGATGTGGAATAATCCAATAAAATCCTTTGCACACGAGCACTCATTAAAATTGATTTTGATGGAACCACAAGCTTAAAATAAATTTGTTCAACGTTCTGTTATTGATTGGTTTTATTGTCGATTGCACTGTCAATATTTTTATATCGCATTTTGACACTCAAACTATAATTTTATATAAACGCCTGGAATCGTCAAAAAATATAATTTAAATTCGCTGTTTGTTTAACATCTTAAGATGTTGTCGTTATCAATTAACTCGCTCGCGCGCTGTTATTGTAGATACACAGTTAACATCAACAGGTCAGAATGTATGTCGGATCCCAACTCAGGAAGTATGCATGCCAATCATCAATAGATGTTGTTTATTTACGTCCATCATTAGGAAAAAATCGACATCGACAACCTTCAAAGCACGAATTTCTGTTTGTACTTAACTGTATTAAGCAAGCGCTTATTACATAAGGCACTTAATGTGTTTGTTAACTTGTTTGAATGAATAAATTCATGTTCATTTTTTGGGCAAGATTTGCGCGAACGATGAGGCTGTAAATCTCCGAATGATGATCGTTCGTAATTATTTTCGAATTATTGAACTTTAAATGGATTTCCGGTCAAATCGCACGTTGAATAGAGCCATTGAACGATTACGTAATATAAAGTCAGGCATTGAAGATGACCTCTCTTTTGATGGCTTCCATTATGTTAAGATAAATGGATTTAAGGATGCTTTTAAACCTTTTCGGGTCAAAAAAAAAATGAATTTATAACAAGCATTTTTAAAGTTTCAGTACAAGATATGAGATGAATCACTTGAGGTCAAAGATTTTATTAAATTTATAATTATCATGCGCTTTGTGATGATTTTTAATATAGATTCACACGATGTCTTAAATTGATTTGACATCCACACTTAATTTGAACTTCAATTCAAAGCTCATTACCGTCTTTCACTACCACGAACCCTGACACACATTTTTGATAATAAATGAAATCACGCCAATATTATAAATGGTTTACAAATTGCCTAAGAATACATTGATTCTAATGGCTTTAATGTTTTTTTTTAAATTTTAACCATATTTGTGATGGAATCTTATCGATTGCGCCTCATAAAAAGAGCCTCAAGACGGTATTATTGTACGATTAACTGGATCTATTGAAAGCTCCCGATCATATAGCTCCGTCTGAATCCATCTCGATTTTGGTCCATGAATGGCTCATTTCAAAATCCGTTACTAATAGTCCGTTGGTTAATCGTTAAGCGAAAATAAATTATATTCCAACGGAATAACCGGTAGAAATTAGCGTACGATCGTGGCCGTATAGTCTGATCTAATTGCAGTTTTCGTGCTCTTCGACTCTATCGGAATTGTTATTTGGGAAATTACCTACGTGATTTCTTCGATCGTACGAAAGTAGATTAACGATCATGCATGATCGTTTAACAAAATCGAAATCATCTTCGGATCCAATTCTGAGATCGTACAGTACTGATTCGGTTTAGAAGCAAAACATGAAAAAAGACAGTTTTTATAGTATATTTTGCATCCAAAAACTGATCTAATACGAGAAAAAGGAGTTCAGGAGAATAAAATGGATGCAATAGCAACTGCCATTTAAAGTCCCTAATTTTTTAATTGCATTTTTCACTGAATGGATGAGTTCTGAATGAGGTTGATCGCCAATAAAAGTCGATACACAGTTAAGTTAGTTGATACAAGCCTCTCAAAAAGATCTGTATTTGTCTCCATCGAATCTCGTAGAACGTTATTGTTCAGGGTATCAATGAAAGATTGCCCGATTGAAATTTGGCGAAACACTTTCTGAATAAATATTCACCACAAATTATTCTACGGACACTAGAGGTATATTCACTTTTTTAAAAAATGGAATGATAGAAAATGTCGTATATGAGTTTGATTTTTTTTCATTTTTAATGTAAAAACAGCACGAATTTTTGGCACTATCGATGATTCATTTCGCATTCTCGCATCTCGAGAAAGGAATCAACGGTTTCTTACCATCATAAGTGGTATTTGTATCAGATTTTTTGTGTTAAGCGACGTAATTGCGCTAAAAAACGATGATAAGTGACAATGGCATAAAAAGTGGTAGTGATAGCTGTTATAAACACGAAAAAATATATGCATACAAGTCCGTCTGCGAGCGACTTGATTCATACAGGTCATCTTAAAAAATGAACCGATTATTATGATATCTGACTGTAACAAAGTGAATGATTGATATTGAATGTATGCAAATCGATATAAGAATTTATATAACGTGTGATGTGAAAATTAGATATCGATTATGTATTTTTACAGTAAGGAACTTTTTTGCATCGATGATATTAGTAAGCTTCGTATGGCATATGTTAAAATTCAAGATCGCACATTTGATGTTAATATAAAGCGAAAAAAATCATAATTTAAGATTAAAATAAATTTAAAAAATGCAGCCAAATCAAGAATATAGCGATGTAGCTTTCAATTTGTATCCATGTCAACTTTGCATTTACGCCCAAGATTCTTAATTATTTCGGTTAAAATCACAGTTATGACCGCAGCTGATTTTACTCCATATCGAATTTCTCTCGGGTAAAAAATGTGTTTGTTCGAGTGTCGGCAATTAATTGGCGAAGAGTGGAATACCTCTTGGCTTAATGAAAACGCATGCAATTATGCGATGTGCAGCCAATATTCTCACGATTTTTCAACACAATAAACAACAGAGTCGATCGCGAATTGCACTGGCATTTAAATAAACATAAAAAAACTGGGCCCGACGACTTATACGGTCCCACTCACGTCCGCTGACGTTCAATGCTTGAACGCGACTGAGTATCGCATCGAGATGTTGAACCTGCCGCTATAAACAGAACCTGACTCGGGGTTCAATTTTTCGCGCGTAAATATTGCCATAATTAATGCTCAAATCTTGCATAAAAATATCCGTCGTGTACTTATTGAAAACATGCAAAATTATATTAAAGGCATAAATATTCAAAAATTTTAAAGGGGCGATATATGTACGAATACATAGACAATGTCTAATTAAATTAGCGAAATTAATTATGAATATTATTTACATCATCTGCATTTAAGAAATGATTTTATTAAGTCTGATTTTAATAGTATTTAACGATTTTTATACAAGGAAAATCATCGAAAATATATGTCATTGGATCGTCAGACTTAATAACTTATGATCAGTTAAGAATCAATATTTGTTCCTTTGCGGTAAATTAATGATTTTCAGTGCTTGGATTGGCTTCGGACCCATTGATATAATGAGTCATTCACTGGCGATTCCATTTAGAATTGCACAAAGAAGCGTTCACACACGTTACGAAGAAGCTAACAGCAGACAACAATTTGGATTCAGGAATGGCGTAGTTACACGAGAAGCACACTTCTGCATGCAGACGATACAACAAAGCTAGTAAACTTGTCTACGTCTTCAGGAGGATGTATAATCATTAGCGAGGATGTATTATCGTTTTTACTTTCTTCGACTCTCCATATAAGAAGGAATCAAACCATTAACAGTGTTGATGTGAATAACACTTGATCTGATGATTGAAGAATTTGTTCAGTATGTATAAAATTTGGATATTATAAACTGTCGCTTTATACATATTAGAATCATTTGGGATGATATTTATTAGACTGAAGAGATATTTTTTTATGATATTTTTTTGATTATTTTGGATGAAAAAATATAAAATTGATAAATGAGGACGTCACCAATATCTGGCCTCAAGCTTCCTTAATAAATATATGAAATCATATATTGAACAATTAAGGGTGTTTTTTAAAAAAGACTAAAGAACACATAATTGATAAATTTATCTTTCAATGGGGGTGCTTAAATTTCTTATACTATAGCGGCTATATCATTAAGGCTACATTTATAAAATTTATTGTGAATTGTTTAATAGTATATGGCAAATTTTTATGGAAGGTTATAATTTTGAAAAATGTGTGCAAATTACGTGCCATACAACACATGCTACGATGGACATTCGGCCTAAGCGATTTTTGGGCATGAATACCGAGATTTAACGCCTTTAGCCTTCTTTCTTTGAATTTTAAATAGCTGGTATTTGCGTATATACTACAAATAATTGATGCTATAAAAGTCAACACAATGTACGCTATCCAGCAAATAATAAATACACGTCGAAGATAATGAGAAACTGTGGAATTCTCAGAATATCGTTTATATTTAATAAATACGTGTTGTAAGTTTTTCGTAAATTTAATGCAGACGTTTCAAAAAATTAGAAAATCAGTCGTGGTTATAATCATTATAATGTTTTTCACTCACGAGAATCGATTAACGTTAGATTAAATTGTTTTTGGATTCCAAAATCGCTTGTTCTTTATCGTTTTTGATATAATTTACGTTCAAGTAAGTAATATAAGATCGCTGCACTTTAAACAAGTATCACACCTCATGTATGAGAGGCATTTGATCTTCTTGCAGAGTATCGTTTACATCTGACACAAGCTGCGATGAAAACGCTACATTCTTGTACAAATATCAGCAATTTGTCACGAGATACAATATCTATAATGCTCGTAACATTACTGGTTTTTGTATAAAACCAGATGGGAGAAAATCAAGATTTTCAACCACAAAATTTTAATTTGCATCATTATCATGTGTGGATTGATCTTCATTTCGTTTCTATGTTGTGGTTATTTGATTAGAAATTGTGTGCTTTAAATCGATATTTGAATCCTCTCGACCGCTCATTTTGTTTAGAAATCTTTCTGTCGTTGATTGATTACTTATTGTGCATGATCTGTGACATAGTTTTCGAATATCACTTTTAAAATGAATCGACGCAATCATATGGAGTTAGAAAATCATTGATTATAGAGAACATATTGGCATTTAAATTGAGCTGAATACAATGCACTTTGTCATGGAAAGATTAGTTGAGCTTAAACAAGCTTAGTTCTTATTTATTTTTGTAGCCTGGTAAATGTGCAATATAATGAAGTTCAAGCCATTCAAATAGATTATGGGTTCTATATGAAGCTATCCATAATAGCTTTCTGAAACAAGCTCTTGATGTGTTTTGCATTCGAGTGTTGAACTCTTTACGAGCACATTAAAAGTAATGGACACTCGGCTTATTAAATTAAAAACCAACCCAAAACATGATTGAGTCATTAAAAACCATGATGCATATTTACACGTGGAAAGGCAGTCCGTGTCTGATCGTTTCTCATTATTCAAGATGTAAATTCTAATGCAGCAATTGCCACATGTGGACGTCGCTCCGTTTGGAAACATCTTCAATTTTGGATGCCGTCCTTAAATCATAAAAAAATAGCTCTTGTCACGTTTCATCGTTACGAAATTATACACTTCTTTTCCTGTCGTAAAAACGGTAAATGAAGATTGAAAGGTCGTTGATACGGGAAATTGTGAATAAAGAGCACAGGAATAATTAATGCCTACGACAAATAAACAGCGATGATACAAATTGGATTTTTGTATGAAAATTAATTTAGAGACATGAACGAGCGGACTGGCAGCAAACCCGAAACAGGTTTTATCTGCATTTTTAGAATCGGTTCAAATTAATTAGCTTCTTGATAAAACATGTTAATTTGATTGCTTGCAGACAAAACATCGTGTTTTGTTCAATGTTTGAATACATATTTTTAGTATTGCTCATAGAACTGTATTTAAAATTCGCAGTTATGTGATCCTAAACAAATTGGAGCACTGACAAGAGAATCGTGTAAATATCTTAATTATCATTCCATTTAACATCTTAATCATTCTATTAAACTATACTAAATGCTGAAGATACTGGGGAATGTTGCAAAAATATTTTGATGAAGCTCACTAGAATATTTTTAAAAGCTAAAAAATATTATGCTAAGGTCAATATTGTTGAATCCAAAAATATCTAACTCATTTTAATGAATCTTGGCATTACTAAAATATAATAGAATATAATGGTGTTATTATAGAATATAATATAAACAAGAGCTTCACAAGTACTTTATCGGTATCTTTATACCATAAAATTTATAAAGATCTTTCAGCTAAAAGCAATCGATCAAATATTACAGATTTCCTATAATATATAGAATATCATATCATCAAGATGCTGTTGAATAACATTTAAGATGTTACGTTGTTATAGTATTTGTTTGGCAGCCATCAAAAGGGTGAACATTCTTAGTGAGTTTGTAAACTCTTGAAAAAAATTAGTCATCCTAATGTGATACAATACTTTTATTTGAAAGTTCTCAGTCCAACCGATATCAAAGCCGAGCTAGATTCTATTCTGGGGAAATCTGTTTCTTTGTTTACAATAGTAAAATATTGGGTGGCAGAGTTTAAACGAGACCGTACGAGCTGGCAAGACAAACATCGCAGTGGTCGATCAAATGAGTCGACCACGTCAGAAATTATGAAGAAAATCCACAAAATGATATTGGATGACCAACAATTGAAAGAGAGCAAGGTAGTAGATATGATGGGCATTTTAAAAAGTGCTTTGTATTGCACATTGACTGAAAATTTGGATATAAGAAAGCTGTGCGCATGATGGGTACCGCGTTTGCTCATAATGGAACAAAAATAGCATTGTGAGCCGTGTTTCTTCTTGAGAATTATTTCTTAAGAATATCTCGAGTAATGTGTAAAATCGAGAATTCTCATTTCTCGAGAAATTTCCTTCTTTTTTTTGGAGAAATTTTGTAAATATTTTTTATTAAATACAATAAAATTTTTGTGATTATTTTTTATACAAATCTGAAATTTCTGCCAAAATGCATTCTATTTGAAAGTTTTTAATAGGGTTATCTTATCTTTGTTTAAGAAATATCTATACTTTCTAAGAAAGTCGAATACTGATAACCGGTATAATCGTTAATTCAATCGAGTTTTTGCGATATTTCGCAGCAATAAAGCTGAATTTTTGCATCGATTCATAACCATGGATGGAATATGGGTCCAACACTTAATACCTAAGACAAAGAAACATTCAAAACAATGGATTGCATGGGAAGAATCGGTTCTTAACAACTCAAAGATAGCTTAGGCCAAAATCAATGCGTTAAGGTCCGAATTGCATCTTGATGCACCCTATTTGCCAAATTAATCCCCCTTTGGATTATTTTCTTAAATATTTGCCAACTATGAATAGGAGAAATCAGAGGTTGATGGCTATTTTGAGGAGCTCAGCGGTTCTCTCTTTTTTTTTTAAACTAAACCCAGTTTTTCATTATTTAAATATGTCATTTTGCGGCGAATTTTTACTAGATCTTTGTGCAAATCAACAGGGATAAGCAAAAGAAAAACTTATTGCAAACGTGAACCTCTTAAATATTATGTTCTTGGATAAAAACGCATTCAATGACAAATATACTTAATAATTAGTTTCAATAAATACATTCTTCTTATCTTTTTAAGAACTCATTGACCATATTATTTATGAGATTAACCAATTTATTTAATTTTTGCTTTCCATTTTTAGCAATTGTTCATAGAATTGGAATGCCTTTGTGGTTTAGCGAATCAAAACTACTACGTTTCTTTATAAAAATATTTCATAGTAACCTATTTAGTTGAAATTTGATTTCATTATGTCAGTAAAAAATATTTATTTAAATAGAAAATTTGCTTTCTATTCGTAAACAATTTGCTCTGTCTTTATTCTCACAAATGTGCAAAAAATGACACCCTTTTTAATATCGACATCGGCGGTTTCAATTGATGTAGCAAATTTAACCATAATTGCAATTTTACAAAAACATAATGAAACAATGCGATAAATTGGGGTTGATATCGAAGACGTGATCATCGATTGTAATTGATCTTCTGTGATATTTATCTTTGCTATACTAATAATAAGAGGTCTTTGTTCTGAATCCAATTGGAGTTGTATGTAAATTTGAAATAATTCAAATATTCCGATTATTAACCCATGCGGTCCATTGAAAGTTGCAGACATCCATGGTAGATAAAAGAGTCATTGACGTTCTATAAAACTATATCACAGTCTAACGAAGATCCATCTACCATTTAAACAGAGATGTTCAATTAAATATAGCATCATTTGTTAGCATATAAATTACAATGCGATGTGCAGCTGACTATATGAATATTTTTCAGACGAGGCCGACAAGCCTAACCCAAATCTGTCATAGTTTTTTCATGCTACAGTAGAATGCAAGTTTTTGGGCATGGATGTGTCATGTTGAATTTGCGTATTTGAAATGAAGAATGCAAATTTTTTTCGTCATTGTTGAGATATAAGAACAGATGCTATTTAGCCTTTGAATGATGGCTTCATGATTTATGAAGGAAAAGTTGAGCAATTAAATATGAATTCTTGATATGACGGATGATAACAGTGGTGATGGTTTTTATGAAAGTATTAGTTTGCAAAATCGTTTGTATATTTGTTAGAATAATTACAAATAAGGCAGTTTCGTTTTTTATCGATATAAATTTTGATAGTACGGATGAAAACGATAAAGTCGTTAAGCATTTTACCCTAAAATTGATAAAGAATTATCTAGATATAACGCTGATGATATGATATAATTTCTAAAAAATAATTTAAACGTTTAAAAGCTTATCTAAAAAGAGTAAATTTAGATTTATTGCATGATCGTATTGTGTTAGTTTAATTTAAATTTTAAAACTGCAATCAATTGAATCAACTACTAACATATCACTCAATAAGTTCGTAGGATATAATTTTTTGAATTTTTCATGCATTTGTTGAGGATTTTCGTTAAAATTGATGTTAACAACAAAAAGCGTTAAATCCGAAAATATTCGCAAATTTGGTAAGAAAAAATCAAATTTATTAATAATATAAAATTACATATACAACATAATAAAATATAATTTCCTTTAATCTTCCAAACATATTTCTAACATAATAACAGTCATTTGATCCCTATTTTGTAAAAGCTTTCCTACTTAGAAGCAAAAAAACGATGTTAAATGTATTTCCAGTTTAGCTGCATTTTTGATCCTCTTTTTCCCGGAGATTATACTCTATGGACCTGGAAATTTGCCAGTGTGAGGTCTAGAGTAATAAGAAGAATGTGGTAATATCTCCCAGTTTAATTCCAGTATTTTATCCAGTACTAATTTTAATTTATGAGGGAATTTATGAATAAATACGGACGTTGTTCTTTTAATTTTTTTGGCGAAAACTTCTAATTGTCAACAATAAATTTTTGCATTTATAGTCTCTCCCAGTTACATTTTTTAAATTATTATTCTCCTCCCACATCCGATAATATGCACAAAATAACCTTTTTATACTTAATCTGAACTTAAGGGTTGAAATTGGGTATTTTTTCGAATTTGCTATTTATTTTTTAATCGTATATTATCGTAAATACGCCATTTATCATCATTTTTTGTATTCTCAAGAAGGTGTAGTACGTAATCACAAAATTTGAAGGTATTCCCGTTATCGGATCATCCCTTAAGCTTCCATTGCTCGATTTATTTTTTTGGAACTAATATTGACATCTGCGGACTGTTGCCACTTCACTATAAACATATTTGAGGGTTTTACTGGCTTTTGTGATATTCAAAACCAATTTTTAAAAAAAAGTATGCAATAGCGGGTAAAAGGTTAATCGTAAAATATCGTTCTAAATGTTACACATTAACGTTTGTCAGTACTTTGAAAACATGCAACGGTATGCAAATAAGATACAGATCTGTTCAATATATCATTCAGAACAAACTGCGTTTCAAAAGTACACGTTCATGATGGATTCTCTCAATCTTGGCAGCTGTCAAGAAATATTAGAGACTGGTGACTCATGTTCGTTTTTTTGTTGTGCAAAATCACCACTGTCAAAAATAATACATGACCGCATTGTTATCGAAAATGAAACCTGCGCGTTCCACTTCTGCAAAGTTCGATATGGAATCATCATTTGCCATTAAAAAATAATACGATTATTTGCTTTTTTTCGATATTGTTCGCGATTGTTTCGAGACATACCAACACGAAAAAATCAATGTTGACGTGCACTGATTTCACAAAACGGCATTGAAAACATGAACATCCTATTATGGAATTCAATGAGCATAAAAAAATCAAAATACATCCAGTGTTGAAGAAAATTAGCGCCATATTGATGTAAGAGAGTTAGCATTGTGCTCGAAATTTCAATGGATTTAAACAAATAAATAAGCCATAAACATTCACTTCCATTGCGCTAAAAATTAATACGGGCTTTCTGAGATTTCCATGATTTTCATTATGCAAACATCTAAATAATGTCTCATTATATTTTTTAAGAAGCGGCCATAAAGAAGATTTATTATCACAGCGCATTTGCAATCAGCCGAATTTAAGTCTGCATTACAATTGCTATCAAATTAAGATGTTCAATCTACAGGGGGTCTTATTATTATGCAGATGAATAGATATTTTTGCGTAATTAATTCTTGAAGTGGCTATTTCAATTTGAAACATATTCCATACAACACGTTAAATCATACGTTATGCATGCATGAAAATCGTACATTTTTAGGAAGCATTTCCAAAATTTATTACCCATTAAAGAATAACTTCCATGTATGTAATATCATAAAAAGCTGAATATATTCAGATGCAAATTTAATATAAGGACGTTCCATTAGATGTGCATTAGAAAGTGATGTCATATTAATTAGTCGGATATTCACATCAAACGCGTTCATTTGTAAAACGCGTACAAATTTTCGCTATGATTTATGTTAAAATATTTAATATGAATGCGCAGTAAAATATTTTAATAGTATATTTCATACTTATTGTGCAACAAATTGCTAAATAAGAAGCAAGTAGGCTTCGCAGGAAGATCGCATTAAAATTCCCTACGTGATCTAGTCGAACGTTAGAAATGTCAGGCATGGGCCGGAAACCTTGACATGATTCGTTTATCCGGTGTCATCACTTAAATATTATGTGCGGGCACGATTAAAAAAGGATGTATGAACTTCCTATGGGAAATGATCAACGTGCCTCAAATGCTTATATGGAAAATTGTAAATATTTCTACACAGTCTGCCACAAGATGTAATTTAAAACACCAATAAAATAATTTTATCAAAGATCTATGTATGCTTAAATAATGATTTTGAATTAAATTTGGTGTTTGATTGTCATTTGCTTGATTTTTTTCAGTAGCTGTTGTGCAGTGAACTTAGTGTTAAAACAGTGTCTCGCATAATAAACTGCGTACATATTTTTTTTTTACTATGCCTATGTTATTCCCGTAAGTATAAACAATAAGTTGACAAAGTTTTATTGCATTTGGATGAACGGTATGCTAGCGCATTAAATACGGACAAACAAACATTGATTTTAATATATTATACTATGCCTATGTTACTCGCACAATGTTTAGCAATAAATGGACGAAGTTTTATCGTAATCTGATGAATGGTATGGCAGCGCATTAGATACGAACAAACAGAGATTGTTTTTTATATATTAGATTATAAACGAATAATGAAATATTTGGTCAGCATGATGTTAAAATTTTAAGGGGGTAGCGAATTTAGGCTTAATGTAGCCACTCCCAGTTTGTGAAAAATATATAAATTTCTTTGTATGGAACTGTGTGTTTCACAGTTCCAGCGGCTTGGTGTTTGACTATTGTAAACATGCGCACATAGGTGCACACGAGGCTGTGAAGAGAGAGAAAGAGCACTGTTGTTATTGCAGTGCCAATCCAGTTTTTTTTTCACGACAACTCCGCGTATGTTGTGTTTATAACTTTGATTGCTAAAATATTTTTTAATAAACATAAGTTTATTTGATATATTTTTCTCTTTCGTTTTATCACAATAGCTTGCGAGGAAGATGCATTATAAAATAGAGCCGTAACGAGAGTATGAAGTGCTAATGGTGAAGATAGTCCCAAAAGTACCCGACCTAACGTATATATGGCGGTTGTTGCTTATAAAAAATCAAGAAAAGTTTCAAGAAGACTCAGCCCAACTAATATCAAATCTGAACTAGATTCCACTTTCGAGGAATCTGCTCCTTCGTTTACAATAGGTTAGGTGACAGAGTTTAAACGAGGCCGTACGAGCTGCCAAGATGAACAGCGCAGTGATCGACCAAATGAAGTAACCAGTTCAGAAATGTTGAAGAAAATCCAGAAAATGAGGCTGAGTTTTTGCATCAATTCAGTTTTAAACATGGGTTCATCATTTTACATCTGAGATAAAGTAACAGGGGAATCCGAGCTGTTTATCGGTCCCGCTATTCGGATCTATACCAACCCGCTAATCAAAAGTATATGGCAAGATGCAAATCAAAATGTAATAACCGGAAAAAACGGAGAAGAACGGAGCGATCGCAAGGTCTGTGTTCAACCGGTCCGTTTTTCGGACCGCTGACATGACGAATGAGCGTGGATTGGATGCCATACCCGTACATATCTACAGAACAATTACAAACTTGCATTATAAAATGAAGTTATCCGAAGAAGATTGATCGGGTGGGTTGTTTGAATTTTACAATCTTTATTGCGAGACTATGTTGACTGGGTCGGTCCGATGTTTAAGCGATAACGAAGAGAGATTAGAGAGCTTAGTCTATATTATAAAAACGGAAAGAATCAATCAGTATTGAATTATGTAAAGTAGAATTACCAAATCAAATAAAAATCATGTGCAATTCTAGACTTGGTCGGTATTTTGCGTTTTGGGCTCCATGCCTAGTTGCGCCCTTAGCGGGCACCTGATTTGCCACCCCCTTTTTACGGCCCTGCTGTAAAGTTAAGCACTGATAGCCTGACACACAGAAAATTTTCGAGTATTTTGAAGTTATCAATGAACCAATAGCGATCGTTGTTTGCAGTCTTTGTTAGTTTTACAATCATTTTTTCCACCCCGTAACATTTATTTCATATTGTATTTCAATTATCATACTTGGAACTTTGAATTCAAAATAGTTCAGCAACTTTCTGCAGCTATTAGATCATAATTGATGAGTGCTATAATACAAATTAATTCAAATAGCAATTGATTATTTGCATAAAAATTACATTTCGCCAAATAGTGATTCAAAAAATAGTTTTATAATAGTATGGCGAAACTGTCGACATTCAGCCAATTATCCCAATTAGACATTTCGTTAAGTGCTCCAAGACGCCGATAAGATTTATTGAATTGAACATTTCAACAACGCGATCTTATCGTGTCGCATTTGATCGAATCAAGACATCCAAAGGCTGTATTTAAGCTGAAAAATAAGTACACATGTCGAAAGCGGTCACTATTCAGTGAATCCTCACTCAATAATTATTATTGAAAATCGGCAAGCAAAGAGCGTGGCCGAGGCCTTATGTCTCTGGAGCATTACATGGCGATAATTTGTCTTAACATAATTAACCCGATGGCTTATCATTAATGTGCCGAGTATGGGAAATTGCACAATCGCTTCAGTGGGCATGCCTAGGCTGTGTGTGTAATTAAAAAAATAAATCAGCCGTTTTCAAATTAAAAATCCAATCCTCATTCGTGGATATACACGGAGTGTACGCGTCGAGAGATAATGTCTGGAAGTTTGTGTTTTCCTCGTATGGCAATCCTTCATGTGGAGGCTGTTGCCGATGGGCTCACGGGGAGGTGTGGCTGGTGAAAATAAAAGTGAGGCGTGTGTATCATCACGACTCCAGAGATCTTGTATCCATCTCCGAGGGCCGATCTGATCGGCATGAGCTTAAATCATTAGTCAATAGTCTAGCCGAGGATAGCTGCATTGAAACCACGTAGTCGTCGATAAAACAAGGAGAAGACGTGATTTACTCACACTTGTGGAGAGAGCTCATCATCATCAGAGAATAATCAAAATGCCCAAGCAATTCTATTTCAAAATGGACGATTTTTTTAATTATATCAAAAGTTTATAAGAAATTTTTGATCTCGACAATACACTAGTCTAGCAAAATAATTTTTAGGTAATAAAATTTTTTAACGCCTCAATGTTACATTATAATGTGCCACTTTGATAAAAAATTCATATTTATAGTCAATTATCCTTAATTGAAATCCACAGAATGGCATTGGATGATGGTTGACTGAAAGTAGGCATTGCAAAAAGTGCTGTATATCGCATATTGAATTAAAATTTGGATATGAGAAAGCTGTGCGCAAGATGGGTACCACGTTTGCTCACAATGGAACAAAAACAGCGTTGTAATGATGTTTAAATCGAGTGTTAAGCCGTGTTTTACCACAATAAAACCGAGTTTTTGCGTCGATTCAAAGCCACGGATGAAACACGGGTCCATCACTTCACACCAGAGATAAAGGAACAGTCATTTTTTTTATTAGGTTGAGTACTTCTGGGACTACTCTTGTATATCAAACGAATCTCATCATCAATTTTTTTTTAAACAACATTGGAAGTGGAAAAATTTAATATTGAGAACTTGGAAGCCAATTCTTGAATCCAGGAAATATTCAATACGTTCTTATCTTATTTATATGGGTGTGAGGGCCTCAAAATTGAATTGCGCCTGGGGTATTTCTGGGGACTACCCTCGTATTCATTGCTCCCTAAAATGTATGTGGTCCTTTGGATTTTTGCCATTGGTTAATTAATATGTTTTTATATAAGAATCAATAGTATGCTAG
Source organism: Stenopsyche tienmushanensis (assembly GCA_008973525.1). Classification (NCBI taxonomy): domain Eukaryota; kingdom Metazoa; phylum Arthropoda; class Insecta; order Trichoptera; family Stenopsychidae; genus Stenopsyche; species Stenopsyche tienmushanensis. The sequence goes on along the minus strand of WACJ01000037.1, from coordinate 890,910 downwards.
GCGTTTACAAGCTTATTGTCAATGGTACAGCCAAAATGAATAAAACAAATATTGAATTGTTTGAATATGTCTACTTAAATTGTTGTAAATTAACAACGCAATGTCGCTATAAATTGGAAACACTTGATATAGTAAACGTTGTACTTAACATAGTGCGGATTTAACAGCATGCTGCAAATTCTCGGCTTTTATAACTCTATTTGTGTGCGGTTAAACGCATTTCTCTGCGAAAATATCGCGAGGTTCGATAAGAAAAAGATCGATACGATCAGAAATAATATAGACATAAGAGGAGCGTTTCTAATTTGGATCGATCGATTAAGCCAAGCGAACAACTATAATCGGATTCCTTTTCTCGTAATTGTACGACTTTTTCCGAACGAAATTCCCTGACCTGCAACTCTATTATGGATTCCTCCAGGTCTTATTTTTATGACACGAAGAGCGACGCCCCGCGAATACTGATTCATTTTCGACCGTCCGCATTAGCTTGGGAATAATTTAAAGTTGACACTAGACGACGTCCCCTATTTTTTGCCAATGGCCTGGTGGAAAATCGCGAGGATGTTGCCGCTCGTAACGAATGCAAGGAATGTCGAATGCTTCATTTGGCGTATGCATTCATCGGTCATACAATGCATTGTCCGCCGAAGAATCTTCAATATTTATAAATGCACCATTGTCGTGTCGGATGGATATCACTTATTGTCTTACCACAATATTTTGCTTTAACATGCGAGCAGACGGGCGTGTGGATAAATAAATGCACCCGAGCAGCGCCCGTCAATCTATTATGTCATCCGTTTAATATTTTCGCTTAATTGAATACGAAAATAAATCATTATTTCGTGTGCATCAGGTCGATTAAGCGAGCCACAGTTTGATGTTTGTCGGTTGCTATACGACTCGTTAATATGATGCGACACGGCCTGTTGTATTGCGTGACTCCAATGTGAATGTCTTCATACGCTTCGAAAGCAAAATGGATCGTATCGTTAATACATCAAAATGAACCAGTAACGAGTAATTGTCGATGAAATATTAATGCTTGATTAACAGTGTGATTAAAATATGTTATGAGATCGACAATTAAACGTCTCATTGTTACGTTCAATCGACGTGTATTATTGTTCTTCGAGTTGATACACATTTAAACGTGATATCCATAAAAATGAGATGCCATACGTACGAAGAAAATTTACACATTTAACTTAAATCCATCAAATAAATGAGCTTCAAATCCATATTTGATACATTTAATGAATGCTAGTTTTGTGGATCGATGTCTAAAACGAAAAATATTTGAGAACCGTTGAAAATATGTATTCAAATTAGGATTAAATTGTTATTTTATGGTGTAAAACCCACCCCGTGATGTGTTCATTGAATTCCGACTGTTCCATTGTTCATTGTTTTTTAGTCATTTCAAAGACAATAATATATTTTTATTCTTGTGGAATGTTTTAATGCGCTAAGGGCGTCACCCTAAATGCAATGACGCTATAATCGATGTCATCAATCTATTTATCATGGCGTGCATCCTAAAATTTAGTCAATGTTTGATGTTTTTTTTAAGTTCGATAAAGAAGAAATAAAACATATTTTTAACAGATTGACAATTTTAGAATACACAAAAAAAAATTAAAAAATTATATGCTAGTAAAATATTAGGGGTAAAAAAAAGAGCATGTCCTAGTTGACACGATTCCAACCCTTTTGTCCATTTAAAATAAAATAAAAAATATATTCTTAATAAGTATATGTGTGGCTATACCTCAAATATAGCTCCTACCTCAAAGAAAAATAAATAATTTTATCTTCACAAAATGGCGACTGTTTAAAAAAAGGTAATTTTTTGGCCTTATTTTTTCAGTTTTAATTTTTTTTAAAATAGTTAAAAAATTTTTTTTATATAAATCTGGTAGAAATCTGCCCTAATGACGTGTAATAGTGCAATCGTAATTGGAAACCGCGCATATCGAGGGCCGAAAGACAGAATTTGTCCCAAGCTAAAAAAATAAATGAGATCTTAAACTTAAATTGCGCCAAGAACCTATCAAGTGCTAAATAAATTCAAGAATCGATTAAGGACAAATAAATTGAATAATAATTTTTAACAAAGCGCAAATTCTAAAATTTATAAAAAATATTGCGTCATATACGTTTGTATAGAGACATCTATTAAATTATAATGTAGTTTAAGTAATATTTTCAAAAGGTGGTGAACTTTGCTAAACTAAAAATATATTTATTTTAATTAATATTTTAATAAATACAGCGTATTTCTATAGATGTCACTATAAAATTTTTCACAAATTTAATTAAAAATAAGCATTTTTACTAATAATTTATATTAATGGCGATATTAGCAATAGCAATAGTAGAAAAATATTGAAAAACGGATGTTAATATTATAAATTATAGCAACGAGATTCTGCATGTAATTACCATATAACACGGTTGTTGGTATTTCATTTTGTATAGGGGTAGAACTGCAATATTTTCTTTTAATATTTAAGAAAAAAAAATGTTAATTTAAACAATGATGATAGCGAGCTTAGGAGCAATAACTCTCTAATCTATGTATACATATATACAGTACATATATATTTTTCAAATTGTTATATTAATCTTTCTCTACCGATGATGTATTTACTACACCTCGACTCTAATAATGGGAATATCGATATGAAATATAATAGATACGAGGTTCAGAATTTTTGTATTCCTCCGTAATATAATTACGAATCACATCAAAGTATCATAGTATATAAGAATTCATCTGCAGCGACGGAAATAAATAATTTGTCGGGAAATCGGGAATTTTGCGAGTTTTAGTCCGTGTCTCAGCAGATAGGAATTTTATCAGTCACATTGATCCCGGGATGGTCTAATACAATGGATCAAAATTTTGGTTCATGATTGGATTCCCTACATACGGTCATATTCGTCATTACTACTTATCATCAAAAGAAGGCACTTTCTTATTGTATAACCATTGTAATTTTCAGCGCTTTCTATAACTGCATTTTAATTTTTTAAGCTTTTGTTAATCCAATGAGTTTCATGATAAAATTCTTAAAATAATTTCGATTTGTATTATCGTTCTCTGAAATTAAAATAAAGTTCATTTTACACCTAATTTACTTTGTTAATTTCTTCTGCAGTAATCCTTGAATATCTTCGTTATTCATATTGTTAGCTAATTTATTATATATTTTAATTCTATAGATGCAAAACAATGTTGTATACCTATTAATACAGCAGCAATTTGAAAATTGAATTAAAAAGTTGGATGAAAAATGTTTGTTCCTTTATTTTTTAGTATGATATAACAAGATAGATTTCAGCCCGCAAAAGCACTCGCTGAATATCTGGAATTTCCACTGCGTTTCCTTTCATCATATGGTCCAATTCACCGAGCGAGATAAGACCCTGGGGAACTGATTTTAATTTTTTTCTTCGAAGGTATCTAAATGCTTTTCATGCTGGTCACGGTTTTTCCTGGAGCGAAGCCAACTCAGGTCAGCATTTCTTAGCTTTCCCATAACGCTGATGGATGCTTTCGGGTGGACCTATTTTTTGATCTCACTAATTGAGAACTGTTCGAGTGATTTCAAAGAAACGACCACTTTCAAAGCCGGATAAATCCTATAAAATTTTAAGGATATTTTCCCTTCGTCGGAATCAATATTGAGTATTTCAAATAATTCCCTTTGATTAAATGCCTTTTAAATTTATGCTCAAAAGCGTGTAAATATTTAAGCGAATGTGGGCCATTTATTAAATCTGAAGAAAATTCTTTTTAAATAGGACTTTCGGTAATGGCAGAAAAGAATGAATAAGACTCGCCCGAATTAAAAGAATTTTGCTCGGTCAAATTACACTTTTTACATATCATTTACTTCATTCGTTGAATTAAATGTAGAGGAGAGAGCGCCTAATGTTTATAGAATAAAAGAAAAGGGAATAATTCCACTTGGAAATAGCGTTGTTTGCTCAGATCCATTGCGGAAACGTTCCAAAATTTTCTAACTAATTGGAAAAAAAGGTTTTCCAGTCCGTAGCCTGTATAAATTTTACGTCAGACAGGAGTATCGAAATTTTTTGCTGTACATTTTACATGATATTTTTTTATTACATGTACGTAGATTTTTTAGCATTATAAGTATCATAGACAAGAAATATTGAAAAGGCGATAAAAAGCTCAAGAGCGTTCCTAGAACAGGACAGTCTCATATATTTGTCGATATGATGATGCAATTTGACGTCAAAAATTGATCTTGGTTGTTCATGATTAAAAATTCAGAAGCATCTTCATCGTAATGATAAGTCAAGGAAACAATAAGTTTGATAATAACTTTGATAATAATATGAATTATGATTTATCGTAAAAAGCAGATATTGTACAATGATTCTATCAATACTTTTCTTCCAATCAAATATAATTTATTACCTTGAAACAATAATTGAGAATGAAAGATACTCCCTTTTCTGTATACATTGGAATGTAATTCAAATAATATTAATGAGCATCATATCAAAATTAAATTCGAATGCTTGATATCTTGTATATTTATCAACGAAATGATATTTAATTGATTCGTATCTATCAATAGATCTATGATAGCCTTATAGAAATAAATATATTTATGGTAGTTTATTATAGATTATAATAATGGAGCTTGGATTGGGATTTATACACCATCCATATTATTTAGCAAATATTGTACCCCCCTTTTAATTAATTGCTTAAATATTTATCAGGGAATTAAATGATGGTATTGTAATATTACTGAGATAATAAATTTGCGAATTACTTAAATATAATATATTTGAAGAGTAAATAAATCGTAAATATGCCAAAAAAAAAAAAATAGTTTTGTAATGTAATTGATATGGATTGGAAGAGTTGATAATTAATGGCTCTTGAATGCAGCTTTATCTATCCATAGTTTGCGACTGAGTTTCAAGCCATCGAAAACTTTCCTAAAATACGAAGCACTTCGAAAACTTAGAATTGAAGATCCCCATTGCGAGATATTTGTATTCGCTGTATAAATACAGCAAACCCCAATTATGATTGCTTGCATTTTTTTGGTCTTAAATCTTAGAGCTCCAGATTCAATCCGCCGGAGCTTTCTAAATCAATTTAAAGGGGCGACTTATTTGAAAGCCCTGTTTGTGGGATTTTTAGAGCGTTCTTACCACAACTTCCGGGTCACGGATGTTCGGAAACTCCTCGAAATTTCCAGCGCGCCGGAAAAACTACGGGCGCTATTTTCACCGGCTCAAAGCGAATTCCAAAAACGTGTCTTTGGAATTGGGTCAAAGCCGAATTTAATAAAAAGCAAAATTCCCGATTCGCAAAAAATAGCCGACGCAAAAACCCATTTATAAAAGCGTACGTATTTAAATTTGTTTGAATTAATTTGGCTCACCTGCATTGCGAAAGACAATCGTCGTTGCAGTGACATATGCTACAGCTGCAGAATGAATATTGAGAAGCAAAATCGGACTCGTGAGGATCGCTCTCAGATCCCTGAGGTCTTCGAGGACTTCTCCATCTGAAAATTGTCGGCGTTCCGATTATGATTTGCGAGTTGATGAAATACACGATCGATCTTGTAATCGTAACCGGATTATTATACCTTTGAACGCTCTTTGAATCGACATGTTCGACGACTATGTTCCATGTTCTGTGTATTAAATAGAGCAAGAATAATACTCTCGATGACTCGGCATGTCCATTGTGCAATGTTTTCTTTTTCCAGCGACCTGTTTTCCATTTTCTTCTAGAGGTCGTTGCCACGCTTGCACTACTCGAGTTGTTGCCCATTTTGATTTATTTATGAATAATTCTCTTGTTGGAATATTGCATAGTCTTTTTACTCGAAGGAGTGCCTGAAAAAAATAAATTGGTTTTGTAAATTCAATGCAAGTTTAAAAAAACTAGATTTGGTCAAATAATTTGAATATTTAAAATAAATTTTTAATGCAGAATGCTTAGTTTTATGTTTGGAATGTATAATTCAGAATATCTTGTTTTTAGAATATCGTGTAAAAGGTTTTTTTATTAGTAAATTGAAACAACCCTAAATAGACAATCATATTTAATACAAAAAATAAAATAATAATTATGTGTTTTGACAACCCTGAACAAGAAATGCTCAAAGCCCATTAATGATCGTATAGGGCAGTATGTAGTATACGTGTATGTTTTAGAACACACAAGTCGCCTTTAGAGAATAAAAAATATGATTCAAACGACTTTTTATGCTTTTTCTATTTTCAAAAGGTTAATAAAATGTTCAAAAATATTTCGTCAAACAAAATAACATATTTCTTACAAAAAATAAGGCATGAGAATTGCTGAATAAAAAAAAGTTATCTATTAACCTTTTGAGTAGTAAGCTAATTTAAAATGATCAAAATATTATCTGTCAGGACCGTCGCAGCGTGTATAAGGCTTGTACATAAAATAATAAACACGGTATCATACGATATATGCAAGATATTCACATTCAGAATTTCCGACCTGCAAGAAAATCTCTCCATTTCTGTTTCTCTCTAAACTCAACGTGCAAGAAACTCTTCGCCTGTCTCTTTCAGAGCTCAACATGAGTGTTCTTTCTGAGTCACTGAGATTCGATCGCAAATATACGACTGCACCACCATACGAGTTAATATATACATTTCAACATAGAATCTTATTTTTTTAGATTGATATTGAAGATTTCCATATGTATTTTCTAGTGCAAAACTTTATGGCGAACCAATAAAATTTGCTCATAAATGTACGAATTTAAATAATATTCTCTAAATGAAAAATTGTATTATATAGAGTCGTTCAAATGCCAAATAAAGAAGAAAAATCGATAAAAATATAGAAAACAGATAATTCTGGGTAAGTTAAGATGAGATTTTTTGAATAGGTTCATTTTAATTTCAAATAGAAAATATTCTAAACCTGATCAATGAAATTGCCATTATAAATATTTTTTTATATTTTTTAAAATCATCATTTTTAAATTTATTACCTTTTTAAAAAAAACATTAAAAAACATTAACATTCGGTGTTTTGACGTGATATTTGGATTGCATTAATTCTGTACATTCAAATCTTTTTTTGTGCGACTTTTTTTTGTGCGATTTCGAAGTTATGCGGGTTTTTTTGAAGCGATTTTTTATTTCATAAAGAGTACGTATTGAGATATTTTGGAGAAAATAAGTAACAAATCATCAATACTAACCGAAATTTGGAAAAAAATAATAATTTGGGACTGTAAATCTGATTTAGATTTTTGAAAAAATTATTTCGTTTTTTTTTGCATTTTTCCAATATTTCAACTTTTAAAAATACATTCTTCAAAGGAATTTCCAAAATTCCAACTATTTAACGGAGTTATAGTTATTTTAGTGACGTGGCAACTTGGACGGTCTTACCATAATGAAATCTTTTAATGCGTTTTTTTCCAAAATTTTATTAACTTTTTTTTAATATATTTTTAACACTGTTGACATCAAATCTCAAGCTTTACTTCATTAATTTACTTTAAACTTGATTTAAATCTTTTCTATATAACCCTCTATTATTCCTACCAGATTTATGCCAAAAATTATTTTTAAGTATTTAAAGACAGATTAAAACTGTGACAAAATAAGGTCAAAAAATAATTTGACTAAATTTTTTTAAACGGTAGGAACTATAGTGACATCTTTATTTATTATAAATTATATTGTTGGAAAGAAAAAAATTACATAGAACAATGATGACATTGACACTGGGTATACTATTTCTTCCGAAGAAGAGAGCAATTTTGAGTCACCAATGATGCAAGACGTCATTTAAATGTTAATTTTTAATTAATTATTTTTTTAATGCGAATTTGGATGTATTTTATATGGCTATTTTAGAGTTATGCGGGTTTTAAAATCCATGGAACGCATCTTCACTTTTTCTATGTAAGTCATAGCTTTTTTTGTGCGATTTTCCGCGGATCGCATCTACTGCACAAAAAAAAGGTTTAAGTGTATTTAAAAAAAATACATTTTAATTATTGTTGCACAATAAATGATAAACCTTCTTAAAGAAAACTCTTACATGTGTCCCTTATAATCACATAACATCAGCCTTTTATTTATTTCAAAACCTTTTTAAACATAAGTGTAATAAACACGGCATTTATTTTTGGCGCTACCGATACAAGATTTTCAATGTATATAATTTTCAGCCAAAGATGAGTAATAATTTAACATTTCGCCTCATTGTAGAAACAGCAAGGCCGTAATTATTATTTGCAAGGTTAATTTATGTTGTTAATCTGATTGTTTGAACCAGAATTTGTGTTTGCAACTGGACTCTTGTATTATAAATCAAGACTTAATCCGTTGGTTAACCTACAAAATATCTAGTATAAATGATCCAAATTGATCCATGATTAAAGATAATATTATGCTAGATTAACATTACAAGTCTATGGATTCATCAGGATGCATTTTGATGAAAGGATTGGATACATCTGTACATATAATTTGGGTCAATTCAGGATTCATCTGCATGTAAAATAGACAAAATCCATTTAATGATTCAATCGCATAAAATGATAGTCATCATGATCGGAATTAACTGTCGATCTAAACGTAAAAATCTTATGCCACATCCGATTACATATTATTACATGGCAAAGAAAGTATCAGGTCAGTGACATTGCGTCGCAAATCTCCATATCCAAACTCGTTTCAGAGAACAGGGTTATTGGGTAAATATGGTAGTTACGGTCAGTACTCCATCTGCTAATTATTTCACAGCCACACTAGAATTATGACCATAAAGATTCGTTCGCCCTACATATCGTACGATGGTCACACACAAGAATACCAATGTATTAAGCAAGTCCTATTTCAGTTATCGCGAGTACAGTTAAATTTGACGCCTTTAATCCGACGTTTGTCTCGAGTTTTGAGACGCTGGTATTATAAAATCAATCACTGGTTTAATCGCAGCGTCAAATTGCATGCAAAACGTCTCTATATATAAGCCGAATTGGTGCTGCCACAAATTCTACGACCCATTTATGTTAATTTTTGACAGCAATCTTGCCCTAGGCTGTCGACCGCAGTTCCGAACTGATAATTGGGCCCATACACGATACCGTTAAATCAGAGCCACACTCTTCATTTTATAATTTTGGGCATTTGAAGGCGACCTTTATCTGTATCACGAATTATGGCAGCAGATACGAGATAATCATTTTTATCGATTATTTCCCATAACAAAGTGTATTATTATAACAACAATGGAGGTCAAATTTGAGTTTGATTAAACTTTGTGGAGCAAAAAATGAAATATTTGATTATGTGTTCGAAATGATTTACAATGTGTAATAATATCACGACATTTCACTATTATACTCTCGATAGATCCTTGAAATATTAAGCTTTCCAAATGTCAAATCTGTCCGAATCAAAAGCTTCAACGAGCTTTTTAACCATATTTTGAATGGTGAGTTTTGTTGAAATTTTCATTAATTGTAAATATGCAATAATTTCCACATAATCAAATTATGCACGTCTAATTTGTACATAGCTGTACCTAATTGTCGATGTTTTAATTACAAAATAAATACAATAATTACACGGGAGATTCTAATTTTGCACCCGCTAACGGTCCAATAACCAATTATTTACACTAATAAGTGATTTTTTCAGGCTCGTTCTTAGATAAAACGTGTAAAACTGGCATAATGATGAATTTTACAGTTGCAGTCATTTCCTCCCACCCCCCAATTCGTATGATTATGGCATCAATGATAAATATGCGAATCAATCGATAAGTAGGCGGCATTAACGTTATTCTGTACGTGTGAAACACATGACGATGTGCAAAAAATGTACTAGATGCACTATTGATTTATAATTTGATTGATTGAATATGCATAATTTTTGCATATTCATCGCTCGAATAAAATATTTCGATGATACCCAAATAATACAGCATACGAATGCTAAAAGTCGACAGGACGTGTGAAAATCCAAATCCAAAGCAGTTTCGTCTGTATAATTTCAAATCAAGATGATCGATCGAAAATATTAATATTTCTGTTCATCCTAATCTGTTGATATATTTCCCCCCCACAGTTTGAATTTGGGTTCTATTCCTTATAATGAAAGCCCAAAAATATAGCTATTATCTCAAAATTATTATGCTAGGATAGCATAAAAGTAGTCAGTATGTCTGAAAATGAATCCAAATTATTGTTCATATTTTGGATTGATTTTATTAATTATATGCCTTGATTAGCGCTGTTCTATTTAATTATTTTATATGAGTTCCTTATCTTTTTATACGCAATATGTCATTCGCATAAATCGAAAGTCAGATATACATTCCACGACGATACAACGATATTACGCCACACTTGAAAGATCTTAGACGATTTTCAGACTTGAACGCGTCAGTAAGTAGGAAATAAGCCAATCTGATCTTAAGAACTAGATAGGATTTGATCGATCCCCAAAGCTATTCATAAATAAAACCTAATAATCAATAAATTACCATTCGAACTCGTATAAAAGCCGTATTTTAAGGCATACGTATAAATCACTTTTACTTTTTCACACAGCCTCATTACTGTAATTGCTTCCAACATCCTGCTTTGAATATCGCCATTTATTATCGCGGACTAATGACGACTATTTTGACATTCCCATTTGCCAGTGCCTTTTTTGTCCACCCCTCAGATAACACTTCATTTTGTTTGTTTGCTTGTGCGATTTTTTGCTCGCTAAATGATGAACGAACGAAACGTGTGCATAACGGTAATGGTCGTGAGATTGGTCTCGAAATGCAAATAGAATATCGGAATAGCTTTCTAAAAATAATAACTTGTAGCAGGTAAATTAATTCGCTTTGTGGATTATCACTGTAATCAATTCGATGTCAAAATCGGATATTTTTGCCAATTTTTCGCCGTCGTTTCGATATCCGAAAGGACATCTGTTCTTATATTCGAAATGAAATTTAAATTTGAGCCTGTTAATATTATTTATTTCATTAACATTTCTAACAAGCAATGCTTAAGAAGCGGACTAAAATATAATTTTTCATAGCAATAGTCTGCATTGATAGCAACTTTTTGAAAATCTGTGTATTGCAGATGATATTGTTATAACGTTTAGTGTTATAAATTTCCATGAACCTTGTTTTTGATTGATTTGACCCATTGATTTGTTGAGATTAAAATATATTTACATAAGTAACTACTATACAAAGGACCCAAAAGTATTCGGAAATTTTGAAACTTTATGTTTCTGTTCATTTGTGTTCAGGCACAATGACGGAAACATCTTTAAAAGTTTGTAGATCTAGACCCGAAATTAAGTCCACATCCGATGTGGTTTGCTGCTTTTTACGAATTGCTTTGAAATTCCATAAAAGCCAGTGAAACTCTCAAAGATGTTAACAAAAGTGGTAACAGTCAGCAGATGCCAATATTGATTCCAGAAATTTAAATCAGGCAATAGAAGCTTAAGGGATAAATCAAGAACAAGATGATCTTCGATTTTTTTATTACAATCTACAGCAAATAATCAAGATAATCTCCATAAATGATTAGGTTATTTACGATAATTTTTAGTTTAGTTATTAATACATTTGAATCTATTTAAATCGAAATTTTCGAATACTTTTGGATCCCCTAATATTAATAACTTATATTGATCGCCTCGAGCTTAGCTTTGCAACAACTAAATTGCATCATTATAAAATAACATTTAGAATAATGATGATTTGGCCATAAGTGATCCACTTTGGGTTATTACGACTTAAGTAATTACAATGAATAATTCATTCATCGCGAACTTTAATGAATATTATGATTACGTTTATTCAATCATTAATAATACTGCTCCAAGTAAGCGATACATTGACTCAATTAAGTGGGATAGATCGATGTCAATTTATCGATTTTGTACCGAATAGATGCATAAAACGAACAATAGATATTAACAGTATGCCTTAGGTTTAGGAAGATATTCAAAATGTAATATGCTGAAATCGATAATTTAATGACAAACAAGACAGTGACAAATTTTAGAAGGTGAACTAGGGGGGCTTTTATAACACCTTCCATATTATCTAAAATTGGTTTATTATGGTTAATTAAATTTTGCAATTATATTTTAGAATAATGTGTTCATTTTTTTATAAAACAGATATTTGTGTTGATCTATGAAATACGATATAATTTTTTGGTACACCTATTATAATATTTGCCATTTCTTTTACCAAGTTTTTTAGCGATGTAATCGTTGCTTTATTTGTCCATTAATAGTAGTGAAAAATAGCTTTCTGTTGCAATCTTTATTCAATCTCTTTTCTACTGAATAAAAAGTGCATGCAATATATTGCATCTAGTTTTTCACTATTATTAATCCTGAGCTGTCAATCTCTTAATTAAAGTCATCAACAAATGACAAGCTGTTGTCACCACTTTCCAATAATACAGGGACACTCTAATTGAATAAACTAACTCCATGATACGTATAATCAAGTGGAGCTGAATTCAAACACAGGGCGTTCAAATTGAATTATTTTCAACACACTTTTTCCTATTCATTTCCCATAAAAATCCAATCCTCCCGAAAGACACGTGTCGTTACGACGGTCTCAATTTCTGTCTGTGCGATTAAGCCCGACAATATCCCTTAAATGCCCCGATCCGGAGGAACAATGCGACCCAGGACAAAGGGACTACACCTTCAAATACCACCATGACATGTTTATCACTGGACAGATGTGGCCTTCGCTTCTGGAGTCGTCCTTTTATGTCCATATCATCTCATTAACCATATAGAACAATTACCGACTCAGTGCGCGTACAAACGGATCGCATTTTTGTATGAGCCATCGAAGAAATACAATCGCGTTTCACGTACTCAATTTTGCTTTTAAGGAGACAAAAAAAATGCAATTCAGCAGGAATGGCCTGTTGAAAAATTTCAATTAATTTAACATCACTTACATTGATCGTTTGCGCGTAAAAAGGCTCTACGTTTGAGGGCCCTCGATTACTGCTCGAGTGCAATCACCAAAGTGGACGGTTTCGATTAAAACCTATTTTTTAATTTATGCCTAACTTAATAAGAAGGAGATTTAATATTAATTTAATTAATTTAATAGATAAATAATCATTTAAACTATTTTTTAATACATGAAGGTACTAGGAAATCTGAGAGAGCGTTTAAATCCAGGTATATGCGTTTTTACTCAACTATTCCTATATGTAGAAAAAGCAATAGAAAACGACTAATAAATGAGTGAAAATCCTGTTGTTTCGTCCTATAAATAGAAATTGAAATAGAAACATTAAGACATACATTAAAATAATTAAACATGACGTTGCGTTTAGACTCTTCAAAATATATCCCACAAAGAAATTTTTAAAATTTAAATTATTTACGGAGTTATAGCTATTTTAGTGACGGGATAACTAAGCCGGTTTTAACAGAATGAAATTTTTAAACGTGTTTTTTTCGAAACTACCTTTTTTAACACGGTTGACTTGATATCTCAAGTTTTGATTACTTGATTTACTTCAAATTTGATATAAACTTTTTTTATATAACTATCTATTGTTCCTGCCAGTTTTTTGTCAAAATTTTATTTTTAACTATTTTTAAAAATTAAAATGTGAAAAAATAAAACCAGAAATGACTTTTTTTTTAAACAGTCGTCATATTATAAAAATACATTTTAATCTTTTTTTATGTGGTAGGGACTATAGCAACATCTTTATTGATTAAGAATCTTTGTATTTAATTTTATTTTAGATGACTAAAAGTGTTAATATTGTGTCAACCAGACATGTTCTTTTTTTTAGCTTTTTTATCTTTCTATATTTATGAGGAAAACATTCTATTATAAATTCCTGGAATATAAAGTGAATGATAATTTTTGCATTGACGATGTAATATGGTGCAATTTTTTATTTTAATTAAAATACATATAAAAGAAAAAGAAATTTGAGGTTTTGCCTCAAAATATTTAGTTTGCAAGAATAAAATGCAAGTTGCGACCTTGAAATTTGATTATTAGCTATTTATTAGCGTAAAAAAGATTTGCTAGTAAAATCTGAAAAATTAAAAGAATTTTAAGCTTAAAGTTTGAAAAATGTGACACATTGTTTAAGCTGTCGCCATTTTTTTAATAGCAAATTTCATAATTCTATTAAATATTTTTTATCTACCCTTCTTCTAAATATGATCATACAAATTTATAACCATTGCAAATGTAAAAAAAATATTTTATGCTACTTAATTAATAATTTGAGCCAAATAATTAAAAATAAAAGAAGGGTATAATTAAAAGTTATTTATAAATAAATTCCGATTCAATCAAGCTTAATATATTTTCAAAGATATAACACAAAGACAAATATAAGAACCAAGGGTTGAAAACGACCCTTAATTTGCTGACATCTTCACAATAAATTTTGCATCGTCAGATTATCATGAAAAGGGGATAAAAATTTGATCCATAAGAGCGTTGTAAGAGCATATCCAACTAAAGTAATTAAATTTCGACTTAAATTACTGATAAATATTTATTATTTAAACCTTTACACTCGTACATCGACATTATATCGCCAAAGATATAATCTCGTATACATATCATGTATTTTATTTCATTTAATGGTTTCGCTATTTACATATGAAAATGGACGAAACTTTGATCATTTTCCGAAGATGATTTCTACTTTTTCATTGACAGTGATTTAAATGCAATTAAAATATAAATACAACTATGATAAGGATAATTATATTCCAATTAATAAAATTATAAAAATTTCATCTGTAATGTTTTTAGAGAGCTTTAAAATTATGCGTCTGAAATTCATAAGCTCAGATGAAAACCATTGAAAAACGCAATTTTAATTTGTTTTTACGACTATATTATTTCTAAAATATCAAATAAGTATCTTTTTTACGCTGTGTAAATTTTTTCTTGAATAAAATATTGATAAAAATGTTATAATTTAAATTTTAAGTTTGAATCTGAAAAACGCTCTATCTTTTTAAAAAATTTCAAAAGCGTCAATATTTTCTGGTATATCTTATATAAATACATATATGCAAATCGTTGATGCCTTGAAAGCTTTAAGCGCGTATAAATTCATCCACTGACAACATAATCTATTCAAATTAAAATTGTCACGGACGTTATAAAGCTCGCGATTATTGAAAGCTTAAGATATTTCAGCTATTGAAAATCCGATAGCTTTTGATAAATTGTAAATTTATTCACGATTTATAAAATGTTTTCATTGAATATAAAGATGTGCCCTGATACAATTTCAAGCCGGAGCTTTTTCAATGGAGCTTTTGCGATATCATCCGGATGCTGATTTTTATGCATGAATATGAAAATATTTCGCAGAACGGAGACGCTTAAACGTTCATTTTCAAATATTCATTGCGATAAAAGTAAAACCGGCCATTTATATGCGGCAAAATAATTACAACAAATTATCGATTTCAGAGAAAATGAAGCGAATCCATGCAAATACTTTCATGCACGATAACTATGTACTTTGGAGAGAACAAGAAAGTTCAATTATAGTCTTCGGCGTCGATATCGACGCCCACTTTTCTATGATTTCTCCCACGCAAATACACATTTTAGGCATTTATATAATTGATAATTGTGTCTAATTTCCATTGCGCAAGAAAAAAGCACCGAATGAAATGGTGTGTCGCCGCAATTATGATCATTTGCACGCGCGGAAAATATTCGCACGTCATACAATGCTGGTGCATAATTGAAACGTTTTAACTCGCATTAAGCGATCAATTGAAACACTCCATTATCCGGCACCTTTCCCACAATTTGCCTCTTGTTTTGTGTTTGAAAATCGTGTCGAAATGGATGTCGTTGGTGTTTTAGTGTAATTCAATGGGTTTCCCGCCGAAGCGTCCCATTGCGTATTATTCACCGCATAGTCTCGATTTGCATATAAATTATGAAACGTGTTCATTCATTTATTAGTCGTTTTTTCGCGGTTAAATTGCAGAACAAAGCAGTTGTTTGTTATTTTTTTCACGGTTAATTTCGATGTTTTTACGGCTCAGAGGTGACATTATAAACGGTGTTGCAACTGTAAGACACAGTGTAATTCGAGAGCGATTTGAGGCCAAACAGTAACCATTTACGGCTTGTAAACATTCAATAAATATGCAATTATCTTATAAACATGTCCAAAAACATGAATAATGATAGCAACATTGGCATTGAAGTTTTTGCTATTATAAACGCGCCAATTAACAAAAAAGATCAAGATGATATTAGCGCTTCGTTTTAAGGTCGAATGATAGACATTTCTGGATTATTTTGATCCTACAAAGAATCATAATTAGCGCATCTATTTTTTTATCCAAAAACCTCAAAGATAAGGCTATTTTACCAATACACGTTAAGCATTTCTATAATATTAATGACTTAATCACCATTTTTTTTCGAAATATTTGAGAATCACGAGAAGAACAAATAAACATTTCTTGGTCAAAATAATTTCTTCATATGAGAATGTCTTGAATAAATATAGATAAATGTTTTTTTTAAATATTTTCGTGTACCCCCAGTAATGGATTAAAACCGCTAATCTAAATGAGTTTCAAACATTTTAATTATTTACGGAATTAAATCTATTTTAATGCATTTAATACATGGCAACTAAGCCAATTCTAACTTTGCTATTACTTTTTTCAATACAGTTGACATGATATCTCAAGTTTTAATGAATAGATTTACTTCAAATTTACAATAAATCTTTTATATATAATCCTTTATGGCTCCTACCAGATTTATTTAAAAAATATTTGATTATCTATATATAGCAAAATTAAAAAAATATGGACAAAAATATTTTTTTAAATAGTCGCCACTTTACGAAAAGTATTTTTTTCAAGGGTTATAACGAAATTTTTATTAATAATTTTTATTTTTAATTTCAGATGAATACAGGGGCTGGAATCGTGTTAACCAGGACACGCCCTTTTTTACTCTCACACGGTTCTAATATCTTTGGGAAATGGAAATTGGGCTATGATATGATCTTTTTGAAGTTAAAAATGATTGATGCCTCAACACAATGAAGCTATTTTTCGTATTATTCAATTGATAAAATAAGAAAGAAATGCGTGGCAGAAAATTTAGAAGCATAAGAAATGTTATTGTTTGTCTATTCATCGAGCTTCGAATCAAACTTTTCTATCTACCAATCATTCAATGCTTTTAAAATTGGTCGAATTTAATTGATTCTGTATAAAAAGTGACATAGTTTATTTACTTCAATTATCATTGTACTTCGATACGTACAATTCACGTCGTTAAAATAACAGTTGTTCTTATATGTCGAATATCAGTTACATCGTACTGAATTTTAACCTAATTTGCTAGCATCGAACCGTCCAAAAAAGACAATGACGGCAGCTCGACGAATGGACGATTTTTTTAGATTGACAATAGGATGAAAACGCTTCATGAATGGATCGAATTTCTATGTCAAACCCGAACTCGATTCCATCACATCTTTTACGGCCAAAAAAATCGGAATTTAACGGTTAACCATAGTTTTTTAGCTCGAACAATATAACGAGATCTCTAATTTATACTTACGACCTGACCACAGACTAATATATGGTTATTGTCGTTTATATTTGACCTGAGCACGTACTAACTAATATTTTTTATCACTCTAATGGGCTCTCCTAATTAGCTTCAATACGTACAGTCATCTCTGAATGTATAATATCGTATATGCGGCCGCATAAAAGTATAATAATGCCTTATTTTAATAAGAACAGCGGAATAATGAAGACTTAAGACGTCGTTCGAATATGTGAAAACCGCACGATAAAATTTATAATGAACTATGTAATGATACCATGGCGGAAAGTACGCTTGTTTGTTAACGAACGCAGCTTGTTAACTGTTCGAAAATAGGATTTTACTTCTAGGTAATGAATGTAAAAGCAGGTTATATGATCGCAATAATGTTTCTTTAGGCTATAGGGAAGATGTGTTTTTAAATGAATTATATTCTGGAAGCAATGAGAAGTGCTGAGAGAATTGCAACGAAATATTATATGAAAATATTTGCCATAAATCAAAAATGTGTACCATCAGTCAAAATATTATTGAAATTCAAAACATATTCTCTATCTATTAATATTCATGAAGTTAAGATAATATATTCATCACCTGCTCTAGTTGTTCTTCTACCGGACACATTGAGGTAAATGCACTTAATTTTATTTAATACAACTATAGTTACAACATCAACGATTTTTCAATATTCTGTTTATGTTTATAATGTTAAAATTTCATAAAATTTATAAAAAAATTTAAGTATTTCAGGATCATAAGATTTTTATCTTTTAGCTTTTATGCCCTTAAGGGAGTATTTTAGTCTAGAAGGGCAAATTTTGAGTGGTTTTTCAAGTTCGATAAAAAGGAAACAAAAGACATTTTCAGAATATATAATTTTTTTAAAAAAAGTTATAGGCTGGTAAAGTGTAAGGGGTATAAAAAGGCTTTATCTTGGTTGACGATTTCAACCCTTTTAGTTACTAAAATAAAAAATAATTAATTAATAAAAATGTCGCTATAGGCGCAAAATGACAACTGTTTAAAAAAAGTCAATTTTTGGTTTTAATTTTTTTTTAAATAGTTAGAAATTAAATTGTGACATAAATCTGGTAGAGACAATAGAAAGTTATATAATAAAAAGGTTCGTTGTAAAATTTAACATAAATTAATTTATTAGAACTTGAGATATCATGTCAACCATATCCCCTTAAATAACACTGTTTATAAAAACATGGATAAATCCAACAAATTAAATATATACACACTGCATTAATATATTAAAATTACTAACATAATTAACATGTAGTCTCTAGGTAGTTTTAAAAAAAATAGTAAAAAGTAGTCATATAAAAATAATTTTACAATGAAAAATATGATCTGAAACGAAATAATTCAATGCATTTGATCCGTTATTTAAGTGATTTATTGCCAGAAAATGTATGTTCTTTAAGTGATTCGATCGTCTTTACGCGATTATTTGCATAAAAATATAGTTTATTATAACAAAAGCTTATTGAATTAAAGAAAAAAATGTTAAGAATATAAATGGGGACATTAAAAAAAAATCTGAAAGTCAGCATTGATGTATGTTTTTGCGCGCTTATGGTGATTTACCGCGTTAAAAATGTTTTATATATACTCTTAGCCTCTCATGTTATAATTTGCGTGTCAATGTACGGTGAAATTGTGAAGAACACTCTATTTAAACATCTTAATGATGCTGATTTTGTTCCATTGTGAGCAAATGCGGCACTCATCTTGCGCACAGGTTTCTCATGTCCAAATTTTAAGTCAATATGCGAAGGATAGACACTTTTATAATTCTTATTTGTTGTTCAATATCATTTTGTGGATTTCATTCACGATTTTTGGCGTGGTCACATAATTTGGTCGACCATTATGATGTTCGTCTTAGCAGTTCGTACGGTCTCGTTTAAATTCTGTCATTCAATATTTTACTGTTGTAAATGAAAGAGCAGATGTCTTGATGTTTTATCTTAAGACAGAATGCATTATAATAATGGTTGTGATGGTATTTTTAGTCAGGATAAAAATTGTTTAAAGTGTGCAATGGCAGCCCAAAAATTATGCTCATTTGACTCATATTCTATAAGCATTTTTTATTTCAGAGTCTTGTATAAAAAAACCAGATGATCTTTTATATTCTGAATAATATTGCATTCTTTGGTGTGGAATTTTTTTAAAAAAATTATTTAAAAAATAAGTGCGACAAAAGCGCTAAAATGGATTGTATCTTCAGTACATCCAGTATGAAAGTGTTGTTATTTATTACTGCGCTTAATAATGTTATGGTGAAATCTCGCTGAACTTTCAGTACGTGCTATATAAAGAAGGAACATAATAAACGAGGCAAAACGTTTTTGTTTCACATTACGAACAAAAAAACATGATAAATATAAATATATTTGCTAAAAATATCACAATTCGCGCTTTGAATATGCAAAAACTCGAGACAAATTAAGCCGGCTTAAAAAATACGATAGCTCATTAAGAGCTATATGTGGAAAAATTTCAAGGTTCATACCAAAAAAACCATAATTAATTTTAATTACCGCCAAACAAAAACTTAATAAAGCACTGGGAATTTTTCAAACAAGAACGACGAGGAACGCTTGACACAAATTCTTGCATTTGGGGTCATTTTAGGCGTAATCATCGCCGTACAACGATGTTAATTTTCGGTCAATATCCAATTTAATTAAGCGTCGATTATCTCTTATTATTAAAAATATCGAGCACGTGTCGAAACTGATGATCTTTATTCGGTTTGATAGATCGATGGAGTCAATTTTGAGCGTGTATTCGGATATTGTCTCGGAAAGGTTAATCTGCTCTTGGCGTGCTCACTTGGATGGTCTTTCAAGATTTTTCTCAAAGTGGAAGGTCAATAGAATTTTTCCTCATTTTTCCTGTTTGCTTCGGTATATTTATTTTGCAGCAAATTGTCGGTCGCTCACTCAGCTCGTTCCAATCTAGTCGCTCGTGCGAAACAACGTTATACAATACCCGTTGACATCCAGTACTTAAGTGGAATGTTCGAAAGCATAAATAGAGGTGAAAGTTTCACAAATTCATATTTTTATTTAAAAAAAAAAACAATATGAATATAAACCACCCTTATATACATCAAAAATGCATTTAGTATTAAGCCCATGAATCAATGATAATCGATGCCGAATGATGATTATCTGAATGCTTCAATTTTAAAGTATTTATTAAATATTAAATAGTTAAATTTCATCGTTCAAGAAAAATCTTATTACGATCCATGTAAAAAAATGTGAAGATTTTACATGTCAAGTAGACAGCCCAAGTGACTAATGATCAGCAATCGGGCGCTCAAATCCTACATACGACTCCCTATTTACTTAAATTGCTCTCATTTACTATTTTTTGGGTTTAATGGCAAGAGTTCAACCATGTTTATGTTTATATTATAAGAGTATTTCATTTTTATAAGCAAATACTGCAAAATATACCAATCCATCCAAGAAAATAGTCTACAAAGAGTATATAAAGGTTCTTTTAAGAGGATATTCTAATCTTATTCTATTTTTTTGCAAATCTTCAAAGCTTAGACTTTTAAAAGTATATTCTCTAAAGAAATATTTAAAATTTCAATTATTTACGGAGTTATAGCTATTTTAGTGACGAATGAAATTTTTAAACGCGTTTTTCTCGAAACTACTTATTTCAACACGGTTGACATCATACCTAAAGTTATAATTATTTGATTTACTTGAGATTTGGTATAAACCTTTATAATACATTTTTTTATTGTTCTTACCAGATTTATTTCAAAATTTTAATTTTAAATATTAAAAAAAAATGTTTTCTTTAAAAAAAAATATTGTGATTTATTTTTAAAGTAGCAACTATAGTGACATTATTACTAAATAAGAACGTTTTTTATTTCATACTAGTTATTTCATATAACCATAAAGGTTAAAATTATGTAAATCAGGACATGCCCTTTTTTACTCTTTACATTTACAAATTTGAAAAAATACCCAAAATTTGTGCTTCTAGACTAGAATAACCTTAATAGGGATGATCGATTTTTGAATGAAAATATAACAAGTTGCGTGTGAGATATCAACTCAACTTTTTTTTTCATTTGAAATAATACTTTTTGGCAATAAGTATGAAATAAAACGTCGTTCAAATGTCCACTGCGACTTTGCTTGGTGGCACGTATTCCGGAGGTCTAATTTTCGATGACTGGGTGGCGTTCGTTATGTTGACTTTGAAGGCATCAATTGTTTGCGGTTTATACGCATAGATCTGTCATTTAAAATAGTCCCAAATAAAGAAGTCTTGTGGATTGATATCGTCCCAAATCCGATAATTTATCTTACTTATATATCCATTCATTTAAAAAATGAGCCTCGTCGCTAAAGATGATTTTGATGAAACATTTCGCGAACGGAGTACTAATTTTAAAAATTAAATTTAATATTTTATATAAATTATTCAGCATTGTAACTTTTTATAATAATTTGCCATATACTATTAAATCATTTGCAATACATTTGATAGATATTACTTTAATAGTATGGTCGCTATAACTTGCCAAAATTGAGCGTCCTTGTTGAAATACCTTATGGATAGACTTTTAAAATATACAATTATTGCACAAATAAGCTTCATTACATTTGATTTAAATGTATTTAATCAATTCTAAATGCGAGATTGAATCGCTTTTATTTTATAAACAAGCAATTATTTTTTAACGCGACATATTGCTTTGAACGCGTTAAAAATGCATTATATTTTTCTGTAGTAATGCAAATGTTGGTAATTTTTTAGATAAATATGTCTTTATAATATATAAAAAATTAGAATGCATTCGTTGCCAAAAATGTATCTTTTTAATTGAGCAGCAAAAGCAGATTAGAAAACGTCCTAGAAAAAGAACGATATATCAAGATAATGCATATGTCCTCATTTTGTACAAGACTGTCATAAAATTAGGGTCGGAAGTGCAAACTGCAATCGCCCGATGCGAATTTATTAATTATTTTTTGCAGGCATTCAACAAAATGTCTAACCGTCATGAAGATTGATAAGTGGTCTGAGCATTTTATTTCAACAAATTAAATTTTAACTAAAACAAGTCTACACATAAAAACTTGTCCTCGTTTAATTGACTTTTGCGCAATGCGAGCAAATTTAATAAAGACAATTCATCTGTGGACGTTCAAATTTTATCCCGACAAATGTATTGTATTTAAAGCGAAAATTACAGGAATTTTGCATTGCTTAACAAAAACAACTACAAAGATCAATCACATCGACACAGCCTTAGAGTTCTTTCAGAACCACATTTCAATAATTAAATATTGAATTCCAATTGAAAATTTATAGTTAATATTCACATAATTTATAATATAATAACGATGAAATGTGAAAACGAGAATCATAGAAGTGATTTTATGTTCTATTTATTATGATGCATTCAATTTGCAAGTGTTACATATGCTTGCTTGAACATCTTGCTTGGTCTGTTCCATAAATAATATACTTAGAATATCTTTATAATATCAATACGAATCAGTTTAGATAATTAGAGATATTGTACTTATTTTAGCGAAAATTTGTCTTAGGATATATGGCAAAATAAGTGTTACTAATATACAAGGGCGATTCTAATATAACCTGGTTTTTTTTTCCAGGAGACTGTTTCTTGACTTTAAACCTTCATAAAACATTTGGGTCCAATCAAACACTTGGGTCTTATTTAGGGTAGTATCATCAAACCATGCTTCAAGTCTCCTCAAAATTTCACATGATTTTACGCCTTCGTTTGCGAGAAAACGGATAACTAAGCCCATTTGTATTTCAAACATCACCAATAAATTTATACAACAAAATTCCGGTTTATATTTGAATCATCCTTGTATGTTGGTGTTGAGTTTATAATCCACTTGCATTAACCCCAATACCAAATATTTAAGAGTTTTTGTGTGTCCTGGTTAAAAAAAAATGCGACTAAACGTGATTTTTAACACTTTCTGTGACCTAAAACGTAACCTGAGTCGTTCTTCGTTTTGTCATCATGTTTATTATTTAGTATTTAATGCTTTTTAAATTATGATCCGCATTGATATTAATATTCTCATGATCATTCGCTGATCTCAAATTTTGTGTCGATTTATTTTAAAGTCAGTCACGACTGTTTGTTTATTGATAAATAGTTGTTTTGTCATCTACGAAGACAATAGATCTGGCTTAATCAGAACCAGAACAAAATCAATGTAGCATAGTCATCACTATAATTGAAGATATAAATTACATGATGTATGCAAATTTGGTTCATTAACCTGGTTGATTGCGAATAATAGCAGCTGTTTGATGACTGTAAGTAAAGGATCATCCATATGTGACGCTTAGATATAAGCACTATATAATGTTTACATATGACGTTTTTTTCAAATAATATAAGCCATTTTATTTTAGTAGAAAATATTACAATTTTAACCATGGATCATCATATTTTGTTGAAAGACTTTTTATGGCCATAATTGAATGATACTATTGATATGTCTGATGTCTATTTCTAGTAAAACTCTTCATAATGCATATTTCGTATCCTTGTTGGTATTTAGAGATGGTTTTTAGCTCACAAGCCGATTTTTACAGCAACTGGTATTTACGCTCTCCTCACCTGACTGGAGCCACTCCTTCTTCACCCGGAAACGAAAACTCGCATAGGATCAGCTATCATTTTGAACCATCCCATAGTATAAACACGGCCGAGAAGATTGCAGGGAAAAGTCCGTCCAAAGGTCAAGAGATCGAAGAGAAATTAAAGGTTTCATAGACGAGTTGTCTTGAAACATGATCTTGAAATTATATAATATTTGCGAACGATCTGGCGGCGGAGAAGAAAGTCCATGCGAAACATAGAAAATTATCTCAGCTTATCTGACACCCGCAATATTTATCTTGACAAATTAAAATACAACGTTGACGATTCTATCGAGCTTTCATAATGAAATTTTATCGAAATCGATCGATTTTGCTAATGAAAAATGACACGATTGATATATTGTTGGACCACAACTCGAAAAATATGCTCATTGAATATTCAATTCAGATTGATTCGCTCCAAATAAATGTTTTTTCCTAGTAAAATTTGAATTTTTGATATGTATCAATTCAATCATCCTCGAGCGTAATTTAAGCACAGTTATACCGCATCTGAAAATTAAAATATTTTTGAATATCCATTTAGAAGGCGGTGTTGATACTCCATTGCTTTGGTGCAGAAATATGCGGCTATACAATATATAATTGATACGTACGCCAGCACTAAAAACAATTGGCCAATTAATTTAATTGCATAGTGATTTGTCTGGATGCAGTGTGCCTTTTTTTTGAAGATTCTGCATAATATGCCATCATTTATGTTATGTCAGTCTTGATGTGTACGGTATTTCTTGGCTCGAAAAACAACTTGCTGAATTATGCATAATTCTTATAATGAATACTCGATATTGCGTATTATCATGAAAAAAAAGATTGTTTTCTTAATTCAGCACAATCAATAGGACCATAGTATGAATTGCCATAAAGAAACATTGACGAAATAGACAGCTATATAAGAAGTTTGACCTTATATATCAACTATTAGATTAGAGAGTTTTTTATAAATAATATTTCGGTTGAATTTTAACCAGTAAATATACATGGTATGGCTATTAAATAACGAGACTGGACATATATGAAGCGAACCACATGTTTAATGTTAAAGATAAGAGTCTCAGTTAAATTAACTAAGTTCGGTGATGTAATTTTAAAGTAAATGATAAATTATTTATTGCCTCAAAAAATGAATGAAGGCAAGAAGTGAATAGTTTGTGACTGTGTAAAGCTATAAAAATAAATGGTTTTCTAAAAATAGCTAAGCTTGGGTCATCAATTAGAAAGGTTCTTTAATATATTTGTGGGATGTTAGTGGAATAATTTATTTTTAATTACTAAAGCAAGATAAAATAATTATTGCGGGAAGGTAAAAGGAACAATTAAACCAAACATTGATCGAATTTTTTTTCAATCCAGGGAATCCGTAGATATTATTAAGGACTAAATACGAGGGTCGTCTAGAAAGTCGGGTTACAAGAGCTTTTGAGGTCGGGGATTTTTTTGTTTTAAAATTGGCGCATCTGACACATAGAGGGGGTCATAACAGTTGGAATATTTGCTATTGAGTGTTTGTCGGCCATTTTGTTCAGTCACAGTAAATTCTTCCAATGGAGAAGTCATCGCACGCTCCCGCCACCTCCTGTGATTCAAAATCTCGTGATCGCCGTATGTGAATTTTTGAATCGTTTTGCATAGAAGAGAGAAAGTTTTTTTGGACCCTATAGTGACGGGGGATGAGTCGTGAGTGTGTCACTATACCCCAGAATCCCAGAATTTAGATATTAAAAAAAACATGTTATTCGAAACGTAGAAGAATCAATTTTACAAAAAGTTTTTTTTGTCATCTATAATTTTGTGTTTTTTCGATGTTAATGTTTTGCCTTTTTTTAAAGTATTTTAGAGTAAAATGTTTAATAAATTCATCGTTTCCATCTGTATTAATATAATAATAATTTTGGATTTGGGAGCAGAGCCCTCTAATTGCACCCCACTCTTCTGTTTTTGAACCGAAGAAACAGAATAGAAGCATGGAGAAGATAAGATGTTGACTTAAAAACGCTTGTCTTAACAAAAAAAAAAAAATAATGCGAGAAAACCTTACAGCCACGGGATTACAAATGCGCTTGCGGAAAGAATACCTCTTCCGAGCTAAAGCTATCCATAGACTCTCCGCGTTGTATATTAATGCCTTGATGGTTCATGCATGGTTTTTAATTCATGCCTCATCCTGTTATTCAACTGAATATTGTTTTTTTATGTGAAAATCGATGATTATAAAAATTGTTTATGTAATTTCAACGCAATTTGAGCAGTCTGTTCTTAAAATAAAGACGTCAAAATCAGCGTTGATTATATCAAACTCTTCTTATGCTTCTCAAACTTTTCGCATCTAATTCATTCACCACACACAATTATGTACCAGAGATAATAAAATAACTACCATTCACCGCCTAAATTTGCAGACGCGCCAACCATATGACAATTGCAAAGTTTGCAGACGGTCCCGAATTAATATCCGGTTGCAAAAACAAATCTGTTATCAAAAACAAATTCCTATCAATCAAAACTTCGTTCCATGCATAATTCATTATTCATCAAGTGCTTCTTAGCAAAAACTTGCATCAGATATAAACTTCGCCGGTTTTAGATCGTCTGATAGATAGAGTCTTTACCACGTTATGATGGAAGGCATCCGAAGGAGTCGTTTGTCATACAGGTTGCAATTAATTTCGTGTTAATTGGCATAGGAAAAGGGATGTCCGTCATATTGTTGGGCAATCGGGAACAAGGCGAATGCTTTATGTAATGAATTAAGCATATTAATGATCACATGACCTAGTAACACATCGTTAACAATAGTGATATCGGCAATAGATCTTGATTTTGGACATAATACTGACTAATGATTTTGTGTGAATATTTTCTAATTTTTGTACGCCTCGAAACAACGCTTTCTGCTTGTATGATAATTTTTATTGTTCCTTGAGACGAAGGACAATACCTGTTAATTTAAGATTTTTTGATATATACTTCCATATCACAGAATTTGTTTGAAATACCATCCAAGTAAAAGTCCTCATCTGTACTTATCGAAACTATATTATTTATCCAGAAGAAATATAATACATTGTTGATATCCTTCAATGTATGATACATGTTAAACAACTTCAATTTCAAGTAAAATTTCATTATGAAAACCATAACAATAACATATGCAAGTTCAGACGATTCGGTTTATGTTCAAATGGGACGTTGCTTCGATGTTAGAATTAATGAATTAATTTAAATTTTGATAAGCATCTGTTTGAGAATAATCACAGGTTTAATTTAAATGGAGGCCTTAAGGCATTCCACTTTGAAAAATGAAAACTTGATCTTCAAGAGATCTTGGAAGTAAATCGCCATTTATAATCAATATTTAATTCTGAAACATATTTTTTGTTTAAAAAAATAAGCTGTTAATTATATACCACGTAAATAGTATAGTGGTCTAGCACTTCATCATTAAATCTGGGTCAAACATCTATGAATATCTGATTTTCAATAATAATTATTGCAATATGCATAAATGACAAGCAATAGATGACTATTTTAATATATATTATATAAAAAATCTCACACTTAAAAAAAAAATCTTTTGATGTTACTTTAGATTCGATTTATTAATAATAATAATATCCAGCTATTTAAATTTATTATTGTTTCACATAATAGTCATAGTCAATAGTCACATAATAATTCGCCAGATTAACAGCAACATCTTCCGTCTCTCTTCAGGTGCAATGTGTTATTTCAACAGCGCCATCTCTTATGGCCCTACGGAGACATTGCACCTGCATACCGACCGATCGCTTTTTGCGCGTGCACCGTTGCCGGTTGGGGAGTGACGCGCAGGAGGCGAGATTCGGGAGAGTCGTTGGTTAGCCTTGGCTGCGGGAGGTCGTCCCTCCTGCAGCCAGATATCTCTCTCTCTCTCTTTCGTGTGGAATAAATAGTTATTTTGAGAAGAGGGTGATTCTATTCGACGCTCGTCTATTCCCATCCATTCATCCAGCAACATCAAGGCCCGATAGAAGAACGGACCCGTGCGCTAGCGTGGCGATCCCGATGTGCACATGGGGGCTGGGAGCCGCCCGGGTCTCTACCCCCGCCTCAACGTTACAATTCCATTTGTTCAAATGCAAACCAAACAATAACTTTTATACACCAAATATCAGAATTTATTAATTCGTCACAGGTTGAAAAACCAAATAGGTTCATTGTGAAACCAAATTCTATATTGTCGATCGCATATTGTTCCGTAATTTGATGCTGATGTCCACGCAAAGAGGGCTCCCGCTTCGGCTCACCCAGATGCCAAAATGTCGTCCACACAATTAATTGGTTTTGGGGTCATTTTGCACACTATTTTAACCTTTTGATAAATGGCATAATTTTAAACTGAGTCCACATGAATTCACACATTTTTTTCTCATAATCGCGCAGCGAGAGTGAAACTCGTATTACAATAAATGAACCTTAACACTGTTGATATTACACAGTATTTGTTAATTTCTTTGCGTAAACATAAACAATATGCACGTATGTATAGTTTTTATGAATAAGGGGAAGCCTAGACTCGTTTACAACCTCATTTAGCGCGGGCCACTTATGTTAGTTAACCTCTGAGGGAGTTTCCGTGTTCGTAAAAATCATAAAAAATGCCGCAAAAAAACCCTGAAAGAGGACGGAGTGGCCGCATGGTTTGTATGTCCAATCGGTCCGCTTTTCGAATCGCTGATATGACAAATGAGCGCCTTGCAATCGGGCGCTAAACCTGAACATATCTACAGAACGATTACGAACTCTCATTTTAAAACGAAGTTGTTGCGATTACGAAGAAAATACGAATTAGACAACTTTATTTATTTTTATTTTATTTTATTTACAAGGAATATCAACAGCTGATATCAATACAATAGCGTTTCATATAGAATCACTTTGTTATCACGCTGAATTTTAAGTATATAATTGATTTGTGTAGTTTTTTACTATTTATTATGATTCTAAGATGATCATCAACAATCTAAGAAGATTCCGTGCCTACGAACGCATAAATGCGTGATTACTCATCAGTCGTTACGGATAAAAATATTAAACTGTGAAGATATGAAGATACCAGGTGTTTTGGCCAACATTATCGACAAAAATACTTATTTTGAATCGATTTAAATAGATGGTACATAATACATCCCACCAATTACCACATGAAATACCACCACAAAATAAATAATTATTAAATAACAAAATGTTTGGCAAATTTGTGATTTACTCATCTTTAATGTTTGTTGATGAAACATTACAAATTTGTGTTTGTTTTAATGACATGATCAAAGCCGATGTAGCTCGTTCTAGCTTTCATTCGATGCGATTTTCTGCTTACATGGACATCATGGACATACGTGTTGCACGTCTCGGTTACATCATTATCTCCAAACAAGGTCCAGTTACATGATCCGTCCTTCCAAAAAATTAGAACCGACAAAACAACAGTCGGCCGTATATTTCGCGGATCGAACTCCAGATTACACACGGCCGCCGGGCATCGGAGATACATTTCTTCCATGTAACCTCCACTTTTCTTCTTGTTACACATGTGTGTATGTAATTTTTTATGCAATCAGACCGTGTCATTAGGCAGATGATCATTCTATAAATATTTAATTATACGGTGCTCGGTAAGATGTAGCACGTTCACTGTTCGGTGCAAACACAACTTGGCATTACGGATACTTGGTGCTTTCCTCGGTGGCGGAGTGGATACGTTTTACTACTTATGATCGGTTTTACGACTTCAAATTATGATCGTATTCGTGAGGTATGCGGCTTTATCATTTTTCACGGTTGAAAACGTGAAGATTCCCATTAGAGGTGTTTTGGGTATTAACGATGCACTAAAATTGATTGAATCGCCCACCTACTGGAGATATGTTTTTTGGTGCATGAAAATTCACTGTTTGTGTAATGTGCTAGCAACAATAGAGCAGGAGTGACCCATTATATGGATTTCAACTAATTCCAAAACCGGAAAGGGGCCAGGAGCGGAAACAGGAGGTTATAACAGTTCAAAGCGAATGGCGCCGTTTATGTCCCACCAAACGATTCTCCCATAACTCTTTGCAATTCCATAAGTTTGTAAATTATGCGTAGATTCATTTATTACACGTAGGCATTTTGCGTGAAATAATTCGTGTATTCAGCTTCATGTGTGGTTTAATTAAAGTACACTGCCTTTAATTATTATAGAGTTTTATGGGTCATTTTTTATCAATTAAGATCATCAAATCTTTTTAATCTCATTTTTTTAAAATATTTTTATGTAGATATCTTAGACCCGTATGATGGCGTTGAGTCTGGCGATGAATGTGCTGTATGCTGTTCAAATGTGCGCATTCTAAAAACACATTAATTTTTGTTTGAAAATTAGCATTCAAACAATTCATACATCCCAAATAGTTCAAATGAAAAAATCCATGGATTTTAGGTATGGTGAAACGATTTTTTTTACGATGGATTGAACTACAAATAAGAATGGAGAGCCAACATCAATAGTAATTGTAGTTTGTGTCATAACTTGAGCAGGGACCTGCTTTTCTATGACCAGTCGCTGTTCTAAATTATTGGCGAAGTTTCAATTTAATCATACAATCAGTTTATCAATATACAATATAATTATGTAGTTATATCCAAGCTCAGTGTACAAGAGTGATCTTTCTGAAAAGTGGAGGGGGATGCCAGGCCCTGGCACAGTACTCCTTTAGGGATTAAGCTGACCACGTTTGTTTTGTTTGTAGTATAGCGTGGGAATATTTTGCAGTTTTGCACCCACTGAGTGTTATCACGTAAGTGGAGAGGGCAGATCCTAAGAGCTGCAGGACGAACGGACTATATATTTTCTCTGGGGAGCCTTGCGGACTAATCTGCCTAGTTGTTGGGGTACAAACTTTATTTGCCGCCATCATGTTTAATTTTTAAATTTCGTATTACAGTCGAATGTGAAAGCCTATGCCTCATGATCATTGCCGTATCAGTAACAAATGGTAAATAAATGTAATTATTAAATATCACAATATTTTAATTGCTTCCCTCTCTTTTTGAGGATTCTTCCTTTTCGTTTAGCGGTCGGAGATAAAGAGCTCCTTCCACGGAGGTAAAATAAATGATTCCGTCGTATGCTGCGAGTTCGTGTCGAGGCTGCGGAGCCTTGTCGATATCTCGTCAAAGCTAAGATGAGAAGCGCACGGGCGCATCTGAAACTCGGATTGCCCCGCGACTCAAGACACCCCTTGTGATAGATTACATGAGGCAGCCGCGACGAAGATTGCGGACCCCAGGATGCGGCGAGGGGTTAAAAATACTTTCTTATTTTAAAAAGTGCCCTAAACCAATAATTATTTCAAAAAGAGTTGGACAGCACTTTTTCGAAAGTGTAAGATCTAACGTTAAAAAAAAATAAGTTGATATCTCTAGATAAAGGTAGTTTTTCTGCCGCACTCTACATAAGATGACAATTTTGAAGAGCTTGAATGCAAATGCGTCAATAATTATATTTGATAATTCATGAAATCATGCACTTTTTGGATCCTATTGAATCTCAGATGGAATTCATTTTTGAAGTAAAATTTCCATAGTTGCGGTAGCAACAGTAGCTTGCCTATTTTATTATATAATACACAACACATAGCTTCATATTATAGCTAACAGTTTCACTTTTTCACAACATTTCTGCGGAAATAGATGCTCGTTTTGGTTTATTGCGATTCGCCATGCTAACAGTACCATTGAAACGATTAGCGGTACAATATAAAAACATTTTGTTCAAGTTCAAATTTTTACCGACCAAATTAAAGGCAATCACGATATTACGTTTAAGCTCCATTGCGATTTTTTTAAAAATCCAAACAATGTAACAAGCTGATGGATTCTGCAACGCGATTCGATCCACTATTAGATTATAAAAAAATGATTGTAGATAAAACACAAATTTATGAATTGACCAGATATCCAACTTCAAATAGATTATTTTTTAAGTAGTGATCTACAAAAAAGTGAAATCATCAGTCTTGACATTATTCATCAATGAGATCTATCAATTGAAACGCACCATGGATCAAGTCTTTCAGGCCATGGCCCTCGTCGCCTCAGCCTTCAAGTACACCATTTTCCCACATTTTCTCCGTCCAGTTTAATGCTTCCTGATTACATTGCATCACATCCCACGATTACGAATAACCACCGTATAATTTCATTAAGACCAGCAGCGATCCTTGATTAAATATTGATCTTCCGCGACGCGTAATCTCAGCCGGACAGTGTGAGAACACAAATGCCATATGTTCATTGCTTGAAACTCGGTCACTATCATAACACAACTTTTTACTGCCGCTCCATCATTAATTATAATAGCAGTCTTAATAACTGAATAGACCGGACAAAAAAGGCCGCTGAATCCACTCCCGGTTTTTTCATAGCGGTCGTTAGTTGTTTCCTCGGGAACCTTTAACCCTGCAGTTTCGCAAAAGACCATATGCTCCAAGACAAAAGTGAAAGCTTTAAGCTCGTTGCGTAATGCTGAAAAAAATGTTTAGCCATTAGTGAAATTTAGATCGATTTGTCGCGACTCCAAGGTAGGTATTTATGAAATCGTGACATGTTTACGCTCAATTTCACACACTTTTATTGGAAGTTGGCCATAATAGAATTTTCCCACGGCTATGAAAAATCATAATCGAAATAGACAAGCAAGCTACTAAATCATTTCTCATAGATTTTGAACACTGCTATTGATATTGTTTTATTTTTGGAAAATAGCAATTGGTTTGTATTTTAACAATAAAGTATTCATTTAAATTAGCAAAATATATTAGGGCGACCCAAAAATATTCGCATACTCTTCCTAACGAAATCTATATACAGCATTGTATACTGTTATTATTATTTTTTATTTGGGTTGGAATACCACAAAAACCAGTAAAATACATAAAGATGTTGATGATGAAGTAAAAAGGACCTTCTTATTCTGATAACGGTCCACTAATATCCCTAATCACGTCAAATCCACGGCAAACAATCGAGGAGTTATCACAAAAACTGGGATTCCTTTAGAATACTGTGCAAATACATTTAAAGCTCATCGTTAGAATTAATAGGATGGATGTAAACGGGTAGGATGGGTATCAAACCTGACCTTGACCAAAAACAATAAAAAAACACAAAAAATAGTCCCATTTTGAATAGCATTGTAACTGATAATTAGAAATAGACCATTTACGATAATATAAGGAAAATCCAAAACTAAAAAAAATACCTTCGATGAGCTTTTTCACAGTTGGTTTTTGTTGATACACGATCCAGTAAACACGCAAATTTTGTTATTATGTTAAAGCCATGGTTGCAAATTTCATTTTTTCTGATTTTTTTTCAAATAAGGAGAAAGATCTTCGTCATATAATAAAGTTACACAAACAAATAATTTGGGTCCCTCATGAATGGGTGCATTTCTTCTGTTTGGGTATGAAGAATATCGAGCTTTGTAATGAATGGGATACAAGAAGTGTGTTCTATATAATAATCTTGTATGAAATAACAATGACTTTTTTCCAGAGAAATACCTTTTTCAACCCCTCGATCAATACTAACAATAAAAAAGTTGTTCGAAGTGTGTAGTGGTATTTTTATGGATTTACTTATTATAAATTTTCAAAAAGGGAATTGAAAAAAATCTTTAACGCTAGCAAAAGCTGTTAAAAAATATAAGAATTATTTTGCTGATTAGAATTTAAGATTTCTTTAATAAATATATGTTTTTCGCGAGCAAAAAAAAAATTATTGCTTTTGGTTTTACCTAATATATTTTTTGCTAAGTTTAATTTTTTACAAGTTTTTGCTTCAAAACCGGATTGTTTTTACAAAAAATAGATTAAAAGACTGCCAAAGCTCTGGGAAGATGTAATGATATACAAGGGAAAAGTATAAATTATATTTATTTTGTTTTGTTGGTTTTATTATAAATATGAACGAACATTGATTTTTGCATATAAGATCTACTGTAAGTTGATTGTGTTATACTTATATTATTTAAAAAAGTGTAAACAATAAATTGGCAAAGTTTTATCGCAATAGAATGAACGGTATGGTAGCTCATTAAATACGGACAAACAAATATTGATTTTTATATATGAAACTATGCCTATGTTACTCGCGGAATCCTTAGCAATAAGTGTACAAAGTTTTATCACAATTCAATGAACGGTATGGCAGCGCATTTCGAACGAACAAAATCCATTTAATTTTTATATATTAAGAAGAAAGATAATGTTGTATAAACAATGTTTTTTTTTTCAAAACTTTTTTTATTAGACACGCGAATATTTTTGGGTCCCCCCCCCTAATAGTACTATTTACTACAAATTACTACATTTTAATACAAACGTATTTATTACGATTAAATAATTAAAATCAGAACATCCCACCGAGCATACGTAATCATCTTTATCATGGTTAAGCCGGGTTTAGAAATTAGATTCACTTTGTGTAAATATTTTAAATGGTTTTGTATTTTGCAAGAGTTCCACTAGGTTTATCGAGCGTTCTTCCTAATCTTGGAGCATAAATTATATTACTATTTTTTGATTCATTGCAAAATCCTCCGCTATTTTGACCATGCTTGATAAAGCGGTTCGTCATTGAAGTCTCGCAGCTGGGATGTCTCTTTGATCTCATTCAGTTTAATAGCCGAAAAAAGAGGAACGGGTTATCTTAATAGAAGCATTCATTCGTTTATATTACATCGTGTCATTTTATAATATTTTGAAGAGTCGTCTTACAAAAATAAAATAATTTTATTAAAAAAATCCCTATTGAAATATTCACGGAAATAGAGGAAAACACAAATTATAAATTTAAATGCATAAACTCTGAAGCTCTTCAGGACAGCAAAGGACTAAGGGTCCTCCAAGTAGGCGGTCGTCAACATTCGAAGCTTTAACATGCATTCTGCATTCCGACAGTGCAAATAATATAAATTTAAAAAATCTGTTATGTATGATTTGGCCGACGTGCTGTAAAAGCTTTACATTGTCCATTAATCATCTTATAATCCTGACAAATATCATTGAGAATGATGTCACCCATACAGTCCTTTTTATGCTTCAATATTTGTTCGCATATCTTTATCATGATCTCGAGCTTCTGAAATACTCAAATGATTGATAATTTCAATTTTGAATACAAATATTTATACACACACTCTTTCCAATACAAATAGTGTTGTAGAAGTGCGATATTTACCAAAATTTGGTATTCAAATGCTAATAATCATTTTTACGCTAAAAGCGAAAGTCCGTGACGGAAATAACACGAAAAATGCATTTTGTAAATGTGTCATTACAGTACATAGATTAGAAACAACTTATAATTTAACGGTTGTATCAAAATCGTCTCGCATCGATCTTTTTGCAGATTTTTTAACAATATGATTGCCAACACTCTCGGATGGTTTTAATTGGAATGTATAGCTTAAGAGTACCGTTTTCGATACGATGTGGTACCGATTTAAACGAGTGACAATTATCTCTTCAAACTAATTTATTGCGGAACCGGTGCAATTTAATGCTTAACAGTGAACTGTCCAGGAAGATTTAAAGAGGTGGTATTTTATCAGCATCCGAAAAAATGTGAAAGAATTCGCTGGTCGGATTGACCTATGGTAATTTGTCGGATAATTATCAGAGAAGCAATCAGCGTTGAAGTATTCTGGCAAGCAGCTGGATAGATTACATCGAACGCTTCATGGGCTGGTATTACTGAATAATAATGGTTCGAATCTTCATCAGGATGTTGTATATATGAAAATAAGGGATTGCGCTGTAAAATAATGAGTTTTGTTGTATAATACAGAAAGGATTTATCTGACAACTCAGTATTATAGTTGTATGGAATCCAACGGGTTTATCGTACCCCGCTGAGTTAATGGTTTGTTGTAAGTAGGCCATAAAAGGTATACATTTGAGCAAAATTAGCTATCGAAGCGATCGCTTATTAAGACACAATTCATCTCTGCTTTCGTCTATGAACATAACTTTGTTATATAATTAGGTTCTTTCGCAAGCGATGATCTCTTGGAGATAACGTTGGAGATTATGAAGAAATGGAGCTAATCTAATCGGCATGCCAGGGTCTTAATTGGAAGCATTGACGACTGAGAGTAAGACTAATCTCAATGCGTAGTGCAATCTTTCGCCTTGCTTTCTACCTATGCTAGACGAAGAGTAGTCACGCTCCATCGTCGTTTGGTCACGGGTTAATTGATTTGCAGCAGAAGTGTTCAATCGCAGCGGGAGGTTGTCAAATGAAGACTTCATTTGTTGAGAGCTGGAGTCTCAATGGCATCTGGGTCATCAGTACAGCGTTTCTTTATGCGCACGAGGAGCTATTTCAAAAAAATGTATTTAAAACCTGTGAAAATATGGGCTTTGTGACAGTTCTTTCAATGGTTCCATTGCAGGTGTAATGCGATAATAATGAAGAGTCTTTGTCGAGTTTCTTCGCTTTTACGTGGTAGAGATGTTTATGATGATTACGACGTTTTGAAATGGCGTTACAGTTTCGATGGCAATTCGTTCGTGCGTTTGACATCTTGTTGCACAATCGATTGTTGATTGCTGGCACTTTTGCGTGCCGATTAACCGACTTGTTTTCAGGAAAAAGTTTTAACCTACATCTGGTTATTCAACATTGATATGTGCAAGCAAATTCCTATAATCCAATCATATTAATATGATATTTTTTTTATAAAACTATTTAATAACGGAAAATTTCGTTCTTAACCCTTTTACTGACGATCGAAAAAAAAATGTGCCTAAGTGAAGAATGCCAAGCCAATTTGATAACAATAAATGAAATAATTTGACAAAACTATATGATATCATGATCACCCGCTACAAAATAAGTGATTGAGCGTAGTTCATCAGTAAAGATTCATCCAGGTGTACCGCGTGTGTCAGTAATGCATAACGTTTACAAATGATGTATTTTTAAATGGCATAGACCTTTTTGTTTTAGTAGAAGGTGGTACAATGTCAACCATGGATGATTCACATCGTCGGAAAGAAAAATGTCTACGCCCAAAAAATGTTACTGTTTGGTGTGCATATGTAACCGGACGGATGAATGAGGTAAACGGACGTCGAACAAAAATACTCTTCTCTAGGCAACTTGTTATTCAGTACGAGAGAGAGAGAGATCTGGCTGCCAGAAGGACGTATTCCCGCAGCCAAGGCCAACCGGCAACGATGCACGCCAAAGAAGCGATCGGTCGGTAATTGCAGATGCAATGTCCCTGCACACATACACACATTTGGATGACCCTATGTAATGCTAAAATTCTAAGTTAAGTTATTTTCATAACACGCCATCGTAATTTAATTAAATAATACGAGTAGAATTGATGCAAAACACGAACAATATCATCAGTGTTAAGGTTAATTTATATTTTACAAGCTTTATACACGTTGCGCGGTCCTTAAAGAGAAAAGTTACATAGCATGTATGGAATGGGTTAAACAAGAGTTTAATTTAATATTATGTGCATATATTCCCAGACAAAGTTCTCTCGCGATGCAAATAGTAAGCCGAATCATAGCGCAAATAGTAAAATATCTATTGTTATATAAGTATTGTCAACGACGATATATCGTTATCCGGCAATAAAAGGGTTAAATAACAATGGGGATTCAACTGGAAATGTGCTCGTTTAAATGTATTTTTATTCAATTAAAAATAACGGAAATTAATCACAAATTTGAAACGTATTTTTATACAGCGAGTTTGTATCGAGACACGGTTCAGGAAACGCGTATTTTTTGTTATTATTGAAAAACGATAATTGTGAATGTATTGATTATTTGGGCTCTATATGAACTGTCACTAATCGCGTTAGATACTTGGACAAATGGATGAATAGCTTACTTTGAATTTATTTGGGTCTTTTCCTACCCTTAAATTATTTATAAAGACACAAAATTTGCCTTTATTTATACGTATAATTGCGTTTTGATATTTGTGGTATGAAAATGAACATTATGCCAAAATGAAACTCGGACAGGTAACATCTTATATATTTATCGACGGAATTATTGTCCTTACAGTTTAAAGATGGTATATGAAAGTTAGAAAGCCGTATCTTATGGTAGTTTTTTATATCTTATAATCTGATTTGAATGGAATAGTTAATGGTATATTGAAAGGGTGAAAGTGATATTTAATAAAAAAAAAAACTGCAAATGCATTCAAGAAATGTGCAAATTTGATTCAGTCGATTTGTGGTGACCAAACCACAATTGCATACTGCCAAAAGACCACACAAAAATATATGTGGGAAACATAATGAAGCAAAATTAGTCGGAATTCTCATATTAATCGATTTAGAATTGAAATGTATAAGATTGTTTAATGTAATAAAAACTTCAATTAAAAGGGAGAGTAATGCTTCGAAAAAATATTTGAAGTTCTCCGAGGTTGTCATGTCTTTAATGATATCGTCTGGAATCTCGACTCTTTGAAATAGAAGACACGAAGAATTTTTATTGCTTTCTAGAAAAGTGGACTCTTAACGTCCTTCATGGCTATTTTTATAAATATTTTTTAAAATGGATTCTATTAGCTACGTGATTGTTCAAACACGAACTATTTCACAAATAGATATAATTGTATTGAATTTATTGCTGCAATCTTCGATGAACAATCGATTCTTCCGCCTTTAATAACACACATGACCACAAATTCAAAGAGTAGATTTGGAACCTAGATTAAGAATGATCCAAGATGATTTATTGCCTACATTCAACTCGAACGTGGTTTTGATCTTCATCTCGCACCAGAACACCTATAATTAAATTTCGTGCATTTTTTACGTCTTGATCCCAATGTATGAATTAAAACCTCAGATTGATTGATTCGGAAAAAATTGTAATACATTTTTAAATTTAAAAATATACCTTTAAATTTGTAAATCCATAAATGTCACACAAGCACTTGAATACAAACAACACTCTTCGATTGCGCGAAACACTTTGTGGAATTCGATTAATTGCAACAATTTTCGATAAACACGATTTGACACCCCTAAATATTGATAACCGATGAGGGGTTTATTTTTATCTGCGCGCGCGTCGATCTCGGTTCTGCAGCTTCTGCGCACTGATGCTTGGATCGCTGCACCGACCTACTGTACACCTGTCAGCTTGATTTCTCAGTAATTAGCAACCTTTTTGTGCGTGTGCACGTATTCTTGACGGCCTTGTATGAAGACAATCGTTTAAAAAGGTGGCAATACCTACATGAAGCACGCCGGTTGTATAATTCGAACAGCTTTGCCTTGTTAATTTAATCAACTTTCAAATGTACGCTTCTAAGATAAACCCTTTAATTGCTGCGAGTGATACGTTAATATAAATATTTAAATATTGGCCAAAAATAAACAGCATGCATTAGGTTCATATTAAAAATAAAAGTGAAGCGAATCATTTCATATCCTTTTTTTTAATAACTTTTCAAATATTATCAAATTGTCAAGACATTATTCGCTTAGGTATAGATTTTCTATTATTTTTTTATAGGATCCTTTATTATTATAGGCTATTTATTGTAAGATTTAAGTGGAATTTATGAATGACTGATTTGCATTTAAAAATAATGGAATTTTTGAATGACAATGAATTCAAAGATATTGTTATGCAAAGAAATCGTTTTCAAATAAAGAAATCAAATATATTTGATAATCGATATGACATTATAACATCGATCGGGGACCCTCAAAGCTAGATGGTCCACGCGGTTCATTCAATATCGGACAGTAAACACGCACCAAAAGGTCGAAATTATGCTAGAAAAATATCGAATATTTGATGTTTTCGATCATGTTCAAGCCTAATTGAAAAAAATGGATAAAGACATTTTTTTTGCTAAGACTCGCAATGTACTCTTCCATTCTCGAATGTGTCAGATTTGAAACTCCTCTTTTCTAACAGGACATAAAGAAATATGATGATATCTATTAAAATTATTATTAGAAATGATTGATTTTTATTAGTTGTTAAAATCAGTCTGTCTTCTGCAAAACGAAAATAAAACAAAACGAAAACATATACAAGTCATCTAAAATATACCAGATCTTGGAATATATTTAGTAGAAAGAGTTATTATCCCCTTAAGTGGATATGACGTATATATCCGTCAAGATCAAAGTCCATGCAAAGTGGGTATGACGAATATATCCGCATTGTGAAAGTTAAGCAAACCTTAATGGAAAATGACGGACATGTCCGATTGCAGTGTTGTGTACGTTAAATGTAAGAAAGATTCATCTCGGGTACTGACTTGTTCGAACTTGATTATATAATACTATTTTCGTTTACTGGATATGACGTGAGAGACGCGAGTCATCTTTTATCTGATATTTCGAATCTCCTATCGGATTTATGATCACTGAATCACCGTCACCTCAATTATGATCTTTGTGAGCTGTTTTCTTGGATTGTTGGTTGGTTGCTGTAACGTGAAAGAAATACTGAGTAGTGATACTCCGATGATAACGCCAATCTCGACCTCCCATAAGGTGTCATCACATCAGTGGCAATTATCAAAAGAGTGGCAGATTTTAATAGGGCATCAACTGTCAAAATACCAAAGCAAACGCTGGAATATTACAATCCAATAGAAGACATTAAGTCGGCAAGAAAAGACACTCAGTACGACGGAGTTGTCGAGCAGATCTCAACGGAGAATATTTTCAGACAACAGAGTAACCTACAACTGGGGAACTTATTCTCCGACCATGTGATGATTGAATAAATACGTTATACCGATTGTTCGACGTTATAAACGTGTTCCGTCGTTCATCGCAGCCGACTCGTGGTTCGGGACCATCGTCTACGGATCAGACCGCGATTGATCACGCATCGCGTCGAAGTGCTCTTAATCGCGGTATTTTATGATGTTTTTGGATAGCTTTCACATTTTTTAATTGAATATTGATTCAAGCAGGATATATTTACCGCGTAAATCAAGGATCATCGTTGAATGAAGATTGATGGACCACTGAAGTATAGTTTATTAAAATGGATATTTTTCGCATAATAAAAACTGAATTCATTGAAATAAAATCCAGTCGGCAAAATGGCTCTAAGCCAACTTCCAACCTGAAGTGGATTCACGAGGTGACAAGATCGTGGATTTGTGCCAATGTTGGCGGGAAAATTATTAACATCCCCCTCGATAAAAATACACTTTTATTAAATCGAGAGTATCCAATTTAAAGAGATTTATTCGAATTTGATTGAATGGTTGGCCATCTCTGGCCGACAGCAGCCAGTCTAAACAATTCGGTCAGTATGAGGATGCGACACCGATGTTACATCAGAGTGATGGATTTGTTTTTGTTAATGGTCAATTTTTTGTTGTAGCATACAACTCTTCCAGCGTCTGTAATATCGTCTGCAATATGCTACATTCTTCAGAAGAGCAACCGATATTTTTTAGAATAAATACGCCCGTAAAAAATAAACACAAGTATTCATTAGCGGCTTAAATCCGACTGATATAGTCATCCATCAGTTTGATTTAATGATGAAGTAATATAACACATTTAACAATGGACCCATTTGAATATCCTTAAGCGGCCAAATAAGGATAATTTAATTGAAGATGCTCATTCGATTTTCTCGTCGGATGGGAATTGAAGCTCCTTTCACTTCATCAAACGACCCGAACGCTTTGCCTTTGAGAAAGTTTCATAATATTAATAAACGCTTCCTTCGGAGAGTTACATCAACTTCTCCGGCTATGGACACTTTTACAAATTGAAGAAAATTTGTTATTATAAACGTCGATTTATCGTAGACTTATTCATGTGCGGTCGACCGCGAGATGATGAGCGATTAATATGAGCAATTTGTCATATCCGTGCAACTGTGAGAACTAAGTCAAATTATTTCTTTGGATCTGATATTCCACTACTGAAATACATTTTTTTATTATTAAATAACGTACACTGAATTGTATTAAATTGTTTCCTACCAAATTATCTTTTTTTTTTTTGAAGAAATTCGGCTGTAATTTGTATTAAATTTGTCTATTATCTGTGACTGTTGTGCTGATATTGTCACAAAGATAGAGCATCCGCCACTTTAAATTATGCACATATTTAAGTAGTTATCGATGAAAGGAGGACTTGTAAAATTAAATTTGAATAGTTCGATTGAATCTAGTTTCGAGCGTTCCCACAGAAACGTTAATAATAGGTGATATAATTGCGATGGGTAAGACAAAACAGTAAAACGGATCGTAAATGTAATGTTTTACATAATAATTCAAATAAATATTTTTTATTAGAAATACGGCATTGCAAATAAAGTAATAAGCTTGTAACATGTGCGGGCATACCCTTTCTGTATCACTCGAAAGCGACCGCAGCATGTGTGTGCATACTCATCAAAGAGTTAAGGGTCTTTGGTCTACGGAAAAAAGGTGATAGATAAATTATTGATTTAATAGCATTCAAATTTTGCTAGTATTCTTTGAAACTAAGATATCTTCATATGATGACAATGTCAATTGTATGATATCCTAAGCACCTTGCCATTTAAGGCTTTGAAGGTCTTATTGAAATGATGAGAGTGGAAATCAACCCTTTAAAGAGGTAAGACACAGAGTTGTGTCCGAATTCCAGTAATTCAGAAAGAGCATTCTTACACGTATCTTGCGTAAATCGTATGATTGTATAGATTGTTAACCCAAATTTATCGACTAATAATGATATTGTGTATTGTTTATGTTGACACAAAGAAATGACCGAATATTGTGTGCTATCGACAGTGTTTATTTATTTATATACGAGCTTCATACGTGCTGTGACGGTCCTGACAAATAAGTGGATTTTTACAGATGATGAGTGACAGACATGCAAATATAGCAACTAAGTTTATGATGATTTAAAATTAACTCACACACAAAGGGGTAAAGAGAATAGAGATATTAATAAATCTTCCCTTAATGTCTCTTTTTTTTCAATATTAAAAGGTCTTGAAGACAAATAATGAAATAATAATAATGGTATCCTCACCCAATGGCGCTGTAAATATATGAAGATTCGATTGGCCAGATTAACAGTGACTAAAATACTGTCACGGGATCCCGGACAGTTTTAGGCCCAATCCACACTATGGTGCCGGTAACGGTTCGATCTCGCTCTCGGTCTCAGTCCGGTCAAATATTCTCATACAAGAAACGGAATTGGAACGATCCGATAGTGTGAATACTTTGATTGTTTCTTGTGTAAGAATATTTGATCGGACCGGGATCGGAGCGAGATCGAACCGTTACCGGCACCATAGTGTGGATCTGGCCTTAGGCGCTCATGAATCCCGGGATAAGTAAACGTCATCCGGGAAAAATTCGGGATTGAAATTTTTATCTAACAGAAATCGTACACCTCACCAGCACGATGAAGGCTACTAAATCGAGACATTCCCGCCGAAATCTGGACGCTTGGAAATAGTGGCGTAACTACTAATTGGCGAGCTTAGGCGACGCCTACGCCTAGTAACTGTCTAATCTATGTATACATATATACAGTACATTGTTGTATTAACCTTTTTGCTAGTAAGTTAATACGTGTGTCGCTAAGGGCCGATTTTTTTCTCGAGCTCGGGTCGACACGTGGATTCAGTGACCTAACCTAACCTAACCTTTTTCTACCGGTGATGTATTTACTACACCTCGACTCTAATAATGGGAATATCGATATGAAATATAATAGATACGGGGTTCAGAATTTTTGTAT
Organism: Stenopsyche tienmushanensis; assembly: GCA_008973525.1. Lineage (NCBI taxonomy): Eukaryota > Metazoa > Arthropoda > Insecta > Trichoptera > Stenopsychidae > Stenopsyche > Stenopsyche tienmushanensis. The sequence goes on along the minus strand of WACJ01000037.1, from coordinate 846,712 downwards.
TCCTCCATAATACAATTACGAATCACATCAAAGTATTATAGTATATAAATATTCATCTGCAGCGGAGGAAATAAATAATTTGTCGGGAAATCGGGAATTTTGCGAGTTTTAGTCCGTGTCTCAGTAGAAAGGAATTTTATCTCCGCTCACGCGGTCATCAACTTCTTAAATATATAAAATTATTTCGCCCTCAAGTTATTTTTTATATTAAATAAATGGGCTTATTAGTAATTTATGATCAAATTTATCAACGTAATTTCTTAAAATATTGAAAATCCCGGTCCCGGGATCCCGGAACTGATCCTGGGATGCCAGGACCGTTTGAAATAACGACATCTATCTCTTTTTGTGCGCACATCACTTTGCGGTCGGTGTAGATGCGGTCGGTGTAGAAGTGGAAGTCGTCGAATAGCCTTGGTTGCGGGAAGAGGTCCTTCCGGCGGCCAGATCTCTTTTATGTCGTAATTAAGAAAACTGTTAAGAATACGAGTATTGCTATTCGCACCTAATCATTTCCATTTAACAGCAAGGCTCCATTACGATACGATAGCGAAAGAGTCTTGGCAAATACGTGAAAGCGGGAAGTGGCTTGAGGACTCCACCCTGGGTGCGCCCTTACTTCTTGTTACACTGGTGTCAGAAACAATGGATCGTTAAGATTCTGGACCGTTCTGAATATAAGATAGGCGTATTAAATTTGAAATAAAAATATTTTTGAGCCATCATCCTAATACAAAATTGTGTGATCAGTAGCTGTTAAAATAATAGCTCGCGGCAAATCATGAACTAAGGTGTTGTACTGATGATGTGACATCAATCACCGATGACATTATTCATCTCGTCATGTACTTAAAGATGGACATAGTTGACATAACAACGATCTAAGAGATACTTCAATACCATCAAGCACGTTCTGTCGAGGAAGAGATGCTGCAATGCCATTTATATTATATCGTCAAGTAACCCAATGAACTTTGCTGTTTACAAGCATGGATTTTATCGCGATAAATTGCTTAGGTGATGTTGTTTAGCACCAATTCACTATAGACTAAATCCTGTCATGTTTTGATATCAATTCAATTGATCTAATAAAAGAAAACCCATTTGTCGTTCTTTTATGATCGCCGTAATAATCGACGTAACTGATTCTTCAACACTTCGCAAATATCTCATAGCGTGATAAAAATAACCGCGACCGGTTTGGTAACTTCCTGAGTTTTTGACATAAATGTGAATAATGTCGAGAAAATGACGAAAGTTTTAAGAGCGCATTTTTATAATAATTTAATAGAATATTTTTTGTTCTTCCATGTTGTCAATGAAACTGTTAATTTCTTCGCGATGGGTTTGTACTAAAAAGGGACACGACACACAACCCGTTTGTATGAATAAAAAAACACCATTGATTGAATCTTGCAATTTGATATAACGGTCGGTATATATGTGCTCTGTATCATCACGCCTTTTTGTTCAGCTCTCTATCACCGTAACATCGATCCGCAATGCAACCCCACGGTGATTTATTGCATCGAGAGTCCATCGTGCACGGGTTTTCTTTGGCGTTTTCTGCAAAAAATCATTTTTAAGCACAAAGCAAATCTTTGAAGAAATGGAAGAAAATAAATTAAAACGGCATTAAGATGTGCATTGCATAAAGAAAATCGTTCCGAGCTGCTCCACGCTTTATCCGTTAAATTACTTCCGCGCAATACAATGTCGTCGTTTATTTTTGAACATAAATAAAATTTTCCTGGATTACGTATAAAGTTGTTTGCCTTTGTATTTTTATATTAGGAAACAAGCAAATCGTTATTTGCATAGAGAAAGCCTTGCATTGTTTATATTAAGCAATTTAGGATAAATTATGATATTGGGCTTGATGTCGAATGCACAATGACATTATTTAATACCTAAAAATATAAGCATTTATTCTCAAAAGATTATGATAATTATTGCGAGCTTCCTTCCGTTGTATGAGCATTAACATGCATTTTAAATTTTATCGAATTAGGAAAAAAAAATACGGAAACAACCAATAATATATGATAATAGTATTAGGTAATTTCGTTATGAATGTCGTTTTATATAAAGAAATAAATTTTTTTTTTGCTCACTAAGGGGACCTGAAAGTATTCGAAAAATTTGAGAGCTTACAAAATGTGCAGACCCAAAACTAACAAAATACACAAATTCACTGTCGAGAGCTAGAAGTTTTGATTCGAAAATTAAAAGAAAAACGTTCATATTTATTAAACAGAAAGAAGACGATACTGCTTCATAACAAAGCAAAATTGACAGTGAATGAAATACATAGATTACATTGGGAAGTGTTATCACATCTTTCTTATTCATCCTGATGGATTTCTATCTTTTCCATGGAATCCATGGAACACAGCTTGAGAGAAAAACGATTCAAAAATGTAGCTAAATTGGAAATGCATTTAAAATCTTTTTTTGTTTTTAAGTCCTAAAGTTTTTACAAAAAACGGATTAAAAGACTACCAAAACGATGGGAAGATGTATTGAATAATGAAGGGAATTATGTTTTATTATGTTGTATATCAAATTTTCGTTATTGAAACATTTTAGCTCGTTTTTAAACTAAATTTTCGAATAATTTCGGGTCCACCTAATATTGTTGTAATTTTTATTTTGTAACAAATATTCTAAAGACCTAAACAAGTGATTTTTAAAGGGTCATCATATTCATGGAACAATGTTGATGGGGTAGAAAATCTATACTAAATTTATAAATGATCAAGGAATAGAAACAATTTGAATAATTTGAAGAGATTCATACATTTTTTTACAGGTCACAGTTTATGCTCTTGTTCAAGTTTTAAATCTGGATGAAAGAGCTTTACTACTTAATGCCTTCTCCGTTGTTGTAATGCGATTAACGACAACACCTAAATCTCCATGTGAACTTACGTATTATTTCTTTACTTCAATGCCTTTATTTTTTTAATAATTATTATATTGATTCTATTTTTATTAAACACAATGTAAAGACGCAAATATTGTTCATTAGTTATGGCCTTAGTATTTTTTATTAATTAAATCAAAAAATAATTCAAACCACAAATAAAATTTGCAGCTTTCTAATCATAACAAAAAAATATGTGTTTCCTGAACCGCGTCTCGGTGAAAACTGAATGATCTAAATATTATAGAATTTTGTATGCTTTTATTCAAAATATTTCGAATTTAGGAAATCATCCACACTTGTTTAAGATTAACCCAATATATTCTAACCTATTGTATTAAATCTATTAAATTTTCTTCAATTATCATTTACATTTTTTTTTAATATAAATGTATTTTTAAAAAATCATTTGATTCCATTCATCTCATTGCTTTGTCAAATTAAATATTCTCATTGAAGATCATTTTCCAATCGCTCTTCTTGGCGCTGGTTAAATCAACATTTTTTTAACAGAAAATTCAGCTCTTTATTTGCAGATAATCATAATATAAGATGCTATATTGAATGTTTTTTATTCATGTTTTTTGAATTGAAGTATACCATGGTGAACTTATCGTCCGTCATCGTCACTTGAAATATTTTTCAATTGTGGGTAGATAACATAATGATGTAATTTATACACGTATAAACCATTTTTTGCACAAATTCAATGTCAGATTAACAGTGACATCTTCTGTCATTCAGCGGACACTGCGTCTGAAATAACAGCATCTATCTCTTCTTGTGCGTGCACCACTTTGCGGTCGGTATAGATGCGCAGGAAGTGAAAGTCATCGGATAGCCTTGGCTGCGGGAAGACGTCCTTCCATTGACCAAATCTGTCTCTTTCTTATCGTAATCACACCCGATTACTTTCATTCAACTGCACAGCTCCATTGCGATACGCCGACGTGTCAAGACGGCGCACGGTGAACATGTGGGAGGGCGGAGTGATCCGGAGATTTTGTTCCAAGAGCGCTTCTGCTTTACATTACACTAGTGTCAGAAACGGTTGGATCGTTAAACACTGAGCCGTTTTGGATGGGAGGTAGAATATATACTGAATCGTGGACAAATGAAATGCCCACTTTTTCTAAATGATTTTTCTTGTAAGTTTTGTGAACTGTGCAAGGAATCATCCATTTTGAATTACTTAAATCAAAAGAGGTACATTTCATCATGGTAATGCTCTTCTTCGTACTGGAGATACATCCAAAAATATATCATAAAGTCAGGTAAATTTGTAACCTTTGGATTCGGCATAAATTATTTTAAAATGTAGATGATTTTAAAAATCACTAAGTATTTAGTGTCTATTTGATATGGTTGTTAAAGAGGATATACCACAGGAGTATTAATGAAAGTTCCTCCACACTTGTCATTGATGTTTAGACCAGTTCATACAACGGTTCGCCCGCCTGACCGAGTGCCCTCAGCATCAGGTTTCAGATCTAAGAAAAGGCAAACTAGGATCTTGCTTTACAGAAGGTACCTACAATGGAGACCTCAATAATCAAGTGCGTACAAGACAAACAGAACATCGTGTCCTGCCAAGGAAACCAGTTATAGTCTTGAGAATTAGACCAGCAAAACAAATAGTGGGCGAGCCATTTTGCTTGTGCTTTCTATTTGGATCACAAACATTATATGTGAATCCCCTGAAACATTGTTTATTACAATTTGCGGTCTTGCAGAACAGCAAAGGCTTCAACGGCGGCGCTGTAAATATAAATAGTTCGCTTGAATCGTTTATGTCTGATATTTTTCATGTTGTTTCGGAGCTTTTGGTTTTGTACATCGCAAAAAATCTCTACGTAAAATAATAATGGCGTTTCCGAATTATGTGATACGAATCACCACACTTCTTGTGCAATTTCGAAAACAATTTATTAAATTGCAACTGTACCCCGTTATTAACAAATTGATTTTTTTTGGATTTCTCCGAGCTGATTAAATTGAGCATGAGAAGGCTTTAGAAAAACAGTACCATTTCGATTAACGGACACGAAAATCGCTTATGAAAATTGTTGCAAGGCCGATAATCATCTACCGATGTCGACGGAAGATGTATGAGCTCTTCCATTATTTGGGTCACACTAGCATTTGACATTTGGCTTCCGTACGTGGCCGCTGCAACCAAACTCCACTATTATAAATCCATGAATGGTGTTTAGAAACGAGCAGTGCGTGAACGATGAAGGTCTAAAGACGGGTCTTTTGGGTATTACTATAATTTGATTTGGCTCCAGGCCATTGTCCATTCTATGGAACATCGCTTGTTTTCGAGTATGTGACGTTGGAAGCAATCAAATATGTGATGGAGATCAAGTTTGGTCGTTAGATACCTAAAAAAATCTTTTGTATCTATTGTTTCGTCACAACTAGTAATCAACATTAACCAAAGATGTTTTCTTATAGTAAATAAATTTGATTTGAGATTACTGGACGTCCCAATTCCTCACAGGGTACGGGCGGTTAAGGACTTCGCTTTTCAGGTTTGAACTTTATCCGATCTCAGAGTGTCCATGGGGAGATCCGTTCATGAACGCAGACCACGTTCTGTAGACACGTTCAGACATAGAGTCCGATCGCGAGACGATCATTGGTCGTGTCAGCAGTCTGAAAAGCGGACCGGTTGGACACAAAGACCTTATGGCCCCTCTTTCGGTGATGAACCAAGGGATTTGTACGATCATAGAAGCTCCTTTCAGAGGCTAATTTAAATAGGCGACTAAAAATGGCATAAAACCTATATATCTATTTATATTACTAATCTATTTTATCTAATTTTAATTTTCAACATATATGTATAAATCTTAGCTAGATTTTTGGTTTTGTGTGTGTAATTTATTGCCTGCCATTTGACTGCTTCGTGTCCGTTGGTAACGCTTTGATAATAGGATTTTGTCAAAATCGATCACAAAAATTGCCTGTATAAAATATAACGTCGTTCAAATATCCGCCGCGGCTTTGCTTTGTGGCGTATTCGGGAGCTCTAATTTTCGATGACTTTGTCGCACAAATCTGTCTGAATTAGCTGGATGGTTTTCGTTATATTGATTTTGAGGGCATTAATTATTCGTGATTTATACGCATAAACTTGCGATTTAAAATAGGTCCAAAAGAAGAAGTATAAAGGCGTTAAATCGCACGATCTTCACGAAAATCCCCACTAAACAGTGTTAATTTTGGGATGTTTTTGATGTTGGTGTATTTAATATGGATTAGTATCATCCCAAATTTGACAATTTTGTTTATTTATATATAAATTTATCCAAAAATAGGCTTCATCGCTAAAGATGATTTTTTGATGAATCGTTCCTTGAACATTTTGAAAATAAAATTTGATAATTTGTAGACGTTATTTAACGCCATAAAATTCCATAATAATTTGCCATATACTATTAAATAATTTGTAATACATTTGATGGATATTACTTTAAGAATATAACCGTTATAAGCTAATACATTTTAAGCGTCCTTGTTGAAAAACCCAAGTTTAGCGGTTAAATATGTGGTTTTTTGTATTCAATGCTTTTAATTTTATTGATTCGATTGTAACGTTATAGCCCGATCCAATTTCAAGAGCTCAATGAATTATTTGGCCTGGTTAATCATATTTTTGTACGTTTAAATGATTCATATTGGCATTGCATTGTTTGAGATCGGTTCAATTCGCTCATCGTTTAAGTTTAGCATCCATTACAATTGAGCTCCATTTTACTGCATCTATTATTGCAGTAAAATAATTCTTGACATAGTAATTCAGAATATTCAGGTTAATGCGTGAGATTTTTGTTGCTCTTGGGTAATACATTTTAATGCATAAATATGATCACTATCGATTTCAGCACGATTTTAAATGATTCTCAGTCGGTTGGATCATTTTAATCCTACGTCCATAATTTGTTGATAAACTGAGTTCTTTATATAAATGATTGCTATTATATTATATTATATTAATGAGAAGCGTCCTTTATATGTGGGATTAAATTAATTCAATATCATCGCTGCATATTTATGTATTTTTAGCAATGTAATGTAACGAGTGGTATGATTCGCGTTTATGCAAATACGCCAATCGGTCTTCTTCGTGTCGATTATTTTTAATCGACATATCCAATATACCATAATGCGGTCCATGTGCTCTCTGATCATAGAGCATATATGTCCGTTTGACCAGATGCCAGATATTTAGAGCAAATCAACATACAGTTATCAAAGGCCGGTTGTAGTTTTTACTATGGTAGAGTCTGGCGTACAACTAAGGCAGTGGGATAGGCGATTACCGCTATGACTTACGTAAAAATGACGCATAGTTCGAGAAAACAGGTATTTAGCTTCCACCTACGACACTTGAAGATGAAAAGGGCAAATGATCCATTTAGAGATCCGTTCCACTTAAGGTCGCGCCTCTAAGTCTACGAATGGCTTCATTCAATGATTATACGAACAGATATTCAAATTTGTGAGTTATTAATAATATACGGTTTGATCATAGGACATTGGTCTCGAATCGAATTGGACTGGAAAATTTTGTTGGAAAAACGACATCAAAAAATGAAAGTTGAAAAGCAGAGTTCGTATTGAAAGCTATTTAGATCGGTTTCTTATAATATTTTATTCACAATCGTTTTGATTTCGAAAATCTGAAGTTTAGTCCAAAAATTACTGTGTTTTCAGTGACGTTACTTTTGTGATTTTCTAAACAATCTGGATCTGGATTTCATGTGATGATTAAAGCATTGATTTTTAATAGGCATTGGCTTGACAAGTGTTATTCAAGCATAGAGAAGTGGTTTTCTGATTTTTATTGCCAGAAAACATAAAAAATAGTTTTGGTCGATCGTAAATTGACATTGTGTAAGATAACTGATACCTTAAACATATCAGAAGGCAAGGTATTTATTATTTTGCATCAATATTTGTCTATGAGAAAGCTCTGTACGAAGCAGGTACCGCATTTGCTCAGAGTCGATCAAAAACAACAACCTCGTCCACAATTCAGAGCGCTGTTTGGAGCTATTTCAGTGCTAAAAAAAATATTTTCATCCGGTATTTAACATTGGATATACTCCAGAATCAAATCAACAATCAGCTCAGTGGATAGCAACCGACAAAATCCACCCAAACTGACCTAAAACGCAAATTTTTGCTAATAAGATTTGGCTTATGTATTAAGGAATGCGCCTTATATTTTATTCGTGGATTACCTTGATTAAGGAAGAACTATTAATACCGAATATTATGTCGCGTTTTTGGTGGATTTTATTGAAGGAATTGCGAAAAAACGACACCAAACGAAGAAGAAAAAAGTAATTCTTCACCAAGAAAATGAAACGTATCATAAGTCGATTGCAACAAAGGCAATACATAACGAATTGCACTTTGAATTGACTTGTGGATCTAAAAAGAATCCTCCAGGAAAAGAGATTTGGTTCTGATAAACAAATAATTATCCAAACTGAGGTCTATTTTGCGGCATACAAAAAAGGCATCGAAATGTTAGAGAAGCATTGGAATGAAAGTATCCCTTTTAAAGAAGACTATGTTGGTAAATAAATTCGTTGTTAATAATTTTGAATAACTTGGTTTTTTATTTAAAAAAAAAATGTCATCCTACGAACTTATTGAGTACGAACTTGTAGACTTTCTATTGAATATTTGGAAACTTTTAGCATTGCAATGATCAATATTATCTATTTTTCTACATATAGGTATTACCATTATAAATACTGATGATGTAACATGTGTATCATGATCTTGCTAATGGCTATTAGCTGATGGTACCACTCATGTATCATGTTTTAAACTACAATATTATCAACCGATGATATTTTTATTTATTGACTCGTTTATTTTAAAATCATACAAAATAGTATTACTTTGTTGTTTATATGATATCCAGTCATCAATAGATGTCACTTCTAAATAATGTAAAGAAGAACAAAGTAGCCACATTTTCACTAAACATCGAATCATATGCAAATAATTCTGAATTTAGAAAAAATATTACTGATGTTGTAATCAAAAATATGATCAAGATCATTGGTATCCAAGAAACTACTATAATAATTGATCCAAAACCATTTTATATCCAAGTTATGGGTTGGTAAAATGTGAGGAGTAAAAAAAATGAACGTGTATTGGTTGACACAATTTCAAATCTTCTAGTCATTTAAAATTTTAAAAAATAAAAACATTCTCAATTAATTGAATGTCGCTATAGTCTCTATATCAAAAAAATTTTTTTTTAAAAAATAGCGACTGTTTTTTTAAAAAAAAGTAATTTTTTTGCTTTATTTTTTTTTTAATTAGTTAAAAATAAAATTTTGACATAAATCTGGTGGGAACAATATAAGATTATATATAAAAGATTTGTTTCAAATACGAAGCAAATAAATTAATTAAAATTTGAGATATCATGTCAACCGTGTTGTAAAAAGTAGTTTCATAAAAAACAATTTGAGTTTTTCTAGACTATATAATATTTATATATAATTATTTCTATATAATATTTGTAGCAATAATTTTATTCGAATTAAACTTACATTTATGGGCACTAAAATTAGACACTGTCGTATTTGTGTATATTTTATTTGATCACAATAATATTTACAATTCTTACATACAAACAATACATTACAATAATATTTAATTACTTACAACTACACTAAATACTATAAATTAATAGAATGAATATAATTTAATTATATTTAAACTTGTGGACGTACCGGTAACGAAAGAATTTTTAACAAATTTTTTTTACAACTTAACACTTACACCGACAAGTGCTTTCATCGATTCACAGATTTTTTCATAAAGATGCGAGTATTTTTTTTTTATAAAAAATTATTTTAATATAAATAACTTCACTTTAAATAGTTAAAATAGAGAGCATGCGAAGAGGGGGTGGCGTTTTTATTGTACAACGTTTCGGTAATAATTTGCGTTCATCTTTCGTGGACCACATGTCTTAAAGTTTGGCATTTTAGATTAAAGAATCAGGTTTTCTTATTTTAAAAATTAAATAATTTGACCGTCTAATTTAAAATCGGAAGGATTAAAAGTATATTGATTTTTTAAAAATAATACCACTGTCGTAACAATCAATTACTCTCCTGAAATAGTATTTAAATCAATTATCTGGTGGGGGGAGCTTGCGTGTGATGCATACATCCTTCGACGTTTTCTGGCCAATCGCATACATTTTCGTTGGGATTGAAGACCAAATTCGATGGACATGGCATGTGATGCTTTCTTTCGCCTTCACACATGTAGTACATGGTACAGTCTGCCTTATCCTTATGGTAAGAAATGTGTCCATCTTCTTCTTCGCATGTCACTTGATTTGCTGCAATAACAAAATGATTTTAATTGACGAATTTAAACCCAATCAAAAAAAATAAGATAAATACGTACGATCTTTGGTGGTGTATTGTCCATTGGGATTTGTTGATTCAAACGGTCCATCATATTCTAATTTGACTTTGTATCCAGCCAATTCTTGTCTCATGGCGCTGATGAGTGGATATTTTCCTGTTCCGCATTGTCCGCGGAAGTCATCCATATCGATGGACCAGATCATGATACCTCCGAAGCCTTCTTCTTTCAGCCATGCCATCTGCGAATTAAAAAGCAAACTTGTATATAAATCTATAGATTTATCGATAAATTCCGCCACCTATGATTTTATATTGCAAGTAAAATTGTTCATTTTTGAATGGTTCGTATATTTGCTAAATCCAAATGTTTACCTTTGTTTTTAAACTTCTTTCATCATCAAATCCAACCCATTGATCACCACGATATGCGAATGGTACTTGTTGTTCGTTGTCCCATACTAGAGTAGTGTTTTCACCATGGAGGAAATCGCATACTTCATAATACGACATGAAACCTGCTTCGTTGGTGTATTTTCCAGGGGTACCTTTTAATTAAATTCAAAATAATTATTAAAGGATGAATCATTTAATGTGGAAAAAGAGTGGGACATAAATGACCCACTTTTGGGTTAATAAATTTGATTATATTATAAAATCATAATAAATACACACCACCGCCGGATGCTGGGGCTCCAATGTCGAATTGCGTCATATTAACCAAATTGAATGAACGACCATAAGTGGGCATACCGATCATCAACTTTTCTTTGGGCGCTCCCTGTTTGACCCATTCGCGTGCCGAATAGTCCTGAAACCGAACGAAAATCGATATTATAGTAATAAATATTATTAAGCAGCGTCGACGTGAATTATGTATGACAATATCATAATATAATATACAATGGACGACACGAGAAAGTTGGGAGAGGCAAAAATTTACAGTACTCCACGTGGAACTCTTTGCACAATCATCACACGTCTCCACGGCCCGAACATTAATCATCTTCCAACAATAGAGGACCTGACACGTGCCGCTTTTGCTTATAATTCAATTTGTTACATCCTCTAATACTGTTTCCGTGCTCCTTATACTTTTTACTTTCGGGAAAATTCACAAAGGCATCGCCGGAATGAAAATTCGCGCGCGAAATTGAATATATTATCGGCTTAAAGACGAAAAAGGCAACTATTTAGAATTAATTTCGGGACGATAATCAGCATAATTTTACTCACCACTGTGAGCTTCTTCTGGTAGCTTGTGGCACTTTCCAGTGGGAATAGCGGGCTGTTATGTCCGACTTGTCTCTCCCATTGGCCATGGAAATCGTATGTCATTACGTTGATGAAGTCCTATAAATTTGCAATTGATTAGTAAAAAATCATCTTTGGAATTCGTTTTATGGAAAAAATAATAATCACCAGGTATTTGGAGATTTCAGGCACGTCATATCCAGCGGCGATTGCTTCGAATGATGCTGGTACAGCAGCTGTGAGTAAGAGTCGAGGTTGTCCGGAAGATTTGGCTTCCCCTTCGAAGGCCAATCGCAATTCTTTCAATAGAGCCACATATGATGCTCGATCATCTGCACCTCTGTAATAAAAAAAAATGGTCAAAAACGGATCATAAATATGAGTTGAAGAGCCCAATGTTGATTGACTGAAAATCGGTTGAATATTGAGATAAATTGTCATTTTTAAGGATGTCTTTATAATATCAAAAAGGTAATAATCATGTTATTTGAAAATTCAATAGGATCATTTATGTTTTATTATTTTAATCAGGGTTTCGAATTGTTATTTTTTTGAAAATCTAGAAAGTCATATATTATGTCAACATAAAAATTAGACAAACTCTTTTTCGCGTAAGGCTTTTCGGCAAAAATAGCGATTTTATCCGTTTTCGGTTCAGTTCCAAGTCGAAGGTCTGATTTATATAAATTATATGAAGTAGGTCTTGTTTAATATAAAAAAATAATTCTGATGCAACAATTATTTCATTCTGTCTGAATGATTGATAAGAAATTGCTTAAACGAATCCTACAATATTTGTATAAAATATGTACTATGATTATTGACATTTTTTTAATAGAAGAACTGTTGAAAAGTATTCTGAATGTGATCCAAATGGTTATATCCACTCTTATATATTTTATGATTGATGTCAATAGGGACATGTGGAATAGATTTATAAAGATACGTCATAATAAATACAGATATTTCAAAATAATTCATATCAACTAAACATAATAAAAGAGTCCTTGGATTTGCTACTTGTTATACGAGAGTCATCTAGAAATTAAAGTTACAAGAGCTCCTGAGACCAGGGGATTTTTTTTGTTTCGAAGTTAGTGTTCTTGGCATGAAGGGAGGATCTTAAAGATCAGTTTGTTTGATCCCGCGTGTTTGTCAGCCATTTTGTTTAGTCACAGTAAACTCTTCTGGTGGAGAGGTTGTCGCGCGCTTCCATCATTCGTTTTATGACTGCAGAACTATATTGCCGGAAATATCCATTGGAAGCTAATGGAAGTCTATGGTAGTTATGTGATAAGTCGACGACATTTTATGAAGTGGGCTAAGTTGTTCAAAGAAGGCCGTATTAATACTCACGATGAGACAAGAAAAGGAAGATCATCAGTCATTTCTAATGAATTTGTGCAAAAAATCGAAGAATAAATACAAAATGATCGCCGTGTGATGCTTGACGATCTTTACAAAGAATTTCCTGACATTTCTTCGAAGTCTTCTTGGTGATATTGTGTTGGAAAAACTTGGTTACAAGAATTTGTGTGCGAGATGGATGTCCAGAATGATCATACCAGAGCACCGTTAAAATCTTTTGGATCATTTTGCACAGGAAGGAAAAGCCTTTCTGGACTTTATCACGACAGGGAATGAAACTTGTGTCACTGCACCCCAGAGTTCAAAAGACAATCCAAAAAGAGATGTTATAAAAGTTGTAACCTTACTTTCTGGAATTTCAGACGATCATCTAAAACATGTATCCTCAAACTTTTTTGCCCTGTAATCCACCTGCTGAATTTTTCTGTTTTGGATAAACCCCTATAATTTCCTAATATTGATATTTTACAAATTCATATAAACTTTAAATATATTTTTAAAAATGATACAGATTAATTATGAGAGGACTTACTCAATGGTGGATTTAGCACTTGAGAGGCCCTCGGTGCAATTTAAGTTTGAGGCCCTCATGATCTATTTGTTTTTTTACCTGGGACAAATTCTGACATTCGGTCCTCTATATGCGCGGTTTCCTATTTACGATTTCACTATTACGCGACATTAGGGCGGCAGACAACGGCCTTATTTTTCAATGGAAGCTTAGTATTTTAAGCATTCCGCGTAAAAGTAAAACTTCAAGAATTACGCGATGGGGCAGAAACTTTTTGACCCAAACCACGACCGAAAATCCAAATATCTACATAATTATTGTAACCTTATTTCCTGGATGATCCTCTTATTAACAAATCCACATAGTTATAATTCAAATTTTGATATATCATACCTTGGATATTCCCAATCGACATCGAGACCATTGAATTGGTAATCTCTTAAGAAATCGATGGCTTCATAGACGAACTGATTCATACGGAAGACGTTCGATGTAAGTTCTTTGAAGGGTGTCGATCCGAAAGCCCATCCACCAATAGCCAAAAGGATCTATAAATTCAAATGGATTTTATGATTTGATTCAAAATATATATTTTAATGCGTTGTTGATTAATTGCTAAAGTTCTTACTTTGAGATTGGGGTTCTTTTCCCTGAGGGCGATTACTTTGTCGTACATATCACCATCTTTTTCGTCTCCCTCAGCCAATTTATTATCCTTGAGCGTTGCAAAGGCATAGATGAGATGAGTGCAAAGATTTGGGTCGATATTTTCAGGCAAGAATTTACCAGCACCTGGTCTCTTCTGCGACCAAGATGTCTGGTAGCAGAACACTTGCGGTTCCCTCTCTGCAAAAAGAAAGTCAATCTTATATAAGAAAAACATCATCAACCTTAATGACCAATATGACATGGACTGTTTATGTTTAATGATGTGCCTCGACATTATAAGATCGGGAGATAAGGATTATTGAGCGTGCGTGCGGGAATTTTCGCAGTGAAAGTTAATTTTTGAGAAAGGTAGTTAACAGGATCATAAGGTTAAGTGATTTATCTGCACGTGATCGCGAAGATACATCAATCATGGTGTGACAGTGTCGATCTTGCCGTTTGTTAATTGATGTCCGATTTCAAAGGCGATATGCATCTTCTGGGATGCGATTTAAATTGGAATTCATTACGTGCAGTGAGATCTTAATGGAGTCCGAAATGAATTACGGCAGATCTAATCTCTTTTTTATATAAAGAAAAAGCGGATATTAAAATTCGGGTTCTTTTTATGACTAGTGATTGTTAAAATATGGCTTTAATGATATATTAAGTACGCAAAACCTTAATGAATGGAAAAAAGTAGAAATTTCTGAAGACTCGGTAAAAGTTCTTTAGGCTATATATTTTTAATAGAAAGTTCATTTAAAAGCAACTTTCCATGCCGTAAAGGCACTTTATCATTGCTCAAAATGATGAACTTTAAATATTGTCGAATTTGAGAGTCGCTGCACAGCGAGATTTGAAGGGCTCGATGGCAAAATAGTTCTTTTACTGCCGTTTTATCTAAAATTAAGATTGATCTCTTTGCCTAGACTATGAATATTGTACGTGAAGACAATATATTGGTCGTAAAATTTTTATTGATGCCATGGTGACATCTAGAAGAAGGTCACGTGACACATTTACGATCTCATTCCGCCGCAAACAAAAGTGAAATTGTTGTTCGGTAGAAATCTCAGTTTCGTTCTGCGTTATGAATATTAAATAGCTTGATAAGTTTATAAGAAGTGTGTTTTCGTGGCTTCGAGATCTGAATACCAAATCGTGTCCTGATACTTCTGCAACATGATAACCGCGAGAACAAAAAAATTACTGTTTTTATCATCGAGCGCCGATCCGGTCTTGACGCTGATCCTCTTCTGTGGTTTGCGCACTTTGTTGAGGATCTCGGCGACGCTGATTTTGATCGGTTCTGGTTTTTCTGGCTCTTCGATGACGATAGACTGCGCCACTTTCTCCCAGTCCACATCCTTGGCGTCCTTACCGCGAGATATTCCTCGGAGTTCCTCCCTGCAAATCGAATCAACATCGTCAGCATGCGCTCATCCTCGCGTCATTCGTATGCGTTTTGAGTGTGTCTTACCTCATGGCTCCGATGAGAGGATATTTTACATCACCACCGCAAGCAGTGCCGGTGAAGTCATCCATGTCGACGGTCCAGACCATGGCACCTCCGAAGCCTTGCTCCTTGAGCCATTTCATCTTGTTTCTGATTGATCTTTCGTCGTCGAATCCGACCCATTGATCTCCGTGAACGGCATATGGCACTTTCATCTCATCGTCCCAAACGTAAGCAGCTCCATTCAACAGCATTTCACAAATCTAATCGAAATACAAATATTTATTATAGATATCATCCATACACAGATTTTGATTCGAATTTATATTTATGTATATAAATGTGGAAGATCAAACGGACTCGATATAAAGAAATAGTATTTGATCGCATACTGAGTGTGAAGATTATTTTTAAATAGAAAATCATCACATCAATCATCAACAGATGTACTGGCTGAAAATCATTAGGGTTGGGGTCTTTTTAGATCGTTGGTGATTGTCTTAGAATGATAATACATAATATAAAAGTAACATGAATCTGTTAAGTTGAGTAGAGGTCGCTCTTGGGAACAGATTCCGTTTTTCTATCGGGCCGTGATGTTGCTGGACGAATAGATGGGAATAGACGGGCGTCAAATAGAAAGACTCTCTTCTCTAAATAACTATTTTTTCCACACGAGAGAGAAAGAGAGAGAGAGAGAGATCTGGCTGCAGGAAGGACAACTTCCCGCAGTCAAGGCTAACTAACGACTCTCCCGACTCCTGCCTACTGCGCGTCACTACTCAACTGGCAACGGTGCACAGGCAAAAAGCGATCTGTCGGTATACAAGTGCAATGTCTCCGTAGGTCCACAAGAGATGGCGCTGTTAAAATAACACATTGCACATGTTAATCTGGCGAATTGAATCTGTTCAGATTAACAGTGCTGCTACGTGGGACTGATAAATCGCTCACGTTAAAAATCAATTTTCTAATATATAAAAATGAATTGGGCTTTGTTCGTTCGAAATGCGCTGCCATACTGTTCATCGAATTGCAGTAAAACTTAGTACACTTATTGCTAAAGATTCCGCAAGTAATATAAGTATAATTTAATATATAAAAATCAATGTTTGTTTGTCTGTATTTAATGCGCTGTCATACCGTTCATTCGATTTCGATAAAACTTTGCCAGCGTATTGTTTGCACTTTCTCAAATAATATAAGTATAGTACAAGTTTTCTCGACTTTTGTGCCATGTCTTTATGGGAATAGACATCAGAAACATTAATATTATTCAATTGTGACCATAAAAAGTCAATGAACATTGATCGATATCGCGCAGCATTTTCAGCATCATCTTCAAAAAAATATGACCCAATAATTTGCCCAAAATGCTGATATCTAGGCGTTGCAATTGGATGATCCTTAATATACAACCTATTTGGATTCCATTAATATTTCTGTAATTTTTTTACATGATCATATTTGTTCGTATGCTATTTATGAACTCTGAACATTTCGATTTAATCGAATAAAATAGTTCTGAATTCATTTTCATGTTTTGCCATATTTAAATTAAAATATTTTCAATTGTTGGCGATTGTTTCAAAAAACTAGGTCGTTCGCAAAGAGTTAAAGATTTTGAATACAAAGAAATATGATCGTATTTAATTAATAAAATATGGTTTGAAACTTGGATATTTTTTAAAATTAAATTTGGCTTAAAATCGATTTTTATTTTTTTAAAATGGCTTTTTTGTATAAAATAAATATAAAAGAGCTACTTCTAAGAATTTGTGGTCGAATTTGGATTGGCCTCGATTTTAAATTGTATTTGAGTCACCGATTATTTTAATGGTATGCGGTAATTTAAGCGACTCGTTTCCGTTTTGTCTGATCTCTTTCGCGGTATCTTTTGGCAAATTGCTATCGCTCGTTAACAAAATCACTTCCTCTTGGACAAAAAAGAACGAAAGTGTCTCACTTCAACTATCCCTGTAAGGACGGTCGGATCTTTACCTCGTAGTAGGCTAGAAAACCAGCTTCCTTGGTGTACTCGCCCGCCTTGCCGCCTCCGCTTGCTGGGGAGTTCACCTTGAAGTTGTTCGGGTTGGTCAGAGTGAAAGTCCTTCCGTAAGTCGGCATACCTGAACACCAGTTGGCAACACATGAGAAACAATTAAAAAACTGTCTCACTTGGACCAGTTGGCTCAATGACAACGCATAGAACCGCCCGGGCAAGACAGGAAATGGTTGCCAAGTTATATGGAACACGAATAACTGGACAACGTCTCGACTATTGACAAAGGTCTGAAACATGCGGAAATATTGGAATCCGGATATGAATTTTGATTCGTGTCGATAATTACCGATTATGAGTTTGTCTTTCGGAGCTCCAAGTTTCACCCACATTCCAGCTGCATGATCCACAGACAATTGTTTTCTCCATTGGGAATCGGATGATGGAGAATACAATGGAGCGTTGTGTCCCGTCTCACGTTCCCATTTTCCGTGGAAATCGTATGCCATCAAGTTGATGAAGTCCAAATAGCTATTTTAAAACAACAAAAAAAAGGAAAATTTATGCATTTGGAAATATATTGGCGAAAGTCTTAAGCAAATATTGACAACGTGTCAACATTTCATATATAAATTAAATATTATGCTACTATTTACAGTGGAAATAATACATTTGTGTCCATTGACCAATGTTGACTATATCAATTTTTAATGCAGAACTCAAAGGCAATATGAATCTGTCGTAATTGATTTGCCTGGCTTCAAAATTGAAACATAAATTATTCATATTCGCCTGTAACTGTTTGTGGATCTGTTGCCAAATTAATATTTACATTCATCCCAATATGAACGATAAAGGAACAGCGATCATTCGTCGATTCTAAATAATAAAAACGATATATGTGTTCATTTTCAACTATACACATTTGAATTTATTGATAGCAAAGGATTAATCGCTGTTTTTAGAAAGTTTTTATTATTTTAATAATGCTTTGTTTCAATACGTTTATAGAAAAAAAAACATTTAAAACCCAAATGGCATCATTGCAAAATATTAATCACAAAGGCAGCAACCGTTGATTTAAATGAGTTATTTTGGCGCAATCTTACACCCCGCAGAGAAGGATCTTATCGATTCAGATGCAATAGTCTTAATCATTCATTCTTGATTGGATATTTTAAATATCATTATGTAAATTCTATAATAAATAACTTAAATAAACTGACGAACAGCAAATAAATTATTAACAAATGTAGGCTTTTGTGGTTGGACTAATATCGTATGAATTTATTGATATTAAAATAAACCATAAAAAGCAATTAAAATATATATAAACTTGAGTTTATTTTTATGCGGATATTTTTATGCAATATTGAAGTTATGCGATTTTTTAATGCAAAGCATACAAAGCTTTTTTTTATGCGAATGCGCATAAAAAAAATTAAAATTAACTTAGCTTTTTTTTATCCACTAGATCAGGGCAACATTTCAACTTTTAAAAAGTATTATATTAAGTAAGTGTTCTTATATATTGGATAAACTAAAGAATGAGTCAATAATTGTACCTGAAGCTTGGGGGAAAAATCAATTTTAGATTGTATAAAAACTATAATTATAAATTATATAACTTATACAAGAAGCTAGTAAACTTTGCAAATAATTAATGATGTTTAAATCGTCGCAAGACTTTTATATGCGATTTATGGTACACTCTATCACATTGATTTGGAGTTATGCGGTTTTTAAAAATAATGGAACCTATCCCTCAGTTTTTTATGTACTTCAAGTCTTTTTTATGCGATTTTTTATATGCGACTCCCCGTGGAACGTATCTATCGCATAAAAACAAACCCAAGTGTATATGTACATGAGTCTTTTCTGCTTTTAAAAAGGGCCTTAAAACTATGATTTGCATAAGAACAATTAAATTTTATTATTGTAATCGACAATAGACAAACAAATATTGGTGAATCCAAAAATGTCTACAAATTTTTATAAACACTGTTGTTTCGATTTTTTTTTTTAATAAAATTCAATAGATGTCATCAGGGCTGCCCATTGAATAATATTTGCTGTGCAATTGAATCTATTTTGGGTTTATTGGTCAAAATTTCATGTAAAAAAGCTGTTCATATTATTATTATCGACTATCCTAATGTGCGCTACGCGTATCAATATCGTAACGACACGCTGTTTCTGACACCAGTGTAATGCGGAGCGCACTCGCGATAGAGATCCGCTCCGCGGGCATCAATACATAGACAACGATGCACGCGCAAGAAGCGATAGACATCGTTATATCTGATGCAATGTTTCCCCAGGATAATAGAAGATGTCTCTGTTAATATGGCGAATCGAATCTGCACAGATTGACAGCGCCATTGCGTGGGGATGTCATTTCGATTACGCTACACGTGTTTATTAAATAGGATGGACCTTAAAATTTTGTTATTTTGAAATAACCACGAAATAAATACAGATCAAGAGAAGTCAAGCAACTTTTTGCGAACTTTTTTTAAAATCACTGGCGGTTAAAAAGTTAATACAATATTTAATAATCGAAAATCAAGGATCGGAAAGTCGATATTTTATGCTGATTCAAATCCTGATTGGCATCACTATTAAATATTAATCATCGAAGAAGCAACCACTGATTTAAATTAATTAATTTGGCGCAATCTTGCACCCCGCAGAGTATGATCTTATCGATTCAGATGCAGTCGATGGCATAATTTATCAATAAAAATCAAGATCATCAGTCATTTCGATCTCCCCGCGGGCTTTCGCTATACTATTTCGCCAAAGCGAATTAACAAAGTTGCACCTATTATGTCGGCACGTTATTTATGTCGACCCGTTAGGATGCAACATAGAGTGATGATGTGCATATTACATATTTCTATTTCGAAACGAGGATGGCCGACGTTAAGAAGTCTCGTTAGACGATGTGAGATATTCCGCAATAGGATGCTGCAACCTGCATGATCGTCGCCATAAATTATCGAGGGGTCAAATCTCGTCTGATGACATGAGGATTATGGTTTACCTTGCCACTGCCGGTACGTCGTATCCGCTCTTGACGTTGTCAGGACCTACAGGGACGGCAGCCGTCAGTAGGAGACGAGGTCTTTTCACTTCTTGAGCTTCGGCCTCGAAAGCTTCCCTGAGTTCTGAAACAATGACGGTTGAAATT
Organism: Stenopsyche tienmushanensis; assembly: GCA_008973525.1. Classification (NCBI taxonomy): domain Eukaryota; kingdom Metazoa; phylum Arthropoda; class Insecta; order Trichoptera; family Stenopsychidae; genus Stenopsyche; species Stenopsyche tienmushanensis. The sequence continues at coordinate 825,930 of WACJ01000037.1, read as the reverse complement.
TATTAAAGCTCATCGATTTTGATTAATTCTTAACGACACAATTAACCTTCGGTGTTATTTAAAGCGTTCAAGGCATACGAGTGGATTTATATCAAATTTTAAAAATATTTTGGCGATTTTAGAAAATATAATAGCAGCAATTAACGCCATAATCTCAAATTATATTGCCATCAAATGAAGGCCACAGAGTGCAACTCATTAAGTTGAGGTGAAGGATTTCTCGATAAAAAAGTAAATAAACATTCTTGATATATGTGCAGAATGAAAAAAGGATGTCATGGGTTTTTATGGACGAAAGCGACTGGCAGTTTCGGTGCATTGATGATCGGATAAAAGCTCGTTATGGATGCGATTGTGTCATACACTGCGTGCATTCCATCGGGCGTATGAACTTGTTCAGCGATCACATCGAGCGCAAAGAGTTAAATTATTTTAGTAGAACAATCGATGCAAAAAATGATCCGGAATCGAATTACATATTCATTTAATAACGTCTGCAAAAAACGTATTGCATATTCGCGTCGTACTTTCACTGTAGTACGATCGTACTTTTATTGTAATAGTATTCTTACGTCATTGTTCCTGAAGTCATAATAAGGTTGGTTATCTAAAATGGTGCTCCGAGAAAAGGTTAGACTTCCTCGTCGTGATTTAGATAACAATATTGACACAAGTTTCATCATAAGAGATGATAAGTTACCTTCAAGGGATAAGAGATAAATATCAATCCCGGGGCCAATTTTCCGAGCCGAGTACGAATTTGAAGCGACAAAGTTTCAACGTCCATAATTTATCCTCTTCGTTATCAGACTTATACAAATATTTTCCATAGAAATCATTTTGTCGATGATATTACCATATAAGATCGTTTTGAGAGGCGCCATTCGGCGCCCTGGATCGCGGATTGCATAATTGTGATTTCATTACGTGGAATTTATGCTAAATCTGTGTCCAATAAGCGGATTAATTCCAACAATCTTATTGTGGAATGGAGTATCGAGCGATCCAGTTACAGAAACTCGTGCCGACAATCTACCGATGCAATTCCGTATTACGCAACTGCACGGAGAGAATGTGTCGCTGGATGTTATGCAGAAGACATAATACATCCATTCAATGCGATATTTAGATAAGATCTGATTAGATAATATCAGCCGAATGAATAAAAAATGCATTGTAGTCAAATGCTATTATGTTATCGACAGGTGGAACGACACAAAGATGTACACGGACACATTCGTCACATAACAGTGACATTATGTCACAAAGTCTCCTCTGATAACAATCAACATATAATACATAATCCACACTAACGGCATTGAGATAAATCTTCATAAAATTTCGCGAGTAATCCCAGAAGTACTCGAACTAACAACGCGAAAAATTTGGGAAAAATATCTTTATATCTCAATGCCAGAAATTTTCAATAGTTTCGACATCTAAAATAGCCATCAAACGCGTTTAGTCCATTGCTTTGACTGTTTTTGTGGACAGCTGCAGCGATCATTCGTCGTTTCAGCGGTCCGAGAAGTGGACCGATTGGACTCCATCCTACTCTAGGACTTTTTTTTTTGCATTTCAGCGAAAAATGCATGTCCGGGGCCTTGTATAATTTCTACGACCATCGAAACAAGAACATATATAACCTAGTAATCTGCGCTCAAAGCGCAATGCCACTTGAAGTTGAGAATGAGCGTATCTTTGCGGACATGGATATTTAAATTCAGTTCAGTAACATGTTGTACCATTTGTGAGCGACCAATAAACAGCTTGGGTCAGAGGAGGGTCCCCATGTTCCTTTTTCTCAGGTGTGAAGTGATGTACCCATGTTTCATCCATGTTTATGAATCAACGCAAAAACTTTAGACTTTATTGCTATGAAACATCGCCAAACACTCGATTGAAACATCCTAACGGCGCTATTTTTGTTATATTGTGAGCAAATGCGGCACCCATCTTGCGCACAGCTTTCTCATGTTCAAATTTTCAGTCATTCAATATCATTTTGTGGATTTTATTCACTTCATTTGGTCGAACATTGTGATGTTTATCTTGGCAGCTCGTAAGGCCTCGTTTAAACTCTACCACTCAATATTTTACTATTGTTAACGAAGGAACAGACTCCTCCAGAGTAGAATCTAGCTTGGTTTGATATTGGGTAAACTGAGATCTTTCTACCACAATATATTTTTAATAAAAACCGTCATTTATGCGTCAGGTCGGATACTTTTGGGACTACCTTCGTAGACTTGTTAAGCAATGAATAGACGGGTTAAAATTAAAATTAACAAATAAAAGCAAGATTTAATGAACTTCATCATCAAAGCTATTTTTTTAATGCTGCCAGCTGACTTGGCAGATTTAAACACCCTTTGACCATCGAGGAGGGGTTGTCAAGGACTCAGAAACGCTTCAGCCTTGTTAGTCGCGCAAAGAAAATAATGAGGGGTTTTCTTGTTGCCTTCTTTGTGGCAGTATTTATGGCTCTTTGATGTAATCTCAAGTCACTTGATATTCATAGAGGCATTATTTTTTAACTTATATCACGATCATATAAAGTCGTATTATTAACAAAAAAAATACACACGGTCTGTCAGACCAAGCGTGCTGCCAATTAAATACCAAAAAACGATAGCAGTTTTCTTGATTTAAATATCAAAGTATCAGAAGTCATGGATTGCAATGAAATACGGAGAGAACAGAACTTCGCTCGAGGTCCGGGTGATTTCGCAAGAAATTCATACAATTCTACTTCTTTCGTAAAATTGATATAATTCTTAAACCAGCTAATAGATTGAAACGAAATTTCAGTGGTGCTTACAAAAGAGTTTATTGCATCGCTTTATGTAAACATAACAGTGATTTTCAATCAGCTTTTTGAATTGTATCTATAAAGACTTGTATTCGCGCAGATCTAAAAGCTTAATTGGTAATATAGTCTTTCTGTATATTATATTTTAAGCCGAAACATGATTTTACTGGACCCATCTGACTAGTTATTCAATTCGACCGCCTTTAATTTAATAATGGACAATTTCTCAATGAGGCGCAACAATGTCGTCATCAAATTGCAAAAATGCATAAATACGTGCGCGTTGCGAAACGATTATAATATGGAAGCCTGTATTTCCAACTAGGACAGATCCTTTCGAAAATATCAATTGAACTCATTATTTAGAGAGTTTATCGAGCAAATATCAAAGATCCAGTCGGCTTTAAATATACAGGAAGGCGCAGAAGTATACATTTTATGCCGCATTAACCAATACGCCGCTTTCGCAGTAGAATGCATCTTGTGATGCAACACAAAAGCCTTCTCCTTGTTTTGCTTCAGAACTTCGATGCATTTTTTACGATTTAATGCTCCTTGATTTTTCCGCCATATCTGCAATAATGCAAATCTAACAGTTCGCGTGTGAATTCACATGGGAAATTATGATGCCGTTATCAAACTGCTGATAAAAATGTGACATTTATTTATTGCACTGCAGTGTTTAATTGATCTGTATATTTATGGCGATGTTGAGAATTGGTCCATTCGATTGATTGCATATTTGACGTGCTTTATAACATTCCCAGACGCGAAGAATTTCCATCATGGTTGGTGTCATAATCTTATTAGATGTATCGAAAAGTCTTTGCCGAATGTTTGACAATTGAGGAATTAATTAATTACATATCTGCAGTTATTATTTCGCCAAGTTTCTTAAATTCATTATGAATAATTTCCTGAATATCCCACCAAACGCACAAAATAGTCTCGCGGGTCGTAAATCCAAGTTTCAGAGTCGATAATGGTTTTTATCTCAGCGAAAGCTATTGACATTTACGACTTATGTTATCATAAACAACCCATTTTCATCCCCAGATACAATTTGGTACAAAAAGGGACGAATTTTTTCCACGATGAATATATCCTTTATACTTAATCGAGAATCAGTTTACCCTATGGCTCTCAAATATGTCATGATCAAATTTTAAGATTTTTCAGTTCCAGTTCCTGATTTTAGGCTTATCAAAATCGGCAAGGACTTATCGATAAACCTAATATTTATTTTTAATGTCAAATGTTTTTATATCGAATTTAATTCCGTAAGCGCTTTCATTCAGGCGGTCTTATTCGGGTTGTAAACTAAATTAGTGAGTTTGAAATTTTGAGGGATGTCAGTCACGTTTCACCCCTTGGTCTGATGATGGATCACTTCAGCGTATTCCGATTGAAAGCAATTGATGACACATTGAGTGAGGATTGTCCGACTAACTTCATTTGGACGTGCTGAAATATCCAAAGCAATTAGCGAATTGGTTAATATTGAAGCATAGCGCCCATTAAGTTCGATTGACATCAACGAAATAATTTACATTGTATTATGATGGCGAATTTCGAAGCGAAATACCGTCGTGACATTTGCAACGTTCGATGTTTTCCGATTTGACTGCGCCCTCGCTGTTCAAATATTGGATGCTGCAGACATCTCATTTCGGATGCTGCAAAAATGCAACTGTACGTGAGCGCATCATTAGAAAGGCACTTTGATCACGAAATATTGCCTTCTCCGAGGACTTTTTTATTTGATGGAATTGCATTCCGAAGGATGCACTGCAGTATTGCAATTTATCATAGGATGATAGCCGTACGCCGGCATTGTTAGGGATCGTGTTGTACAAAATTGAATGTTGAAATGCCAAGTGGATAAGTTGACGTCGTTTAGGAAAAATGAGGATGAAATATGGATGCACGATGTTTTACTGATGAACTGAATTTATTGATATTAGATGAATTATGTCAATTCAGGATGGAAATGTCACAAAGACATTAAAAACAGATGCAGAGGAGGACTATTCAATGCTAGCGAGGAGCTTCCTATAATGTTTATTTTTCATATTCATCTTTGACTTGATAAATATATTCGCATTATGACCACTAAATTGAGAATCTCTGTGATACTTTAACATTTTGTCGAGGATCTAATTTCATAAGCCATTTCAGGACATTTTTTAAATCGTCAAGGACATCCATCGGACGGTGAACACTTCACCATATATGTGGTTTATGGTTTTATTAGCCTTTTTTGCATTCCAGCCTTGATCTTAAAAAGCAGCATACAAAGCCTGATTAAGCAATGGTGTGTATATAAATATCACACACACCCAATAAGTTCGTAGGATGACTTATATTTGGCAACATTATTAATAAATCCTTATGATTTATAGGAAGTACCAATCTTAAAATAATGTGAGGTAAAATTTCATAACAATCTAAAGTTTTAGTTTACAAGTTACGGTGCTTTTAATGACGCTACTTTTGTATGAAAAAAAACAACAACGCGTCCACAATTCAGAGCGCTGTTTGGAGCTGTTTCAGTACCAAAAAAAGGACTTTTTCATGCGGTATGTGGCATTCGATTAAATATGAAGTCATGACTATATTCCAGAGTCAATTCAATAGTCAGCTGAATGGACAGCAACCGGTAAAAGCCACCCAAAGCGACGCAAAAACGCAAATTTCTACTAATAAGGTTTGGCTTCCGTGTTTCGGGCATTATATTTTATTAATGGATTACCATGATAAGGGAAAAACTGTCAATTCTGAATATTATATGGCGTTATTGGTACGTTTGACGGAAGAAATTACGATAAAACAACCCCAAAGGTCAGAGCCGTAAGGAAGGTATGTAGCAATTATCTAACATACGGCCCTCACCCACCCCCCGGAAATCTAATAAAAAATATCGGATGTCAGAGTTTAAACGAGGCCGTACGAGTTGCCAAGATAAACATCACAATGTTCGACCGAATGAAGTGAATAAAATCCACAAAATGATATTGAATGACTATTGACTGAAAATTTGAATATGAGAAGGCTGTGCGCGAGATGGATACCGCGTTTGCTCACAATAGAACAAAAACAGCTTCGTGATGATGTTTCAACTGATTGTTTCACAGCAATGAGGCCGAGTTTTTGCATTAATTCTGGATGAAACATGAGTCTATTATTTCACGTCTGAGACAAAGGAACATGGGGAGTCCCCATTGACCAGAGTTGTTTATTGGTTTCGCTATTCAGGACCATTAAAACCCGCTCAACAAAAGTGTACAGCAAGGTGCAAAACCTGAATTTAATATCCTCAATGACACGCTCATTCTTACTTTTGAGTGCCCATTTACACTCTGAACGCAGGGAACAAATTAGCTAGATTTTGTAGCTTAAAATTAAAAAAATGTTAAAATATATAAATATAGTTTGAATGAGTGGGAGGAAGTCTAGGCTCGTTTGTGACCTCATTTGCAGTGACCCATCAATGTAAGTGAGCCTCTGAGGGGGTTTCTGTGACAGTGTCCTACCGGTCCGCTTCTCAGACTGCTGACAGCACGAATAAACGCCTCGAAATTGCACATTATGGCATGAATATGTCTGCAGAATGAACTTTCATTATAAAAGTAAGTTGTCCGAATAAGACCGATCGGGTGGGTTATTTCAATTTTACAATCGGTCGAAAATATAGTTGTCTTTATTTTATTGTGGGCTGGGTTGGCTCAATGTTTAAGCAATGACGAAGAAAAAAAGAATTAGATAACTTAGTATATATTATAAAAACAGACAGAGTTAATCAGTGTTGATTCATGAAATGTAGAATGGTCAAGTAAAATAAAAACCATGTGGAACTCTCGACTGTTATTCTTTGTGCCACGGCCTTGTTACGGCCTTAATAATGGCAAAATTGCACGAATTGCATCCTATAAACTTATTGAGTGATGTGTTAAATTTCTATGGAGATTTTTATGGAGATCCCTCTTCATAATCATGGAGATCGTTTATATACGTCAAATATTTTTTTATATTTTCTTCATTTTAGGAGTTTGATTCTTATTGTTCCATAAAAAATAAAGCTTATTATACTTCCAAAGCGTATTATAGTTATTGATCTTAAATAGTAATGCCTAAATGTAATAGGTTCTATATATATAAATGAATTATGTTTCAGCTTTGCTGTACTTTTGAGCAGCTCCTCGTCTTAATCCAGTTAGCTATCTTAGCTCTGCTTCAGGTGGAGTGGAAAATTTCGCGATGAAACTGAAGATTCCGCGATAAGTTACGACATCTCGTTGCCCTTCCGTCTGGAACATTTATCTAATTTTAGGAAGCCACCGGAAGTACAACACGTGATTGCGCAATCACATTGCGCAATGCGGCTGCTCGTTCTCTTCATTCATGAGCGTTTGCCAATTCGACCTTCCGCGAGGGAAATAGGCGAAATCGGCAAGAAAGACCGCGATTCGATGCACGCCGACGAATCTATTATCCCGGTCTCGACATTTACGTCTCGATTATATCGAAATTTGTTACATCTTTAGAGAGTAATGGGTCTCCTAATGAAGACGGCGTTAGGCACGATTCTCCCGCGGGCCGATGAACTCATCCATTTATTTTGCACGTTTCCCAGCTTCACACGTCCTTCCATCTGCTTCTTATTGCCGTTCACTCCATGCTTTTGAATATTAGTCTCGGAGATGACTCGATATTTGAGATTTTGCATGCAAAAACGCTCTGTTTGCTCATGGCAAAGCAATCAGATGCGAACTGGTTGGAACACACCTTAGATTAAACTCATTAGCAACATCCGAGCATTGAAAAGCTTCAACGTGACGTGCCAATATTAACATTGCAATCAATCTTATCCCGATCGTCTTGAAACTGCTCATCCAATAGCGAATTTAAACCAGATTTATCAATCATAGTTTGAAGTCTAGGATTGTTTCGACGCAATTTGATTGATTTTTAATTGGTTAATTTAAGATCTACCAATCAATAAATATGATCTTTATAAAAACCAAGTATTTGTAAAATACATATGATTAATTATATTGTGAAAAAAGTTTTCATCATTGCAATAAATTTGGAAGTTAAAATTCTGAAGATCGGAAGTATTAATACTGTCAATTCTTCTATAGCGTCGCGATAGGGACCACGCTATAAAAATTTAATAGTGTACTTCTGATAGATAATGTCAATTTTGTTATTCGGGGATAGATCATTTGCTACCATTTTTCCAGGGCCACACAATAAACAACATCACTGGAATTCGCTCGCAAATAGGCGATCATCCTACCATACAGGTTAAGGGGAAAACAATTAAAATATTTATCTAATTCAAATATTTGTGAATTTTCTGAATTAAATTGTTGAAACCTGTTGTGGGCTATTATAGTATATACTGATGGTACATGTGTAATCAATAGAGAAGCTATTAGCTCTAATCAGTGTCCAAATTAATTACCGTGGAATCTGTGCAAGAGCATGGCTGTAAAAGATAGTTGCAAGCGGAAATAGCACCAATTAGCCCACAAAACATATTGTATGTATAAAGGCGCTACAGCCTCCAACGGCAATGGTAAACGGAAGCAAATAAAAACGAAGACACATTGCTCGATTCAATTGAATTCGTTTAAAATCCCACCGGTTCAAAGATCGATGCCGAACCATTAACCTATCTAAAACCTCCCATTTTGACATTCTGACACGCGCTCTCGCTCAACAATGGTGAGACGCACGCTTCAGACCTGCGGTCCAGATACAGATCTTGATCGTTTCCCATTTGGAAAAAAAAACAAGGTGGCTCTAATTGGAGACAATGAGTTGGCCAGGTGTTTTACCGATGTGCAAGAACTGTCAGTTGCTCAATGGTAGCAGTGGTCTTGAGTGACCGTGGCATAGTTCCCTGAAAGGCAGCTAAACAACGACAAAATTGCCGTTCGCCCACAATTAAAAAGCGTGAAAATCCACATTGATAACATACTCACGCATATCGCATTCTGCATGATCCAATTGTCGTTTCGACATTTAACAATCTGAGATCTGAAAAAATTCCTTTAAAAAGGACGGATTCGTCAGATATGATCGTTCAGCAAGCCTGCGCCGATAATATATTTCATTTGCTGAATACTCATCGTATTTTTTTTAAAGAATTGGTAACATTTCCGTATTTTATCGCGATTATTAGGGGGACCTAAAAATATTCGCGTTTTTAGTATAATAAATCCGAAATTTTGGGATCAGATCTGGTGAATAAGAAGAATGCGGTAACACTTTCCAGTTAAATTTCCGTATTTTATCCTGTATCTGTTGAACAAATACGGATGTTTCTCTTTTAATTTTTAATACAAAACCTTTAATCGTCGATAATAATCTTGAGGTTTCATTAATTCGTAATGACGTTTTCCCCGCCATATGCACCCAAGGGGTAGTAACTGTTTAATCTATATATGTTTTTCAAATTGTTATATTAACCTTTCCCTACCGGTGATGTATTTACTACACATCGACTCTAATAATGGGAATATCGATATGAAATATTATAGATACGGGGTTCAGAATTTTGGTATTCCTCCGTAATATAATTACGAATCACATCAGAGTATTATAGTGTATAAATATGCATTTGCAGCGATAGAAATAAATAATTTGTAGGAAAATCGGGAATTTTGCGAGTTTTAGTCCGTGTCTCAGCAGAATTTTATCGATCCCCGAATGATCTAATCCAATCCTGAAATTCCGGGATCGAAATTTTGACTAGGGATTGAATTCCCTAATTGTACCCACGCTTATATAAATTTAATAAGTTCGTAGGATTTTTCACTTTAAACTTTTTTTTCTTAATTTGGAGTCGTTTTTCGCAATTTCGTCCATAAAATATCCTACAAACTTAATGAGTGATGTGTTACATGTTGCCACAAGTCAATAAAATTAAATGTCTAGGTTCATATTTAGGCAGACTATTAACGTGATTAACGTATTTGAACAATATGACGTACGTGGTACAACCTTTAAGTATCATATGCTACTATTGATACTTATATTTACTAACATATATGTTTCTATAGACGAATCTCAATCAAATATATTAATTCATTTGTGATCCATCATTCATTTGAAGCAACGAGTGACCATGAAAAACTGTGTATATGCTCTGGTCATGATTTATATTCTTCATCTTTGATTGCATAAGTTTAACAATTTAATCACATTGAAATATATGTTATGCTATATGAAAACATGAAGATTTTATAAATGTTAAACTTTGGTTTATTAGTATTGAATTCGTGACTAAAACAAATTTGTAGAATATTTGTTTCGTTGTTAAAAGCAAAAAATAAATCCATCTGTAAGCGAATTTTCTTCAGAGAAATCGAATTGAAGTTCGATATTTATTAATTGGTTGGTTGCATTTTTTTATTAGTGTAATAATTTAAGGTTTGTTCTTTGAATTGAGATTTTGATTGGTTCAAAGTTATCAATGCTGCAGATGGAGTTGTTTCGAAATCAATTTGCTCACAATTGGAATCCTTGTCTCTGTAGACCGAGGAACGTTGCGGAACTATCAAGATCAAAAGCACTCGAATCCTATTTGAATATTCAGAATAATTCCCATAGCTTATATATTTGCTTTCAGCTGTAATTCCATTTAGAACACTCGCAGCAATATTTTATGCCGAATTATGTAAAGAGCATTCGCCGTAAGCGAATCGGTTAATGTAGAGCGACTAAATAAAAACTATTTCAATTTTTCCTGGGGCATTCCTTTTTCTACGTTCTGCGCTGTTCTCTTCTCATTTGCCAAATCAAATGAAAAATCGACTTCGTCTTCGCTCTCCAAGAAAACAGTTCAAACAAATGGACGCCAATAATTCAAGATGATTCAATGCTGTAAATCTTTCAGTTTTATTTTGACGCTCTTTCGTTACATTTATTCGATCTGAATAATTTAGGCGAGCATTGCCCAATGTCAATATGTTTCTTTCACTTTTGAGATGTGCAAATTAAAACATAGCGCCAATGATGGAGAGCATTTTTCATCTCGTTGCCAAAAGCTTATTAATCAAATTCGTAGCTCGCATTAAGGCCTTGGCCAACTGATGCACTTTTTATTTGATTAATTATCATCGAGTCTTCTGGATCGCAATGGAAACGTTTCGGGCTGCGAAATACAAAAGCTCGCGTTGAGCAAAATTAAGACAGATGAAATGTTGGCAGAAGATGAATATTGTGGTTAACCGGCGCCACTTACAACTCCGCGAGCAAATTGACCGTGGCAAAGTTTTCTGTAAAGTTTCCATATTCACGTCAAATATATTATGTTATTTACGGTTAAATAACAAGGGTTGTGCTTATTTATTTGATGCTGAAAATGCAGCAATTTTTGTATTTTTAAATTATGTTTGTATCCATTTGTTCACGTCCAGTATAAGCTCATCTATTCTTTCGGATGTTTGTCTACAACCCCAAGCTTTTATATTGTATTCTTCCCACGATGTCATATTCTTTATAAAATACGATTTTTATCTATATGATTTAAATTCGGATAATATAACCTGAATATTTAAGTGAGTATGTGGCGAAATATTAATATTTTCATCATTATTATAGCAAATCTAATTACTCATAGACAGTCTCGCACGACTTCATTAATCGCCTCAATATCTAATCAATAATATTAAAGTAATTATTAGAGATTGATGTTCCACATGAACGTTCGGAATTCGTAGGTGAGTACTAAAACGCCGCAACTTTAACAAAACGTAATAAATTCAATCAATATTAGTTCAATAAGCTTCAATAGCCTTTTTTCCATGAAAAAATTAATGATATTATAAAAGTCCATATTTTTGCAATCAATAAATTCTTTTAAGTCTAGACTTATTTCTTCCCGTTTAGAAAGTTTTATTCCTTAAAAAGTGCTCCTATTGGTGAAAAATATTAACGATGGCTAATAAAGTGGATGTGTTTTAATAAGGGATAATGTATTATGCCCTTATAAAATATTGCATAAAATCTTCTGCAGTTGCGATTAATTTTTGACTAAATAAAATTCCGACTTTTCATGTGATATTCCCTAATAGATATTACACAAACGGTTGGGTCAATGTTCGGAAATGCAACACGCCACTCAATAAGTTAGTAGGATTTCATTTTGAATCATTTGGAGTCGTTTTAGCGCAATTTCGTCCGAAAAATCCTACGGACTTGTTGAGTGATGTGTTTTTAAACTCGACATACGTTCGATATTAAATTGTGAATGGTTTATTTATATAATATCCCATTTGTAAACGATGATAAAGGCACACATCCACTACATTAATAATTCATCAATGAACCGATTTATGGCGGAAAGCAATCGGAAAACATTTATTTTGTGTGATTATACAGTATGCGGCAGGGAAACTCCCTTATTCGAAACGCGCGCCCTGAAGCGACAATTATTTCGAAAAGACTGAAATGAAACTTATTTGAAGGAACAAAACCTAACATTTTCTATGATGTAAGTTTAATAAAATAAAAAAATAATTAACCGATATCTCCTATAATTTTTGTATTATACATTTTTTTAAATCAGGTAGTTTCCCTGCCGCACCCGATTTTTGCAAAATCGTAGCATATCAGATGGTACGATTTATGGACTTGAATTTTACATCAATACAATCAAATATTGTATGAAAATGGGACATTCAACCCGATAAATATGCACTATAAAGCAAACTTCTGGCTTATTTGTTGTTGTTTTTATTTGGTCTATTTGTAAACACAAAATCTCATCATAGGACACAAAAAAAGACCCAAAGTCTAAAACTGAATTTGCATGTGCAAAATTTGAGTCTGCGGCCTTGCCATTTGTGGCACACTAGTGACCCAATTACATCTCATAAATTATGCAGCGGCTTAGTTTTTTATCCACGAGCAGTTTGGAAATTAAAAATGTCTTTTTGTGCGGAGAGGTCATAGTTGGCGTGTAATTCAATTTGGGAATTGCATTTTTAAACCGGAATCGGAACGCCGTTGAGATTTATCGGGGTGATTAAGAACAAATCCGAGTTTTGCATGTACAAGCTTTCGAATCAATATGGACGTTTCGACACAGGATGTCCTCGATTTTAAGCTGCAGGATCATTATCTGCAGATTAATGTCCCATCAGGTGAGTGGGTGAATGTGAGAAGTTCTTCGACCGAGAGACCTTGTGGTCTTCATTTTGTTATGGCAATATAAAGCAAGTTACATAACTAAGCTGTTTGACGTGAAGCTATTTAGCAGCTCATCACTCACCCATTAACAATATCCATTGGATCGATCCGAGAAAACGATATGAATCCTTCAAGGATACTTCCAATAAAAACGAAGCTTTGATTGTTCAATTATACCAATAATAATTGTAACTGGTTCATGACTATTCGCCATATGAATTACATACCAGTTTGGATTACCTTCATACGTCCAAATTTAGTCAGAGATAATATTTTGTTAAATTGACGCACATTAAAGCAAATATTGCATCAACATAATGATTTCCTGTTAACAACAAATACATTGGCATTGGTTTTTTTAAAACCATTAAAATTCATAGATAAATGCAACCAATTTTGCAAGATTTTCCCATAATATTATGATCAATCGCATTCAAATACGTTTGAGAAATACATTATTTTGATAGCTTTGTGCGCCAATCGTCAGTCAAATTATTGCCCATTATATTTCTATTCATTTAGGTCAATCATCATGCATTTGCATCCAAAAATATCAATATAACCAAATGACGGAGCGCATAAATCTACCGTGGCATATATAAGATTAAATTATCATTTCGAGCCAGCGAGTTGTGAGCCTTGTGTCCATATGGTCATGATCATGAAGATGTACAACCCTGACTCAAATAATTCACAAAAGTCAATAGAAATGACCCCACGTTTATGAATCAATTCATAAGGCTTCATTATGAATTTAATTATTAAAATTGAATTATTTTCTCTTGGCATTGTTAGTACATTTTTAAAACATTTCGTTGGTACATAAACCTTATATGATTTTTTTGAGTATCGAAAAATCTACTTTTTTTATGCGTTAATTATAATATATGGAGAATTTGTAACAATAAATATTAAGAGGCTATATAAAATCATGATTCTGTAATATAATTTTTATTGCAATAAGATCATCGCAAAGCAAATACTTTCTTTTTCATTAAAATGCTTTTAAATCATCGCTTTCTATGTTTAAGTATAACTTTTAGAGATTTTAAAAACTGCATAAAAAAGTAGTTTGACTTACATATTTTATTGTCTAAAGGAGACTTGTGTATCCTGACATATATTTTTTGTTCAGGGCTGTCACAACACATAATTAATATTATATATACGTCATTATAATTGATTATTTAATTTGGGTTATCTCAATTGACTAATAATACTTATAAGAGCAGTTTTTTTATAAGACATTCTGATCAATACATCTCAAAATTGACCCAGTTACGAAGCAAAGATCATTCAATAGGCAGCCCTGATGACTTCTGTTGAATTTATTTAAAAATAAAATGAAAACGTTGAGATCCATTAAAATGTGAAGATATTTTTGGATTCGTCAATATTCAAAATAATGTTTAGATATTAAACATTTTTATTTTTTTACAATAAAAAAAGATTAAAAGACTCACCGATGAGTCGGTGGTCAATATGTAAATTAATGTTTTTTTGTGGTCTGTCTGTCAGTTTGTTAGTTTGTCCCGTATACATTTATATACCATTCGCCTATTTGCGTTGAAATTTTGAAAAGTTGTGGTGTGCACCTTCGTGAACAATATATAATTAGTACAAGCATTATTTGTGTACACAATTTGTTTTGCGAGACGTTTAACGGTTGCGCTATGTTGGCGCATATTGGTCTGGTAAAGTGAAGCGTGGGTCGCGGGGGAGGGAAGAATAAGGATGCGCGCGCATTTCGGCTGAAAGAGGGAGATAGTTAATCTTCGAGCGCATGCTTTTAGATCCTAGCTCATCACACCGCAATACATGCGGCCTGAAACAATAAACCACATAACTGTACTACTGCGTTTCTTTTCATATAATTACTAAGCGCATGTGATATAGCAACGAATGTTGGGTAGTAGGTAGTTATTAATAAAAATCTGTCTTGATTAGATTAGATTATATTAGATTTTGCAATTAATGGTTATCGCAAATCAGTCACTCGTAAGACATCAGGACTTGATTCAAGACAAACGATCTAATCCCGAATTTTTATAACGAGTCCAAGAACTAGTCCATTATAAAAATACTTTGTTTATATCAGTATTTAAAAATGATTTTCATGATTTTTTCCTCGTTTTCATATGATTTTGTTTGGATAGAGAGAAAATTTATGTTATAAAATTTCGGTAGCCATAATGGACACATCCAGGCAACATTTTCGTCACACGTTTTATCATAATGCCGGAAAATATATATTGAGTTTACAATAACAAAGGAGTCCATGAGGAGAATAGAATTTTCTTTGAAAGTTAAAATAACGTGTACGTATATAGATAAACCGCAAAATTTTGCACGTAACGTGCGCAGGCATTCGGCCAAAGATGGGAGCAGGGCAAACTTTTGGGATTATACAACCCCCAACGAAAGCTCAAGTGGCGTAAATTTTATCTCGAGCACCACGGATCTTACAGCTTTTGTGAGTGTCGGATTTATGGCATATATTCCATCCGGCAATTCTTTATTATATAATTCGTCACTTTAGCATGTTTGCTCTCACATTTTGTTACATAAAAACATATTTCGGACGAAATTCGTTCGGCCGGCGTGCGTTTGTCGTAATTATCCCATAAATCAATAACCGCCGACGGATCAGGTTTCTTGCCGATACTCTTTTGATGGGTTCAATAACTCCAAAGTGCGTGCACACGGAAGCACCTTGTCGATGGAAAGAAAGTTTTTATTTTGTTTCCTGATGTCAATAATTGCCGATCGGAGATAGAAGCCGCACAGAGCGTGCGATCAATCAGACAACCGGACAAATACGGCCTGGGTAATTAATAGAGTCGGCAAATGCTGATTTGCATGCAAAACTCAGAAAAAAATCGGTTATGCCAACCAGTCGACCTGGCAGCACTGGATCCGAGAGAAAGTGAGAATCTGAACAATAAAAGGCTGCTCACCGCTCCTAATGCGAATTATAAATTCGTTATCCAAGATCAAATCTCAGTCACGAAGATATGACTATTAAATTCCGATTTGGGATGGAACTCAGATGTTTCTCCCAGAGAATTTGAATGCTACACGATTTAAAACAAAACCATAATGTTACAAATAATGATAATTATAGTCCAAAAATACATTTTTTTGTGGACCAAAAATCAGTAGAACCTCAAATTCTAGATAAACCATAACAATTTCTGGCTAAAAATAGGTAGGGACCTGCTAGAGCTTTTGTTGCAAAGGAGACCGCAAAGAGTTAAAAATATCATATAAATATCTATTAATTAACAGACACATGACACAATTAAATTATGCAGTTATATTAATGTATTATTTAAGTTTATTTTAATATTAAAATACGAGAGATAATACTTTAACCCTTGAAGTACGATTTAAGTTTCGATGGCCTGGCTTACAATCAACAACGTCGGGTGGTGGTCATCTATAAAGTAAGACTACAAGGGCTCCTGAGGTCGGGGGATGTTTTCTGTTTCAAAGTTGGCACGCCTAACGTGTAGGGAGGATCCTAACGTGTTTGTCGGCCATTTTGTTCAGTCAAAGTAAATTCTTCCGATGGAGGGATCATCGCGCATATTTATATTATACTAATCGGATATATATTGTTTATGATTTTTTTGTTATATTGATTGTATTAATTGGTAATTCTGCCACGTTATCCATTTTAACCTGAATTTCTTAAACGTATGTCGTACGACATTATAGCTTAAACGGATGATATCTTCCATTATGATGCTTTCATTAATGTAGATTTAAACCCAAAATGAATAAGAAGCGAGCCCAATTAATAATAGGATTAATTCAGGTGTAAAAATGCATTTTTTTAATATAAACACTTTTCATTATCGATTTTATATCAAAGTTTTTGCGTACCGTTTGAGCTTACATTGATTGAATTTAACAATCAAAAGCTCAGATTTATTTTGCAGTTGAGATTTAAAATTCAAGTAATACATTTTATTAAACCAAAGAGCATATGATTTAGGAAAGATTGCCAATATTCATGGCTTAAATTTGGTATTTGTTATAGCAAAAAATATATTTTTGACCAAGTTATAATCTGTTCAATTTCTTTCTTTATTATCAAGCCGAAGAAACTTTTGTTTGACGATTCTTCGTTATCCCCATATTCAATCTTTTATTTTTTGCAAAAAATTGAGCTCCGAAATAGGTAAACATGGTTTCGATATTGAAATTTTATCGCTTCCAAAATTTTTTTATTGTACTTCAAGACACGATAAGATCTCAAACTTTGGTAAAAGTACCACCCACCATATATGATTGAGTCCGAAATAGCGTCAGTAAACTACCCTTATGGGAAAATAGTCTAATTGGACCGGTTGCCTTATCGAGTATATGTCGGGGTGTATCTATGAAATATATGGTTTGTCTGTAAGCCTTGTTATGATATTGGATATAATAAAGTCGGAGATTGATTTAATATTTTAGAGGGACCCGAAAGTATTCGTATATTTTGAGACCTTATGTTTAAGCTCAGTTTGTGTTTAAACACAGTAAATGAAACATATTTGGAAGTTTTTTGAAAACTCCATATCTAAAACTTATGACATCCACATCCAGTAAAACACTCAAAGATGTTTATGATGAAGTTGTAAGAGACCGCAGATGCTAATATCGGATCAAAATATTTAAATAAGTCAGTAGAAGTACAAGTTTAAGGGATGATTCGAGAACGGTAGCATCTTATATGTTTTGTTATTAATATGTTTGATTTTTTTAAATCAAATTTTCGAATACTTTCGGGTCCCCAAATAATTTCATTTGTATTTCTATACGATTTGGATAATTTATCAGTTTTCCATTCGATTGGGTGGGTCTTACAACTGACGGAAACGAGGAGCGTCTATATTATTGTGCATAAATCATTCGATTCATACATAATAATTTGATTATATAAAAAAAATGCGCCAGGCGAAGTGGAAAATAAAAAAGAAACTCACCCTTAAGCAGCAGAACGAAATTCTTTTTGTCGTCGCTTCCTTTGGGATATTCCCAATCCATGTCCAATCCGTCGAAATTCCTGTCTCTCAAGAACGGGATTGCGGAGAAGATGAAAGTTTGTCTAGCGTATCGGGATGTCGACATTTCCTTGAATTTTTGAGTACCAAAAGACCATCCACCTGTTAAGCATAATCTCGAATTAATACAGGCTTTGGATATAATATATCATTGCGTCTAAATTACGCCATACGTAACAAATTGTTCCATTGAAGCCGCATTAACACCATTAATTATCCGCGTATAAGAGAATTTATTGCTTATATAATAAGCATATATTTTTAAAAGGAAAAAATGCTTAAGTAGTAAATTAGTGTGAGATAAAATCATTTAACCGTTTGAAAAATATGGAATTTAGAAAGTGTGGGAAATAGTTTAAGTACCGGTGGTCTTAATGAATATACATATTATGTGTATCTGGATTGTTAGCAAATTTCTCATGAATAAGACACATTTTGTATGCATACATAATTACGTTTGTGACAAAGACAGTCTTATACGAGCAAAAATACAACCCTGTATTCTTCGGCTGAGAAAAGAAGCGTGCTTGTGAAATGCTTGGGCTAAAATTTGTTTGAGCAAATCTTCGGGAGCTTAAGGCTTAAGGGTTGATCTTCTTGTATAAAAAAATATATTGTATGTATCAAAATTACATACTGCGATTATAAATCATTGAGCTAATTTTATTGCGGTTGTATTGAGGTTATTTTGAATTTGCGTTCTATAAAGCAAATGTAATACATTTTTCAAATGCATGTCATGTATGCATAATAAAGCGTTAGAGCCGAACACTGAATGTACCCAAAGCGACCCCAAACTTTCGAGCATGGGTTAATTAATCTACGCTATATGCATACAAAATCATTTAATTAAATAAAATTGTATGGGTCATTTTTTAAATTGCATTGGAATTATGAACGTTGAATCGTCGATCAAAGACGCTGTGGCATAACATCGATTCTCTGTGTTCATTGAACTGTGCTTTCATTCTTTTTTCAAAGCTCAAGTTCATACTAATTGAAGAATGCACAGCAAGATTGTTATGTCGAACAATCGAAGCAAACCACATTTTCCCTCGGTAATTAAGGCCAATCTGGTTTATCGAATCGGATGAAATTTCTCTCGCGGAATTTTCTCACAGTTTGATCGTTTTCCTTGCGAATTGAGCGATTTCACTCGAAATTATTACTCACCGATGGCGAGCAGTACTTTCAGCTTGGGATTGGCTTTTTTGAGGACGTTGATCCTGTCGTAGAGTCCGGTTTTTCCGTCTTTGGTTTCATCGTTCGATTCGAAGGAACTGAGGCGTCCTTTCTTCAGCCAGCCGAAAGCGAAGATGATATGTGTGCAGAGATCGGGTTGGATGTCTTCGGGTAAGAACTTGCCGGCTTTGGTTCTGTATTGCGACCAATTGGTATAGTAGCAAACGATCTGTGGACAACGATTACATGGTCATTAAAAATATACTAGAATCATAGACTAAATTGTAAATTACGACCCAAGCATATCGGCATCCTTTTGAAGACAAAAAAATACCAACGATAGCTTAGAAGTTTTAAATCGGGCTTAATAAAGATTTAAAGAATGCCCTTGGATTAGGATCGCTAATTGAATAAGATCTTCAGTAATTTATCAAAGAAAGGTCACAAAGACAATAGAGCGGAAGATAAAGTAAATAGCATACACTACATTGACTCAATTAAAAATGATTTAAGGACGTAATGTAAGACGAAAAACATCATCTATATAAGTACATACGGATCTCGTCCTAAAAATATTTTTTTTATGCAAGAAGAGGTTACAGATACGAGATTACAATCAAACCTGCGGGAAGATTACTTCTTCTCGCATTCAAGGCTATTCATCAACTTTTTATTCTTGTGCCTTGCAATTGTACATTTTTTTCCTCCAATGAGACATGGAACGAGGAAAGCGATGCAAGTGCAAGAAAACAGAATAGATGTCGCTGTCAATCTGACAAATTGCATCTACACAAATTAATACCAGTTTCGCGCAGTAACAGCTGCATATTGAATAGTTATCAATTGAAACAAGAATATTTATCTTATGCATACATAGGTGGCTCACACATCCTTATATGGGCCACCGACAACGCATGCCGCCATGTTCGTCTATATTTAGTCTTCTCACTCTAATTGTCACTCGGTCCCGAATCTAATATGATACGAGAGACTCTATGAGTAGACTAGTAGTAGACGAAGATGGTGATTGATGCCAGAGCCGTAACTAGGGTATGTAGCCAAGCGTAACTAGCTAAACGCCCGTGGCAATTAGCTTACTTAAACCCCCCCCCCCCCCCAAATACAATTTTTTTAAAAGTTGATTTGATATGATAACTGATACTATTATAAATGCGATATATTAAATACTATTATAACGTATGTTTTAAAATAATATACAAAGAAAGTCCCAAAAGTACCCGACCTAACTTATAGGAGGCGGTTACTGTTGTAGAAAAAATACTATAATAGAAAGTTTCTTGATGCTACGTCACTTCCGTGATCGTGCAAATTATATAAAATGCCGCAAAAAGCCCTAGAAGAGGATGGAGTGACCATAAGGCTTGCATGCTCAAACGGTCCGCTTTTCGGACCGCTGATATGACGATACCTTAATGTAAATTATAAAAACGGACAGAATAAATCATTTTTATTTCATGCAAAGTAGAATGGTTGAGTAAATTAAAAAGCTTGTGCAACTCTCGACTGGGTCGGTATTATGCGTTTTGCGCCCCGCCTTGTTACGGTCCTGATTGATGCTTCGCCGTATGTCCATGACCTCTGATTGGATCTCATGGCTTCAAAGCAAAAGGTCCGTACTTATTGCCACCCGTAAATTATTACCGGCCTTATCAACGTTTTCTAAATTTTAAGCTTTGTTTTCGCCGATAGTAATTTGTCAAAATTGATGGATATAAAAGAAAGAAAATGTTCAATAGATACCTTGTATCCATCCTTGTCTTTGGTGTGCTTGGATGTGGAAACGAGGGTATTTTCCAAAGCTGCCGAAGACTTCCTGCTGGCAGAAGGTGTTCTTGAGCGCAATCGGAAGCGACTTGCTGCAGGCTGTGGAGCACTTCCTGCTGCCTGTTGGTCACTGCGTTTTGAAGCTGCCACTGTACTGCTACTCGACGTTGAAACAGACGTTGACAATTTTGAGGGCCTTCTTATTCGGTGTTTAACTGTTGAATTAAAAAATAAGAACGTATCAATAAACGAGTAGTATGCCAAGAAAATTACATCGGAAAAACGCGAAAAAAGCCAACGAACGACGCTATTTTCGCGCAACTTATCAATATACATCGCCCCGATCGACTTCGAAGGACACGCTGTATTTTCAGCAAAGCGCGATTTATTTACGCTGAAAATTATAAATTCGCCATTCGAAAAGAATTAAAATATTTATATGGGGACATTCCGCATTGTATGGTATCCGGCGTTATTTTTCCACGTAATTTATGGATCGGTGGACGTGTCCGGACAGAATCCGTTCGTACAGATTTATGTAGTTACAGTACGGACATCTGTCGTTATTATTGCGAAAAAAGCGTCGTAAATAATTTATTATATACTGTTTTGAAAATCGCCTCTCACATTTTCCAAACGGAAGATTAATTTTCTTCAATAGCAGCATGGACGTTAAGATGGATGAGCCTCGTCGGCAATCGACGGTTATTTATAAGCGATTGATTTTCCAGTCGTCCCCTCCAAATGTCAAGGATGACCAACTCGATAATTGAATTTCTTTATTATTAATTTTCGGACGAGCCCGTGGGGTGGTTATTGATTTTTTTGAGCATTTGTGCGGCGTGCCAAATCTCAAGGGGGTTATAAAGTTTAGGAAGTGATAATAATAGGTTCAGACCGTTCTAGTGGTCTGAAAATATTTGGACACTTTATAGGATCGTAAAATTACTTATAAGAAGAGCTTTCTAAGCAATTTTAGTGGAATGGTATTTGAAAATCACTTGCGCTACTGACACGATGCCTTACTACTAAATCATCAATAACGTCTTTCTGGGGATCAAAATTAAGACTTTTACAATTAATTTGTATTGTATCAAGACACAGTTCAGATAACACACATTTTCTGTTGTCATTAATAAATGTGAGCCATGTTAAGTTAATGATGTTTAGACCAACAATTAATTAAGTACATTTGCAGTCATTATAAGCTGTTTTATACCACCAAGCAATGATGGCAATCATTAGTGAAATCAAATCCTAGACACTCAAATAGAAAATCATTTAAGATTAGTTGCCTATGATTAAACAGTATATGAACAGCTTCACCTGTATAGATTAATGAATTTAATAAGGGATTTAAATTCCCCATGGATAATTGCTAATTGCACAGAACAACAAAGGACCTGGATAAGTCTATGAATTGTTGTGATGAGAAGTTGATATCATATAATAGTCCCTAACAAAAAAACAATCTATTTCTTAAGGAAAGCCATCTGTTCCTATCCCTATACCGTTATTGTCTGTTTTTTACCAAACTACTTTTTTCAACACGGTTGACATGATATCTCTAGTTCTAATTAAGCGATTTACTTCAAATATATTATAACCTTTTTATTATATAATTTTATATTGTTCTTACCAGATTTATGTCAAAATTGTATTTTTAACTATTTAAAAAAAATAAAACTAAAAAATATTTTTTAAACATACATTATAATAGTATTTAATATATTTGCTGAAAATATTAATAAATAACTGGTAAAAAATGTAAATTAAAAATATTTATTATTTCTTTTATACCCAACTTGAATGAACACCCAAAATTTGTGCCTATAGACTAGAAAACCCCTTTAAAAGTGTAAAATTAAGATTAAAAAAATAATGGAGCTTAATTTAGAATACTGTATGGTTATCATTTGCTT
The DNA here is from genome assembly GCA_008973525.1 of Stenopsyche tienmushanensis. NCBI lineage: Eukaryota > Metazoa > Arthropoda > Insecta > Trichoptera > Stenopsychidae > Stenopsyche > Stenopsyche tienmushanensis. The sequence continues at coordinate 802,972 of WACJ01000037.1, read as the reverse complement.
GAGTCAATAGAACGCTCCCTATGAAATCTATATGTATATTTTTTAAAAAATAATGTCTGTGGTCAGTGATTAATTTGTTCTGTATTTTTTTCTATATTGTTGGTCGTTTTAAGTCACGCATTTAAAATAAGGTAGTTTTCCTGCCGCATTTCTGTATATCATACGTTTTTTGTGATTAAGCCGGGCTTAATTTTTTCATTGCAAATGTGTATTAATTTCGATGTTAAACGCATTAACGCTGTCATAATAGATTCTAATTACTACTATGCAATTACAACAGTTTCACAAATTTCAATAACGGATAATTAGCCGGCCGTAAAGCCATGGAATTATGTGATTAAATAAACCGCAAAAACAATACAATTTCCTCTCCCTATCATCCCAAATCTTCAAATGTAATTAAATTTTTCAGCCATTGTTTAATTACAATCATTTAATTAGCATGCGACGCATATAAAGATCATTGTCTAGACAAATTATGTACAGATTTAGATCTCAAACTAAATCTACGACCGTTCCTTTTTAGGTTTCGCCTACTGAAAATCTACTTCGGATTCGTTTTAAAGGTCAAGCGTGCTTAAATTTGGGTTGCTGGAATCAACAATGGTTTGTGTGTGAAATCGACGCAAGATATTCTCAAGATCGATCCATAGTCGAATCCGAGATTGAAAGAAATAAAAAGTCTTATGAATTGAGTAAGTTGTAATAATTTATCAGCGCACAACAATAGACAAAGGCATTATGCTTAATTTTATGGACGTTTGTGTTATTATTAGTTCTTTTGTATTTGTTTCGCCTTATTGCAGTCGTTAGGTTGGCCGTAAAGATAAATTGTGTTCCTGATGACTTTGGGTTTAGTATGAAAACTGTGATTATTTGCGTGATATCAATCGAAGGATCTGAGCTCTAAAAATATTGATTTTAAGATAATTATAACTTGCGATCCTCATTAGAATTTTTTTAAGGATAAACATATAATATATCAAATATTTGCATTATTTATAAGCGTTTATTATAGTGTATAATATATTATATATTTTTTTGTTATGAAAATAAACTATCAAATATGGTGCATTATAAGCGCACCATTTACAACAAAGTTCATCCGGCAAGAAAATTAGCATGTAACTCAAAGTTAAACATTGTTGCGATATTAAAGTTAATGGGAGCTTTGCTCGGAAGCTTTAGCCGTGACATTTTCCAGTCCCTGATGTATAAGTTTTCCAGGGAGCGGTCTTGTTCCCGACATGCAGATCGGCGCAAGGGAATGCCTCATGCATTTATGAATGCAATATCGCAGAATGCAGCACAACACAGGGCCGTAAACGGAAAAATGAGGAAGACTACTGAATCAGACTGAACAAAAAAAAACAGGAATCAAACCGACTTCCGACGTCGAATGCTGAAAAAGGACCATCGCGATGATCCGAACGTGATATCCGTCTATGTATAAAGTTCCAACTTGTTTTTCGAAAGAGTTCTGCGCTAGTTTTCAACGCGATAAGCTCGCATATAAATCGGATCTGGATCGAATTCTGATTTATATGGAAATGGGAGCGAAATCGAGTGACGGCGGGGAGTGAAATAATTTTAGAAAACGTTGCGCTTAATTTCGAAGTTGGAAAGCGAAATTTCAGCCGCAATTTCGCAGTTTTTGTCCGACGAAATTTCACTTTTGTGATCCGGTAGACGCGATTGAAATGCAGTCCAAAAGCAAAATACTTCTGGATAAATTTGTGCATTCAATGACGAATAATGTGCGTTTGCATTATAAATAGCCAGTGAATCACGAAGTAATTAATATGACAAACTCATCAATCATTACGTTGGTTTCGATGTCTCAATGAGTTAAAATTTCAAATATGATAAATTAATCATTCATTAAATAGGTTATTCTGGGCTGTCTTACAACATCAATTGTCCCGATCATCAAAATCAATGCTTGTGTAAACATGTAATTTTAAATTTACAAACGTTCGTTTATCGTTATTCAATAGATGAAAAGCTTTTGGCACTCTAATAGCCATTATATTTAAAATATTCGCATAAAAAAAGTCTATGGATGCTATCTTGTATACCAATCCTTATTGTAATACTTCACTCAATAAATTCGTAGGATGACTAATAAGACAACTACTTTTTTTAATAAACAACGACTTTATCCATCCGTAATACATTAATTCCATCGCTTATATAACATTTCGGTGCCTTTTGTTGAACTATGTTTTTTCGGCCTCAGAATAGGGTTCAGTTTCGGCAATCACTTCTCCATAGGAGTCAGATTCGGAGAATACGGTGAATGGGGAAACAAATCAAAGTGCAATTCGTGCTATTTTGCCATTGTTGCGAACGACTTGTGACAAAATGCATTGTCTTGGTGAAAGATCATTCATTTGAGGTTATATTTCGCAATTTATTACGTGGCTAGATTATTCTTGAATCTATAGATTTTAACATGTAGAATTATTTAATGTCTCTGATCCAGTGCAAAAACTAATAAAATCATTATCTTTCAAAAATCCATCTTCAATATAATGATAAAATAACAATATAACAAATCCCTCAATAAGTTTGTAGTATCTTGGTTGGCATTATTTTAGCCCTTCTAATAATAAAAAATATCATAATAGCCCCTAGCTCAGAGAAAAATAAAATTATTTTTGCGAAACGGTGACTATTTTCTAAAAAAGAGTAATTTTTAGCCTAATTTATTCACGGTTTATTTTTTTTTAAATAGTTTTAAGTAAAATTTTGACATAAATCTGGTAGAAACGATATAACGTTATATAAAAAAGAGTTTTTTTTAAATTTGAAATAAATCTATCAATTAGACCTTGAGATATAATGTCAACCGTGTTTAAAAAGGTAGTTATATCAATTATGAAAGGCAAGAGTAGCTTAGTTTTCGGGTCAATAAAATAGCTATAACTCTGTAAATAATTACAATTTTTAGAAATTTATTTAGAGAAATATATTCTTAAAAGTCTAAACGCTTAAAATATGCAAAAAATACTTGTTTAAATTTTTTGATTAGAATACTCGCTTAAATAAAAATATCCTACCAACTTATTGAGTGATGTGTTTTTTGCAGTTTCTGTTTTTTTTGGCAGTTTTTTCCTGTATTTTTCATGCTTTTCAATGAATAAGGAGCAGTTATGATCAATCAATAGTTTATCTGTTATACGAAGTGCTTATAACTATAATATAAGGACTTATTTATGCTTGTATAAAGCATTTAACAAATACTTTGTGTTTTGGATGTGTAAATATAACTTATGTGATATAAATTAAAAGGTTCTTTAAATTTAGGCATTAAAATGTTTTTCGCTAAAAAGCAGGATAGTATGTCGAAGGTCTTTTCGGCTAAACTTCCAAATGGACAAGTTTGAATTAACTATTCTGACCTTTAGTTTTGTCAACTTTAATAAAATCCCCAAACTTTATATAAACAAGTATAAATTCCCAAAAGGCAGCGCTTTGGCTTATGAGGTGATATAGGCAGTGGAGTCACGGGAATTCAGAGGATTCCGGGAAGAGTCGTCTGGGGGTTTGAGGATGTGGGGGCGCCAGCTGCCCGCAACGCGCCACTCCTCGTAATGGTGCAATACGGGACGTGGTCCCGCAAATACAGCCTCCATATATTGCTCTTCCATGGACCCGAGCACATTTTCCCCCTCGGAAAAACCACCCTTTGATTCCCGTGTAGCAGAAAATAAACAGATATCTGGCAAAACGTCGCTCGTAAGCGCGACAACCTTCAACCGCTCTTAATGATTCATTTAAACGCTGCCGAATGTTGACGCTCGTCAAAGAAGGCTCGAAACAAGGATTTCCTACATCAATTTTGACTGACAGAGCAGATTTATTGACTTTTAAGAGCGTGTATAAATGATGTCATCAGAACTAACATTTCAATAAGATGTGACCTTTTCAATTTTCAACGGGCAATGATTGCGTTGGTCGAATTAATCAGGCTTTTTTATTTGTCTTCTTGTCGCTTTCATTCGAGCGATTGAACAAATAGTCATATGTTTGAGAGAAAATGCTTTAATGGCGTTTTCTTGTGTGCCATAACATGAAATTGAAATATAGAAAGCTGAGACTTTACATACATGCTAAATGCATGCAATAACTTTAATGTTGTCATAAAATTTACTACAGATTTCTGATTCAAACTTTCGCATTTCGGATCGATTTTATTAAAAACCTATATATATTATGTCCATTAAATTTATGCCTGGATCAGCCCTGGATTAAGATTTAATCATTTTTTTATTAAAATGTATACATTTTCAAAAAGATTTTTCGAATGAATGAGTTCTATCAATAACTCAAATGCATTGATATCATGGCAATATGAAAAAAAATGTAGTTTAATATTGAGAATACAAAGATATCTAGACATACAAATGGACAGACAGACAAACATAGAGACATACTTTCATTATTATGTAAATACGTATATATTTATGCCTGAATAAAGGGCATTAAAACGATTTGCCATTGAATATTTTATTAAAAAAGTGTGTGTTTTTTTATAAATAATATTATAAATAGTAATTACGTGATCATGGGCATACCTTCATGTCTGACATGCTCGAAATACATAAATAACTTTAAATACACGCATATATCATATTTTTTAACAATCATAAATGGATTTGAATATGAATACCAGGTCATAAATATATTTCCACCAAAATGATTTTTAAAATTATTTTCATACTCATAACATTTTTTATAAAAGTATTTATACACAAGCCAATGATTCATGCGTTGCGAAGGTCAGTTAAATTAGTACGTAATCGAGCATTCACCGATCAATGACGGCTCGTCGTGACCACTTTCGATCGCTCATAAATACACGACCCGCGCACAAGTCGTTTAAATTAGTTCCAATTTAATTTTCAGAATTTTTGCAATCATCAGCTTCCGGAATGATGACCGTCGAACGCCAAAGGCCATGTTGATGTTGGAATAACGGCACAACGTCAATCACCTGTCAAATCCACTAATTAATTTGACAGCGTCATGCAAAGTGGCAAACAACTACTAAATCGTTAATGCTGATGACCTTTTTGATATCTTCTATAAATACATAACATTATCTATCGAAATAAAGGTGGAATTGTTAATAATTTAAAAGCTATTTTTAATATTGGATTTGGCAATGCTTTAAAGTTTAATTTAGTTCAGCATGGAAGAGTTTTTCGAGCAAATCTCGTTCGCCTTGGGATTCATAAATACCAGAATTATCTTGCTTCGTGTTGCTCTTGCATTTGCAGAATATTGTTCGCCCCAAAGGCGGAATAAAAAAGTCGTCCTGTCCAAGTCGTTCAAATCGTTGAACTTTATTCGATTACATGAAATCGATTTCAGCGATGAGAAGATTAGCACAGAAGATGAATCGCAATCAGAGCGAAGAAAGCTCTTAATTCGATTCAATTCCAGATATTCATCCCGTAAATTCATTACGGGGTTCATCGAAAATACAAAAAAACCGCCATTCATTGTAACTTTAACACTTTACAGCCCGGGGACCTGGCACTAAACTTCGCCTGGGATTCGGGCGAGTTTTGCATAAAATGCTACTTTTGAATAAAATTGATATAATTCTTAAACCAGCCAATGGATTAAAATAAAATTCACTAGTCGCTTTAAGATAATTTATTGCATTAATATATGTAAAAATAATAATGCGTTTCAATCTGTGGCGCGTGTATTAGTGTGATAAATTACAATTAAACTTTACTTGAATTGTGTATTTGAATTTGCTATATTTTATCGATGGGGGACATTTATATATATTTTATACCGTTAAAATATTAATAAATATTTATACTATAATCTCCAGAAAGAAATTTAAATCTATATAATGTTTGTATGACATTTTTTTCAAGCTATATCAAGATCAAAATACATCATTCTCATTACGCATAAAAAATAATATTTTCTTAACATTTCTTATTCAAAATTTTCATTTAAAAAATTTGAAAATTCAGCTGTTGAGGCTTGATTTTCAGAGACCCAAAGAATACAAATTATTAGATGTTTTATTAATTGGATAGGATAACTCATGTACTGTAAAGTGTTGGTAAACAATCATTTTAAGGTTCAATAAACCCATCCAAATGTCATGGACTTTAAAATTAATTCCGCCTCATGATAATTTTGTTGAGAAGAATTAATGATGAGGATTTTTCCGATAAGTCAGCATTGATATAATTAAGCATTTCGACGTGCGAAATACGTTTTTATCTAAATTTACGATGCCACTAATAACATTTATCAGCTTGAAGACATCAATGCTCCATTAATATTTAAATTTTGCATTGATGTTATTTATAGGAATGGATGATTGCAATGACCTCTCACTGTCCGGACAGAGCAACAAATACAAAGCAAAGGACAACGCCCGTACTGTGAGAAGTTGTTGCTTTGAATCCAATTCAAGAATAGTGATTTTTCCGGTTTTATTTCATTAACACCTTAAAGTCCGAGCGATTTTGCAAGAAATTCATACAAATCTACTTCTTTCGTAAAATTGATATAAGTCTTAAACCAAATTATAGATTGAAATGAAATTTTAGTTACGCATACAAAAGAGTTTACTGCAGCAATATATTTACATATAACAATGGTTATCAATATGTGGTGCGTGTACCAGCGTGATAAAATGCAAAAATTGATTATTTTTGGCTTGAATTGAATGAATTTACATATATTTGATACGATTAAATCAACACATGTACTATCATCTCCAGAAAGAAATTTGAATCTATAACAAGATTGTATGACTTTTTTAAAGCTAAAATTGTGTTATTCTCTCTATAGAGTTAATAAAATCTCAATGACTGCCAAATGTCATGATATTTTGTGTATTATAAGCATTTAATAAATATATGTACCTTGTGATGAATCTGTATCGGAGGAGAATAGTGTCACTAGCAGGATAACAAGGAAGGTCCATCGCATCAATCTTGGGGGCCACTGTAAAAATAAAAAATAATAATTAAAAAATGGGGTCGATATTGAAATTTCGTCATGTTTGTTGTGCAATCTGATAGTTGCATCGAATGCAATTTATCAGCCAGACTAATTTCACTTGTTATCTATATGCAGCTCAGGTTCAATATGAAACATTTGGAGTATGGAATTGTTGCACTATTCGAGTTGCATCTTTAGTATGCAATGTACCGGGTCGGAATTAGGATTTGAATTGCAAATTTGCATCACGGTGCAAGTTGATCTTTAATTGAAGTTTTGCTTTACGGGGGGGGGCGAACTTTAATATAAAACAGCGGTTTTGCGGCCAACAAAAGCTAATGAGGTCGGACTCTTTTGTCGCTCCATTTTAATGTTACATTCGCTCTTTGACACACGGTGGATCCGAATTAAGGGCGACCACAAAATTAAATTTTATCACGGCACCATTCATGTGCTTAGTTCCGAAATGGCGGCAAAATTGACGTTCTTAAATCTAACAAAGGTCGTGATGGTCAGCTGAATTAACACACGCAACACTCATACGATTTTATTCTACATTGCGTGACCATTTAGATTCTATTGTATGTGCATGAACAATGGATCACGATTGTAAATGTCACGTCCGAGTTGCATTTATCTGAGAAAATGAATTTGGAGGCGCGAATAAATTGCACAAGATCATAATTCTTCCGATTGAAAAGCTCCAAATTCTCTGTAAATTCGCACGAAAGGACATTCGATCGATTCGCTCCATTCTTGCGGGATTTATTCCCATTGTAATTTTGCTAAATTGGACATTTACCATCATCGGCTTGTCTTGTGTGCAAAATTAACATTTAACATTATATACGATTATGGCCAGCCGGCTAATGTATCCATTTGGAGGCTAAAGCTATACATTGTAATATAATACGCTATTGATTTCACATTGTTCGAGTGTATGGGACGAATATATACGATCGTATTTTGGCCATTATTAATCCTTATAAGGATATTAATTTTAAGCGAACTCATCGACATGTGCCGAAGGAGCCATTCAAAGCAAGGCACCTCATAATTATGCGATATTAAAATAAGACACTCGACTTTGCCTGATTTATTTAATGTCATCGCAAAAATAGTATAATTTTCACAAAATGGCGACTGTTTAAAAAAAGTATTTTTTTGGTATTTTTCTTAAGCACTTTTCATTTTTTTTAATTAGTTGAAAATAAAATTTTGACATAACTCTGGTAGAGACAATAGGAAATTATATATAAAATATTGTAATTAAATTTGAAGTAAATGAATCGATTAAAACATGAGATATCATGTCAACCGCGTTGAGTTTCGAGAAAAACGCGTTTAAAGATTTCATTCTGGTAGGATCGGCTTAGTTACTGTGTCACTAAAATTGCTATAACTCCGTAAATAATTAGAATTTTGGAAATTATTTTGGATGATATATTCTTAATAGTCTAACATTTGAAAATATGTAAACCAAATTGATTTTTTCAAAATTATAGACAAGAAAACCCCATTAAAGAAAAATAATCCTTCGTACTTATTGAGCAATGTGTTATTGGCAGTTTTTGATTTTTTTGATATTTTTTTCTGTATTTTTTCATGTATTTCAATGAATAAGGAATAGTTATGATCAATTAATAGTTTATCTGTTATATGAAGTATTTATAACTATTATATAAGGACTTTTCATGCGTATTAATTTATGATTGTATGAAGCATTTAACAAATACTTTGTGCTTTGGATGTGTAAATGTTACTTTTGTGATATAGATTAAAAGGTTTTTAGAATTTTGGCATTAAATATGTTTTTTGATAAAAAGCAGGAGGAGGATCCAAATGAACAAGTTTGAATTAAAATCGATTTTTTCAAAATTCTAGACTAGAATTAAGATAGATGGTGAATTTACTAGCAAAGTGTTAGTTAATCGAATAGTCACATTTAAATAAGCTTTATACATATTTTGTGTCAATGCAAAAATTTTTTTTGGGTGCAAAAATATATTTCGTCCGCGTCTTTCCATTGTTTAAAAGGGCCTCCATCGTGTGCGATGTCACACGGGTTTTCGGTAGAAAAGACCCAAAAAATATCTATCTCGGCTTCAATTTAAGGCTTAGGCACGTCTCACAAAAGTAAATTTGTACGTTTCTTCGTTCCCGTATCGAAAATTACCGTCGGGGAATCACCCATCTGAAAGTAATGACTGAAATAACGTGTGACCTCTCCCGGGTCAAAAGTGGCCGCAAACACCAGTGAATCACAATATATGATGTTACGCAATAACATGGAGCCCTCGCCGAAGAAGCCTTCCTGTGAAAACATGAATCCTGATTATTTAGTTATGGGGAAATCTTCAAAGGTCCGCCACCCATCCAGTGACGTGCCCATAATTGCTTAATTTATCAAAGTAAATATAGCAAAATTTTTACATCGACTATTGCATGTTGCTGTGTAATGAATACATATTGCGTGCTTAACGTTCAGGTCTATATTAATTTGCTGAAAATCCATTAATTCTATTATTCAGGCGGTCATGCCTGAAGCTTTTTCATTATCACATTGATGCAAACTATGGCTTTGATAGTTTGAAACTTCCAAACTACCGAATATATCCGGGTATAGTTTCAGCATCAATTATTCAAATTTATTATCAACCCGTCCATCTCTCTGTGTCCAGCATAACTCACGAGCCAAATAGATTACAGATTTCGACCAATATATTTTATCATCTCGTATCATGCAGACTCTGGATGGATTTGTCTGCATACAAACGCTATTTATTATCCATCAATCGAAAAAAGAGTTTGCTATGATCACGATCCGAACTTAATGAAGGACACAACCTAATATTAACGTGTAATGCTGTGATCGTGATCTGCATTGATCGTTTGATAATGTGTCTCTTATTATTTAAATTATCATCGTATTGACCCTATTTGGAATCAACGTTACATCATCATCATCATTATGAGACACTATATAAAAATGGTATAATTATAGCTGTTAAAAAACTGATAATAGCAATGATTGACCTAGAGCAAAAATATAAGCGCTTTATTAAGGTCGAAGGTTGAAGTTAAATTAATTAACCCATGTGTTTCTACGATAATATGTCCAGTATATTGATAATAGATACCCAAAGCACAGAAAGCTTAACGTTAAGCTCTATTCATGAAATTAAGGTGCTTCATAATAGCATCCACGATGAATGGCACACGATATGATCTACTCATCAGCTTATATGGGTGTTTCATACCCTACAAAGTATCTTAATATGATTAATATCATACACGAAATGTTATTAAACTGATTATTAATCATATGGAATTTTCTTCGTTAAAGGTGATTAAAAATAAGCAAAATCGATGATAGTTTTTATGGCGCGTTAGTCAGACGTTTTTATGGTATGACATTTGAATCTATTTTTCGTTTTGGGATTTGCCCGAATTGTGCAGATTTTGTTCGGACCGGTTCTTTTGGCGAACCCACGCATTTATTCCGCCGGAATAAAATACGCTTTTTGCGTCAAAGTCCCGTCGAACATGTGTTGAAATATGCAAATTTTAAATATGAAATTCGATCGAAATCGTATTTATCTAGCGATTTTTTTGTTTGGGTATCCACAAAAAACGCTACTGCAAAATGTCGTGTATGCGATTTGGATAGAAAGTACTGAGACGATCCCTGACACGAATACAGAATGACCCAATACGATCTGGATGGGATGGTAACAGCATACTAAAGGTAAGAAAATCCCAAAGCGAAAGAAGACGACATTTCCACACTCTTATTAAAAACCATTTATAATAACTCTCACATATTCGAAAATGGTCTTACCTATCTCACACATCGTGGAGGACATGCTTATGAACATTTTCATTTTGGGCATATTTTTCACGGAACCTACTTTCATGGCGAATCACAAATTCTTCCTGGAAAATTGCTTCATTGTTCAAGCGAATCCATCGCCGATGATGATGATGATGGCGTACTTGAGATGGGTTTAAGGGCCTCGTTGTGTGCGTTTAAAATTACGCCATCGTTTAAATATTTATTTATGTACATAGATTATTTTCATGCACGATTGAAAAAATTACATTATGCCGCTTTTATGATCAAAATATTACATGACCTAAATGTACAATGTACTGTAGTTTCCATTCGTATTCGAATATTCAAATATTAATATCATAGGACCAAAATCATTAAATTACACTATGTATACATCCGATTGAATTGATCATTTCATTAGCTTGAAATAATGCTAATTTTCTGTTAATTATCATCTTATTTATAAATATTGTAAAGAGGTTGTATAAATATTACGATGATTATGTTAACACCACGCCATAGTAACGTATGATGCTTTATCAACATATTTGAAGGTCTATTGCAGTCTATACAGTCAAATTGGAGGGAATTTAATATGAATAGGTAGTCATTTTTTAGCCTTATTTTTTAAATAGTTGAAAATGGAATGTTGCCATAAATCTGGTAGGGACAATATATACGTATATAAAAAATATTTATAATGTTCTATTAAATATTTATTCAATACTAGCCGATACCCAGCGCATTGCCGCCACATAAGTAATAATTCTAAAAATATAATTTGTTGGTTTTATTATAAATATGAACATTGATTTTTATATATAAGATCTACTGTAAGTTAATTTTACTATGCTTATATTATCTGAGAAAGTGCAAACAATAAGTTGGCAAAGTTTTATTGCAATCGAATAAACGGTATGGCAGCGCATTAAATACGGACAAACAAACATTATTTTTTATATATTAAACTATGCCTATGTTACTCGCGAAATTTTTAACAATAAGTGAACGAAGTTTTATTGCAATCCGATGAACGGCATGGCAACGCATTTCGAACGAACAAAACCCAATTCATTTTTATACATTAAGAAGATATACTATAGATACTATTTTGCTATAAAAACACAAAATTCCATGCTTATATGTATGTATTTAACATAACATTATTTCATAAGTGACAATGGACGAAATTATTATCATTTTCTGAAGATTTGTTTTCCTTTTCGTTGATAATTTCGTTGAAAATTTACATCTGAAATGTTTGTAGAGTTAAATTAAATTAAATCTTTTTACGGCTGTATTATTTTTAAAATACTTAATAAGTGTCTTATATACGTTATGTAAATTTTCTATCGAGCAAAAAATAATGATTTTGAATTTTTATTTTCAAGTTCATTTGATTACTGAGCTGGAAGAAGACGCTGCAAGGTGGATGACGACAGTCAAAAAATGGCTGTTTTAATTTAAAAACATTATATTTTTCAAAAATTTCAGACAGGAATCAGATTAAACTATTTGTCTTATTAAATGGTGTGCATCATAAGATTGTGTTGTATTAAAAAATGGTAGGGTGTGACGATTTCTCCATTGGAAGAATTTACCGTGACTGAACAAAATGGCCGACAAATACAAGGGATCAAACAAACTGACCATTAGGATGCCTCCTACGTGTCAGGTGCACCAACTTCAAAAAAAATCCTGTGCCTCAGGAACCCTTGTAGTCTTACTTTCTAAATGATCCTCGTATAATATAATACATAATTTTGGTTGTTTCCCATGGGGAGGATTCAAGCAACGTGATTGGTTTTCTTTATGAACGTTCGCTCCACACATGTCCAAAATAAAAAAATATATATTTGTCCTATATATGTAGGGAAATAAATATAATATGATTGCTTTTCTCGCATCGAAGTATTATTTCATTTCCCCGGGGCCGAATTAGGAATTCTTCATAACGACCCGGACCGAAACGGCGTTTTGTTCTGACGGCTTACAAGGCGTGATGATAATAAACGTTTATGGGGATGGTGGGATTCTCCCGGATGAAAGCTGAAAATCAGTCGCGGTGAATTATCATGTATGGATGTATGGGGGTGTATTTCGAGGGGGTCGTCCGGGGGGTTGCCATTGTTAGACGGGTCTCTCATTATGTCGGAGGCTAAAAGCAAAAGACGATACGGGCGTAACTGATACCGGTCTGATGGGCTCCGGACATCTTCCACCGGTTTATTTTCTTTCGGCGCCAATGATAAAGTGAAAACCTTCTGCAACTAGGCTTTCCTCGACTGGAAAGTCTGCTTGGCAATGGTGCAAAAGGAAAGTAAGAATCCGATGATAATTTGCAAACTTTCGACGTGGATGTAATTGAATCGGATCGAATGGCGGATTGAACTGCCTGAATGCCCTCAGAGAGTAGATTCGCTTTTAAGACATAAGCTGAACTTTTAGAAGACATATTAAAATTTATGCGTCATCATATCATCGTGTGATCATTGATTGTGGTAAATGAAAACAACAATTTGCCAAAAAAATTGTTTTGGCCATATAATGTTGAGATATTTCATTCCAATTCGCGAACATTTTGTGATGATGCATAAATTTTTAAATATAAATTCTATTATATATAAAAGTTCAAAGGACAACAGGACCAGTAAAACAAGTTTTTTTGAAAGCAGGATTTTTTTTTCTAGAAAATTTCAACATGAAACTATATGCTATGTAATATTTTTGACCAAATGTTGCATCACATATATTTTTATTGACTACTTTTCCTTTAAATAAGACTTCGCTGATACTATTTTAATTGACTATGATGAATGTTTGAAGGAATAATACATCAAGGGTGCAATATTTGATTAATTAGCTGGATGGAATAAATGTTCTAAGCAAATATATAATGAACCTTCCTATTGCATCCACTTCGTTTGCGGCGTTTTTTTACGTAAGCAACGGGTAAAACACATAAGGTTACAAACTAAACACGTACAAGTTTTGTATGGATACACAACTTTCTATAACGATTTGTTTTTATAGCGTAGTCCCTATCTCGACGCTATAGGAGTGTTGGTTGTATACTATACAGATAAACAGGTCTTTCTTCGCTGTTGTAATGCGATTAGCAATAATACGTAATGAATCTAAATTCCTGTTTTATTTAATTTCCTGAACAACAAACTCTTAATATTCTTGAACTTGACTGAGTCTCGACCATGAACAATCATGATACTATCAATCAAGTTGATAAATCCCCAATGATTTTGTTAAGATAATATAAATGCTATCAAGACACAATCATTATATTTATAGGAATCCTTTTTAAGAACATCCTTAACCCTTTGATTGGTGACTTAAATTTTGTAACACACACAGTGGAGTGAGATATTTTTATCGATTTTTTTATTTTATGAAGGATAACTATTAGTTTGTACTTGAATTGAAGAAATTGTAATAAAAACTAGTGGTTTTTAACCACAAAATAAAAATATTTTATTCATCATTTATCGGTAGTGCCACTACCGATAACTTTTTCTGGATCGTTTGAGTGTGCACTTAACATGTGAATGCCTACTCATCAAATGGTCAAGATTTCCATTGTCATTTTTAACAAAAAATACATATTGTTATGTATTATATAAGTTTTAAAAATTGATTACATTTCGGTCCCTTTAACATTTAAAATAACGTTGATAAAACCCCACCTAAAAATGATATTATTGTCGATTTATTCGATCATATTTGGATGATGTCAATCATCTTTTGCAAGATTGAATAAATGTGGGGGGATCAATAAATTTATATCAAATGGCAAAATATAGGAATAAGGAAAAGGCATCTAAATCTGAATTAACATTTACGTTTTTGTCATCCTTGATATATGGATTTCTTGGAAATGCATCTGTGTATGATTTTTTCGCTGATAAATTTAATATTTATCAAAGCCCGTGATTCAGAGAGATAGCCGAAATGAATCGTGGGTATCAAATTATCATATTATTTATGAAATGCATGTCGAGGGCACTGTCGAAAAAATGAAGAACAATGAACACATGAAGCATCTAAATATATGTCAAAAAAGGATCCATTTCGTTATTATGTTGTTAGCCTTGTTAGCACGCTGTTCTGAATTATTAATGGCGAATAAGATGGATTCATTGGACGGTTGATTGTGAAATCGTGTACATTTGAATGAAATTTTCAACACTTTGTTATGGAATTTTAAACATTTTTAGATGGGATGTTTTTAAAAATGCGATCAATTTTAAAGTAGTTGAACAACAAAGAGGCGAACTGAGTACTCCACGGACGAGAGCAATTTGTTAAGAGAAAAGCTGCGAGCTTTGTGAAAAAAACTCGCAAGAGAAGCCTTGGGAAATAACCTTATGAATTTTTAATGAATCACAACTGATGCTTTTGCAAAGTTCTTTCTACGTTCTGCAAGTTTTTCTCTTCGATAAATTAATTAATTGCATCATAACTGCCAATGTGTCCGTATAATTGTATCGAAATTTGATCTTGGGCGCTCAAAGACGCTGAAAGCACCGCGCGAGATGATTTTATTGTGATTTTATTTGAATAGAAGCGTTTCGATGAACAAATAGAATTGTTTGTTTTTAGGGAATAAATGTCAAGGAAAGTAATTTACGTGTAACGAAATTAAGTATACCCATCTTTGGATGCGGAACAACGACATTTTATTACTGTACATTTGTCAGGATACATTTCGATCTAATTGGATTCCATTGATTTTGTTTGGGCTCCAATTTCTTTCACCCATTTTTCGTCTTTCGTTTACAAATGGATACAAAGAAACACATCCCAAGCGAAACAACAAAAAGATCGAAAGCTTTTATATGACACATTGGATGGAGATAAAGCATTTTATTGATACGGAGGCAATTGTTTAACAATATCGTTATTGTTATGTAAGATCTTATCGAAAAATTTGACCACATGTCAAACACTTACCGCGAAGAAAGAGCGGCGAAGGTCGCTCGCAGGAATAAGAAAATTACTGTTCGATGATGTCAAACAATATGTATATGTGAGGACAAGAACAAATAGCATAAACTGTTAAATCGACGGTACAAGGCCGCCTTGTTCTACCGAGGTGGTCAACTGTATGCCGGTACAACAGACTCGGCGCCGAGCGCGAAATATAAAGTGGTACAGTCAGTTCAAAGGGTAATCGCCGATGTTACGCATCGACGCATTTTTCGGGATTTTATTCAAATACAGCGCCGATTTGCATTATTAATCATCTTTTGCAATTTGTATTTCAACCGAGATGCTAACCAGTCGTTGCATAATATGAATCTCATAACTCCCATAATTGGATGGACGTATGTAATTAATCATTTAAATGATGGGAGCGTGCAGTAAATATTGATATCTGTGGGATTAATAAATTATGGAATGTGGTAAAATGCAAATTTATGGCAAATGTCCATCCAATCTAACGTTAGTGCCATAAATACGTGCCATTTTATCAATTAATCTAATATAATTTTCCATCTGGTTTACAGTTTTTTTTAATTCCCTTCTTGTAGAATTTCTTCAGTTTAGAAGCGAAAAACGAAAAAAGGCAGTTTTTATATCCTCCAAATCCATAATACGTTGTCGTGGTGCAAAATAACGATGTGTCAATTTTATAAGTTCTGGACGAATTTCATCGAGTTTCTTTTTCAATCTCTCTAATTGTTGACAATAAATATCTGAAGCAATCGATTCATTATTTAGCAGCAATTTAAAATGAACAAACCCTTTACAATCCCACGAAACCCACATTCATGGATGCAATCTACATCGTTCCTGACTTTCAACTCATTGTCCTTTGTTTACTGATTGCCTTTTACGTTTATTGTTTGAAAAACCTAGATTTTTTCCCACTGAATTTCGTAGAACGTTGTTATCCAGTATATCAGGTCTTCCACGACCTGATTCATCCAGCAACGAATAATTATCCGATCGAAAACTAGCAAACCGTTTTATGCACTTTTGTGCGAAAATTATACTCGTTCAGATGGCAAGACTAATCAGAATAATCAAAAAAATGACTGTATTAAAGCATATAGAATAAAACTATTATAAAACATTTTTTTTAATAACTTTTATAAACAAAAGTGTAAAAACGGCACGTATTTTTGGCACTACCGATATAATTGCAAATGTTTTGCAAAGCACAAAATACAGCTTTATATGTGTGTCTTCAATATATTAATGTTAAAATAAACTTTAGTAAATTCATTCTTTTGCACGTCCCCAGACCAAGAAATCCATTGGTGTCAGATCTGAAGACTAGAGAATTTAGATGTTGACATTTTTAGTTTTTTTGCATGTTTTGGAAACTCCGACAATTACAAAAAATAATGAGTCATTTAAATAAAAAAAACATTTCAAAATACAAAAACAATTATTTTGTGCTATTTGGACTATAAACAAAAAAGTTATGACGTATGAAAACATAGCAAAGGAGCGCCTTAATCTCCAAAAAAATTTGTTGATCCATGTGTAAAATACTGTATATATAACTCCTATTCAAAGTACATATTTGATGAGTTTGATTGGTTTTCATTTAAATGGGTTTTTTTTATGCTAAAATTGTATACATCCAGACTGCAAAACTGGTCAAAGTAAGTTGAACAATGATTGTTTCAAAGCATATAGTAAAAAACGCGTTAAAAAACGTCCAAACTGTCGAGTTATGCCTTCAAAAATTTGCTTTTATGAAGACTACATAAGATGCAACAGCGAATCGATGACTTGATTTCAACGATTTGCAATGCGTAAGTTGCGATTTATCGAAATTGAATATAAACTTTCTTCAATTAGCGCTACATGGCGCGTCACCACCTTCACTTCGACCTTTCTTGGCTGTTAAAGTTCAGCAGGTCAGGATTTCTAACGAGATGCTGTAAAATTGGTCGGACATGTTCCTCCTCTTTGTTCCAGCAAGATTTCGAATCGTCGGTATTAAAACGCGTGTTATATGGAATGCGATAGGAAACGCTCTCGTATGAACGTTCTCCAAAGTGTTCGCTAACATTTCGATAAGCTATTAAAACTACCGGTCGAAGTGGTCGATTACCGATCTCAAGGTGATCTCCTTCGTATGAAAGAACTGAAAAGGCGTCGGAACAAATGTCGACCACTTTATCATTAATGCGTTTTATTCGAACTCGACTTTTAGCTCGAAAGACCCCCCCCCCCTATATAATTAATTTTGATCTATAATATTAATATTTTTTTAAGTAGAAAATCCATACAAATCAAGGAGTATATAAATAGTTTTATTACAAAAGAGGTCATGGACCCAATACGGTTGATGTTTTTTTTGACAGCTTGTTAGCATATGAAGCAAGTATATTACCAGTTTTTCGTATCTAATTGACAACCAGCAACATTTATTGTATGGCAATCGAAGAACTATTCATTCCAGATATTATTTTATTAATATTTCCTTAAATTTACATCACGAGTATGCTTCGTAATTGCAAATTCGGGTCTTTAAAATTTTCATTTAGGATCAATTTGCGACTCTTACAAACATCAAATTTCATTTCAAAAACTAAATATTTCAATATTTGCTGTCATTTTGATGTTAATTGATTCAATTTGAATTGACATGCGACATTGGCTCAATATTAATAATTTTTGCTCAATATGAAGTTCTTCATAAAAATACAGTGACGCATATCTACTTCATAATCATCATCAAATAATACTCACTAGTATTCAATTGTAATATTAACACTCAATAATATGATACTAAAAATATGTAAGAAATCAAAACTACATTTAAAACTTATTACATCAGGGAATAATGGTAATACATGTTGAACAAAGTAAATGATGAGCTTATTAAAAGCTATGGAGACATGCAAAAGCTTTAAGATTTTAGAGTATCTTAACGTCATTATTTTATTCATCAAGGACCTAATTTTATTTTATTTATTTCTATCGTATATTATCATAAATGTCATATTTCTTATCATCAGTTACAATGTTATTTATAAAAATATTATGTTTTAATTTTCAAGTGTAATTTCGTTGCATCCATCCTATCTAATAATATCTATCCTATTAATTTTACCGACAAGTTTTAAATATGCATTTGTCCACGGAAATCCTAGTCTTTATGATAAATCCTCAATTTTTGCCATGGATTTGATTCGATTTGGGATTTTAGAGGATTGTTATCATAATTCGAAAATCATCCCGTTTTCAGTTCATCTCTTAATATTGGCATTAATGGCCAATACTGACATTTGAAGACTGTCCGCTTCACCACAAAAAAATCGAGTATTTTACTGGCTTTTGTGGCATTTACCGACAATATGCGAATATTTTTGGGTCCCCCTAATATTTATATATCCCAAGAAAATGCTAGATTTTTGAATTCGAGTTTTCAAATATAATTTTTTTTAATATCGTCTCGATATGCTCGATAGCCAGATTTTCTAGATTTGAAAAATAA
The DNA here is from genome assembly GCA_008973525.1 of Stenopsyche tienmushanensis. Taxonomy (NCBI): domain Eukaryota; kingdom Metazoa; phylum Arthropoda; class Insecta; order Trichoptera; family Stenopsychidae; genus Stenopsyche; species Stenopsyche tienmushanensis. Next base: position 783,677 of record WACJ01000037.1, on the reverse strand, counting down.
ATACTGAGACGATTGGGAAAGCAAATTAGAAACTATCACAAAAAGTAGAAACACAAAGGAAAATTATCACATAAAAGTGCTCAATCTTAAGAAAATTGTCTACGTTATATAACTGATATGGATCTAAAGAAGAAGTCGTATTAAAAAGTACGAAGACATGGATTCAATCCATTAGTCAAATAAATCAAATATCTTATATAATGCCATATAAAAATGATTGTTAATGATTTCATCAACTTAATTAGCAACACTTCATCTGTGTTTGAGCTTTTTAACGAACGCATAAAGTTAGATAATGCCAAATATTACATATAATTGATTGGCTCGATGATTTTTATTGAACGTATTCATCACACTGGTTGTATTATTTAATTGGCATCCGTATTGGAAGACCACCTATACCGAAAGCCAATCAATTCGATGCAAAATTTTCGTAATTCTCCGTGAATATTTATAAAACATAATTTATCGCCTAGAAAGTGGTCTTCTTCCAATTTGCGGCGCTATAACTTTGATTAATGAGGATGGCATATCGATTCTGTGGAGATTCCATCTCATCGCGTTATGCAAGCTTCGACATCGCCGATACAAATATCGCAGAAAGCATTTCTATTTGTCAAAACAAATTGAAACACATCGATTTCGGATGGTCTTCGTGCAGACGGTATTTCAGCCCGGAGCTGATTATTTATTCAGCTCATGTTTAGACGGAGTTGCAACACCGAGCGTTTTGCAACACCCTGTTGAGGCAATATATCACGAAAATTGTCAGAAGGCGATAATCGGCGAATCGGGAGCACTCCTCGCCAATAGATCGCATCGGTTAACCCGAACAGTAGCAACAGTGGGCCTCGGGTGTGATCTTAAATCACAAGTGTCGAAACTTTGCAGCGCCATTTATTGTCCGATTCGAAATCCATTAGGAGAACTGCGGGGTGTATATCATCGCAAATAGGCCACGGGGAAGTTTATATTGGCTTTCGTGTACCTGAAGACAGTCAATTAGCGTGAGTGATGGTATGGGAAGATTAGCTAGGGCGGCTTATTTAAGGGCGGAAAGTTATTTGTATGAGAATAATCGGCTAATCCGACCCTTGAATAAAGACTTTCGGAAGAAGATTAAAACACCATTTGAACTTCTCACGGTTCAACGGGGGCTGTGCGCTGTTCCCGTTGAAATACGTGTATTAAATGCTCCACATTTTCAGCTTTTCCCCCATTCAAAAGCGCTCCTTAATATAAAATACATATACCATGTTAAATGATCAAATTTGGATTTAATTGTATTTCATAAATTGTCTATGAATCTATTAGGGAGACTCAAAAATATTCACGCATTTAGTAAAACAAAGTGCAAATATTTTTTTTCTCAATATGTGCTTTACGAACCCGAAAAGAGTGGAAATTAATCGGCATAAGGTCTGGTGAATAAGAAGGATGTGTTAACACTTTCCAGTTTAATTCCTGTATTTTATCCAGCGTCAATAGGCGTTGGAATTGGGGATTCTTTTCATTTTAGTTCAGTTTTACTGACTTTTGTGAGATTACAGAATAAAAAATAAGCAGTTTCTTTAGTTTTGGATCTGGCCATTTTAGCTTTAGCTCGTTGAATAGTTAGTCAATTTTAAAAAGACTTAAACGTAGATGCTATATTTGTTTGTCCGCCATTTATTATCTATACAAATCAACTTATCTCTCAGGACTGCGCAGCGTGTATAAAGCGTGTATATCAATAAATGGACATTGTTAATAGCGCACAATATTCGTTCATTTTTTCGCGTAAACATAAATAATACACTTGAAATCGATCAATTTGGGCTATCAACTTAACATGTAAAAATACTCTTTCTAAATCACTGGAATTCAATCGCCAATACGCGACTATACTCATCAAAAGCATTCAGTAAAAATAATGTTTAACAATAGTTCTACAAAAAAATAACTTACAAATATATCACCGTCACTGTGTATGAACATAAAATGAGCTCAATCATAAGGTCTCAAAATACGCAAATATTTTTGGGTCCCCCTAATATACAATGTTATAGATTTAAAGAGAAGATACAAAAATAATGAGAATAAATATTTTCACCCTATCAATAAATTTGGTATATCGAGAGATGGATCTAAAGAAGATTGTTGATAACGTTTAATATTAGTTAAAAACACCAAATCAAGTGTTACCAATTTAAAACGCCACAGTTTAAATCAATTTTTAATATTTTAAGACACATTTGTAATTATATAATGGTCAAAAAGTTTGAGCTAACGAGGGATATCTGCCCAAATTATGATCTTCAGCAGATCATCACACTTTATGGCCACTCGACGCTCGGAACGATTGGCGGCCGTTGTATATTAAGCCGATGAAAATAGAAGGGTTGAAATATAATAATGATGGACGTCGAGCGCAAATATGTCAATTTTCATGTCTGAGAACAAATTTGAACTGCTTTATTATGTCCAAATTGTTTTCAATGTCATGATGCACGGCCGTTAATGTTTATATAATTGAGGCTTTCGGCGGGGAAAAAAATGGTTTCTTAATGTTGAGAAGCAGTCAAAGGTCGTCGAAGACAATGGAGCTGGTGCTTAGTTCTGGTTATTTTTCAAGCACAGATGATTCGATTAGAGATTTCTTTCATTGTTATTTTTGTTGAGATAAATAGCATTGACCGAGAATTTCATTTTCACACGGATTAAAATATCATCAAGATTAATAAGCAATTCTTGCCTTTTGGAGAATGTACATTTTGACAACAACAACAAAAATATATTTATTTAGCGAGTGTATTTTGAGAATATCCGTTTTCGGTAAGCTCTGTTCAAATATTCTATCTGTAAGCTGAGAGGGCAGCATCTTTTTCTACGTGACAGTTCCTATTCGCACATGTAAATTTATACACACCGGAGAAAACTTGTCCCATTTTCGGTGAAAATACATGAAATATGGTTTTTTCATAAAATGGAAACCATGCAGTATACTTTCACAAGCTCAAAATCGAATTTATTTATGATATGTACGCGAATTTCCCATCTAACCATACAAGTTTCGTATTTGCCATCGTCATTTGGCTGAGGCGTGAGTTCGTCTCGGGTCTCAAAGATGAGATATTGCGAGATGTATCCTAATACGGATGTTAAGGGTTAATAGACGGCATTCCCTTTGCAGATTTATTGCACCGTAACAAATGCGCCGCTGCACATGTGCAATGCCAAACACAGCAGCGAAGTTGCACGTAGCATTCTGCTTCGCATAATTTGTATGGAGATATTGTCTGGCTGGATGATAAATGGCTTAGAGCTGCTGTAACCCAAATATGAATTGTGGTCTCAGTAACTGCTGCCTCCTGCCAATGTGTTAAAAGAGCCGGAGCTATCAATTAAGACACTGCAATCCCTATTTCCATCCCTATCTAATGCGACACTTCATACGAAACGGGATTCATCCCGCCGTAACGTAACGTATTGACTCCAATTGATCGATTCGTATTCCGTCGGCAATCATCGGCTAACGTCGTGAATATGTATTAGTCGTGATCTCTTTCCGACGCACGCTTGACTTGATTATTTGTCCTGCTCTAATTTAAGCAGCCGTCAAAACAAATACACGCGTTCATTGAATACTTTTATTGAATGAATCATTCGACTAACGGGATTTAACCCTATCGTGTCCGGTTCACACGAGGCTAATTTTCAAGTTGGTATTTTTTTTATTATTAATTAGATTTTATTAACTAAAAATTAGTGTGTACCGGGTATTAGTAACTGCGTTTTTCTAAAATTCATAAACTTGAGTGTCGATATAGTCGAATTTATTTATATCAAGCACGGTCACAATAAAATCACGGATATAACGAGCAATTAATTAATGACGCTATCCTGATTTGATGTAAGCAATTTAATATAAGAAGCGTGCATTGAAGTCATCAAGTCGTGCAAGAAGAGTGTTTGGAAAAATATTCATAGAAATTGTTGATGATTACGTCAATTATGAAAATTATATTCAATCGGAGTTTTTTTTTCATTTCCCGAGGCGTTGAAGATGTTGATATTATACAGGCTGTTTTGCACATGGACCGACATATTTTTTTTTTTGAGTGGGGGACCTTTTGCTACGTTGCACATATAGAGTCTATATCCTAAGTATCAGGGTTGTCGAAATTTATATTATTTTCTACATTTTGAAAAATAACCAAAATTTCACCTTTATATCGTCATGACTTTTTCATCTGTGATCATAATAGCACGAAATAACTGTTTTTGTATTTGGAAATGTATTTTTTAACTAAATAAATCGTTGTTTTATGCAATTGTTTTAAAGAAAATTAGTTTTGAGCTTCCAAAGTCACAAAAAATATGTAAATTTTAATATTTTTTTAAAACTAAACTAGGTTTAAAATAGTTGAAAAAAATTATATTTCGACAATCCTGACACTTAGGACATAGAGCGTATATGTGAAACATAACAAATTACCCTTCTAACAAAACAAAAAAATTGTCTGTGCATGTGCAAAACACTCTGTATAATTGATATTCAAACATTGTTCAAAGTTCAGGAATTGTAATGCCATATCAAATTTCAAGAAAATCTTTTCTTATAAGCCGTTTCTTTACGAATAGTAACTAACAAAATCATCGAAAATATCCTTTTTTCCACAGTTTAAAAACGTCATAAAGATTACGAACGAATAAGTGCAGTAAGGCGTGCTTAAAGACGATTATTTACAACTACTATTATCGACTGTTATCGATAAATATTGTGTAATAAATATAGTCAGTCCAAGTTTAAAACGCTTAATTAATATTTGCCTCTTAAATTTTAGGGTACCTCGAAAAGTTTTTAATCAACCGCGTAATAAAAAAGGATTCAAGAAAAGCATTATTGTCATTTAAAATACACTATTTAACTTTTACGCGACATATAGAAATCGTAGTTAAAATACCAAAACTGTTTGTATCAATTTAATTATATGTGAAAGCCAATGTAAAACGCAACTTATCAGGGCGTTGTTTGTGTTTGTTGACATTGATAAATTGTTCATGCTCGTTATAACCGAATTCGATTATAACAAGTGTTTTTAGCATTTTTTGACCTATTATGACGTGCGTTTATTTAATTTATAATCTTATAAGCTTCAATTGTGCAATTCGTACGTTTCGTCTATAATATATAATTTATCCGTAATCAAAATTAAGCTCGCTTTAAAGCCGCCAGATAAAAAGCTCCAGTCGGAATGAGATCTCAAAAATATTTTCGCAAAGCTACGAATCCATGTAAGCGCCCCAATTTGTCTTTATTATGCAAATTATAAAATATATCCCTTTATACTACATACACTCGAGACTTTGCATTCAATCTCCGTTAATAAAACAGGATCAGGAATCCAGAAGCTCCGCTCAAATCCCGTTTCAATCATTCAGGCTTAGGGCAGGACTTTGAAAGTATTACGTCGCCGATGGGACGTCGCCGAAACTATTATTTTTCGGATGTAAGTTTCGAAATCGACGCATTAAGGCACGTGTGTGGGAAAAATTGCGATGTAAGTAAGTTAAACGTATGTTCGGCCATTGTATTCAAATGAGGCTTAAGTATGGCGATAAATCGTTTTGGCAGAATCTGGGTTATTAATGAGGTGAATTTATTTGTCGGAATGAGCTATGAAGGTCGCCCGAGGGTTGACCGATCGGAGTCGTCGATGATTGTATCGGTTGTGTGCTTAAATTTTGTCGCAATTTTTTTGCAAAAGTCATGCTCTGAATAGCATGTTTACAATATTATTAATAATTTAATTATTATGCACAGAGTTATGATATACAATCCTAAAGATATGCTCTGTTTACATTTCTTGTAACTGCATGCTTCGTGTCGTAGAGTTTGTATGCAGCAAATTTGCTGCAGTTAGCAGGAATGCGGAACCTTTTTTGTCGGCACTAAAAATTGAAACTAATATATTCGGTATGCCAATTTGAAAGGCATGCCAAATTGAATATTTTGAAACATTTTTATAATTAAAAAATATCAAATTTGATACATTTCCTGATAAATTTTAAAAATTCTTCAGGCATGTCGATGGTATATTTTAATTTGTACGATTTTTGAGTGCATTTTCGCAATTTCAAATAGATTAAAGCATTCTTTTACAGAGCGTTTCGCAATATGTAGCAATTTTCATCTTCAGATCCAACTTTAGATAATCGACGTGAAAAGCTCTCGAGTAGAAAACTTATCGTCGTCGACACGAAACATCACAAGTACATTCTTTGTGATCGAATAAGCTCAACTGCTGTATTGTAATTGTGTCGATCCCAGTGAATATCAAACCGTCAAAATACCAATTTATTATATATAAATAGATCATTAATCATTCGAAAAAACGAAACCAATTAATAAACACTTAATGATATCATCCTCCTTCGGAGATGCTGACTTCATACCTCAAGAATTCCAAAGCAACACGCGAGGATGCGTTTAAATACACATAAAGGATTGTTTGTTTCAAATATTTAAGTGCTTTTAAATGCTAATTTTTTACTTTAAATTTGATCTTAAGCCATTTTAAATGACGATCAAATGAAATATTTATAACAAAAACACAAATGATGATCTCTCATATTTTTAGATTGATCATTAAGAGGTCCTTCTTAAAAACCATCATCAGCCACTTTGATATACAAGAGCTCCTGAGGCTGGGGGTTTTATTTTGTCTCGTAGTTGACACACCTGGCGTATAAGGGGTTTTTTGACTTTGTAGAACAATACTACTGCGAATATCCATCGAAAGCTCATAGGAGTTTACGATAGTGATGTGATGAGTAGACAATATGTACTGGTACTCACGAGGAGATAAAGAGTTGGAGATCATCAATAATTTCTGACGAATTTGTGCGAAAAATTGAAGAACAAGTTCGAAATAACTGCCAAGTAATGCTTGACGATCTTCATGAAAAATTTCCTGGTCTTTTTCGAAGTCTCCTTGATGATATTGTGTCGAAAAAACTTGGTTAAAAGAAGTTGTGTGCGAAATGGGTACTCAAAATGAATTTTGGATCGTTTTGCACAGGAGAGAGAAACTTTTCTAGATGTTATCGTAACTAGGAATGAAACATGGGTATGTTACTATTAAATTTCAATTAAATACACGCATTTTTCGTGAAATATTTCAATAATAGATATACAAATTAAAGTGATCTTAATTTTGCCATCATTCCATTCTTCTTTGTGTTCGTAGGCAATACTCGTTTTGAAGCAAACAGACACTCAAAAAACCTCATCAAGGCGATAAGTTGTGGCCTCGTTTTAAAGCTGCAAAAAGTACTCTATGCAACCATGTTAAAAAGTGCATCTATTAAATTCAACCATTGGGTAATTGAGAGCTTAATTTAATATTTTGACCCAGATTTAAATGAGTTTATGTGTTTTAAAATGTGGTAAACATCCAATTAAATCCTGTATTATGAAGAAACTCCACGCTTTACAGGGAAGCTTATATATTTAAACGATACTGCAGAAATATTTGACATTGAAGATTATCGCTAGAATGATGTTAAAATTCATTGAGGGTAATTTTCGAAAATCAAACAAATTGTTTAATATTTTTATTGATGCAATTTTGAACTACCACTTATATATTTGAATATGAACATGTTTAAGAGCTCTTAAATTGTTATGGTCTTTAAAGACTGTCTTAATCGCCTCAAAGACGATATTGCAGAATTTTCATACTTTGACGTATTATTTCTGCATTTTTACATAAATACATCATAAAAACATGTTTAAAAGATTTGCGCTTATGTTCGGAGTCGTATTTAAATTCTAAGATACACAAAGCACATAGTTTATGAGATTAGAAAGCAAACGAATGCTTCGAATTAAAACAACGGTAGCGAAATGAATAAAATTAACAAATAAAAGACCGAATTTGCTTATTTTACATACAGATGAGAGCGAATTCCGACGGACTGGTCTCATTAAAAATGGAAAACTAGTTCAAAATGCTAAAAAGGCTACCAGTAGTCGTGGAATTTTATTGCCAAACGCTTAAATACCATCCACCGATCGCAATCGAGCGCCGTCATAAATAACGATTGACATTAATAAATTATATTTTAATGTCGTCGTAATTGATTGAATTTCGTAACGGCTCCAAATGGACGTCCATCGTGCACAGTTTGGGAATCCTTGGGGCGCTTTAAATGTAGGTAAAATAACTGTACCGCGAGAGCACGCAATGTAAGGAGGCATGGAAAGTTGGTTCGTTTCGGCCGAAGAAGCACACGGAATTCGATTATCCGGTTTTTATTTCTTTCTATTTTGTTATCAAATCGGAAAATTCTGAATTATAGGATTGGGCCTCGCTTAGCGTCGTCGCATTAAAAAAACGACCATCGAGAGAAATCAAGGTTGAAACCGCAATCGACGAAAAATGAAGGCAGACTTCAATGCTATCGACGAAAAACTCGATTTCACAACTCGGATTTTCTAAATTGATGCATCTATAAATTTGATAGAATTTAAGCCTAATTAGTGTTTCATAAGCTGATTTATCGATTGAATTTTAAGCCGTTTGGATCCAGCAAACATGAACCAAATATCCAAAGGTTGAAAAGTGGACTCAATAAATTATGTACAAGTTGTTTATATGACCAATATATCAAATCTTATTATAAAAGTTTTTTGATGTTCAAGATAAATATCAACAACAAGAAAAAATGCTTAAAAGACTTTTTGGTATTTAAAAAATGATACAAACGAATCTTTAAAGTCACAACAAGAAAAAATGCTTAAAAGACTTTTTGGTATGTAAAAAATGATACAAACGAATCTTTAAAGTCACATTTTTAAAGTCACTTTAAAGTCACACACACAAGGACCTATAAAGGGTTACTGATATTGATGTGGTCATCAACATTTAAGCGATGGTAATAAATTTAAATCTAAATGATATGGATTCTACGTTTATTCTTTAACATTTTCAGCCAACTAATACAAAATGATCCAATGATAATACAGATGAATTGCAGCTTTTAAACATGATGATGTGGGAAATAAATCGTAAATTTGATCGATAAATAATTGATTTTGAACCATAATCCAAATATATGATCACATATAACAAGGCATTATTACAATAGGTTTTTCTCCCAAACACGCTTTGTAAAATTGGGAAAACCTTCTTATAACTTGGCATTCTTACAATATGCAAAATTACCTATTGATATTGGATAATGTACCGAGTCAACATAAAGTCATCCAAATGTCGAAAAAATGTCAAGCTTTACTTTAAAAAAATACAATTTTGAAGTATATTAATATCATAAATTCGTTTATAAAAGAGAAAATATTGTTAAGATCGATTGCATGCTGGATAAAATTATGGGCAGAGTTAGTTCAACGTGAAAGTCTAATTGATCCAGCTGAGAACTTGTTAAGTCTATTACATGGGAAGGCTTTAATGTCGATGATGTTTAATAAAATTTAAATGGAAAAGTTGTAGTTGTTTGGAATAACTCAATTCTATTAAAATAATCAGAAAATCTAAGAAAGATCTATGCTAAGTGTTTAAATTCATACAAAAAAAACTGCCGAAGATAGTTCAAAAATTGATTAAATCTGACCAATATAAATGCATTATCGTTTCAAGATAATCAGTAGTGATACCGAATACGCTGAAGTTTATTTGAGTCAATCTGTTCATGATGTGGGTTTTCTTCAACCATGGCTATGATTATTTGCGTTTATTTGCGAAAGAAATTTATGGGACAACCTAATACTTAACGATAAATATTTTATAAATCCCATATACATTTTAATATTTTCTTAATGGATGACATGGGTTTCAAAGCGTAAAAAATCACTTTTTTTTAATATAATAGAAGAAATATTTTATTCAAACTTTAAAGTATATTAAAGAGCAACATTTAAGCAATATTTCATAAAATTTTCATTTAAAATTTTTCAAAACTCTGTCTTTAAGACTTATTTTTCGGAGACCCCTAAGAAAAAAAATATCCTTGCGGTGGATAAGATAACTCATGATAACTTTATATGAAATTAAAATTCTGATTTTTTTCTGATAGTAGATGAGTACAGCTCATGCTTGAATTAAGAATTTAAAAAAAAAAAATTGTTACATTTATGTACAAAAAAGTACAATTTTCTTATTGTATTGCCTTATAAAATAAGTTGTGATCAAAGAATATTAAAAAATCTTCGTTAAATTACTAGTCAATCATATCTAGAAGAAGTATGAAAAATTTCAATACGATTAGCGCATTAATTTTTGAGAAATCGACTTTGTAACTTTTGAGAATGTGACTTTGTAAGTGTTTTGAGAAAAAAAAGCGATTACAGTGCGACACTCTCAGAAGGACGAGCCTACATATTGAAATTTCTAAATGCTCTCTCTCATAGAGTTTTAGTCCGATTGATTTGAAACTTTGGGAAAACATTCTTGATTTGCTGTACTATTAGATGTATTTTTTAAAAAAAGTTGAAATTAAAAAATAAAAGTTGAAAAATTGAAATATCCAAAATTTACCTTTTTAGGTGAACAACTTTATGTATCGCAGGCGATGTTTATGCTACATTATATCATATTTACCAGCCTGTTGTTGTTTTTTTGCTACGATAGAGTCATTGGAGTGGCTTACCTGCAAATTAAAAAAAATATACATGAATGGAATGTGAATGTAAAAGTGCATTTGTATGATTAATCCGTCCTGGGAGTGCTAAATATTGGATCATTGAATTTCCGCATTGGCGCCAGATCCACTTTACCTGCGCGAGGTCAGTATGTCATCCGGTACGTTTGTTTTTATGCGCCAAAATGTTAAAAGCGCATCTCGAAATTGCATCCGAAAGTGATCGAAACGAGTGCAGAAATGCGATCCGCCGCGAAGAAGTCTTTTACGTAACGGAGCCGAGGCGAAAAGGCGTCCATTCAACAACCAAATGTTGAATAATATCGGCCTTTTTCGCTACGATTGTGTAACTGTGTCGCGTAGAGAGCTAAGATTAACGAACGGAAATGAATTAATCGATCGGTCGAAAAAAATGTTTCCTGACATTTATGGCCGTTATTCATCACATTTGCGGCCAGAATCGGTGGGCCTTAATTGAAATGCGCTTTTATATCAATTTGTTTGGCGCTGGAAAAATTATTCATCATCTGCAGGCGGATGAGGAAGGCCGGAAACGGAATGTTACGACATCGCGAGCAGGCAATATGAAATTTGACCTTAGATTATGATAATTCGATTATAATGATTTAAGCGTGTTGGTTCATTAAATATCCAGGAATATCTTAAGAATGATTGACAAGATGCAGATAGAATTTCTGCAAATTTTATTATATTAAAAACGTTTTTATAATACTCAAAAACAGTACCCTGGTGTGTCACCAAACGAAACAAAGCGATTAAGTCAATCAAAACAATAACTTTAGCAATCCACCAAATTATTTGTTTATATGAACAATATTACTTATTTTTATTAATATATGATTATAAAAATAAAAAAGTAAATTAATTTATATCTCAGCATTTTGTGAACAGTCCCCTATATTTTAAATTACTCCGTGAAATTAATAAATCAGTAGGTAATAATTATTTTTTAGTCCATATTATATATATTATTTTTATCATAGAAAATTATAACTAAATAACAACTTAATTATATTTTGATTTATATTCCAATTTAATTCAATTAAACAGTTTCCTGGCAATAGTCTCCAGCACAATAATTAAATGTTCATACAATATGTGTGATCTATTTTGACTGTGATATTAAATTGAGATTTCGGAATTAAAATTTGATTAAAAGCAGGATATTATTTAAAAAAACTGATTTTTTGTAGCTAAAACCGTATTTATAATTTAAATACACAGTCCCCTGATATAGATAACATTCTCTTATATCGATTTTCCAGGAAATGTTATTAACCGGGACAATTTTCTTAGAATGACTATCCCAGTTTACTAAAAAACGCTCATATATGGAACCGATTCTTTACATCAACAATAATAGATATTCAATTGCAATAAATTTGCTTTAAAGTTCGCAATTCACCGCATTGTATTTTTATTTAAAATAAATCATATTTTGTGTATACTTATTCAAATATGCTTATGGCGTATGAAAGCATATTCTCGAAGCGTTGTGCCCTTATTTATTATATCTGTAAAATTTCATGCGACGTTATAAATAATGGATCGGCAAGACTTTTGCGTAGTTGAACCTCGAAGAAGTTTTTATGGGGTCTTTTGTTAGTGAAAAGGGGTTGATTTCAACCGCCCATAGGGTCTCAAAATTACGGGTCACCGCTACGTGACTTGCTTCGGAATGAGCCGAGCGAGATTTTTTCAAGAAAAAAAAATACACATAAATATAAATTAAGCCCCGACAAATAAAATATGCTACACTTGCGGAATATCAAAAATGAATACACATCCGAGTTGAATGCGATTTGGAGCACATCGATGACGTATGGATGATCACCTGTCGTTTGCACGATTTTCCATCTTTCCAACCGGTTAAATGGCCCGGCCAAAAAGGCAAATGTCGCTCACGTAACCCGAAATAAGGCTTTAACGGCTAGACGTTAAAATAACTTAACATTTGGTCCTCCCACGTATATAATTAATCACGACCGAATGGCGGCTTCCCGATGCTTAATATGTTGGATATAAATCATTCCGAGTCATTTATTGAATAATATCGATTTTCTTTAATATATCGATCAGTGCCTCTCAACCTTTTAGGCGCCGGAAGATCGATTGCGCAATCGTCTGCTGGATCTTTACGACATCCGACCGCAATTTTCAAGCAACGTTCGCACGCCCATTGTCATGCATATTTATCGATTCAATCGATTAATTAGCATTTAATTTAAATTTATTTTTATAAGGAATAAATTAAAACACACAAAAAAAATGTTTTCATTGGAAATTTTGTAAAATGACGTAATAATTAGTGACTTTTATTAAATTAATTTTTATGCTAATTATTGATTTTTTTTTCAAATTTTTAAGAGATCATAAATATCACATTTTGCGGATTTATGGACATTTTTTTATCTTGTGACAAATTTTAATTTGATTAGTTTAAGAAAATATATATTATATCGTCTCAAGCAATAGAAATTTCATATAAAATTAATTATCATGATTAAAAGAAGTTTGTTGGAGATATTGTCACTTCCGCGATCGAAAAAATCATAGAAATTGCCGCAAAAAGCCCTAAAAGGGGACAGAGTAGCCATAAGGTTTGTATGCTCAATCGGTCCGCTTTTCGGACCACATTCGGACCGGGTGCACAGCACAAGTAATAATCATGTCCGCGAGGACAGGCTCATTCTTAACTTTGAGTGACCAGTAAGACTTCATTGGGCGCAAACCACCTATGTAAATTAGCCTCTGGAGAGACTTCTGCGATCGTACAAATCATATTGGGTGCGCTCAATCGGTCCGCTTATCGGACCGCTGAATGAGCGGCTCGCGATCGGATGCCATACCTCAACATAATGATAACGAAGAAAAGAGGGATTAAACAACTTAGTGTATATTATAAAAATGGACAGAGTCAATCAGTGTTGATGCATGTAAAGTCGAACGGTTGAGTTGACTTAACAACCTTGTAATTCAAAAACCACTATTTTTTGCAATATAAATTAGTTTAATAGTGTTTTTAGTATTAAACACCATTGCAAATTACTTCATTCATTAAAAAAGACGATATACAATATATAAATCTAATTATTTCTTTCATATTACAGAAAAATATTTAAGGTTTTTATTTATTATATTTAAAAAATGATAATAAAGTACTTCTCTTGCCGCAACCTTTACTTTCCTCGTCACATTTATGATATTTTGTAAGAATAAATTCAACGTCATTAAGTCTAATGTATCTAAGTTCATATTAATTCACGACTGATTTAATCTCAATGCATTGATCAGAAGGCCAGCTTAATTAAAATAATTTTTAAAATATTATAAATGCAAACTTTAAGTATCATTAAGTAACCCAAAAACAATAATTAAACTGATATCTTTTAAAATGTTGAGGTAATTTATTTTTAAAATAAGGTATTTGCCCTGCTGCATCTTATATTTGAATATGGATTTGTATATATTGAATGGCTTCTTCTTAAATTTTTGACATTTAAATTAATTTTTATTCGTTTTATTTTGATCTTTAAGCACTTGAATGTCAACCTCTGAGTTTTTATCAATTCAAAACCATATACTTATTAAAATAGCTATGCATTTCTGCAATATTATGTTTGTAAACACTCAGTTTTATTGCTTTAACTTAGAGATCATCATTGAATTTGTTAACTATGTTTCTGAAGATGTAATTATTTATATGCAAAGAAATCAAATTATACATACAAATTTTATGGAATTGGTGCTAATTCGAAGAAAAAATAGAAGTCATGCAAGAGTTTCGCAATCCAGTTATTGTGTGCACAACATAATACAATTACGTATTAATTCAACATAGCGATTTAATACAAACGTACTTCCTCATTATTAAAATCCAGTTACCCAATATCCTCATATTGACATATCGTATAATTGAATTATAATCGGTTGAATAACCGGATTCGCCAGGCAAATTACCAAGTCCGCAATCCATTTCGCATTCAATGCGACGATATTGCCGAAGCGAATTCTTATTTATCCCCGGGGACCTTTTGTGCCTTTTTTCAAGAGCATGATTTATGAAATCGCGGAATAAGAAAAGCCCAAGAAGAACCTTGGATGTGTAGTCTCTTCAAGTGGTAACCTTGTAATCTCAGGTATTCTTTGGTCTCGTTTTTTTTTACAAATAAACGCTTTTAAATCAGACAAATTCACCGCAACAGACCTTCGGCACATACGTGTCTTGGAATATTTGCTTTCAAATATGGGCGAATAATGAACGCCTTTCAGTTGAATGGAGTTCTTGAATAACAACCGTATACTTGGAAGGCTTTTTATACAGGGATTTAATGGGGGATCGACGGAATCATATAAAAACAGATCATTGAGTGCTCGATACATCAAAGTGCATTTAAGCCACATAAACGAGCTTTTATGCGCTTTCTTCATACAAAATCATATATTTTAGTTTAGAATAATTCATAATTGGATGCGTCATTTTCAAACGCTCTGATAGCGAAATTTAATTTTAATCTCGGTGTTTGCTAATCATATATTTGCATACGGCGAGAGCTTTCAAGCACCAGTCAGTACTTCATAATGGAAATGCTCTCGATGCGATTAAATGCTTATGACATTTAATTAAAACACCCACACTATGCTCATAAATTTTATATATAACAAAGAGCCGAATTGTGCATTTTCCAAATTGTGGTCAATAAAATAATGATTCGCATAATTCATCCCCTATTAAAATATTGCACCACTCTTGTTATGAGCTCTCAGACTCGAACGCGGAAATGCATCAAATTCGCTTTTATTTCATATGACACAATACCGAATGCCCGAAGGTAATATCGCCGGTATTATTAGAACTATTAGCATAAAATGGCGACTGTTATGGCTTTAATATTTATTGCTGCGATGAATAATGTACGCCATAATCATGTCAAAGTCGTCAAATATAACTTGAGGCAATTTCTACCAAAAGTTGCTCCAACAGCTTACTTACTGGCGTATAATGAATAAAAAATGTTCTCAATACTCATAATCTTCATAATTAGGCATCCAGCGAATAATCATAATGATACGCTGAGATTGTGCCCAATTTTTGAGATATTTATCAATCGTTTTCCATGATTTAATATTGCAAATTCACCAAACATTTCACGTTAATTATTAAAATTTATTATAAAAAACCTAACATAACCCAAAGTTTTTGCTCAAATATAAATATGGTATGGTATGCATTTTTTAAGTAGAAGGAGATCCAGAAAATTTAATCCAGTAATTTAGGGATTCTAATTTATCGATAATTTTCATTTCTCAAATTTCTCGATAACTAGAAATATGGTATACATATAAAATTTATTATTAATATATATATGAATTATTCTATATTATTTTTAAAATAATACTAGATGGTGTACATTTGTAATTTGGATCGGTAATGAAATAATAAAAGATCTTGCAGAGGACAAAAATCTTGTTCAAGATTCATTCTGAAGCTAAATTGATTTGCCATCTATTTTTTTAATGGGTTAAATTTTGACAAATGTGCTTATAATCTATTTTTTAAGATAAACTATTTGTTAAAGATTTATAGGTTTTCTTCGGGACAAAATATATTAATGTGGTGATAAACTCATAATCCTCCACATGAATAATTCTTTTTCTTTGAGGAATTGAGGAATTGTTTTTGCATATTTATAAATTCTAGACATTTAAGAATAAAATTTTCAAAGGAATTTGCAAAATTCCAATTATTTACGGATTTATAGCTATTTTAGCGATGCGGCAACTAAGTCGGTCCTACCAGAACGAAATCTTTAAATTACTTTTTTTTAACATGGTTGACATGATACCTCTAGTTTTAATCTATTATTTCACTTAAAATTTAGTATAATATTTTTTTAATATAACCTTTTATTGTTGCTACCAGTTTTAGGTTAAAATTTTATTTTAAACTATTTAAAAAAATTGTTTAAAAATAAGGTTAAAAAACTACTTTAAAAAAAAATAGTCGCCCTTTTGCTAATTTTTTTATTAATTAAAAATCTTTTTAATTTTTTTTAGTATGAGTTGGCCAAAAGAGTTGAAATTGTGTCAACCAGGATACGCACTTTTTCTTCTATATTTTTGCTTATATTTTTTAAAATTTTTAATCGACGTCATCGATCGTAAATATTGATTATATCAATCTTTCATTTTGTAAAAATTAATACTTCAATAAAAATGACGAAATGCATCATTACAGTAATGCTTTTTGATTGTCGTGCAAGGAAGAGGGCAGAGCCGTTATCCAATTGCATTTTTATGCACAGTAACTTTCTGTTTAACAACGAAGCAATAAATGATTACATTTGTCCCAGTTTGAATTGCAAAAATATCCGCTCGAAGCTTGCGCAAAAATTGCCTTAAGGGTGAAACATTTAACGGCGCAATATTGTGCAAATCGCCTTTTTTCGAACTATGGCCATCGATCAACGTAATAGAATGCGAATATTGCATTATGTCGATTCAATATCGTTGCATGCCGATAAAAAATGGCCCGAAATGAATCACGGAATTTCGATGCAAAAAAATCCGCTGGGTCGTTGACATTTCAGCTGAAAATTTTCAGAGGCCCCGATTGAAATATCAGCGTGCATGATTATATTAACGAGCTCAAATGTGTTCGAATATGTGTCCAAATAACGGCTACTTAATATTCGTATTACGACTTTTTTCGAACAACAGCACACGCCCAAAGATCAAAACTGAACAGTGAGCTAATCATTCACTGCATATTCAAGACATTGTATCACAAATCTTATTACACGCTCATATTCTTACACATGATTTTTTTCTATCTAAGCCCATAACTTATGTAAAAGCTACAATGTCGAAAGCTATTATATAACGACAAAGTAACCAGTTGCGATCGGACATATCAAAAATATGACGCCTTTGTCGTAAGTGAATTCGAACAATTTTCTTCATCATGACCATCGT
Organism: Stenopsyche tienmushanensis; assembly: GCA_008973525.1. Lineage (NCBI taxonomy): Eukaryota > Metazoa > Arthropoda > Insecta > Trichoptera > Stenopsychidae > Stenopsyche > Stenopsyche tienmushanensis. Next base: position 766,037 of record WACJ01000037.1, on the reverse strand, counting down.
CAACACGTTTCCTAGTTGCGAAGACCACGATGACAACATTAACACGCGTTTTGACACAAGAAAAATTTGCATTAGCGATGGGCCCATCTCTCGTAAAAGAACGAATGCAATCCTGAGCTTTCGTTGCCCAACCGCTTTTTGGCAATTTGGCTATGGGTCGTGATAATTTTTTTTTGGCAATTTGACGACTTAATCTCTTCTAATGTGTAACATTCTAGTACTTTTTTATGCTCGAACGCAAATCTATTAAATCATTAACATAAGACCGATGATAACGTTGCCATTTATGGGGCAATAAATATTTTGTAAGTCGTTACAAAAAATAAGCAAAAAGATTATCGAATATTAGATGCAGCATAACGCCTAAAATTACATGCAATATCGCATAGAAATGATCGTTCATCGATCGAATTATATCCAAATTGCCTATTAAAATTTTACAAGCTGATATCTTGATCATTTGACATCGTATTAAGGCATAGAATTGATCCAGGAAATCCGAATAATTTTGAATTTAATAATGCATCCAGGAATAAATTCAACATTTAATTAGATTGGGATGTATTATGGCGTATATTTAACATTAACAAAATGTATTAAGTATGTGCTGTGACAATAAAGTTGCTGGTGGTTTAAAGATTAAGGGATGATATTAAAATATTTGTATGAATAATGATCAAAGTTTGTATAAAAGCTTTCATCACGTTAAATAGTATTTAATTTATTCATTATAAAGTCTATTAATATTAAGAGCAATTTTGATTATTTCCAGTATAAAAGTTCATTGGACGATATTGTTGTAAAGTATATCAGGTCAATTGCAAGCAATAAAGAAAGTCTCAAGCACCAATTTGAGGAAACTTTCGAACGGCCCCACATTAATTATTGGCAATAAAAATTAATTCAAAAGGCTTTTGTCAATTTCCAGAGCCAATTAAAATTTTGTAGCGAATTTTAACAGCTTTTCGCCGACACCTCGAGCGCCGCTTTGTATCATTGGCGAGTGCTTTTTCTCATTGTTGCGCATCCGAGATGTTAACATTGGTGTTGAAGCCGACGATCGCCGACTTAACGAAACAGTCTCGCATTAGACGGCGAGAAAATAGTCATATTTGACCCCAAAATTTTAAATCGACCATTGGGAAAGACGGGGTCCTCAAGCGCACTGGGTCACAGCTCGCGTGTTGAATCACCACGTGTAATATCCACCATTTGGCAACCCATTAAATTTTCGTCATTTGAATAGCCACAATGTGATAAAAATAATGACAATGACGAAATCGTTATACAATATCGTATTATAACATTCGTGCATCTCGACAAAAACGCACGAAATGCTCCGAAGAGGCAAAAAAATGAGATAGATCGGTTCAATTTCGAAGAGTGACAGCGATTTGCGAAAAAAAGCCGCATGTTTGAGAACCACAATGCATATAGAATGGGGACAGCATCGTGACTGATAAATTAATAACTGGACTATGATCTTTTGTGCTTAAAAAATGTATATAAATATACACATCGATCGAAGGTCGTATATGGTATAATGTATGAAAATCGCGCTGTGGTTATCTAAAACAGTATGAAAAATGCGGAAATAATTTTCAGTCATAGCTCAATGATTATTATATGCGTTGCATATTAATACAACCACGTCTCATGCTTTGTCATAATAGAGTCCATAAAATCTTCTCTTTCCCATGCAAAACGATCCAAAAATTCATGCGAGATGATCAAGTGATTTTGACGGTGCTAAAGTATGAGCATTCTGGGTACCCATCTTGCGCACAACTTCTTGTAATCAAGTTTTTCCGACACGATATCATCGAGGGAACTTCGATAAATGCCAGGAAATTCTTCGTGAAGATCATCAAGTATCACACGACGATCATTTCGCATTTATTCATCAATATTTTGAACAAGTTCGTCAGAAATCACTGATGGTCTCTTATTCCTTACCTCGCCATGAGTATCCTTATCTGAACAACCTAACCCACTTTGTGAAACGTCGTCGATCATAATCTGATGGATATTAACGGCGGTATTGTTCTGCAAAGTCATAAAAACTGATGACCACGCGGATTTCGCATGGATGGGAGGTTGCGCATCCATCAATACAAATGTTTAGGGAGTCGCTAAATACAGATTTATATGTATGTCTTAATTTTTAGTAACAGAGGAAGACAATTGGTCAAGCTTTCTATTATGAGGCACATCCAGAAAGTAAGAGTACTATAATATAATATAGTAGAATATTTTTTCACACAATTGTCATCTCGTTTAATGTGTGTTGTGAGCTGTAATACAAACTTCTTTATATCCTCCTCGAAGAACTCTACCGCCAGCTCCTTCCCCCACTTTGGAACATCTTTTTTCACTTGCTCGTCGGTTGAAAATTTAATTCCACCCTATGTATACCCTCAGAAGAGTGATAAAATTATAATCTGAAGACGTCGTTAGGGGTAGTACAAAACATCCCAACTAAATAAATCCACGAGCGCCTTGGTGATTAAGGCCGATGGCATTGATGGTCTCCCGCTGAGACATAAATTCGACCAAAATAAGGCCTTTTCAATCCAAAAATACTGAGATCATGATTTTTTTTTACCAGAAATTGTGGTTTTGATTATTTTGGAAAATGACTTTTTGCCTCAAGCATGTAATGAGCCACCTACAATTTCATCTTCAGCCAAAATAGAGCTCATAAAAACATCACCAACTAATTCAAATCAAGGGGATCACATAAAGTGGCTCGTACTTGGCAAGAGTTCTTATCATGATATTTTTCACGCGATCGGACACTACAACATGAGTTTACGTACTACCGTGTTCCTGAGATGCTCACTCTGTCAGCAGATCTTTTTTTTACCAATCAGTATTGTCAACCCTCTAAAAATACAAAATTACAACCTGTTATGATCACAGTACACTTACTTTCTGAATATACAACGTATTTTTAATGATTAGATATAAGAATCCTTCAAGGTTTTCAATTGGATGAGAATTAATTTCATTAACATTTCAACGTTTATTATATTGTTATCTGTTTTGTGCTTTAAAAAATCTTTCAAATATTATTTTCCTTCATATAAATTCTTTATGTTTTCGTATTATATTAGGTTGTCCCATAAGTTTCTTTCGCAAATAAACGCAAATAATCATGGCATCATGAACTGATTGACTCAAATAAACTTCAGCGTATTTCAACATGCGATCTTCTTCTCCAACGACATAATAGCCAACCTTTTTCGAAGAGACTTATCACTGGAGATGAAAGTCGGATACTCTATGAGAATATCCAACGTAAACGGTCTTGGACCAAGGGTACAGAAGCTTTAACTGTAGCTAAACCTGGCCTACATCAAAAAAAAGTTTTGCTATGCACTTGGTGGTACTGGAAGGGGGTAGTTTATTATGAGCTACTTCAGCAAGGTGAACTGATCAATTCAACCAAATATTGTTTCCAACTAGACAATCTAAAGGATGCAATTGCCAGAAAACGGCCAAAATTAGCGAACAGACGAGGTGTTGTTTTTTATCACGATAACGCCAGGCCTCATGTGTCTTTGTTCGTCAGAAATAAATTATTATCATTTGACTGGGATGTTTTACTTCATCCTCCATACTCTCCTGACTTTGCCTCTTCAGATTATTATTTATTTCTTTCATTGAAAAATTCTTTACGTGGTAAAAATTTTAATTCAAAAAATGATATAAAAATGTACCTTGATCAATATTTTGCCAACAAATCTGGGAAATTTTGGCAAGAAGACATTATGTGGCTTCCGGAGAGATGGTGAAAGATAATGGATTATATATTATTCAATAAATTTTTATGTAATACAAATGTTTGTTTATTTTTTTCTTAATATGAAAACGAAAGAAACTTATGGGACACCCTAATACGATCGTAAAGCTTAAGTTGAAAATTTAATTGAAACGTGACAATATCAATAAAACAGCGGGTAACTGTAATGTTTGAGATGATAATTTGAATTGGTATTGTATTAGAAATAGAAGCGCAGCATTTAAAATAAATGCTATGCTGCACGCAACATGTGTGTGCATACTTATCAAAGGGCTTCAGCGATATTTTATTGACCCATTTGATAATTTGCTACACCAATATGCAACATAAATGTTATTGCCGTTTCATCGATGACACATGACGATCAATAAAAGAGAAATTGTGGCACAATTACGTCGTAAATTGCAGAAGAATCGAACACAATTACGACGTACTGGCAATCAATGGCCGCCATATAAATCGTTCGCGGTCTCTGAAACAATACGCAATATTTACCACAACATGACAACAATCGAAGACAAATTATCTGCAATACTTGCTTGAATGGCAAAAGAACGGCCATCCAACGCTAAATATTCAGCGAGACGAGGTGTGGTCTTCACTTTCATCTTATGTTAATGTGGAGCAGCATAATTCTTCGCCGGCTTGCATTGCCGTTTAACACGCTCCAATTATGTTAACACGAACCAAAGAAAACACTAACGGCGGAATGTAAGGAATATTCCATCCGCAATATCGGAGAACATCATAAGCAAACATTTTTCAATTTCATAGAAAGTCGCATGAAATGTTTGCACATCAATGGAGCATTTTTTACGCACTTCCCAGAGCAAACATTCCAAATTTTCTTGCATAACGCGCGTTGTTGAAACGTAGCATAGCGTCGAACTTAAGAACATTTACGTAAAATAAACAATCGTTGAAATTTACGCGTTTTTCACATCCGTATCGTATAAAAAAAAACGATCATTGTTCGAAGCGTACTTAGAGATGCGTAAGGCCAGCACTTGTTCGTGTTTTCACGTCGTTTAACTATGATTAATGCTCATTGATATGTGAAAGCGTATTTACAATTCCAACGACTCAATTGTGCGCGATTGTATAATATTTTGATTAATTATATATTGGACAAAAGTCGAGGAATCGATCGCCGAAATTATACATTAGAGAGTAGATCTCGCATGCATTGAATCCATGATAATTACGATCTAAACTTGTTTGTAGCGCGTGTTCGGCGGCAATGCATAATTTTTGAATCGTGATTTTTAAACGCCTGAATATTTGCACGCAATTGGGCAAATTAAACACATATGACATTTTGGGACGTTTCATAATTTGACGACATGTTGTCATCAAGTGGATGATAGTGTGGAATCGAGATGCCTTTCACTTGCTGGGGGAATCTCGAAATGAAGCTTTAATACAGTTATGAAATGATTCATTTATAATTCTACGCAATTTTGAGGATGAGTCGTGCAATTTGGCGTTCTTGTGCGAATTCATCGTTTTCTAGTTGTTTGTATTTTTATTGCATGGAAAGTGCTAAATGAAAGTGGCTGTATGCACGTCGATGAAGAATCATTTTTATCGACTTTTAAGTCGGTTAAAAAGCGTGGAAATTTATTGTTTCTGTGAAATTGTACAGAGTTTTTATGTTCAATGATTCGAATCAGAATCGAAATCAGCATAAGGAAACCGCTTTTATTTAAAAACGTGCATTTAAAGGCAACATTGGAAGACTGTAATTAAGATACACAATTTAATTGCTTAAATTAAACTCAAACGAATGCTTTTCTTATGGTATGATAATCCGGTATATTGAAATTATACATGGGAGATCATAATATCAATGGGTTTAAATTATTTCAAAGTATAAGGGAGACGAGAAAAAAAATACAGATACTTTCGAGAATATTCAAAAATCTAAACAAGTATCATCAGTGATTTAAATCGATGGAGGAATCAGATCCTCGTTAAAAAAATCGATGAATTATCATTAAAGATTGATTTTCCATGATTTACATTTGTCGTATAAGAAAGTTGCACAGACAAGGAATTTGGGTCTCCTATGAATTGTCTCAGATGACGTTCGATTTACGGTATATAATCGTAATAAGATCTGTTTTTGTGGCAAATTGTAACTAAAGACAAAAAGTAGACACTATGCAATAATCCTGTGTGAAAAAATAATTAATTTCTTCCAGACAAGTACCTGTTTTAACCCCTCGATTAACACTAACAATAAAGAAGGTCCTTCTTTGTTTGTGGTAGTATTTTTCTTGAGTTATATATTATATATTGCTCAAACCTAGTTAAATCATTGCTGTAATTATTTATTGTGAATAATTAGGATTCGTCTTCGCGATAAAGCAAAACCGCATGCTGCAGAAATAGTCCAGGAAAAAATAAGAGAGTTTGAACTGGAAAAATATGATGAAAAATTATGGAAATTATTTTGTTGATTACTATTTAAGATACCTTTAATAAAAAAATATTTTTCACCAGCAAAAAAATTGAATACTTTTCGGTTCCCCTAGCACACTATGATTATCTCGATATCTAGATAATCGTAGTGTGTTTCTTTCATTAGGATTAAGTTTAATAATTGTTATCATTCAAATGATGGTAAACAGTATTATCAGTATAGTCCAAATTTAATTTTAACCAAACTGATCCTATTGATGTATATTTTTTTCATTTTAGTCATTAAATATATTTGCCTCATTTTCTAACTGTTTTCATAAACGTTTGTTACTATTTGATCCTTAATATTATTCTTTACTTCATATATTAGATAAGGAAATCATTGCAATTGATTTGAATGAAAGTTCAATGACGTGAGGGATATGAAACATTACAATTTAAGTCGAACTGATTATTGTTAAGTTTCTTATATGAAAATCATTCCATTAAAATAGTATGAAATTGAAGATTAATTTTTGCAAGTGTTTAGATTTACGTAGTAAAATTTAAAGCGATTTTTCAGCCAAAAGCAAGCCGTCAAAAATAATAGATTTTTTGCATAAAATGATGCTGAAAAAAGCTATTATTATATTGATTATAAGTACATATAACAGAGTTTTTTAAGGATTTAAATAAATGTGTTATACAAATGATATCCTTATGTTCATAATGATTAAATGAGCCAAAAAATTATAAATTTGATTAGATTTTGCCGTCTTCTCGCTCGTTGATGTCTCTAAAATTCCCATCAAAAACGCGTTACATGCACGTACTACGTTTAGTAAGCATAAACGCCATTTAAAACAGCAGTTATGCAAAAAACAAGAAGAAACCAAAAGTGGTCTAACACGATGTTAATGCGCTATTATATGTAATTTCCAAAACATAATCCGAAAGTGTTGCGGCAAAATTGTTTAACAATGTCCTAGAGCAATGAAATCGATTCCAGCCCGAAACCAGTTTGATTTCACAAAAATGTTTGCTTTGGACGCCCACAACAATGATGACCGCAGCAGGTGGATTCTTATTATAGCAATTATGCCTTTTTCGACCACCGAAACTGCCGTAAGGCCGATAGTTAAAATATTAATTTTATGTGCTGTTTATTGTGAACAACTCGTTTATTATCGGATCTCGATCGGTCTTCTCTAAGCGAATAGGTGCTAAGAAAATCGGCGGCGAAAGAAAGCCCCCGTGAGATAATTTTGCAAGCTTAAAAAATAATTGTGGCAATTTCAATCCATCCATTAAAGCCAAGTACGATTTGATCGAAAATTGATGGAGAGTGAAATCATTAAGCGGAATGCTAATGGGCCTCATACATACATATATAACGATTTTATAATGCCATAATTCCGATGACATGTGAATCATTTTAGGCAAAATCATCATCGTCGAATTTGCTCGTCATTAATTAGCTGCAAACCGAATGCATTTCGGACATATTAATGCGCTTATTTATCAAATGCCAATGCTAAAAATGCAAAACCTTCTAAGGTCGCTGTATGTTGATCTGACTGTTATATATACTGACAAAATGTCATTGAGTGTATTAATTCAAATGCTAAAATTTTGCAGCCTTACCGTTTAATATGAGTCTTGATTTTCCCGGATATGAATTCTCTCGTTGTTGCAAAATTCAAAGAATTTATTGTTCGGAATTCTCATGTTGAAAAGTCGATGTATTGACATTTTATATAATAGTTATTTTATGCATGGCTGTTGAGATTCCTGCATTTTTTCGCTTCGGGATATCCGTTATCGCTTAAAAACGAGTTCATATTGTTATTAGGGGGACTCGAAAGTATTCGAACATTTTGAGACCTTAGAACATAATCTGGGCAGCTCTGATCGCCAAATATCCCTCTTAGTTTGTGTTTTTAGATCATTCCCTTATACCAAACACATAAATATGCTACTATTATATCGTGAATATATCCACGATATAATAAGATTTTATTTACTCCTTCATTGTACCTTGAAAATTGCTTTATAAAATTGGTAACACTTGATTTGGTGTTTTACAATATTTTTCTTTAGATTCACATCTTTTGATATTCCAAATTTATTAGTATGGTGGAAATGGTTATTCTTAATCCGGTTTTGAATTTGAACCATCAGTGAGTGAAGAGTATTTGAAAAATGGTTAATATTTATATATAGGTCTATTCTAAAGAAGTCACGTATATATCGTGTTATCAAATCCTTCTTATTCACCGGACTTTGCCCTAACGGATTTCCATCTTCTCAGGTCCATTGGAGCATACTTTGAAGAAAAAACGATTCAAAAATGCAGCTGAAGAGGCAATGCATTTAAAATCGTTTTTGCTTCTATGTCGAAACGTTTTTACATATAAGGGTTATTAATAAATATGAACGTTTTAAATAAATATGCGAATACTTTTGGGTCGTCCTAGTATATTTTCCTCAATATAATGATGGGGTGGCAATCTGATGATGTGTGAAAATTACACAGTCGTAAAATTGGAGCTCATAGAAATGTGGAAGTGCTTTTTTATGCGTTCTTCTCGCGTTACGAAACCGTTCATTAGCACTCAATTGCTCACAACGCTTTCAAAACGATCAAAATAAATAAAAACGACGTTAAAAGTGTAATGTGAAAATCGTTTTTTTCTTCTTCTTCCGATATAACGTACGTCATGGCGAAAGTGTACTACGATATGCAAATAAAAATTACCTTCTTCGAAATAGGAATAATCATATGTCGACGCGGAGAGAGTGACTTTGCGGCTAAACCATCGAGCCGTTTTGATATAATACAAATATATTTATGTGGGGAAGCTATGCGTGAGTTGCGATTAGTGTCGATTGCAACGATTCTCTAGTGAAAGTCATCGCATTAAATGACGATTTGCGAGCGACGACCTTCAGTGGGCAGGAACGAATGTCGATAGTATCGATTCGCCCATCATTACCGCGTAATTGATCGCCATTTGACCCCGGCGTCACTGTCGATCATTTAATGACACTCGTTGTACCGTTATAGCTCAAACAGTAGACAGAAACGTGCTATACGAATTGAAGATCGATACAGCAGAAAGAACTGTTAAATTTTCGCTGCAGTGGAAAAAGTCCGCACGTAAAGTTGGACGTCATCAACTAATTATACGATGATTGCAAATATTTACCACGAATCTTTTTTGATCCAAAGTAGGTTGATTCGTCAAGAATCCGCGTATAACATGATATTTATACGAGACGTTTGCTTTCTAATATCTGTGTATGAAATGTATTACCTTAAAGAATCATAATTGCGTGGAAACACACAACCAATCTCATAACTTCATATATCAAAGATATAACAATTGAATGCATACTAAAAACTTAAGATCAGATATAAAGGGTTTTTAAATTAGTCGCTATAAATTTGTTAGGTTTTAGCGGCCATATTATTAAATTAATATCTATCAAACTTTTTGTGAATTATTAAATAGTATATGACAAATTATTATGAAATTTTACTGAAAAAAAATTTTGGTCTGGCGGAATCATCTATTTGTACTTCTTCCAAAACGACTTTAGACTTCTTTCTGCAAATAATTAATGCTCTCAAAATCAACATAATGAACGCTATTCTGCAAATTTAGTCAGATTTATGCGATAAAATATTCGTAAATTGAACCTCCTGAATACGTGCTACAAAGCAAAACAGCGGCGGACACTTAAACAAAATTATATTTAGACGGTATTATAGGATTTATTAGGGTGTCCCATAAGTTTCTTTCGTTTTCATATTAAGAAAAAAATAAACAATAATTTGTATTATGTCAAAAATTATTGAATAATATATTATCCATTCTGTTCTATTACATTTCTCCATCTCTCTGGAAGCCTCATAATGCCTTCTTGCCAAAATTTCCCAGATTTGTTGGCAAAATATTGATCGAGCTACATTTTTATATCAATTTTTGAATTAAATTTTTTACCACGTAAAGAATTTTCCAATGAAAGAAATAAATAATAATCTGAAGGGGCAACATCCGGAGAGTATGGAGGATGAGGTTAAACATCCCAGTAAAATGATAATAATTTATTTCTGACGAGCAAAGACACAAGAGGCCTGGCGTTATCGTGATGAAAAACTTTGGCCGTTTTCTGGCAATTACATCTTTTAGATTGTCTAGTTGGAAACAATATTTGGTTGAATTGATCGTTTCACCTTGCTGAAGAAGCTCAAAATAAACTAACCCCTACCAGTCCCATCAAATGCATAGTAAAACATTTTTTGGATGTAGGCCATGTTTAACTACAGTTAAAGCTTCTGTACCCTTGGTCCAAGACCGTTTACGTTGGATGTTCTCATAGAGTATCCAACTTTCATCTCCAGTGACAAATCTCTTCAAAAAAGGTTGGCTATTATGTCGTTGGAGAAGAAGATCGCATATTGAAAAATGCTGAAGTTTATTTGAGTCAATCAATTCATAAGGAAGCCATACATCTGAACGATTGATATAGCCCAATTTTGTCAGATGTCAGAAAATATAGTGGATACTATATTAGAACTTACGAAGTCTATTATAATGTAAAAATAGCAGATTTTTATGTAAAAAGTAGAACATAAAATTTCAAAATTGAGAATATTTGGATAATATGAAAGCTTTATGTAATATCAAAATGTAATGGGGCATGATCGTCATTGTTTCAATGAAATATATATATTTTTACTTATAAAATTATCTAAAATCTAGTATTCTATACGAGGTCCTTTTTTTAAATCTAACAACTATATATATTGGAGAGATTAATTTTTTATCGATATAGAAAGATTGATAGATTAATTCACAATGACAATCCTTGATCATTCATCAAATGCTCAATAAAAGCCTGATTACTATCCGGAAATCCTTGGATTCGTGTATAGCACAGGTTGAAAACTCGATTACAACACACAAAAATCTTTTTGTTGATAACATCGTGCAATTTTAAACCAAACATAATAGCGTTTGTTCAGCGCAAACGTCTGTTGTACACGGAAATACTGATTTCGCAAATGACGTATTTAATAAAATATTTAATGGTTGACGATTTGAAGAAATTACTCTCTGATATTCAATTCTAAACGGAATAGAAAATGTTCATGATACAAATTATTTAGGATTTATCAAATTCACTCTGATATTTTCACATAAGCCCACGAAGCAGACATTTGATTAATTTGATATCGTACCAAATATCACACGAACAATAAATGATAAACGATATGAAATTGGGCAATCGTAAAAAATACGATATATTTGAGCGATTAAGGACATTTTTTTGGCGCAGTTAAATCATTAACCTTCTTAAAAACGAATTTATATATTTCGAAATTTCGCATTCGAATATCAACCTTCGACCCTTCGATTCAACGGTCGTCGATAAGAGCGAAAAACATATTTGTGGATGGCTTGAAATATTGTTGTTCCAAACTTGAATTTATAAACTTTTTTCGGTGAAATATATACGATGCGAAACTTGTTCAATATCAATAAATTATGGACGATTCATCATGTCGGTGTGTGGAAGTTTTTTCGAAAAAATAACACTTTGATGCTTCGAGAAGAAAAGCGCTTTTGCTGATTGAATAGAAGAATGCGCACGAATTGAATTATGTAATTCTGTAAAAAATGTGAATTTACAAACACGCTTTCATACAATACATTTTGAACAATTAAACAATGGCTAATTAAGGATTATACTGTTTGAATAGATTGTTATGAGGTTTTTACATATTTAGGTATACGTAAAAAATCAAAGGTTTCACTCAGCATGTGGTGTTCAATAGGAATATCGTGATATTTGAAATCGACTTTTCAATTATATATTGCGTATAAAATAATGACTGCCATTCAAAGGTTTAACAATATGGTATATTTTGTTGCGGGTGTTACTTAATATATCCATTTTAATGACCAAATGAATTGATTCTAGGAAGAATTCTAGCTCCGGACTGAAATATTAAAATTAAGCATATTATTGTGATCACGTACTTTAGAAAGGTTTTTTGTGTCGCACAATAAAATCTTCGAGTTGTTCGCTTTGCGGACACGAAACAGACCATGCATATAATATTTCATGCCAAATCTAAAAGTCTTTGCCTCGACGAAACGCTTTTTATGCCGCATGCATCATTTTTCACCGAGAATTCCACAAAAGGTGAAAACTTCGAAAGTCAAGACTCGGACGTGAATGAAAGTTGGACAGATCCACAACTAAAAAAAGCCAAACATATGCCAATGTATCGGGATCGATATGGTCTCCTTTGTCCGACCCTTGTGTGGAGAGATCACGATTTGAATACACTTGAGTCACGAATCTTATTGAAATTCCCGATTCTCACTCGTGTTTTACTACACTATTGCCACCATTTTTTCTTTGTAACGTAATTTGAGCGTTAAAGAGGGCACAACTATCGACACGCACGAAGATCCCATCGAACATTTCAATCAATTTCGTGCCAAAAACGGAGATAAAACTTTAAGATCGTCATAAAAGTCGTCCCATAAAAACGTATAAAGACATCCTACATTTTAATTGCTGAGTTGAGATTCAAGAAGACGCTGTTAAAATATTTTATAATCATATTTAAACAACTCTGCGAAGGTCAAATTTGATGAAAATTATTATGGCATAAGGAAGAAGAGGCTTGAATGATCCTTAATTTGCATTGAGCATTTATATAATCATCGACGCTATGGTAATTATTTTTATCTCTGAAAAAATGTTATTTTTAATAATGATCCACTACTACTACTTTGCTCCATCGAAACACTGATGATTCTGAACGCTCTGATCGCCCAAATTCAGTAGTTGCTCCAAAAAAAATTTAAAAAGTCCACAAAATAGTTAAGGCTAATCGTAAATTGAAATTGCATGAATAGCTGAGAGCTTAAAGATATAAGAAGGCATTTTGCATCGATATTTGTCCATGAAAAAGCTCTGTCCGATGTGGGTACTGTGTTTTCTCACATTGACCAACTTGTTTTGGGATGCACACCGTATTTTATTCATCGAGTACTTTAAAAAATAAAGAATCATCAATAGCGAATATTGTATGGTATTTTTAGTGCGTTTGATGGAAGAAATTGAGAAAAAACGACCTCAAATGAAGAAGAAAAATAAAAGTCGAAACAATGCCAAAATTGCACTTTAAATTGGTTCTTCATTTACCGTATTTTCTGGATATGGCTCTCTGCAACTATTACCTGTTTGGAGACCTAAAAATAATGCTCCAGGGAATGAGATTTATCTCCTGTTTTGATAAATAAATTCGAATATTGTTTAATTCTAGTCTAGAGATACAAATTTAGACCATTCTGGTTGACACGATTTCAACCCTTATAATCATCTAAAATAAAAAGATTCTTAATTATTAACAATCTCACTATAGCCCTTACCTCAGAAAATGGTAATAATTTTATTTTTACAAAATGGCGACTGTTTTATTAAAAAAAAATCTTATTTTTCAGTTTTAATTTTTTTTTAAATAGTTAAAAATAAAATTTTGATATACATTTGGTAGAAACGATAGAAAGTCATATACGAAAGATTTATACTAAATTTGAAGTAAATCGGTCAATAAAAACTTGAGATATCATGACAACCGGATTGAAAAAAGGAGTTAAGATTTCATTCTGGTAGGACCGATTTAGTTGTTGCGTTACTAAAATAGCTATAAATTCGTAAATAATTAGAATTTTGGAAATTCCTTTGGGGAATATCTATTTTATCAATATTCTAGACTTGAATATCCACCCCATTTAAAGTTCTTCGTATCCTACGAACTTATTGAGTGATATGTTAAGCTCTATAACAGCAAAATTAATATGCTATCATGACTGGCAAGACTTAAAATACAAACATCTGTTCGATCACTTACATACATTGACGATTGAAAATTTGCATTGTAATTTTTGATTGCAGTCTGAATGGAATGAAAGACCCGAGCAAAATGAATGTAGATGTGATAATGGACGATATGATACAAAATTATTTTGCCGACAACTTGAGCTTTGATTGAATAAATTCAATACACATGTAATGGATAGGTCCGAGTTTGGAGCTTTATTCAGCGCGCGAACAATGCGACAATGGCTCTCTATTTGCGCTGTTTAATTGTCCAAAAGACATATTGATGGATGACTTCTTGGGTTTCCATACAAATCTAATTACGTTGTAAGCCCTGATATATGATATGTGCGATTCATCGAAACATCCGAAGCGTCTGAATGGGCCAGCGGATTTTCAAAGAAAATTGCGCATCAATCTCTTCAAAAGGTCCATTATGGTGTCGAGTGAAAGCGATCGGGAGAAAACTGTTTGTTTGGGCCTGGGGAATATTATCTTTTTGCATGATTGTAAGACATGTTGGAAATATTTCAGCGTGCATATCAAGTGTTTAACGTCAATTAGGTACAGTTGCGTCGATGGTGTTTACCGCAGTTGACCACAAAATGAAGAAAATTTCGACATTTCGCCGTTCGCTATGAGAACCGGAAAATTCTGCGTTATGCAAACGATCTACCACAATCAGTCGTGAACACTTAATATCTTTCATTTGATAAAGATTAACACTGAATTGCATCTAATCAACGATTCGAGTGAGTGTAAGTACTTCTTAAGTAGCACTATGAACGCAATACGAGGCGGCAACGCAAAATTCTCAAGGCATGAAAGTTGAAATAAGTATATTAAGCCGACAAGCATTTTCAGATTTTTCTCATAAATATGCAACGTTCATCTATGATTTAATTGTACTCGTAAAATGCTATAGTTTTGTTCGACGACCTCATGACATCAAGCATTGTGCAACATGTCACACTTTTTCCTATTTATAGGCTTTGCATGCAAATATATTGTGCTTTTATATGGTAATAAATTCAATCAAAATAACTTTATCCAGTCTTATTACTTCATAATGCCAAATACTTACAGACCAACATAAATCATGTCAAATTAGACATAATACCCGGAAGACTTCAAATTAAAATAAATTCACCACAATGTACATGCAAATATACATTCAAATGCTAGATAAATGGCTATTAAGCATATTGATTGATAGAATACCCTTCTACGTTGTTTTATATGCACATTGTCTTGATAAAATCTAGAACGAGACTTCAAGGTGTGTGCCCATTTATCGTAATTACGCATATTGCTCAACCAGATCAAATTACACGCAATATTTTCCATATCGAAGAATTAGATGGATCATAAACCTGGATTGGATGTTCCAAATTGCGGAAATATCTTCCGACACGTAGAAAGAATGTGATAATAGCCGAATAACGACCACGGTTATGCCTACACCCAATTGTCTGGTGCTCGTATCCAACAGCCAGAAATAGCAGAATGGCAATTAATTCTACTTCGAATCGCAAATTGCCATCACCATCCATTGCCACATATCGAGGCACCTCTCACGAAATCCAGAAATTCAACTATTGCCAGCGAGATGCATATAGATTCGTTGCGTGATAGACGAATTTATGGCGCAAATTATGCTCTACTAAAATGTCAGATTTATAGCAGTTTCATACTTGTATAGAGCGTGAAATTCAGAGAGAATACATTGTACTTGCATGATAAATTTTGCAACATTCGTATCATGTCCTATACTGGCGTTTCGCAATTACAAGCACGCATTCCTTGAAGATTCTAAAAGGCATGAAGTGTCGATGACTTTATAATGTTAAAAGTATGATATATGCAATAGAAGCCGGCGAAAAATCGTTATATCATCGGGGATGCTTCAAAAAGATATTTCATCATAAATAATGGATTGTCCTATTGGGTATGGATGTGGCAACGTTCCTTATAAAGAATCTCTACCGAGAAAGCTTCGTTGCATTCAACGCTAATCACATACTAATAACCAGAGTTCTTAGTATAAAAAGACGTGACAAAGACGATTGAAATATTTCGCTTTAAAATCAGAATTCCTAGTGCATATGAACATCCAGGAAACTTCTTATTCCATTGGATATTTTACGCTTGAATATCATACAGAATCGATTGATTTCTAAATTTATAAGGATATTATAGAGTGTGATTTGCTTTTAAAAAAAACAAGGCCCATTCTCAAGGATTTTGTTAAAATCAGTAACCGATCACATGCTAACGATCTATTACGGAGCACGTTCTAAGATAATAAAAGTATAACACTCTTGTTGTTATGCAGTCGAAGGTCGAACGTTTTTCATCAAATCGAAAGGAGATTTTGCTTCAGATTTGAAGCCGATTGTTCAAGAAATATTTAGCGAATGTATTGAAATACCGGATATTATCCATTACCGGTTGAACGAAACACTATATTGATAAATGCTCGCGTTTAAAACCAATGGTGCGTTGATATGTTGATGAAGTAAATCGTGACTTAATAACGAGGGATATTTTTATGATTTAAATCGCAAATAACGACCTTATTCGCTGTAAAAAGGCATTAAAATATTTTATTGTTTGGATGAAACGCAATCAAAATGGAGCTTAATTGTCAATGATTAGCATAACAATAGCGCGGAAGGAAGATTTGATGCATTGTCGACTTTTTGTTTGGAAGTCGACTTTTTCTCAGCATTGAAGAGTTCGGAAGTCGTATCATTCGGATTTTTCGAGATTACAAAACGTCGTTTTATAAACAAGGAAATGAGAT
Source organism: Stenopsyche tienmushanensis (assembly GCA_008973525.1). Taxonomy (NCBI): domain Eukaryota; kingdom Metazoa; phylum Arthropoda; class Insecta; order Trichoptera; family Stenopsychidae; genus Stenopsyche; species Stenopsyche tienmushanensis. The sequence goes on along the minus strand of WACJ01000037.1, from coordinate 749,115 downwards.
TCCTGCATATAATAAAGAACCGCAAATCACGGGTATAATTGAAGAATTAACAGCGTTGCGCAATCGAAATCTCTCGAGATGTAAAAGAATAAATTTTGTCGAAACATGATTAATTTATTTCGGTCCAGCAAGACCTTTCCGAACCGATCGATGGAGACCTTAGCGCCGAAAGAATGCCAAAAGGTCATCATATCTTTGAATAAACGCCTGAAATCAAAGGATAATCGGACGTTTTAAATTCATAGAATGCAATAGTTACATCGTCGATCAGAAACGATCGCAAAGTAGACTTCGTTTCAAGATCATAAATTAAGTTTGGCATTATTGATGATGTATTTGTGCGATAAAGCGCTTCTGATATTTGGAATTCGACGATTATGCAACGATTTTGTAACGCGAAAATCGATACAAAACGCGAATGAATGCATAATATATCGTGCATTATTTATGTTTTGATACAATAATTAGCATTATAGAAGCAATTTCTTCATCTTAATTCTAATGGCATACTGTCTTTTAAAAAGCAAATTTAACTATATTGAATTATTAATGAGGAAAAAGTATGAAAATATCAAAAAAATTGGTCCTATTCGTTAATACATCAGCTGGCGAATATTTGGGGTACCGATAAATAAACCATTTTTTATTATACTGGATTCGCTGTTCATCCCCGATTAAATTTCTCTGTATTCGTTTTTACATGTTAATGATTCATGGTGTTATATGTTATAAATATGTTTTCTAATTAATACCTTAAAATTAATGCAAATATATTAGGGAGACCGAAAAGTAATCAAAATTTCTTCGATGAGCTTTTTTACAGTTGGTTTTTGTATAAACACGGTTCACTAAACACATAAATTTTGTTATAACATTGAAGCTATGATTATAAATTTTATTTTTACAATAAAAAAGAAGAAAAACCTATCAAGGGAAAGATGTAAAAACCAACAATATAAGAAGCATGCTTGCGCCATTTTGTGATACTTTGGTTCGACTGAAAAAATAAAGGTAAACGAAGCTCAGAATAAAATCACCGATAGATAGAAGAATATTCTGTAATTAAATAAGTTCCATCAGTGGTTTAAATGGCTTAAAAATAGAAAAAGGGATCTCAAGAACATCGCTCGAAAAGGACGACCCCAAAAATTAGATGATGATATCCTCGTCAAACTATCGTTGAAGATTGGTTGTCAATGATCTACAATTAGGGATCATCTTCGTCATATAAAAAACTTGCACATATAAGGAATTTGTGTCCCCCATGAATTTTTGTAGACTACTCAATCTATAATCTATGCATCTTATCTGATTCGGTATGAAGAAGATCTGTTTTTGTAAAAAATTGTAACTGAAGACGAGAAATGGGTGCTATAAAATAGTCCTCTATGAAAAAATAATTGCTTTCTTCTATAAAAGTACCCGTTTTGATCACTCGATCAATACTAATGATAAATAAGGTCCTTCTTTGTTTGTGGTGGTATTTTTCTGGATAAATTGCTCAAACCTGGTTAAATCATTACAGTGATGATTTATTGTGAATAATTTGAATAAATAAAATAAGAACTCATATAAAAATGATTTATCTTGTGAAAAAAGTATTCTTCTATAACACGACACCGCATGTTGTAAAAATAACGGGAGCTTGGATTGGAAATTCTATTTTATCCAGCCTATTCACAAACTCTTTTGCCGTCAGATTATAGCCTTTTCAGATCGTTAAAGCATACATAAAGACGTTAAAAAATTAATAATGTTGTAGAAGTAAAAACGCACTTATATAAGGTTTTCAGTGAAAATTCAAAATATTTTTTTTATAATAATATCTAATCTAATAATATTTATGGGAAAAATCGCTGTTTATTATACGAATAATGTTAATTTACATAATTATTCTCATTTGGCGTAATTTTTATTGGCAGTGGGTTTCGTTCGTCTCCACGCGTTTGTATCTAAAAATCACGCAACAGCTTAAATTTAATTTTAATTAATTAAAACACGATAAAAGTATGAATTTTCAGTTTTTATATTAAAAATTGAAATGTATATTGCCAAGAGCCACGAAGATTGTCGTAAGGATTTTCTTCGCTTTAAGAAATTCAGTGTCGAAACGACCGTAAAATATACAGTGCAATCGTTAAGCATACAGACTATTTAAAAAGAGAGGAGAAAAATGAAAAGAAAACATCCTGTATAGCCAAATTTGTCAATAATAACCGGTTGATGGTGACCGCTTTCAAATTGCAATATGAGTGCAAACTCGAACAGGTGTTGAATGCATGATTTGGCCACAATCTATGATATTATTTAGAAAAAAAGCAAATACAGTCATCCATATGAACAATAGAAAAAATATGCAATATGCATATTGATTTTTTATCGAGGCGATCATCGATGAAATTTAGGACTCTCATAGGAGCTGTCATTATAACAAATGGTCTATCGTCTAATCTTGTTGAATGATTAGCCCTAAGGGCATGGAGGCAATTATTAAGCTGACTGGCGACTGTTGCTGGATAAAAAATCTGTCATGTCTTCAACGACACTTACTTCGATATTATCAACTTCTCGGTTAATGGCGAAGAAAAAATACCATCAGCACGACAGTCATACACGTTTCCCTGTCCAGTTTGCGCGTGAAACTATTTGCGTGTGAACTCCTCAATGGAATCAAAGTGAAAACGTCGGACACGAATGTGCCACTTTATTTAGTTTAGAAATTCAGACTCAATTTTGGACCGAAATTTAACAGGAAAAATGTGAAAACGACGCCGCAATTAACGAACAGAAAGACTGGAAAATCGATTTGGATCTCTCTAAGCACCACAAAAACGCTCGCATCAGACAAAGCGCCTTTATCCCTATAAATTAGCATTTTGTTGAAATAAATCTTGGAATAATCAAGCGACGCTACCTAACTGTGTCAAAGGAATTAAATGACAATGCGTTTATGTAAATTCGCAAAATTTAAGACGAAAGTGTAACGCAGATCGGTTTCACTAATCGATAATGAGAGATGAAAGTAAAACCTCTTAAATTACAGTGACGGCTTGAAAAAATAAAATTGGTCCAAAATCGAGCGCTAAATGCATGACGACTTTGCTTTTCGACGACTACAATAATTGCATTTTAATGTGCATTTGAAGAAAATCATTTATTATGCATTAAAAGCGATATTAACATATTATTTGACGCGAATCATCTCTACACCAACGCGCATTTCAAATTTTCCTAATGGATATGTTAATATTTGCATTTTGCCTCGTTGTTATAGAACAACATAAATACACGTGATAAATTTATATCCACCCACCCCCTACGCCATTATTTTGCGCACCCAAACAGCTAAAATTTGATTTATATTTTAAGGTGCATTAGGTCTTCGTTCTTCTTCGATTTTATTTTTCATACTTAATGCCATAAAATATTCTATCAAAAAATTGAGTAAATATCTCATATTTGGCTTGTTTTATTTATATTTAAAAATCGAGTGTTCTTATTGATATTTCTTTCTATATTTCTTATAAACCGTATTTTCACTATGAATATTAAATTTTGTAACGTCATTGTGGAATGCCTTTATGCATTAAAGATGAATGATATATGGTATATTAAATTGAGATGATGGAAATCGGCTGCTGTTGAATACATGTCCGCCAAGGCTACGAATAGCTGTATCCGTTTGTTAAGAGTTCATAATGCAAATGGCTAATAGTTCATCCAAATCTTTGTCAATTTATTAAGGGATATATTTAGGGAATGATATGATATATTTATAATATGGAATTCATCCGGAATAAAATAAGGGAAGCCAAATGCGTTCGATAGAATACTTAGCAAAAAGGAAATTCACGCAAGAAGTCCTAAAAATGTATGGGCAAAATGTGGATTATTGGGGAGCTTTTGTGAGCTTTAATGCGGCGTAATAAGCTTCTGGAAAAATGGGAAGCCAATCTGTACGATCGCATGAATTTATATATGAGATGTTTTATTAATGTTAATCTCTGAGTGTGCTTTAAATGTCACCGGAACAAGTTTTTGTTGATATGTTTTTTTTTTTTTTTTGGTGAGACAAGGCTGACAACAAACTTGTCCGGCCGCAGGTGGATCCTCAACCTTGTGTTTCTATTCCAAACTGAACCAATGATTCTAGAAGCTCATTAGAATGAGGAATCTTCGATTTCTTGTCGTGAAGCAATTGCTGAAAAGCGCAACACCCGACGCTGGATCCATATGCATTCGTATATATTATCATATGATAACATTTCGCAATTAGCTCTTTGTTATGGCAATCAAATTCGCGGTTTCCCAATCTGATTTTTTTTTTTGCAACTGATCCAAACAATGATACAATACATTTTCTCATGTATCGGGAGATGAATTATGGTTCGTTTCTGGTGTCTGCAATAGTGCTCTATCTGTTCTTGGGCATTGCTCAAGACATATGCAGTAAGTCATAAGACGTTTTTGAATGCACTTGCAACCTTGATATATGGATGCTGATAAATACAAGATCTATCTCAGTGGGGGAAAGTAGGCTAGCCGGCTGAACGATTACCAGATTGCTGCTCGCCGCTACAAGAAAATTTAGCTCAAGCACTTACGAACACACGCGAAGACCCGCATACAAGAAGTGTGCATTCTAAATGTATTTTGAATGATAATGACACTCGATCGAGGTGCAATGATCTTAGCACACTCATGAATAATCAGAATAACACAACATCGATTTCATAAAATTTCCCGGGATGTATCAATTTTTAATGAATTGGCTCACTATTGTTTCGGTCCAGCGTTAAGTAAGATGTATTTGCATCTCAATCAAAGAATCGCGCCATTGTCTTTGAGACAACGAATGCTTGAGGTCATCGAAAGAGAAGATTTTAGATAAAAGGCCATTAAATTATGACCGCCTTTTAATCACAAGACTGGGCAATTAAATTGCATTGTTATTTCATGCCCAAGGACCGCTCAAATGTTTCCGGAATTTTATAGAAATGGATGCAATTCAATACAATATTATATAATTGGGGCATCAATTGATATTAATATAATAATGCAAATGCATGATATACATAAGCCAAAAAATTTCATCAGATGCCATACAATTTTTTGATAGTAACTCATTCTGGGTCGCTTACGCAAAAACGAGTATTTTGTAGTTCAAGCTTTTGAGTGCCAAATTATTTCTGTATTAATAAGAGATCGAAAAAGATGTTAATCTGTCGGAGTAAGGTCTGATGAATATGAAAGATGTGGAAGTCTTGTTGCAGAGTCACTAAATTATTGCTGATTCTCGATGTTTGACTCTTAATTTTTTCACTCTTTATAATTGCTGACGATACATATCTGCAGTTATTATTGAGCCAGGTTTCATAAATTCATAATGAATAATTCCTTGAATATCCCATCAAATGTACAAAAGAGTCTTGCGGGTCGTCAATTCAGGTTTCGTAGTCGGGTCTTTGAAAATCAAAATCGACATAACGTAATAATAACACATCACCGTGAATTTAACTTAAGGCTTTTGTGGCCTTGGTGAATTCAACCCATGAATCGAAAAACAACAGTATATAATGTCTAATGTGATGTTGGTCGGTTTAGGTTTTGACATTATACCCTTTCTTTATCGTCTTTAGACACAAACTAAGCTCAAAAAGACGTCTATCGAAATCAGCAAGTACTTATTGATACATTTAATTAAAATCTGGGAATTGAGTATTAATGCGAAACATATCGCCCGAAATGTGTTATAAAATTTATTTTGTATGATCTAACGATCGACGGGCGTCCAAATCATCGATTTTTCAACATAGATTGGCGTCAAAATTGATTATGCACATCGTAGCTCGTGACGTGTTTATTAAATAGTCGGCCTTTTTCAACGGCCAATAAATTCATCTTCAAACACGCCAATACATCTGAAGTTTTCAATGACAAAGGCTTATCTATTGTGCGCCGATGTGGGCCTCGTTGAATTTATATTCTTCAAAATCAATAGATAGATTTTTATGTTTCACGCGATGATGGCAGTTCATTGTACTTAATATTGTAATTTTATAAGGGGCACAATGCGGAAATCTAGAATAGATCACCGATTACGTGTCACGAGCACTCGCGGTGTTCGATTTTTCGACATGTGATTGATGGAGCATTCGGCTTTGCATCGGTCAACAGCCTTTTGTGGGCGCCTTAAAACGTTATGGGTTGTAATATAAATAAAAACAAATAGTATGACGAAATTCTCCATGGCAATTAACTGACCATGGCGCTTTTATTGTGAATGTTGCGAAACCTTGTCGTGTGTAGAGTTGTGTCACTTTCTGGTAATGGCGACTGTGCTTTGATTTGCTTAATAACCCATTGCAAAATTCGCCAGTAAGAACTACTGGAGTTGCCCTATGCATGTGGTTGTGTTCTAGAAGTTACTTAATGAACATTAACATATCAAAGAAGAGTCTGCTCCAGACATTTTGGTTACGTGCGATGATATTACTAAACAATCCGATGGGAAAACTCGTCTCTCGATATATGAAATATTTGTTGCAATTGCATATTTATACTCATGACCGATGATTGAATTTAATTCTATTTTGTATTATATTTTTATCTAAAAGTACAACATATCAAGAATATTTTCTCAAAATTTCAAATAAATCGGAGTGATATTCTAAGAGAGAGAGCTTTTGGGAATTCCGGTCTTTAAGCTCGACCGGCTGGGAATGTCGCATTTTGATCGCTTTTTATTCAAAAACTATATTTGTAATCCTTCATAATTACGTTATGTGCTTATTTATTTATAGAAAATATTTAGATTTTTGATTTCATATATAAATATAACATGAGTTAATTGTGTTCATCACGAATATACTATTTTTTAGGGGTCTCCAAAAATCAATTCTCAATGGTTAAATTTTAATTATTTTTACATGAAAATTTTATGAAATATTGCTTAAATGTTGCTCTTTTATATGCTTTAAAATTTGTATAAAATATGTATTTTATTGTGTTAAAAAAAATTAGAGAAAATATGTATGGTCTTATATATAAATTTGCGTAAATTTCAATTGTTAACTTCCGACTTTAAATATGATGAAGTAAATAATTTCGCTTTAAAATGGATGAAGGCTTAAATTATTACTCTCTAAAAGAAGCTAATGGCTTCCCCGAGAAAATGGGAATATAATGGAGTTAAAAAGGAAAGGCTTCGACCTTAAATCGTCCGGGGTAATATGCAATATTTTAAGCGCCGTGTTAATTTTTTCATCCTGCAGTTTTAAATATGCTAATTGAAAATTAGCTCAAAAATGCTCACTTTCGGATCGTTAACGTATAATAACGACGCGACGTGATAAACCAGATTTCTACGAGTGAAAACGCATTTAACTTGCGAGCTTTTCATTTTCCTTGATACTGAGCAATAATTGTTGGGCGTTCAATATATATTTTCTTGGCAATGTGTCTAACTGCTTAGCATGTTAATCGTATGCGATTACTTATATACAGGAACTGACCCACTAATTGACAAGTGTTGAAAATGATTTCGTCCAGAATTTAAAAGCCATATTCGTAATAATTCACTTTCGACGACTATTGGCCCACTCTTGCACTTGGAATCGTATCGTCCTTGTAGATATTGATTTCTAAAAGTCATTGTCTAATCGACGCCCGAGCGAATTTATCGGACCATTGGGTAATATTTATTATGCAAATCGCCAGTGCGTCGAAAATTAAGATATCTGATCAATATTGATGATCGTGCTCAATAAGCAGATGCAAAAAATTGGCATTTTCCTCCCGCATTCGATCTCTATAATCCAATCATCGTCCTTTAAATGTCAAGACTGAGAAAAACAAGTCATAAATTGTGTGTGAAATTCAATATTTAATTCATATACGCACGATGATATTGAGGCTTTATTCTATTTACGCGTCTTTTATTAAGCGACTTTTGAATGACAACAACGCTAAACGAAGTGAATGGACTATGTTGTAGTGTTTATGTAAAATTGGCACTTGAGTCGCTTCGTATAACGACCATAATCGCATGTCATCCGAGGCGATTTCGTCAAGAGAAACCTTTCGAAGCACGTTTGCAAATTCGCTGCTCATGGTCAACGCGGTAATAAGAATGTTTCTAGACGATTATTCCATGGGATTTATTAAAATCATTCACGAAAATATTTTCAAATCATAATTTTTAAGACGGACTTCCTGAAAAATTAATGCGACCATAATGCAAAGCGGGACGTCGTTTTCAATGGGCATATTCTCAAGGTGATAGACATTCACCATAAATTTGTATGCACGCTGGCATACATTTAACGTTTACATATTTTCGTATGTGTAAAAATTTATTAGTTTATTTACAGAAAGAGAAATCGTCAACAGTTTAAAAACACGCATTAAATCAATAGAATTTCTTATGCATTAATATTCATAGGATTTACACAAGGTCTTTTGTGGGAAATGAATGCTTTCTTACCATTTTGAGGTCTTGCGTCGTACGAGCAATCCTGATCGTATGTATCGAACAAATCACTTAAATTATAATGTCTTCAGCACAAGTACACTAACAGATTTAATCGATTTGCGGAGAATTCAATCTGAAAATAATGCGACACATTTGCTTCGATTATGAGCTATTCATTGAGGGCGAAATTAAATATCGCATAAAAATGCTTTGAAAGAAATTAAGGGATTGAATTTGGCGCGGAGTAATTTGTCCACAAGGTGGATGAAAAGCTTCGACAAAAAATAGCAAGAAAAAAAAAAGAAAATAAGAAGGGTTATAGGGGTCGGTGTGGTGGTGAATAATGCATGTGCGCCCGAATTTCATCCGACCATATATCACCGCCTTCGATATCCCCACACTTTGATATTCCCTCAAAAAATATTTTTATTAAATCTGGATGAAAGGGACTTAGGGGGTGCATCGGGCACGATCACAATTGAATTACGGATTGGATATCGCCGTGGTCCGCTGCAGTGCTCCGGCGACTGAGCACAGTACGCGACTTTCTTCAGTTTTCGGATTAGAACTCGCGGGCTGCCGTCGGCGAGTGGTGTGTTCGCCTCTGACGGAGTTCTGTGACTGACTGAAGAAGTGGAGGACTTCTTCGGAGTGTTGGAGTCGACGATATTGCCACCGCCACCGTTTGGCCGTCGACGGGAGTGTACATGCGGCCAAAATGGAAACGACACCGTTGACCACTCACCATTGTCTTATGTCACAGGCCTGTCAGAATGTGGTGGTGGCTCGTTAGCCCAGGAAGATTGGAACTGCATCGTTTCCTACTTCTTCGATGATATACGACACCACGGGTCGACTGTCGAGACCGGAAGTCGTAAAAATGAATCGTGTCCGAATTGGATAACAGGACCTTTGTACGTTCAGGCCGACTTCCAGTGATCTGCAAGGAACTCATTTTCGAAGAAAGCAATTTAATAATATCCAATGGTAACGCTAAATTATGTCAAATTCATGTACAATTAACGAGATTGACTCAAGATATAGAAGATTGGATTTAAAGTTATCTTTGTTCTCAATTAAAATTAACTTAACCCGTTGATGAGGACTCCCGCATATGCTGCGAACAGACTCAAGCACATTGAGTGCGGAGATTCATGAATCGGAGACAGAGACATCTTGCATCTCATCATGCACTCGTACATCAATAGCAAAGTCATGCTGTAAAGGTGCCTTTACACGTTTAAATATTCATCAAAGAGTCATTTTATAAATGATGATAAAATAAGTATTAAAATTATAATTGAATTTATCCGTATCCGGTTGAAATATAATAAATAGTAGAAAGCTACACAAATCAATTATATATTTAAAATTCAGCATGGTAACAAAAGTGATTATATTTGAAACGCTGTTATATCAATTGACCCAAATGTATCGATTTCAAGCCTCAACAGATGCATTATTTTGTTACGAAAACCGAAGACATATGTATATTGTTTATGTTTACGCGAATAAATGAACGAATATTGTGTGCTATCAAGTGTGTAAAGGTTCATTTATTAATATACAAGCTTGAGTCACGTTGCGCAGTCCTGAGATAAAAGTGAATTTGTGTGGACGGTAAATAGCATCGTTGTTAGACTCAATTGAAATTAACTCACTAATCAAAGGATTAAGAACATACATATTGCATACATGTCGTAAAAAAATTATAGGCACGATAGGGAAAAAATCATAACTACTCTTTCCTTTTCTGACGCATTCATCATGTACACGCTATGCGCATGCGTCGTCTCTATTGTGTGTGTGTATCAATGTGTAATATTATATAAATCAACTACCAAACTACTAGTTCGCCTATTTTATTATATATTACACAAACTATTAATTATTTAAAACCGGAGAACATACACGCTACGCTCTAATGTAAATCCATTTTTTTGTCAACTCCACCGCAGCTTGATAATAAACCAGGCTCAATAAATGAACCTTTACACTGTTGATACAATATTCGTTCATCACTATATGCTTTTTATTGTTCAGCTATTTTTGCTTATTAATGTGTGTCGAAAATAAAAGGACAGGGTTATCGTGCAAGCCTGCTAGTTTACTTCTGAAGGAGTAGATTTAGCAAAGAGTGGTAATACTCGGCTAATGACATCACTCCAGAATAGTCAAGAGGGAATAAAAAAAATTGGTGAACGATAAGAATGATGCGATTATCTTAATTATCAAAACAAACGTCTGTACTCAAGACAACACGAACGAAAGTCGTCTTATCTCACGAATGTTTAGACGTGTAGGGGTTTATTTACGGGACGACTTTGCCATCGATGCATAAGTGTATGATGAGATGCAAGACACCCGTCTCTGTCTCACAATTTTCGATCCGATAAATATTTTTCATTGTGATGCACAGTTATTGTTATTCTGGCACACAATATCGATTATTATATCCAAAGCATAACGTATGCGGGCTTACTCTGCTGGATCACTCGAGTGCGCCTGCAGTATGTGCGGATATATTCATTAAAGACTTAACAAAGTCAAAATGATGACCTTAAGCAAGTATTTTCAATATTTTCTTAAGAAAGCTACTCATGTCGAGGAGGTCATAAATGTTTGGTTGGATCCGTTCACTCAGGTGACCCGCTGGTTGAGCTGCTCTATGATAATAATGATACAGAAGGACGCCAAAAATTTGCATAAGAATACAAATAAAATGTTAGATGCAAATGGAAAAAGTCAATCAAAAAAGTGAATCTTCTCGAAGAATTATTTCGAGAGAAAGTCAAGAATTGTTGTAAATGTAGATGAAGATGTGAATTCTGTTATTAATTTTGATCCTATCACCAAGAGAGCAGCTATAAAAATGATAACGACAATTAAAGTACCATGGAAAGTGCAACAATACTACAATACAATTCCAGTTAAAAAGTACCCATGGGAACTCATTAAAAACTATTCATAAGAGATTTTAACTATAAAAAAATGCATAGAAACTCCTCGTAATATAAATATTATATTAGAATTTTCTTGGCGAAGAGCTTTGAGTGTTTGTTGATCTATTATTAGATATACTGTTTAAGAACCTCCATGCAGAAATTCTTACATTACTCTATAAGCTTTTTATAAGATCTGATTAAGAAGTTTATTTTGTACTCAGATAAAAACAACAAAGGCATTATTACAGTTGTAAATCTAAGAATAATAAATAATGTTAATGCCATGCAGATCTTTGATTTATGACCCAACGCCATAATTTTACACCTCTCATTTTAAATTGGTCTAAATTATATATAAGATGGAGATCATGGCATTTCTATTATTTTTTAATATGACCTGGATATTGAATTTATGATAAGTGCATGTCTGATGGCAAAAAATATTTGCATTTGGAGCATTTATAAGAAATCCAATTTAAATCATATTACAATCGATAAAAACGGCTTTGGATCAAAATGGATTTTGGCTTGAATTGTATACATTATTCAATGACTATAAGCTTTTATGATGATTTGCCATACACTACTGAATAATTCACAGTAAATTTGATAGATGTTGTTTTAACAATATGGCCGCTATAATGCTAATAAATTTCGAGCGTCCGTATTGATAGACCCTGTATAAATGTTGCATTTTTACACAATCATCGAAAGTATCAATCATTGACCCTTTTAAACAATTGAGCAACTTTCTTTTCGGCAAAAAATTGTCACATACACATTATTGTGGGGAACAAACAATCCACCGACGCGTGATGTAAGAATTAATAAGACAATATCACAACAATCGATGTTTGATGAATAATAAATAATCCATAGCTCATTGCCACTTAACGTGATTTTAAAATCTGGTACGTGAGTGTTTTTCGTTATTGTGCTTAAATAATGGATCGTAATTTTTTATCGCAACAATTTGCTATCAGATGACATCTCATTAAAAATTCAGACGCACTTAATGTGTTAACAATCCCGATATAATTAAGAAGCGGTACCGTTAATCAGACGATGGTAATTAAATGCAGCCTTGCATTGTTGCGATCATAATTGCCATTGCCAAATTCAATCAATCGCATTTGGGAACAGATTTTTTGATAATGGATTCATTCTAAATACAAATTCAATATAAATACACATATAGCCGGGCTTTGGTGTGTTTATTTAAGCGAAAATTTGTTCAACGACTGTGTGTTTTGAATGACCACAATTGTTACAGAGACCGATAGCATTGTTCATCGTGAGGGTCACCCAAATCGAAATTATTCACAGCAGTCGAGATGGAAGCATCCAATACAGAATTTATCAGATTTCTACAGAATATCGGGCCCAGTGCAGCGTGGCTCAAACGCGACTTTCACTTGCGCACTCCAACAACAGAGCGTTGGCCCAGTTTGAAACGAAACGACCTCATTTGTGGACATGGCTCCTACTTCATCATGTTACTTTTATGGCAATAATTTTTCAATCAGAAATTTAAAAAACGTCTTGAAATGAATTTCGTGATTAATTATAATGAAATTTTCGTCGTGAACGATCCGCAGGGGTCAATATGCGGGGGTCAATTGGACCGCAACGTTTTCGACTTTCAAGCGTTTCTGCAATACAAAACGAATCGATGTTCGATTCGAATTTACATGGAGAATGATCTCGATTTGCGACAGATTTTTTAAGCCTCGCAATGATCTCCTTTTTGCTGGAATTGGATGTAAAATAAATTGTCCGAGCGTAATGCGAGCCTTTCTTTCGATTTATTCCCACAGTAATTTAGAGTGTTCACTGTATTATACTCAAACAATCCATTATATTTAATTATAGCATGAAATCCACTCAAAGGGCTTATTATAAAATGAAAAAAAATAGCGCTTGTAAACATTGTGACCGATATACTAGGTTATCCCGAAAGAAATCCATTATTTTCACACGCTCTCTTTTGATGCATTTAAATTCAGTATTTACACTTCGGAAGGTTATTTTGGTTATTTGATGGTAGACTTAAACCAAACTTAGTAGTACCTTCTGATTATGACCATCTAATTCTACTTTTAAAGCAATCTAAAACATAATTGAAATCAAAAATAGTTTGGATTCATATTTTCAATCGAAACCATCCAGTTTCCAGTAATTAGGGATTTAGATTTCTCGATAATTTTTTTATTTCTTGAAAAATGAGAATTCTTAATTTAATTTTAAAATTTTCTCAAAATTCTTTGAAAATTATTTTTTCACAGTTTTAATTTTTGTTTTTAAATAGTTATAAATAAAATTTTGACATAACTCTGGTAGGAGCGATAGAAGATTATATTGGTAGTGTTTATATTAAATTTAAAATAAATCAATTTATATAAACTTGAGATATCAAGTCAACCATATTGAAAAACGCGTTTAAAGTTTTCATCTGGTAGGATTGGCTTAGTTTCTGCATCAGTCAAATAGCTATAACTCCATAAATAATTAGAATTTTAAAAATTCATTTGGAGGATATATTCATAAAGGTCTAAACTTTGAACAAAAATAATATATTCAACAAAAAATGTATTTTGAATAATCTGTCAACCGTCATAAAATATTGGTATAATTTAATGAAATCATTTTCGTCGAATAAGCTATTAAGATCTTTCGACTTTCTGAGAAAGCATTAAAAAGAAGATATTTTTATGGCGGAACGAATAAGCTCAGGACGTATATTTTGTTTCTTAAACAAAGACAAGACGAGTTTGAAAGTAAGAAATTTGAGAACATTTTTTTGTTACATCTAGAACCCTGAAAAACCCTCACAAACAGAATTTATTTTGATAGAAATCTACTCATATGTAGTGCAGCGTTTTATAAAATGGAAGCGGTTCTATTTGTATCAAAAATATTTATTTTAGACAATAAAAATTGATTTGTAAAATATCTCGAGAAAATAAAATTCTCAAATTCGCAAATTTCGCGAGAAATTCACTGATATCAAGTCGAAAAAAATGGATTTCTTACTTTTGTGTATTTATTATTATGCCATGGTCCAAATATACAAAAAAAATGTAATTTTATAGACATTTTTCTTCAAATTATTGAAAAAATGTCCACTTAAAGCTTTTATTTGATTTGTAGACAATATATTGATCCTTGGATATCATTTCATCCTTAAAGATTTTCAGCATGTTCAGAAAGATCTTGCTTGCATTCAAATCCTAAAGCAATTTGTTCCTTTTATTTACAATTTCGGTGAAATTTAAAATTTACCAATGCATGCTTTGAAATCGATTTGATCTGGCGTTTTTCCACGGCGAAATTTTCCATTTCATACTCGAATATTATAATTTATTGTATAGACATGTATTTAGTATAATTTAATGCCAACTTGTTATTTATTATGATTTCAAAGATAGAAAGTCAAATGAAGTATTTGCTATTCCAATTGTCGTTCAAAAGCAACACAACAAGTTTTTGAATACATTCGACGATGGATCGCAATGTGTTAAATATATAACATAATTAAGATCGAATAGATCATCGAAACGATTGCAAAAGATCGATCAAAACCACAAATAAATGGATGTGATAATTATGCGATTTTTAGCACCCAAGCAGATTTATTAACACTCTTTAACCCATAACAAAATTCGTTTTTTAAAGATGTTTTCAACCAATTTGAGAATAAATGAGCAACATTTGTTATTCATATTGATTTGTTTTGATACCTTTAAAAACATAATTTACATACTGAACATAATATAAATCTTCGATCAATTACCTTAATGACGTCCTTCCAGAGGAATAAAAGAATATTCTGAATAAAGACTGAAGCAACAAATATTTTATTCATTTTATTATTCAATAAATGATTATAGTTTATATACAATTACTTATTTGTATAATAAAGATATAATGATATGCATTAGTAATAAATAAGGATGATAAAGGTCGAATATACTAATGAGCCTGTAATCGATACAAGGATATTTTTTGAATATCCAGATGCAATTTTCCTCGATATGTATCAAATATTTTATCAGATGTGATAAAAGCGCTTTGTTCGTTTGGAATTCAATAAACGGTTGAACCCACAGAAAAAATATGCAAATTGGTATTTACCGTACATTACACTTCGATCTCTATTGTTCAACGAACTCGCTTCTCAGTCGATTTACATACATCAATTTTTTTGTTGTTGAAACATGCAATTAAATGATGATTCAATACATTTTGGACAAAGCCTATTGTGTCTGAATTATGATTGTTTAGCTGTTAAATCGTCTGCATTTCCTTCCGCCATGGTGGGATATTGGTAAATTTTGTATGCAAAGAAGGATCGAAACGGTCTTACGGGATAAGTCGTTAAATTATGAACACGGGAGATTAAAATGCTAGTAGGTATATTCTGTTTAGAATACGGGTTCATTCCTGTAAATAATCAATGAAGATGAGGGTATATGAAGGGGGATTATGAAAATATATTCAGACTATTTTCTGCAACAATAACGACTTTTCATATGAAACAAATATGTAATATTTGCATAGCATTTATTCAATTCGTTTTCGAATTTATTAATTCGGCTTTTGTGCAAAAAATCTGTTATTGTTGATTATTTGGTTAGAGTTGAGTTTTTTTTTCAGTTGATGCATCCAGAAAATAAGGTTACAATAATTATGTAGGATCGAAAAATGCTTGCATTTAATTGAAACTCACAGGACACTTCACAAATATATTTTTAGAAAATCAATGTAATCGCCGTCGAGATCAAAACCTTGCATTCCAATGTCAAAGACCTCCACCGCCAGCTCTTTTTGAATTGTTTTTTGGATTCTAGGATGTAGTAACAAACCCACGCCTCATCCCCTGGCACAATTGAGTCCAGAAAAGCTTCTCTCACCTGTGCAAAACGATCCAAAAGTATTTAACAATGTTCTGGTGTGAGCATTCTGGGCACTCATCTCGCACACAAATTCTTGTAACCAAGTTTTTTCGACTAAATATCACAAAAGAGACTTCCATATATATCAGGAAATTCTTCTTGGAGGTCGTCAAGCGCCACACGGTGGTAATTTCGCACTTGTTCTTCAATTTTTAAATTCAAAAAAGTACCTTAAGTAAGTAACTTATTCAATAGATTCCGATTGTATTATTTTCCTTTGAATATTGAGTCAATCAGATGCCATTTTCTGCAAAATTTGCATTATTAGTCACTTTTACCAACTGCAATTCTTGAGCATAATTGACATTCATATCGTTTAACCTTCCTTTCTAATCGAATTCTTAGACGCGTGTTCTACTACTATATATTTTTTTCAGCTAGCTTGATTATACTTCAGATCATTGTTGGATGAAGTTATAAGGTGAATGCACTCCAAAATCGTAAATCATTTCCATGCCTCCGTGACATTGATTTAATGAGTTTTAAATGAAGCTTTGTTATAGGGGTGTTTTCTTAATTTTCAAACTGCCCATATTCTGATACTACCTAAAATGATCGTTAAATATCGATGATGAATTTAATAGAAATCAGCATGCTTATTTCAATTACTGGTATTCAAATAATCGAGACAGAATGGATGAAAAACAACTCGATCAATTAAATTGTACCGGTCTATTTGATTAGAAAGAATAGAGCGTATAATAACGGTCCAAACTGCTCAATCGATTATGTTATTCTGTCGCTATACACTTGCTTGCAAAACTGCAGAAATTCTCTCTGAAATTATACAATAGATACAGTTAATTCGGATTGTTTGACCAACTTATGAAAAATCCCCGAACGATTGCCCATAGTAGATGGGCAAATTTTTATGCTCGTTTTGAGCGAAGCATTAACGAAGCAAATTTATTTATAAGCGAGAATGCAAATTTGGAGAATCCAATTATTGCTTTTTGTGTTTGTACGAAGTCGCAATCAATGGACGCGTTTTATCCGATAATGTCATAATTTTGTATGAAACATTCTAATTTGTATTCTTCACAAATCACTCATTGATTGAATGCATGGACAGGGCATAATGATGTGTAATTGAAGAGATTTTCATAGGATGCAGCCTTGACATTTGATAGTGCTATTCGCAATATAATTGCACAAGATGTGTTTGGCCTAATGAAAAAAGCATATTTTAATGATGGAAAAATATTTCTCAATTGCGCAAATAATAGTATTTATTGTCACTTAACATTAACAAAATAAGATACTTGCCTTTTCTATTGATGAAAATGTCGCAAGACAATAAATTCTTTGTTCAATTTTAAGATTTATCATCTCATTCAATACTATAATAATTGAAATAAAAACAACAAAAAACCTCAAATTTATGCATCCAAGCATGAGATTCTATTGTTATTCTTATTTATATACAAATCTGGATTTTAAATTGATATTTGGCCTATGGCCATTTTAAATAATTATAAGCATGCTTAGCATCTGACTTGTTGCTATTTAAAATGAGGCAAAAAATCCACACAATGATTATTTCCTTGATGGGTAGCTTTTGATGAATACCCAATAATAAATCGATGACCTCAGACTGCTGAAGGAATGCATTATCACCATATTAATATATTGAATCTGAGAAATTCAATACAATTACTTGAGGAAGTAATGCATTCAATCCTGCAATTAAATTGAAAAATTAATTACTATTGCGAAAAAATATTTAAAGCACAATTTAATCTCTACATGGAGTTGAAAAAAAATTATAAATAGATCCCTATACTTATCTATTAAATATCACTCAAGGATAGCAGATGTGTACATTTTAATAACATTTTTTGCAAGATAATGGAAAATATTTTGAAGTAATCGCAAATTGCCTCATGCTTATATAATCAGTTTAAAGTACAGCATTTGAGCTTTCGCTAGGATTAAATTAAATTAAACTACACATACGAAATTCATAAAACTCTCCAACTGACGAGACTTATACCATCAGGGGGATTTGAATTTTGTCTAGGGGAAACGAAAAGTTTGCGATGTAAATATCAACCTCATTGCGAAGCCTTCATATATTTTGAATATACACACGAGTAATTAATTATTGAATACTTTTAAAAGTACATAACAAAATTATTTTTGATTTATAAAATGATGAGTGAACCAAAGAAAGTATACCCGCAGATGTTGCGTACAGTGCTCCATAGGGCTTTATTTTTAATGCCGTTCTTATATTTATAATACAATTATTTTTAATAATGATGGATTGAAAGTGTAACGTGGAAGGAAATCCTGGGAAAATTACAAATCTATCTATAAACCTATAAATTTTTCATATGTCATCACATCTGCGGTGAATTGTCAAAGGGCACCAATTGTCAAAATAGTGGTATTTTTTAGCGGAATCATCGAAAAATTCAACCAACTTCAAGTTCGAGAAGATGATTCGACAAAACGTCTAACCCCGAGTGGATCATCACCCGCTCGCTTTAAACCGTGTAGTGATTGAATAAATACGTTGTAACAATTGTCCTTCGTTTTATTAGTCATCTGCATCATCTACCTCATTTCGACTTCTATCAGCAAACGAATGAAATCATAAACGTGTTCCGTCGTTCATCGCAGCCGACTCGTGGATCGGGACCATTATTGCATATTGCGCCGCAATTGATATTGATTCGTCACGCACCGCACTTATATGCTCTCAACCACGGGCTCGTGTGCAAATAACGCGACGAAGATAGCAACACCTGTATGTTATGTGGGGTTCCGTGTTCGCTGCATAAGTGAGTGCGTTTCATCATTTCAATTTTATACACCTAGCAAAAATCTGCCTGGCTATATTACAGTCTGAATACACGGGGCGTCACCCAGGGACTCTGCCCCGCGAGCGAAAGATGTGACCGCGGGAAGGATATCCTCCCGCAGTCAAGGCTATCCGACGACTCCTCACGACTCCCGCCTCCTGCGCGTCACCACCTAATCGATATTGATTTTTTTTATTTAGGGTCGTATACATTTACTAATAATACTTAGCAAAGGTCATTCAATGGATATTCCTGATGACCTCTGTTGAATTTATTTAAAAATAAAACGTAAGCACCAAGATCCATTAAAATGTTCTACATAAAAACAAACAGTGACTCATCGGTGAGTCACTGGTGGTTAAGTTTTTAATCCTTAGTGGTATTTTTTGGGTTAATGCTATTTATGGGAATGCCATTTACTGACTTTGCCTTATTTGGATGTGAAGCAACGAACTCTTGTTGTCCGGACAATTGCTTTATCTGCTAATCCGAAGAGTTCTTGTTCATCCGAGACGAAATTTTAATAGTATATTTAGTTTTATATTACTAAAAAGCAACAAAAATAAAATTATTTTATCATATTTATATATTAATGGATGCATATTATAAAAATCGTGTACTCAAACATTTGGCGCATATTTGATTGTGCAACGCGTTGCATTCTGCACTCATTAGTATTAAGCATGTACAACTGGGACATTCTATGAACAGTCACCCGGGGCGGTTTATTTAATATATCATACAAGAGAGCGTTTGTTAGCTTTGCCTTATAATTACCGTTTAATTGGAGTAAAACTAATAGATATGAGACACATGCATAATTTTCTATAATGACGACTATGACACAAGTAAAACTATTAAACGCATTAGATATTTATCATAAAGTGTCTGTCATCAGAACAAATGTGATTTGAGAATTAGAAAACGAACATTATAGCCAACACGCATCAATCATGTGGAGCAATATGATTGCCCGTTCTAAAGAAAAAGGTTCCACTCGATTCCCGGAGGCCATGTCTCCTCGCAGTCCAATCCAATAATTATTTGGCGTGCTCATGAATACATTATGGTCATATTTACAATGACTATTACGAAAGTTGGGCAATCAAACGGTATGAAAACTTACCGCCTCAATGGCGTGTTGAGTGGCCAATGTGACAGCCTTGCCTTACGTAAATATGGCTTCCGGCAAAATACTTCTGAAATGGTAGCCTGCTGCCAGACCGGAAGAGAGGACTGCAGGTAGTCTGAAGGCTGCGAGCTTTTGCGCCTTCTTTTCTTCAATTTTGTTTTTGGCTTTTGTCGCCTGTTTGTCTGATTTATGGTGGAGCTCTGAGTTATGGCAAAAGCTTTCCGAGCTCAAAAAGTTCGGGTCAGTTGAAATTCAAAATCACTCAATTAAGATCACACAAATCTAGTATGTAACATTAGTATTACAGCATAAGAATATTATGATCATAAAATCTTCTTAGGATGAAACCTCCAAAGTTTTATGCTAAAATATGTTCATTTTATTGGACAGAATTTATGATTTGATTCAATAAAGCGAATCAATTAGTCCGCCTTGTTAAATTCTCCAAATATGCTTAACAAGATAAAGATTGGTATATTATGTGGGTGTTAAAACAGCTTAACACTTTACAGTCCATGCTTTCATTAATGCATGATGAGAATTATGTAATTTAGCTTGACAAAAATGTGATACGAACATAATATATTAGGATGTCTCATAAGTTTCTTTCGTTTTCATATTAAGAATATGATCCATTATGTTCTATTACATTTCATTCATCATTTTTTTAATTAAAATTTTTACCACGTAAAGAATTTTTCAATGAAATAAATAAATAATAATCTGAAGGGGCAATGTCCGGAGAGTATGGAAAATGAGGTTAAACATCCCAGTCAAATGATAATAATTTATTTCTGACGAGCAAAGACACATGAGGCCTAGCGTTATCGTGATGAAAAACAACGCCTCATCTGTTCGCTAATTTTGGCCATTTTCTTGCAATTGCATTATTTAGATTGTCTAATTGGAAACAATATTTTGTTGAATTGATCGTTTCACCTTGCTGAAGTAGCTCATAATAAACTACCCCCTTCCAGTCCCACTAAATGCATAGCAAAACCTTTTTTGGAAGTAGGTCAGGTTAAGCTACAGTTAAAGCTTCTGCACCCTTGGTCAAAGACCGTTTACGTTGGATATTCTCATAGAGTATCCAATTTTCATCTCCAGTGACAAGACTCTTCAAAAAAAGTTGGCTATTATGACGTTAAAGAAGAAGATCGCAGTTTATTTGAGTCAGTTAGTTCATGAGGAAGCCACACATCTGAACGATTGATGTAGCCCAATTTTGTCAGATGATTATGGACGGATGTTCGTGGAATTTCTAACTTGTTAGCTATTTTCTTCAACCATGGCTATGATTAGATCTATTTCCATTTTCGAAAGAAACTTATGGGACAACCTAATATATTTAAATGTATATCTAAGGATGATAATATATACATGTATCAATATTTTAATCATATAAAATATATGTAAATGTTATCAATCGATGCCAATTAATCAATGCCTTTTTATACAATTCAAGTCAAAAATAATCATTTTTTGCATTTTATAAAGCTAGTACACGAATTACAGATTGAAAATCACTATTGTGTTTAAATATATCGATGTAGTGAACTATTTTGTATGTGGCGGATGTTCCGCGCTAAGCTTCGCCTAAAGTGCGGGAGATTTTGTAAGAAATTCATGGAACTCTACTTCTTTCTTAAAATTGATATAATTCGTAAACCAGCTAATAGATTGAAACGAAATTTTAGTGGTGCCTACAAAAGAGCTTACTGCATCGATATATTTAAGCAAAACAGTGGTTTTCAATATGTGGTACGTTTATCAGCGTGATGAAATTCAAAAACTTATTTTTTGTCATAAATTGTATGTAATGGTATTAATTAAATGACACGTAAATACACGAATAAAACATAAAGGACAACATTCAGTCAGTTTATCATTCTATATAAAAATATTTGAATATGGTATTTTAACACTGAAAATTGGCGTTCCTATAAATCTTCTCCGAAACATAAATCCACCACGACATGTAGCAATAGTATCAGGTTTTTACTGAAAAAAAAATCATGAATAATATCATCAGAGCTACAGTTTGAATTGAAAAATATCAAGAATAAGAAGTTGTGTCCCAATGATTCCGATTGATGTGCTATTCGAATTGAAACGTGTGCAGTTTTAGGTGCGAGCATCAAACAAAGAACAGAAACACACAGGGTATGCGTGCATGCTTCTCACATGGATATCTGTATGTGGGATGTTCACGCCCAAATCATTTATTACCAGACGGCTTGCATCATATGGAAAAGTATTGTAAATCTAAAAGCACAAACCCCTGGTGTTTTTTTTACGCCTATAAAATGGATATAAAAAACGGCACGTATTTTTGGCACTAACGAATATAAACCAAAATATTCTAAAAATAACAAAATACGACTTTATATTTGCCTTCTATTTTGGTAACATAGGAATACATTTCGTCGAGCTTGACATCAATATATATATACACACTTGGGTCTGTTTTTATGTGATAGATACGTTCCACGGGGAGTCGCATATAAAAAATCCGCATAACTTGAACTACATAGAAAACTTAAGGATAGGTTCCGTTGTTTTTAAAAACCGCATAACTTCAAATCAATGTGATGAAATGTATCAAAAATCGCATTAAAAAAAACTTGGCGAAGAATAACCAATAATTTTTACGCAGTTCGTGATATGGAGACATGCAATTCTAAAATAAATACATTTTCTAATTTATCACAAAGTTGATTAGCTTCTTGTAAAATCTTTGCACTAAAGGGGGCAGGAGTTTCTTCCACTTCAATATCGTCTTCTGTTTTTTTGCTGGCATATAACATCAAATTAATAATATCATTCAAGGGAGTATACTCAAGTAACTCATCGACATCATTTTAAGAAAAAGTATCAAAGCCTTCTCCGCCAAGTTGTCCTTCTCCTCCATTTCGTCATCAGCAACTCATTCGTGCCAAACAGCTTTCAAAAAAAAATTTAAAGTGTGTGGAGTAATCTGAGATACCGCACATGAAACATTATTTATACAGTCCAAAATTGAAAACTTTTTCCAAACTTCAGGTACAGTTAATGACTCATTCTCTAGTTTTATAATATAATACTTTTTAAAAATAGAAATGATGCCCTGATCTAGTGGCTGAATTAAATATGGCGAGTTGGCCGAAAGAAAAACTATTTTTACTTTATGCTCTAAGTGTAGATGATTTTTTTAAATTCACATTCGCATAAAAAAAAGCTTTGTGCTCTAAAGAAAAATGAGGGATAAGTTCCATTATTTTTGAAAACCGCATAATTTAAAAATCGCATAAAATCAGATCCAAGTATATATATATATATATATATATATATATTTCTTTTTGGTGTGACGCAGCATTAAAATACTCTCTCTGGATCATTCGAGTCCACATGTGAGTGCATACTCATCGAAGGGTTAAACCTGAGTGTATTCAATAATAATATAAACGTGGTTTTCGATCCATGATGCGCTTATCATCGTGTTGAAATACAAAGAGTTAAATAAAAAGCCAATGTTCCAAAAAAACAGAAATAATATGAACACTCGATTTCCTTAAATTTGATATTTGTGTGGATCTTAAAATAAAGGTTTAGGGATCAGTCATAAAAATCTCGACTAAAAAAATGTTAAAACATGTAAACAATATTTTTCGACGAAAATATACATTCATATGTTGGTTTTTGTGCGTCAAAAGCTTAAGCTACAAAATACGCATTTTTACGTGAACGGACGTGCCGTATAAAACACGCGTTTTTAAGTAAGCGGACCGCAATGAGTTAATATTTATTATCGAATACAAACGTTATGATTCCATATTAGCAACGGTAGACTCAAATATTTTGAGTAAATAAATCTGAATATGTCCCGAATAAACGCGTGCTCCGTTTAACCGGAATCTCGAATAATGAGAGCGCCATTGTGGAATTCGATTTAAATTAAACGACGTTTTCGACTAATATTTCATTATCGAATATCGCCTTTCACATTCGATGACTTAAAAATCATCTCGAATAATTAGATACAATCGTTCTAAACATGTTTACGAACTTATAAAAACGCGCCTAAATCTCGATTCAAAGATAGCCGAGAAGAGTTATGAGTGTGTAATTTGATTAAAAAGCAATGACCACGACTGTATTCGGACATGTTTAAAAATTAATTACTACAAGTTTGCATATGCATATCCAGAACATCTCTATTTAACAAGATTGTGCCTCCGGGGCGGCACTAACTTTCCATGTCGGGAAGTGGTTTTTAATTATGTGCTTTCCTTGGGGTCCAGAGTGGAGGCTGCGACGTGAAGTGCCTCCAGGGTACTGCGGGCTCCGACCACCTTTGATCAAAATTGATTATTCCAACTGAAAGTGGTCTTCTCGCTCTCTTCGCATGTACTGAAATCCGTCGAGCCAAAAGAGATGTTGAAATCGTGCAAAACCCACTTCCTGTTCTTTGACATTTCGGACGGACGGTGTGAATTACCATCTTCGAGAGCCAATTCAAAAGATGCCGTTGTAATGAAAGCATTTCATAACACAGACGAATTATCAGCCGAGCACTCAATGCCAATAAGTCACCGAACAACTTCAATTATTCTCCTTTTAGAAGGTCTTTTTATAAATCCTGATTGATACGTCTTTTCACAAATGGGAAGGTCGGTTCGGGTTTTCAACGTATATCTCTTCTTATATTTAATGGATTTCCTTAGATGTGATCTCGTGTACTTTGTCGGCTCTCGGATATCTTTTTACCGTTGCACTCAAAAGCGTTGTTGTTCGGGTGGAGATTAATCTAAGCTTATCTTTTGTCGACTTTATCTCCTTTTGGAGGAGCCATTGTTACATTTATTCAGGACCAATGGCAAAATGTAAACCATATCGATCCGCTTGCAAACGAATTTCCTTCATAAAAATAATATTTATCATCCGAACGATCTTTTATCCGACTAATGTGTTCATTACGAACACGCACTCGTTATAAAAAAAGAAAGCAATTGACACTAAACAATAATGCTATGAGTTTTATTATGAGTGTTTTGCACGTAACCGAACCAATTTAACATGATTAAGACGTTCCATTGAATATTATGGAGTTTTCATAGAAACATTATGCAGATGGACGTTTAATTTAAATTTAATTCATTTCAATGAATCATTAGTTTCGTGGGAATATTCATGTATCATGGGAGCACTTATGAATAATATTTTGCAAATTTTGATTTAATTTGCAATTATAAATTTAAATTTGTCATCAAATTTTGTTGGACATTATAACAGCAAACATTTACAACATAATGATGATTGAAATTCCAATTTAAAAATTATGTTATAATAAAAGTAAATTACATACGGATAATAAATGCAATGAACATTAAGTCTTCCATCACATGATTTATGATCTTCTGTACCAAATATGTTAATCTAAATACTCATATATAGGCAGGGTCGTAACAATAGCGTGGCAAAGAAGGCGCCCGCCACGGGCGCAGCTAGATTTGGGACGCAAAACGCAGAATACTAACCCGGTCGAGAGTTGCACATGGTTTTTATTTTATTCGGCCATTCTACTTCACATGAATCTATACACACTAAATATATACACTAAGTTGTCTGATCCTTTTTTTATTCATTATCGTTATGTTCAAGTATAGCATCCGATCTTGAGACGCTCATTCAGCGATCCGAAAAGCGGACCGATTGAGCATACAAACCTTATGGCCATTTCAATCACTTTTATGGTGTTTTGCGACATTTTCGTTGATAAGTACGTACCCCATATGATCTGTACGATCGCTCCAGAGGTCAATTTACATATGTGGTTGTCTCATGTGTGAAGTCAAGGACCCGAGGTTTCATCCATTGAATTGACTCAAAAACTTGGCTTTATTGCTGTGAAACTTTGCCAAACGCTCGATTAAAATATCTTCACGACGTTGTTTTTGTTTCATTGTGAGCAAACGCGGCACCCATCTTGCGCACAGCTTTATCATGTCCAAATTTTCAGTCAATATGCGATGTACAGCACTTGTTTAAATGCCTACCATATCTGCTAGCTCGCGCACTTTTGATCGACGATCATCCAATATAATTTTGTGGATATTCTTCACCATATTCGATTCACCTCGTTCGATTTTCGTTTTCTTTATTTATTCCAGAATTTACACTCAGAATGCTCTAAATATTTAAATTAGGTGAATAAAATTGCATAAAAATAGATTAAATAATCTTTTTATTGGATCACGAGCCACTCATTTGTCATATCAGCGATCCGACAAGCGGACCGATTGAGCATACAAACCTTACGGCCACTCCGTCAAATCTTTCTGACTTAGAAGCAAAAAACGATTTAAAATGCATTTCCATTTCAGCTGTATTTTAAAATCATTTTTATTTGAGGCTGTGTTCCATGAACTTAAAAAGGTAGACATCCTTCGGATATGTCGTGTTAGATCATAACATGCGGTACCCATCCTATTCCATAATACTCATCCTATTCGTTTTGTCGATTAATTTGAAATATGTTTTCCCAGTGGTCCTCTATTGTTTGCTGTGGATCTATTTCAATTAAGAATTTTAGTATATCATTATCGAAATTCAAAGATCCACCCGTTCTCAGTTCACCCCTTAAACTTTTATTGCCTGATTTAACAATAAGGAAAGTTCATTGCACAAAGATAATGTTTATTAATGCTTCTACAAAAAAATACACAAAATGTTCGAATACTTTCGGGTCCTCCTAATATTAATTAATATTTTTCGCTAGATGATTTTATTCGTCATGCCTTATTTACGGATTGTGATCATGCTAATTATAGGTCCTCGTACACTGAGTTATTTTGTGTTTTTGTCTTATATCGTATCCCAAATGTTAATAGCTTTTACCCTTTTGTCCATATGATGATCTGACCAAACCCATTATGGTTTTGCGATGACTTATTTTAATAGTGGTTATGTATAGATAATTTAAAAAAGTTAAGTATCTTTGTGTTTTGAAAACCTAGAGCCAATAAAATAGGTCTAGTCAGACCTAGATATTTTTTTCTTACGCTGACTACTTTTATCTGTGCTGCATAAAATATTTTCGAACCATATAATTTGGATTTACAATGAAAATTGGTTTGTTCTGTCTGAAAATCATAACTTTTAATATGAATTCAGGTGTTTACGTTCATTATCTTCTTTCTACAAACATCAAATTAAGTTATTAAATCATCAGGATATCATTTTTACATTGACTCTCATTTTATCTTCTAACGATGCAGACAATTAATATCCTTAATTACATCCAATTACTCTACAAATAGACGGATCATGATGAAAACCCTATGTCAGAAATTATTAACGAATCTCCTTTTACTTGAGGCGGGTCAGATTTAACCACACAATACGTAATGATTGCTATAGAAAAAACTCAAAGACCCCCAAGAGTCCGGATGTAATAAAATTTACTTCAGAAAATGTCGCAGTTACACAATGTGTACTATATAATTATAATTAAATAATACGGTCGGTTATTTAATGAAATTCTTGGGAAAATATTATAGCTTATATATCCGTATATGGATCCGAGTGCTTATATAAAATATTGGCAGATCACATACCGTTGATGTTGAGTACATTTTATATATTTGCAATGCAAAATTGATTGTTTTTTTTTTAAATATATTTTAAAATTATTTTATCTGCATCATCGATATATCGAACATCAAATAGTAGAACTTGTTAATCAATAAGGGAAGAAAGCTTTAATGCTTTTACGCTATGTATATCGAGGATATTCAAAAACAATTCGTGGAAAAAGAGACAGATAATGCCAATTACAAAGGAAATTTTCGATAGTATAAAATTCAAGAATAACGAAGTTGTTTAAATTTGAATCCTGAAAAGTACTTAATTAATTTGACTTATCAATTTGAGCCGTAATTTTTAAACTAAAATATTTTTACTGAAGAATTTACATATGCTCAATACAACTATAAAATATAAAGAATTCAAGATAATATTGAAGAAAGCTCTGAAAATGAGAATATTTGGGCAATAAATATATTTTTCTTAAATTAATTCTAGTTTAGAATATTGATTTTTTTTGCATATTTTCAAATTATGGACTTTTAAAAATATACCCTTTAAATAAATTTTCCAAAATCTAATTATTTACGGATTTATAGGTATTTTCGTGACGCGGCAACTAATCCGGTACTAATAGAATGAAATCTTTAAACGCGTTTTTGTCGAAACAACTTTTTTTAACACGGTTGACATCATATTAGAAGTTTTATTAAATTAATTTATTTTAAATTTAATGAGAACATTTTTTAATAGAATTTTCTATTGTCCCTACCAGATTTATGTTAAAACCTTATTTTTAACTATTTGAAATTGTGAAAAAATAAGGCAAAAAAGTAACTTTTTTAAACAGTTGTCATTTTGTGAAAATAAAATTATTTTTTATTAGTTCAGGTAGGTACTATAGGGACATCTTTATTTATTAAGAATATTTTTATTTAATTTATTTTAAATAATTAAAAGGGTTGAAATCCTGTCAACCAGGTTACATCGTTTTTTACCACTTACACTTTACCAGCCTTTACTTTATCGAACTTGTAAAAACACCCAAAATTTGTGCCCCTAAACTAGAATAACTAATCAAAAAATGGACACCAATCAATAACTCTTGTTTACTGTAGTAACATTTTATTATTTTATTTATAAACCTTTATTCAATAAATATAATATAACAAGGTAAAATGGTGTATCAATATACACAATTACATATAAATGGATTGACAATTTAAGTCTTAGATTACTATCCTTATCTTAATTACAAGTACATATTTTAGTTATAATAAATTTTACATAATAAGAGTTAATTTAATTTTTGTATATATATAGGGGGAAAAATAGGAGACTTAAAACCCCTTTGCGACATTCCTTAAAAACTATCTTACAAACTAAACAAAATAAATAATTTAATCAATCAATCATATATCCTTCATACGTCGCGCATTCATGACTATCAACTATAGTAAAATATGTTTAGGCATTTTGTGAACGTATCTAAAATTATTGTTTTGAATGGTATATTCGCCGAGTGTAGATATGAGATGATTGGTGTGATTTGGAATTTTTGAGTAAAAATTGAGTGTTAGCTTATGAAAAAAATTCTTTATAAGAGGAAGCTTAATTTTATTGTGAAAACGTTTAAGATTAGTGTATGGAAATGTATTGAAAACAATTTTTATGGCTTTGTTTTGTACGATTTGAAGTTTATTGTAGTTGGTGTTGCATATATTGCTCCAGACGGGAGCGGCGTATGTGAGTGTAGGTCGAATCAGCGTTTTGTATAATAAAAATTTGTTAGAGGCCGAGAGAGCACTGCGCCGACGAAATATGGAGTGCAGCGCCCCCATAGCTGCTAATCCGCGGGCACGAGTCACCGACACCTGTGCTCCCCACCTCAGTCTTCTATCTAAAGTCACCCCCAAGTATTTCACTTGGGGTTTCCACTCGATAGAGCTGGACCCGACGACTATTGGGTCAATTCGAAGATTTTTCCGTTTTACGGAGAACAAGATAGCTTCGGTTTTTTCTTTATTTAATTTGAGTTTCCAACGATCGAAATATTTAAATGCAGCTTTTAGCGATCGTTGGAGGTTTCCGACTATTAGCTTGTTGCTCCGAGAGCTGGTATAATATGCCGTGTCGTCGGCGTAGAGTGCTACGTTTGATGGGGACGGTGTCGGTAGATCGTGTAAGTAAATGTTGAACAGGTGAGGCCCTAAAATACTGCCCTGAGGAACTCCCGCTGAGACAGACTGGGAAGTTGACGTTGCTCTGTTTAAGGTTACCGAAAATGATCTTTTGTACAGATAGGATTGGATCATTTTAATAAGGTAAGTAGGAAACTTAAGGGATATCATTTTGTGGATCAGACCGCGGTGCCAGACAGAGTCAAATGCCTTTTCGATGTCGAGAAGTACCATACCGGTACTTCTCTTCATGTTAAAGTTTCTAGTAATGTGTTCAGTCAGTCTGGTCAGCTGATGAGCCGTAGAGTGATTCCTACGAAAACCGAATTGCTCATTATTAATAACATTTATACTAAGTTCATCCAGTCTATTTAGAATAAGTTTTTCAAATATTTTGCTTAGTGCAGAAAGTAAACTGATCGGGCGATAATTTATAGGGTTGCTGGCATCTTTACCTGGTTTGGGCAATGGAATGACTTTCGCCGACTTCCAGGTGGATGGGAAGTACCCCATGCTCAAACACGCATTAAATATTTTTGTCAACTGGATAATTATTTTAAATGGGAGATTTTTGATGACTGTATTGTCTATAGTGTCGAAACCTGGGGATTTCTTGCTTTTTAGTTGTCTAATTATTTTTAAAGTTTCAATGGGTGTTATCAGTTTAAATTTATGTGATTTTATATTTAAATTGTTTTGGAAATCCCTAATCGTTTTATCTACTATTTTAATGGTTTTATTGTTACTCATATTCTCTGAAATTTTGTGATTTAATTTAAAAGTTTTTGCTAACAGGTTGGCCTTATCTCTATCGGACTCGGCACTTATCTGATTATTAATTAAACTGGGAATTTCTTTAGGTTTATTTTTGAGGGTTTTTACAACTTTCCAAAGGGAATTGTCTGAGGGACTTAATTTAGAGAGCTTAGTTTTCCATGATTCATTTTTTAATTTGTTGATTTGACTTTTAATTTGATAGTTGAGGCGATTGACCAATACTTTAATGGATTTGAGCCGATATTTTTGCCATAATTTCTTAAGTTTATTTCTGTTCTTAATCGTGCGTTTTAAATTCCGCGTGAGCTTGATAAGATTTGAATCTGTTACGTCTAACGGAATGAACTTAGCTTTGGCTTCTAATATAATGTTGGAAATGGACTCTACGGCTTCGTCAATTTCGCGTTCGTTAGATCCAGGAACGGAAGTGGATAGGAGGATGTTACGATCGAGATAAGATCTGAAGTCTGACCAATTTGTCCGCTCGTATGCCAGCCTGACCGCTGACGTTCTCTGGTGTCCACCTTCCACATCAAAAACGACTGGAAGGTGATCGGACGGGAGAGCATCCACGGCCTTCATCCGAGATACGGTCGAGACGTTTTTGGTCAGCGTCAGATCTAACGTGGAGGGACGTCTGTTGACCGACGGATAGTATGTGAAGCGTTGTGGAAAATGGATATCAACGTTGTTGTCCAGTGAAAATGCTTGTAGAAGCGAGCCCTGCCGGTTTCCCCGTGGACAGTTCCACTGAATATTCTTGGCATTGAAATCACCCGAGACCAAGACTCTTTCGCTCATACTGAACAACCCCGAGAGTTCATCTGAAAGCAGGTCCAGCTGAGGGGGGTTGTAGGCGGCTACTATAATATATTTTTTGTTTCCCAAAACTAACTGGATAGCAACAGTTTCGAGGTTAGCAGAGACAGGAGTTCGGACTGGGAAATGGTCAATTTCGTTTTTTATAAGGATAGCTACACCACCGCCAGCTCTGTGTAGTCTGTCGGAGCGGTGGCATGTAAAACCGGGGATTTGAAAAGGGATATCTGGTTTAAGATACGTTTCCGTAATCAGAGCAACGTCAATTTTTAGGTGACAGATCACCACAGTTAGTTCGTCAATTTTGCTCCTTAACCCGTGAGCGTTCCAATTTAATATTTTTAATGAGTTAGAGGTGAATTTAATTAAGGAGATCGTCCAAATGCTCTATAAGGCAGATGGCCATGTCCATTTTGGTTTTACACAGACTTAGTTTTGCACGAATGTCACGTAGTGTGCACACCATCTTCATCATGTCTGACAATGGGAGAAGACTCTCTCCATTGGTGAATGCCGATGTCGTCTTTGTCTTCGGCTGTTGGGGTGAGGACTGCCGGGCGGCCCAGACGGGGGGCGCAGTAATTGGTGGGCTGGTCGTCTTCAGGTTTGGGAAGTCTTTATCTGAGAGAACAGGGGCAGCTTTTTTGAGAACATGTGCCTCTCTGGCGGATAGTTTTTCTACAACATTTTGCGAGATCTTTCTTTTTGAATCCACTATCTTTAGATAGTCCACTCTTTTGGGACACTCTCTATCGCAGGCGGCGTGAGCTCCTCCGCAGCCACAGCACTTGGGAACAATTTGTTTCCCGACGAGAGGACAAGCACTGGAGGCGTGAGGTTGATCGCAACGCACGCATCTCTCAGCGCGAAAGCAGTTCTTCGCTGCGTGGCCAAACTCTTGGCATCTGAAGCACTGCGTTATCTGCCTCGACGATCTTTTGTATTTATTAATTGACACTCTGCAATGGCAGAGGTGTCTTATATTTTTAATGGATTTAATATCCGTTCCGTGCGGAAAATGGACAATGTACAGCCGCGTTGTCCTGTCGGTGGCATTTTTCATGACCGACACTCTGTTCGGTCGTATTCCATGGAGCGAGAGATCTTCGGCGATGCTTTCGGGCTCCATTTCCGGGAGGCCGTGGATGACAGATTTAACTTCCCTCTCTGATTCTGGAGTGAAAGTATGATGAGGCCTGTTAATGCCTTCTTTTTTGAGCCCCTCTAGGAGCTTATTGTAATGTGTCATGTCATTGCATTGCACAAATATTTCTTTTGATTTGGTGTACCTGAGTTTGAAGTTACCCTCAGGTACAAATGATTTTATTAATGCCACCGAGGTGGCATGTGATGTGGTCGCTTCTATGACAACGGGCGGGACTCTTGATTTCTTGGTGGGCGCAGCAATATCTTCCACCATTGGAATTGCTTCGAAGCGGTTTTGTTGGGGCACAGGCTTCGGCGGTAGCTTCTCCAGAAGCTTGGCCACTTTGGTGGGCTGTTGCCAACCAGCAGGATCAATAGTTTTAGCTTTGAGTTGCCTGGCGCGGCGTCCCTTGGAGGGCGCGCGGCTCATGGTGTTTGCGGCTCGAGCCGTAGCTCGTTACCACTGGGATTTACCCACTCGATTCACAACGAACGTCCTGTCACCAAGACGCACAAGGAACGACTGTAGTAACATTAAAATGTTTGAAATTATACTACTTTCTACTAAAACAAAATGGTTAAAGCCATTTGAAAAAACGTTACATATAAACATTATGTAGTATTGATATATAAGCGTTGCATTTGGATGACTATATTTCAGCTGTTATATTTGGAATAAAACACGCTTATTTATGATCTCATCGGTCATGTAATACGGGAGCTACCTGTATTTATTTAGTCTAATGGTGACTACAAAATTGCTATAAAAAATAATTAATCCCGAATCAAATTTAATACGTTGTGACTTGATCGATGCCATGCTATGCAATTATATTCAGAGAAATTGACAGCCATAAGTGTCATAAAATAAATATACTGTGACGACCGTAAAATTGTCCGTCACGATCTTCCAGACTACACGATCTTCCAGTATGATTATCAAACATTGAATTGCAATTTGCAGTATCGAATGTGTATTTTTATGCGCTGAAAAATCAATGAACAATGAAACATACACGGCATGAATAAGCCGACTCGATGCATATTATGTCATATGATTTCCGTAAATTATGCAACGTGTAATGCACGTTTTGAAACATTATGCACTATGTTTTTTTTTAAAATGAACCCAAAGTTTAAATATGAGTTGTATATCATTATTTCGGTACGAATTGCAAGATATTTCGATTATAATATGTGAATGTCAAAAGCATGGAATGCAGTATGAGTTTCCTGAATGCATTCGTTCGGGTCTAGGATGTGATTCAGTATACTTTCTTCGAATTGAATATGGATTCGTTACATGTCGCTTTTTCAGAGAATCATTCTCCGTACCTTTCTCTTGTGATTCTTCAAGCGCGACCGAGATCATTGCTGTTCGAGAATAATTAAATTGTAAAGACGATTCGCGGATAGGAATTCAGGCATTAAGTTATTCTTGCCCGGAGCAAAATGGCGTGTAGGCATGTAATCATGTTTTTTCATGGCGATCTCAAAATTAAAAACACACCATTGCTCGCATGTACCATTGACGTAATAGGATGGATTCATTTTCACCGCTGACGAAGAATAATGCGAACATTTCAACGCGAGAGCACAGGTTAACTAATTAATTGAAACCAATGAAAGTCGCATTTTTTCTTCTCTCCGAATTTACATAAGGCTCCGATGGCGCATATTACTATTCGATAGAACCTTCCGAGCTTTATAAGTACATATCCAATTGCAGATTCATAATTGTGTCTGGGGAAATCTGACTTATTTCCCCCGGGCTGGATTCGAGCTTTTGATCTTATACACCCTGAAAGGACCTTTCGTCGATGATTCGATATTCAAATGTATTTTTCCATCAGCGTTCAAACTAAATCAATGTTTGCACACTCAAAGAAGCATCGTCCGCGAAGAAGAAAGTGATTGAAAAACCCGCATCATTCGCAGATGCCAAAAAATCATAAGGAACTAATGAAAATAATTCATATTTTCACTGTGCATGCATCTGCCACATTGATTTCGACTCTATTTATATTTGATTGATCCAAAATACTATCTCTTGAATCGAAGCGAATAATAGCGTTTATAATCGGCATAAACAAGATTGAACGACCAACAATAAATAGATAAAAATCGCCGTAGAAAGATATTTTACTTTCGTTTCGACAATGATTAGACTTGTACTTACAAATAAATCTCTTTATATAACCTGAACAAACAAATAATTGTTCGATTTGCTTGTTGTTTTAAAGCCGATAGACTGCCAATTATATTTATCAACATATAAATTAGATCATATCAAAATTAATCCCTATTTAACACCGTTATACAGCATTGATATGGTTCCAGTTCTTCTATCATTTACAATAGTAATTCTTAACTTAATATTACAACATGATAAATTCTATTATATATAATATTTTGTATGTATTTGTTTGCTATGTATACATTTATCTGATAAGACAATATCTCAAATAAGCATCATTCAAGCCTGTATTGTTGTCAATCCCTTTTTCGATTAGGTGTGTTAAGCCTGCGGGCCACATGCCAATATCTTTCTCATTGACATCCAACGGCAATATGAACAGTTTACTCTGTCTTGTGGTTTCCGTTGTCACTGTATAATGAAAATGTTAGCACTAGCTTCTAATAAACGTGTATAATATCATATCTAAATTCTAAATAAATTACGTCAATTGTATAAATAACATACGGATAATATTATTGTACTACATGTAATCCAAATTTAACGCCTAAATATTAGTACTAAATACTATTTACACATTATGCTTTTTTAAATGAAATAAGACATTTTATTTTAGCGAAAAATAATACAACTTTAACCATGTACAGATGCATATTGAAACTCATTTCACAATAGATAAAATCGTCAATAAGCAATTTTATTCAGAAAGGATGTCTACACCCAAAAACAATAATGTTTTGTGTACTTTTTGAACAAATGGAATCAATAAGTCAATTAATGTCTATATCTAGCAATATGGTGCTACATATCATACAACTCGAGAAAACATTAAAAATACTATGTAGGCGTCACATTTGGATGACGTTTAAATATGAAAATAATTATAAATCTGCAAGAACAACATATTCAAAATACTGCCCTACTATTAAGATCTGCATGTTTTTATCTGATAAGTAATTTTAAATTAATTTAAAGTGTGTTTATTGATGAACGAATCATATAATATTTAAGTAAAATTAATATTTAAATATATTTCCTTCATTAATATTCGATCATAACATTCATGGGTATCAAATTACGTTTTTTTAATTGTAGAAATTTAGAAATGTGGGTCGAAAATCTCATTTGAATTGCATAAATATATTTGTTATATCAGGCCATCCGGAAAGTAATCAATTTTTATTATGGTTTTCGAAAATATCTATTGAAAACAGTCAAGGGTTTCAGTAAAAATAATTTAAGAATATCCTTGCTAGAACTTTTGCTAAGATTAGTAATAAGAGACCGCAGGGATAAAAGTAAGAGACTCAAATACATAAAAAAAAAAAATTGCGGTAGATGCGTTCCGCGGGAAATCGCACAAAAATAATACGCACAAAAAAAAGCTATGACTTTCATAGAAAAAGTGAAGATTCGTTCCTTGGATTTTAAAAACCGCATAACTTTGAAACAGCTATATAAAAACGCATAAAAAAGTTAATAAAAAAATTCAGGAAAACAAAGAGGCAATTAAAAAATAACATTTTTGGTAAGATTTAAAGGATATCTGAAAAATGCCAGACATCCATTAGAGAAATACTAATTATTTTAATTACTATAGCTATAACTCCGTAAATAGTTGGAAATTTGGAAATTTCTTAGAGAATGTATTTTTAAAAGCTGAAACATTGGAAAAATGCGAAAAAAAGGAAATAATTTTTTTTCAAAAATCTAAACCAGAATAAAGGGCGTGGTCGTAATTCAGCGATAGCAGATGCAATATGATTTACACAGTTTTTTCCAAATTTTGGTTAGTGTTGATGATTTTTTTCCTATTTTATCCAAAATATCTCGATACGTACACTTAATAAAATTTTAAAAAAGAAAATATTGCTTTAAAAAAACCGCATAACTTCGAAGTCGCACAAAAATAATTTTGAGATATTAATAATTAAATAGATTCTAGCCATCAGATTGTCGCAGCTAATATAGCTCTCTGACTCTGTTCGGGGTTCTTTCAAATCCGATAATTAATACCAAGAACTATTCGATGTAAATAGCCCTGGGGACAAATGTTTTAGCAAAAACGTAGGTTTTATAGTATCCATACTCTTCTCTAGGTTTCATACTTTTACATAAAAATATTTGTAGCTCTAGTGAAATTAGTGTTATTTCATGGATAATTTAGGTTCCTTATTTATTAGATCCTCATCGGTAGACTATTTTATGCGTTTGATGGAATATGAATGGAAAAAATTACTATGAACTTCTTAAGCCACGCGAAACGATAAATACGGAAGTTTATTATCGACAATTAGACACGTTTAAGTAAAAATTGCAAGAAAAACAAGCGGGTTTTAGATCATGATAATGATGATTTATTAAGTTGAAAAGCTCTACTATATTCATCATGCTAGGCAGATTTAGTTCCTCCCAGTTATTGCCTATTTCGATCTTTAGAATATTTATTAGAAGACAAAACAATTAAAAACATAGATAATATTAAAGATCATTTGCATTCTTATTTTCAGTCGAAACCAATATAATTTATATCAAAAGAGGATCGAAAACGTGCATGTTTATATTCAATATTGTCCTGTGTAAAAAAATTAAAAATTAAAAGTTTTGAGTGAAAAAATAAATAATGGATTACTTTCGGGATAACCTAATATTTTTACGATAAAAATTCCTTAGCTATTGACTATGAACAATTAAATTTAATGAGCATATTTGGGCTCCTGGACGATAACTATAGTTTTTTATTAATTGTGTGTTATTTAAATAGGTAGTGCCAAAAATACGTGTCGTTTTTATATCATTTTAATAGGTGTTAAAAAGAAAAGCAACACAAATTTAATTAATGATATATTCTTCCTTTGAGTCTATTACAATTTGCCATCTTTTTAATTCCCCTGTTGTAGAATTTCTATGAAAATTATCGCCAAAATATTATCACTCGCAACATATGCGGGAATACTTCATGTATTCATTTATATTATAGTAGTGGACATTCATATGATTGTCTGTATTTATTGGTCCTTATTTAGATAAATTGATTAAACGCAATAATACAATTGAAATTTCAAGATATAGTATTGATTATAAGGGATTAAAATGTAGTCATTAAACAATCCCATGGGCTTTTATAGATTTTTTTTCGTATGTTCATATAAATTTTCAAGCCAAAAGATGTTACGCAATCTGATTTAATGCTCTTCTTAAAGTTGTATCAAATTATGCAGCACATGAATATATCAATAATTTTGACCTCCTTCACGTTTCATAACATTTCTTAATACTAATCGTCCTGAACTCTTTTAATTTCTCAAACCTATTATACTTTAATCAACGTATTCATAATCGATGTGAAAATGGATTTCGATTCAAGTTTGAAAGAGTATCCAATCGGAATTTGAGGTTTTCATAATATTTGGCGCAATACCGATTTGACTTTGAGGCTCTGCAATATTCATGGAAATTCTGCGAAATCGCAAATTTCTCAAATTTGATTCTGCGTCCATAAAAAGCGGTAAATATGAAATGTGTCCGAATTCCATATTTGACGCTAACATCGCGCCAATACGCGCCGTACTGATTATTTAGAGCGTGACAATTTATATGGCAAAACGCCGTAGAGCCTCCTCTGGCGAAAATGTACGACACCGTGTTGTGATGCGAGTCTTCGGCTTTAACACTTAAACATCGGGTTCTCAACGCCGCATTACGAAATGTGTTTCGTTCATAAACGGGTTTGCTTACGTATCCGATTGTAGAGAAATCGATCAAAATATTCGGCTTCGTTGGGTAAGGTTCGATCTCGGCGCTCTTACAAAAAGAACGCTCGCGGAGACATCTGTTGGCGGTGTTTCGTTTCAGGCTCATAATTAAATAGGGTGATAAAAAATCTCAATGGGGCTAAAAGTGTTGCGCAATAGTTATCTAATAAAACAATGGTGTGACAGGCTGATTGAGAGCCGGAATTAATTCGTTCCATTGAAGAGATTGAATCTATTAATTATTTATTGGATTGCTTCAGAAAGGCGCAACCTTTTATGGGTTAATGAGTTTAATATTGTTTTCGACGGGGATCTTAAATTAAATCCAAAGCTGCTTCGACCGTTGATGTCGTGTAATGAATTGGAACAAAGGCGTATCCCTGATCTAGATATCGGACAATACTACCAAATTTCATTACGTTAAAATATATATAATTAAGATTTAATTGCTCAAAAACATATTAAATAGAATTTATCACAGACCAATACAATAAAAGCTTTAAAAAAACACGGAATTCTAAATAAAAACTAAGATCAAAGTTAAATTTTAGTAGTATTTCATTGGCAATATTTTAGAGTTTAATTTTTAAATAATTTAAATATAGATGATGAATACTCATTGATTAGGGATTCTGATTTATCGATGATTTTCATTTCTCGAGAAATAAGAATCCTCGATTTTATTTCTCAAATTTTCGAGAATTCTTGAGAAATTTCGATAAACAAAGAAATGTATGAAAAGCTGTAAAATATTGCATATAAATCATAATATGTAATTGAAATAAATAAAATGGATTTCTTAGAACCAAACCCACGTTTCAACGATCAAACAAGGATTGACACTTTGAACGGTTCTTTTGTATATTTAGTGGTAGACAGACTTGATTTAGAGGTACCTTCCTATAACTATATAATTCAACTTTTAGAGCAATCATTAACTGTCAATCAAAAGCATAGATAAAGTCAAAAATAATATGGATTCGTATTTTCAGGCGAAACAATCCAGTTTCTAGAAGAAAGAGATAGAAAACTTGCATGAGAAGTGGAACGTGATAATATTTTTTATTGTATTATGTAAAAAAAAATGAAAAATAATGTTTCAAGTGAAAACCCTGTTTTTTGAGAAATGGGAATTCTCAATTTCATTTCTCAAATTCCCGAGAATTCTGGAAAATTTTTGATAAATAAAAAAATGCATGTAAAACAGTAAATATTATTACCATAGTATGTAATTAAAATGAACAAATAGAAATAGGGTAACGTTTAAAATGTATTATGAATATAATACATATATGAACTACTTTGCCTCATATTATTTTTATAAAACCCTTTTTAAAACACATCCCATCTAAAGTATAATCCGACATCCTAGTACTCATTTTGATTAAAAAACCCAATGAACCACGAAACATTTCCCAAAAAAAACCCCCAAAGATGACTAATAAAACCTCTCAAATATAATTTATTTCGGCAGAAATCCATTCATATGCGGTGCAGCGTTTTAAAAATGGGAGCAGTTGTATTTGTATTAGAAGATGTAGATTGCTTGCAAATATTTATTCTATATTAGATATCATTTATTCTGCATCATTTTTAATAAAATTATTAACTA
This sequence comes from Stenopsyche tienmushanensis, assembly GCA_008973525.1. Lineage (NCBI taxonomy): Eukaryota > Metazoa > Arthropoda > Insecta > Trichoptera > Stenopsychidae > Stenopsyche > Stenopsyche tienmushanensis. The sequence goes on along the minus strand of WACJ01000037.1, from coordinate 708,754 downwards.
TAAACCATCATCAACTTCATAATACGCTAAGCAATATAATAATTTGTAAGTTTGTTGGCTCGAAACGTAAAGATTTTGTAAAGATGATGATATGATACTTTAGAACTGCAAACAACAATTGCTCAATTGAGATGACTTAAAAATTCTTAAATACGAGTAATTTTTACGACGGTCATAAAAGTTTTATGAGATAGTTGCTAATATGAAAAGTACACTCAAACCTCTTTTTGTGCGACTTTTTTTGTGCGATTTCGAAGTTATGCGGTTTTTTTAAACCATTTTTTAATTTATAAAAAGTAAGTATCGAGATATTTTGGAAAAAAATTATAATTTGGGACTGTGTAAATCATATTACATCTATTATCGCTGAATTACGACCACGCCATTTATTCTGGTTTAGATTTTTGAAAAAATTGATTTCGTTTTTTTTGCATTTTTTCAATGTTTTGACTTTTAAAAATGCATTCTCCAAAGGAATTTTCAAAATTTCAAATACTTTCGGAGTTATAATATGGTTGATATGATATCTCAAGTTTTAGTTAATTAATTTACTTAAAACTGGGTACGAATATTTTCTATATAACCCACTCTATTATTACTATCAGATTTATGCCAAAATTTATTTTTTAACTATTTAAAAAAAATTAAACTCTGGCATAATAAGGCCAAAAATGACATGACTGATTTTTTTTAACATATTTTTTTATGCGATTTTGGATATATTTTATATAGCTGTTTCAAAGTTTTACGGTTTTTTAATATCCACGGAGCGCAACCTCACTTTTTCTATGTAAGTCATAGCTTTTTTGTACGATTTCTTTTTGTGCGATCTACCGCACAAAAAAAGGTGTGGTTCTAAAATAAGTTTTAATTGTATTATAGTATTTGTTTTCTCATTAGATCATTTGACTATCTACAAGCCTTTTTAATTCAGTTTTAAACCCGTTTGAAGGTAGTTTTAATATCATCCAAATCCAATAAAATGACAAGAAGAAATCTGAGGAAAAAACGCACATGGTTTTTGCTATATTTTGTATGGAATAAATCAGAAAAACCTCCATCACATTTATACAACAGCAGAAAGTATTCAATGCTCTATTGGCTTAACATCAGAGGACAACTTTTCCCGCAACATCCATATCGGGCCTGCCAATTATTCGTAGCGTCGATTTCAATTAAAATTTTAATCAATCGGAATCCAATATATCAATCGGACTTAGCAGAACATCGATTCGCCATAATAGCTGCAAATCTTTTGTCATGCTCGAACTGGCAGGCTGACCGTTTACTTTCTCACCAGGAAACATCCGACGATTCATATGAAAATGGCAGCCGTTCTTTCATTGTTATTAATCGACCACAGCCACCAGTCTTTATTTCAATTTGAGACTTTTTGTCTCCTCCCAGCTATGGAGCATTCATTAAGACGAACGGTTTTTATGCCGGCACTCAAGAGTCATTTGAATAACCATATGTTAGTATTACGAACCATGGCAAAGGTGTTTTTTTCTTCTTCTTCTTGTGGTGACCTTCGGTAGTATAGAATCCATCTTCCGATGGACCTTTCTAATTTTTTTTTCAATTTGAGTGGCTCTCTAATTCGTTTTTTAAGCGGTGAAATCTGCTTTTAAGAGACAATTAGTCGGAAAGGTAAAGTTAAGCTTCATATTGGCAATCAACAACAAACAAATTGCAGAAGCAACTTGCTACAAATTCCTTAAATTTTATTAACCAAAAGATTTTATATCATTCTTATTCACTTGTAGCAAATAATACATTTGTTTTGGATCTTCATCTTGATAATTACCAACCCATAATCTTAGTAAATTTGCGTAATTTAGTTGGCAAGTAAGTGGATAATGGCCCTTTTGACGAGATTTATAATAGCAATCAAGTAATAGTACTAGAATTCAACTAGTTATTTCAACTAATTTAAACTAAGGTTTAAGTTATACTTGATAAACATGTAATTTGGGCCATCCAAAAACAACGTCTAGATGCAAACACCATATACTATTTATACATGACGTTTTTCAAATGATAGCCATTTTGTTTTAGTAGAAGATAGTATAATTTTAACCATGAACAGATATACATTATATCAATGCGTTTATACTATTTTTAAAGAAGGAACGAGATATGCGCTGTTTTCAAGCAAAATTGTCATATCTGGAGTGGTTAAAAATCCTCGGGTTATTCACAAACTATGTCTACATCCAAAAATAGTTACTTTTTGGTCTGCATTTTGGGCAAATTGGATCATTTGGGTGCATTTCTTCGAAGATGATACTAGAAATTTGATCAATCATAAAGGATAATGATTTGAATGATTATAAAGACTGAATATTCTACATTGGAAAGCAGATAAAAACTCTTTAAAACAAGTACTCTAACTTTACCAAATATTTGTTTTATTAATAAAAACAATTTTGATTAACAATATAAGATTTTTTTATATCAAAATGGAAGTCGGACAGATCAGAGTACAGATTCATTGATCGGTTGTTATATATTTATGATCGCATTTGAGTTATAAAATTGATTAACACGGAATAAATCCATAATTAAAAAATTGGATTCATCCAATTTAAATAGTTTAAAAAACTTTTTAGATTGATCAGATATATATAGACTTTTCGTAAAATATTGATCATTATCGTAAGATGTTATATTAGTAGGCAATTTATATAGGATACTTTTCTTGATAATAAACATACTCGTATTAATATTTTCGATCTTTCAAATTTGTTGACACATTTGAACTTGAGTCCAAGCCTTTATATTTTTATGAATTAATCCACCATGTCAACATATACAGTGGAAATCAATTTATTTTTATTTTACTGTAATGTAGAGCGTTCGGGCTGTACCCCATCCCGTGTGTACGCTCTAATACAAACGACCTCACGCGGGTTCATTCGCTATCGGATCGCGAATAGTCCGAAAATTAGAATAAAGATGATAAAGGGTAGTGTTTCTTCTCGAGATATGCAAAATCGAAAGTTCTCATTTTTTGATAAATTTTCCTATTTGTTGAGAAATTTTAGAAATCAATTTTTATTGTATAAAATAATTTTTTTACGAATATTTTTGATACAAAATTTCAATACAAAAATTAATTCAATAATATGTGATCAATAATTAGTAATTTTATCAGTAAAAATTTCTCGAAATTTCTCGAAAAATTTAAGAAATTATGTTTAATTGTGGTAAATAGATTTTTTGAATATTTTTCATACAAATACAACTGATTCCATTTTAAAAACACTGCACTGTGTATGAGTGAGTTTTTGCCAAAATGAATTTTGTTTGGAAAGTTTCTAGATATGGCAAAAAAATGTTCACAAATTTCTTACAATCTGCGATACTTCTAGGGAGCTGGCGGGAAGACTGTGTTTTCCCAACGTTAACCCTATACGTCGACTTTTTTTTACTTATACAATTCGTTTATATATATATATATAATACTTAAGTTTGACTTTGAGCCATGTTATGCAATGTCAATACGTTGCGATCAAAATAGATCAGCAAAAAGAGTATGCTCATCGTAAATAGGGCGAATTCAATACTTTCCGATAAATCCGTGGAAGCTTTTGAGCAAATGAGACAATGGAGAGTCTCGTATTTACCTCCCATTTATTTAATTATCCAGCTTAAATGTTTGCAAAGGAATGAATAGTTCGACAAATAGTTGCCAAACAAGCAATAGAAGTAAGCAACAAATTTGACGGCGAACGAATTTATATTTATTCAGCGAATTCCTCGCGTCGCAAAACGTACAGGAATTTAGCTCACTTTATGTGAATTTCCATCCCCCTTTGATACATTTCGCATTAGGGTTGACATTTTAAATCTATTATTTAGAGTCGGAGTAAAAGGCCCGTCTCGTCACGTCTATTCTGCGACGTCAACTCTGGGCATAATTAGAAAGTAAAGTAAACAGGTAAATAGGCGGCCTCTGCCATTTCTATCTTTGTTGTCAACGTTCTTGTCAAATGTAATCGCTTTGCGAAATCATCAATTGATATCGCACGTAGTATTTATATGTCTAACACGTGCACGCCCACCTAAGCTATTATCCCCAGCCAACACAAAATGCCCCATTATTGCGCGATTTAATGGGGGTCGTTATTGAGACCACATGTACTGGCTCAATGTCGTCTCTTTTACGACTCATTTTTATTTATGGTGCCATATTTTTCTTTTTGAAATTCGGATTGAAATTTCTGCTCGTAATCGATTCGACATGAAAACGCTGCTTTCGAGCTGTGCGAAATGCATTTGAAACGATATTTCTTTCAGTCGTCCCAAGGCAAACTGAAACGATTAGTGTAAACATTCTACATCCAAATGTAGAAATCAGTTTTTAAATACGACATATGAAATTGTATAATCGCAGCTCCATATGAAAATGTAAATAATTCAGCATCCTTATGGGTATTTTTGTTTTTAAACGTTATCGGATTTAAGTCTCAAGATCTCAACATTTTTCAATAATTTTATCAAGTATTGTATGTGAAAATTGCTTAAATGGCGACCCTCATTTATTATCCTTTAATGAGTATGCACGCAAATGTTGTGTGCAGTGTTCCACAATGCTTTGAATTTTAAACAATGCTACATCAGAAATAATATTCTTACATCGAATCATTATACAAGGATCATTTAGAACAAAGAGTTAGTTTCCGTATATTTTATGGTCAAACTGCTCCATCAAAAAGGAGTAAATTTATATAGATATTCTGTGTCTGGTGAATTAATGTTCAATAAAAAATATTTTTTTGACAGTTAACAGTTACCTATTAATTTCAAAAAGTACCTCCCCCTTTTGATTTACCACGTAAATAAATGAATCTAAAGAAGGGCCTCAAACTTATATAGATTAAAATAAACTTACGTTTCTATGAAAATTTGCATTTTTTTGCGGCCCATCTAAACCTAAGCTTTTTTTATTTTTGTCCTATGTTAGCTTTTGAGTTTGAATCCTCAGATCTAGAAAGTAAGGTTACAAAAGGTTCTGAAGCCGAAGTTTTTTTTCTTAATGCATAGTCCGTTCTTCTATCGGGCCGATATGTTGCTGTACGAATGGATGAGAATAGACGAGCGTCGAATAGAAAGACTCTCTTCTCTAAATAAATATTTCTTCTACACGATAAAGTGAGAGAGAGAGAGATCTGGCTGCACGAAGGACGACTTCCCGCAGTCAAGGCTAACCGACAACTTTCTTGACTCCCAACTCCTGCGCGTCACTACCCAACCGGCAACGGTGCACGCGCAAAAAGCGATCGGTCAGTATACAGATACAATGTCTCCGCAGGACCACAATAGATGGCTCTGTTAAAATAACACATTGCACCTAAAGAGAGATGGAAGATGTCGCTGTTAACAGAACTACTACGTGGGAATGGTAAAAGTGGGATCTAAATGGTCAGTTTGTTATATCCCGCATGTTTGTCGGCCATTTTGTTCAGTCACAGAAAATTCTTCCGACGGGGTAATTGTCGCACACTCCCTTTACTTCCCATCCGCGCATCCAAATTTCGTTGAAGTTTATGATAGTGATGTGATGACTCAACAACATGTCCAAGATTAATCTACATAAAATACAAAAATAGAGCAAAATAAATAGAAAAACATTTTCTGATTGAGAACTAGTTTTTTATTACAGTTTCTTCAGTTTAAGTACAAATTAATAATTATTCTATGTTAAAAAAAGAAGAAACAACCTAAAAAATTTACTTACTACCCTTATGTGTGTGCTAAGGGTTAATGCATTATCAGAGATAGGTGCGTTTTTCAGATTGTCATCATTCATCGTTTTTTTTAGTCTCAAAGTGTCCAGAAAAAATACAGAGGGAAGGGAAATTTGGTGATATTACTGGCTATGGAAAAGCTATCTTAGTTCTCTAAACTACAGCTATTGAACTTATTGTAGTATGGTGTGTAGTTCTATATAAGGCTTCTGATTTCTCGAATACGTTAAGGGCGTCACTAATCATGTCTTATTGAAAGTATAGATTTTGAATATGTAACTTATTAGGTCTCAGAATCCAATAGTTATGTATTCACACAGCCAAATACAATAAATACAAATACGCCTAATCATCAAATAAACCAACAGCACCACGTGAAATATTTTCACAGATTTACAAAGATTTTGGCAATCATGTTCCAAAAGCTCTTGAACGACTACCCTTTTGATTGTCCAGCATTTCGAGTCTTTTTTTTATCTAATTTTGGGCAACTTTATTTACAAATTAGAATTAGAATCATTAAATATAACTGAGATCTTATTGGAGATATTTTTATATAGTGATTTGCCCTTATCATGCGTGGGATAAATGTGATGAGGCAATTGAAATCGTTCATTTTTCATAGATAAAATATGATCAATATATGCGTTACGAAATTATAATTATTTTTAAATGATATTATAATTATTGCTGCAAATTTAACACCCATAGGAGTCACCTTGTCCGACTTATTAATCGTCTTAGTATTTGCTTCCATATTTTATCTCTAACCCATACAATGACAATTCAGGATTTATTCCAAAATGCCAATAATTGATTCGTTCCAAATTCTTCTATAATTTACAAGAGTAATCTGAACGAATTTGCGTGCAAAAAGACATATTTAATTTATAATGCCCCAAGGCGTTAATGATTAACGCCTTTAAAAAATATAACAGGCTTTCATCGATGTTCAGTAGTTTCATGGTTATTTTACAACATCAGGTTGTTGTGTAATTTTGGATTGGTAATGTGAATATACTTTCTTTAAAGATCCCAGCGCCTATGTATTCCTTTCTAAGTTCATATCGTTAAGTGATGTTAATTAAGATTTTTTTTCTTGGTGTAATCAACTTCTGTTGATGATTAAAAAATGATTAATCGACTAAAAACAATATGGAAGCAATCCTATCTAGGAATCAATCAGTTCGACAACCACAAGCACTTCTTCAGCAAGGAGTTAGTCACGATCGGATATGCGGGAGCGTTGATTTGTCGATGATAGACAATTACTAAGATGTCAAAGCTCAAGAAGCATTATTGATAGTCTTGCAGACATAGTCTAAGCAAAATTTCTACCGAGTGTATACGAAATTCACTTTCATCTCCTCAAAATTTTCTATTCCGAATTGACTATGACAAATTGTCGTTTCGGTGGGATTTATCGTGAGTGTCGTAATTTCCTGGAATCGAGCCTAATTTTTCCACTATGGAATATTACGGTAGCTAGCAAATTAATGCTGATGATGTGGTTAATTATTAATGGACTATTATCTTTCGTTAGTGTGAATTATTTCTTGCCTTAAAATCCAATAGTTCTCACGCTTCTTCCAACATCAATCATGCTTCAATGATACAATACATATTTTATGTTAATCACGCTGGATTTTTTACATCCAGGGTCGATTTCATCCAACTCGCATGATCGTTGTCAGTGATGAATACATATATTTGCATTAGCTCCAAATGATACCAGTAATTAGTCGTTCTGTTCAAACGATCATCAATCATCAGATATTCTTGATCTTCAATCTGTTTATTATCTCTCTAATCGTTCATGCACGGCTCAATTGGCCAAAGACAAGATCGTGGACAAATTGCCCGGGTGCTTTTTTTTACAACCTCCTCTTCGTGCAGACAAATTAAAATAATAATCACACACGCGGAAAAAAACGAATGCTTCCGATTCGGGGAAAAAAATACTACTACAGCTACTTTCTTCAGCAAATTGAACGGTTATATAAATTTTAATTCGTGACAATAATTTGATTTCTAAATTTATTGATCAGTCTACATGTACAGTTGTTTTACAGAGCGGAACGCCTGTACTGTAAATTAAATTAAAAATCGTAAAAACTATGGCCAATTCGAAGGAAAACAAATTAGCAAGTAATTGGGGTAGAGAATCAAGCAATAAGTACCAGTCGAAGGCTATGGCTTTTAATAAAAAAAAGCGTATTTGATCAATTTTAATGAGGTCGTCTTTGAATCAAAATTATAACATTCGCAGATCACACACAAAAATATTTTCTAACAAAGAAACTCCTCCTCCTTATTAATTTTTAATATAACCCACATAATTATACAATATAATTTGAAAACTATGATATAATGGCTATTGTATTGAAACTATATAGCCTTATAGATTGTAATCAATCTGTAGTAAAAGTCAATTGCTCGTACAATATGTGTTTATCCTTGGATATGCGAGATATTTTCAACGTTCAAAATATAATTTTCATGCAGTTTCGATAATAAATATGAATTAATACATAGTAGTTCTTTCACTAAAATTGGCATCAAATTTGAGAGGTCTGGTTCTTGACTAAGATGATCGCCGGATTTGTGTGTATACCACTTATCGTTTATCTCTCAAAACCGCGCATCGTGAATGAAGCTTGTATATCAAAAAATAAACCTTAACACTGTTGATATCGCATAATATTCGTTTATTACTTAGTGTGAACATAAACAATACACATGTGTGTTTTTAGTTTTAATAATAAAGTAATGCATTTGTTGTAGCTTGAAATCGATAAATTTGGGCCGATACAATAGCATTTTAAATGACTCACTTTTAGATTTTAAATATATAATTAATTTATGTGACTTTTTACTATTTATTATGAATCTAAGGAGACCATCGATGATCTAAGAAGATCCCATACCTAATGGTTTTCAATCGGATACGGTAATATTTGAGAATATTTAGATGTGTACCTTAACAGCACGAATTTACCATCGATGTACGGGTGCATAATGAGCCGCAAGACAAACGCACATATGCGCGATTACTCAGCAACGGGTTAAGGCTGAGCTAGGAAAATATTGCTAGGAATTATGACAAACTTCCGCATTTACCTTCAGCAGTAAATTGACAATGAAGGACACCACTTGAGCGTTATTCATATCAAGATTAATCTGAACAAAACTTTCAATTATGTAAATTTGCACAATTAATATAAGTTTGATTTACTATTCAACATACGTTTTTAATTGAACTTTAAAAGTTGAGTTAAAAAGGAAGTTTTGTCACAGTTTGAATAATTTTACGCCATTATTTAATATTTCGCGTAAAAAGCTCCTTGTAATAAAAAGGAGACAATTTTAGGATTTTATTAATAAATATTTATATATTTGAAAATTTGCATAAAAAAAATAGTAAATCTTACCACAAAATTGAATATTTTAGAAAAACAGTGGATTCATTTACAATTAACATCTGAACAATTATGTATCCATTTTCAGTCATTCATAGCAATTTGATAATTTATACTGGAGCTTCGAACCGTTATTTTTTTCGGTTTTTGTCGTTTTTGGTTCAGTTCTGGTTGATTTTTTTTCTAAATTTAACATGTTTTTATTTGTATTAAAAACTTATATTGCAGCATAATTTAGAACATTTTACTTCTTATTTTATAATAAGCATTGTACGTTTATTTTTTTTCCGTTTCTGCTATGAATTTTCTATTTATTTATGGAAATAGGAGCAGAAGAACTAGAAGTATATCATAATATAATATTATTAGTTGAAAGTTTGGAAGTCTCAGATTGGAGTATATAACATTAGGAAACAAAATAAATAACGATTCTAGTCTAGACATTTTTCCAAAGTTTAGACCTTTAAAAATATGTCCTCTAAATAAATTTCCAAAATTCTAGAACGAAATTTTTAAATACGTTTTTCTCGAAATATAATAATCTATTGTTCCTACCAAATTTATTTCAATCAAAATTTTATTTTTAAATATTTTTGGAAAAAATTAAAACTGAAAAAATAGAAATTAGAACCGGTTTAATTCCAGTTTGTGTCCAGACAAAAATAACGGTTTAACAATTTTTCGGTTAATTTACGGTTCGAAGCCCAAATTTATATTTTAAATCATTTCTAAAAATTTCTCTAATGTAAATTAAAATAATATTTTCACTGCAATTCATATTGAATACGTATTTAGATTCTATTGTGATATTAGAATTTGCATGATTCAAAACCAGTTTGGCTTAAAAAATATTTAAATAGATTGTCTGGTAATTTTAATCACATGGATATTTGAATTCCGCATATGCAATATAGATTGGAAGGACATTTTATGATTTTTTTTTGAACTATAACATAGCAACAGTTGGAGAGCCAATCTACTATCGTAAAATCGCCGGTAATTTCATTTTGTGGAATCACTTTGAAACTCAATATAAATCGTTACGATGTTACGAAAATCTATAGAAAGATGTAACGCTAATAATTGCTATGATCAACGATTCAATTTGTGCGCTTAGAAATGCGATCGAACTTACGGGATAGTCTCTATATTTATAACCAGTTTTCTGATATAACATTATAAAATATTTATGAAATTCAGCCAATTACAAGACTAATTTCAGGCTCTACACGGCGTATCAATTGTCATAATCAAATAAGTGAATCTTGATGGTTTTACGTAAGAACCTCAACGACAAAAAGATCGCCTTCTTAGCTTCAGAGTTAATAGTTTGAGCTTTTTTGTGGTAAAAACATTGATTAGATTTATTCGTCTTCACGCACGATCTTTCCCAATGCAAATGACAAAAGACATTCGAGAAGAAATTGTTAAATGAGTAAATCAAACGTGGTCGACGCCGTCGGAGCGGAAATTGAAAAACAAGCAAACCCGAAGAAATTAGCTTGGCCTGTTCAAACTATTAAACTGTTTGTTAAGTCAATTATTATAAGTGTGATTAGAAGAGTGAAAACTTGACTCGGTATGTCTTTTTGCACGATTTGCATTCCTTGCACAACTGCATTCGCTAAAAATGACACATAATAATATGCTTGCATCGTGTTGCAGTGCTGCCGGATGGCTCAATTGATACTTGACAAATTATACATGCGTTTTTTTACAGTCATATTACGAATCCAAAATGAACATTGCCTCATTTAGTACACGCTCTTCCGTATTTAAATGAATTATTTAGACGCATTTGAATCGTTAATGTGAGATTTACATCGCTTCGAGCATATGTGGTATAATATTGAGATTGTCGTAATAAAAGTAACACGACGTTAGATTGTGTCGTCCGACTTAGAGTGACTTAACTAGAGTAGCGGATTAGGCGTCGGTTCATAAAAACAGGTATTGTGGTCGATGACCACGTTTCAATCGTTGATCAATTGAAAATATCAATTCAACCTAGAAATATTACCGAGAAAATCGTTTGATCCGTGTACCATTACTTACAATCGTGGACGTTATAATTTATCCATATGCTGCTGTCCTCCTTTGAGTTGAATGAACGTTGAGGTATTTAACATTAAAGCTGTATTATAAATCGTCAATTATGATAAAGCTATGTGATACAGAATCATGGCCTTTGCAACATTGGGATCAAAGAGTAAGAACCTGCTCAAGTCATAATTTGGATCGCAACTGTCTAAAATAAGTACGCAATTTTTATAATTTCGAAGATCAGATTTAAAACTAATAAAATTAAAAATTTCTACACTATTAATACGGGAGACAGTCACAAAACTTTTACACTCATTTCTACAAAAATAATTTTTATTTCAGTCAGTGTTTATACAATGCAAAACAGGAAAGTTACAATCTACCAAGATTTCAACGTTGAGAACATTAAATTTTTTTTTGAACCCTGGATAATTGTACATCCTGGTATTAAATTAAAATTCACAAAGCTGCTTTTTTGTCAATAAGTAACTTATGCTAATTTTTGTTAAATAAACGTCGTATAATTTCGATAGAAGTTGGCTAGGGTTTTAGAAGTCGTGGCTAAAGTTGTAGCGCGAGAACTTGATTGTAGAAGAATTGTAACTTTCACAGCATTGCAATATTAAGTACGTATAATATTTATTATAAGCAGCTACGACATACTTTCAGTCTTGATATAATATTTATTTCATTTTATGGAAAATGTGTAATTTTTGAATGATGCGTTCAAAGATTTTCAAAAGATTTTGCCAATCACGTATTAAGATTTCCTAAATGATAATAGCTCTGAGTTCTACAATTTGAACATCGCAGTCTTGTTCAGTATTATATCTAAAAAATTGTTATAAATGTCGACAAACACATCAACCCGATAGACTGCCGTTTTGTGTGCTTACAACATCAATTTGTCAACTATGAGAATAGTTCCAGAAGTAGCTCAGAGAATCAGGACAGAACTCCCGAGTTGCTCCCTTCTCCACGATAGCGAAAGCCGAGTGGGAAGATAAAAGTGCTCAAGTGTTGATACAAATGCGCTTGCCTTAACGGTTAAAGGTTAATTATAGTTAAAGGTTAATTATATTCACTCAATGCGAGCTTACAATCACGAGATTACAAACGAACCCGCGAGAAGAATACCTATTTTCGCAGCCAAGGCTATCCGTTAAATCTTTCTGTTTTTTATCCTTTTTTTCCGTGAAAGGGAAATCTTCCATAGACACCCTGGATTTGATCTCAGGGTAGTGTCAGATTCTTACTGACTAAGCCCCTCCTTTGTCCTTCTTTGTCCCCCTGGTTATTGTTTATCATTGTATTGCATCTCTCTCTCTCACTGACGAAATCTCCCCAAAGGTCCCAATTCTCTGTTTCTGCTTCTTTTGACTGAGTCTCTCCACGTCTTCCAGATTATATCCATTAATCTGTATCGCTCCAAGCGTGGATCAGCCCAGTCTGAATCCATATTGTCTAGTTGACAGGTTCTCTTCCTTCAATTTTTGCCTGGATCCTCGTGAGAAGAGCTTCTCCAGTGTCTTTCCGAGACCATCCAGCATGCACAGCTGCCTTCCACAACTGTTTTTTTTATCCTGCCCATCTGTATTCCTCCTCCTCCTCTGCGAATAACTAAGAGAAGTGACGACATGACCTTGACTTCAGATGGAATTGTCTTCGTCTTCTTTGGAGTTGATTTTCCTTTTTCAGTCGATTCAGGTGTAAAGTGATAGACCCATGTTTCATCCATAGTTATGAATCGATGCAAAAACTCGGCTTTATTGCCATGAAACATTACCCAACACTCGATTGAAACATCTCAATGACGTTGTTTTTGTCCCATTATGAGCAAACGTGGCACCCATATTGTGCACAGCTTTCTCATGCCCAAATTTCAGTCGATATGCAATATACAGCACTTTTATAAATGCCCACCATGTCTGCTAACGTGCACTTTTATTCAACGATCATCTAGTGGCATTTTGTGGATTTTTTTGCCACCTAATATTTTACTGTTGTAAATGAAATAATAGACTCCCCCAGAGGATAGTCTGGTTCAGTTTTGATATTGATTGGAAATTTCGTATTTATGCGAAAATATCAATAGGATCTTGAAATGTTGCTTTGTAGTTCCACGGATAGAACTTGATAGACTTGAAAGCTCAAGGTTCTTGCATTTGTGCAAATGACGTTTGACATAGAAGGAGTTAACATTGAAGTCGTTTAAAATTATTTATTAGCGTTGGCATGCTTCAACGTTTTGAATAAATTTATATACAATCAAATCGAAGAAAATAATATTAAAAAAACACAAAGGCTCAATGTTGAGGCTTTGCCTAATCAATGGATAAAATTCAACAATAAATCGTTATAGGCGGAATTTAGGATCGAAATTTTTGTTCCGCAATCATATGGCGGAATTGAAATTAATAAAAAAATCTATACATTGTTAATCGTTCCGGACAAAGAGCACAATCGGGCTGTCAATTGTGTTGAATAGATATTGAATTCAAACCTATTAATTAGCAATGTTTGTGTTGTTATTTAAATATTTTGACATGTCGGCGTTGAAGGATCGAGTATCTCGTGTGGGTAATTGCATAAGCCTTACGCTACAATTTTGTTACAAAAGTGAACATAAATTTAGTAATTGTTATCATAAGACAATCAGCTGATGGAATCGATGACGTTGATGAGTAAAACATGCAGAATTTCGATAAGACGGTGTTGTTAGTATGCTAAACAGCAATCGGCTCGTGCTGCGACATCTCTTTAATGTCAGACATCTGTTTTAATGGCCGAAGTTACGTGACGTATTTTGAAAAAATGATTTTTTTTTAAATATTCAGGTTACACAGATGTGACCGGCCTTCACCCCTACGGTAGTTTAATTCTTAGGCTGCCGATTGCGAATTGCTAATAAGGCGAGTGTGCCAGTGGGTATTGCGCAAGTCACCAAAAATATGGCGCGAAGTTGGTGGAGCGCTTACTAGATGGCAGCACCGCTCTTTAACACGCTTCTATGTGTTTGCCGTTTTTTGTCGCGTCGCTGCCGACATATTGTTTAGGCGACCTGACTTGCGAACAAGGTTTTACTTTCACCGGCTCATTCAGTGGCTGTCCGCAAAACCAGCTCTTAATCAGCTATTTATTTGTAGCTGGAAGACGCCATTTATTGAATAATATCAACAGTGCATTGATATATTAATAATGCGTATAGACGATGCAAAACTGTATGAATCAACGCATAAATGCGTACATAACCGTCGATTAGTCATTCAACAATGTTTGGTGTGGATAAAAATAATAAAACTAATTAAATATAACCAAATGCGGATAAAGTGGCCTAGTTTCTGGAATATTATTATAAGCTGTCGACTCATTATATCACTACCATAATCTTCCATGAACTTTTGATGGATATTAACGAGGATATTCTACAAAGTGAATGAATAGATGACCGCGTGGATCTTGCACGGATGGGAGGTGGCGAGAGCGCGCGACGACCTCTCCATTAGAAGAATTTACTGTGACTCAAAAAAATGGCCGACAAAGACGCGGACCAAAGAAACTGACCTTTAGAATCCCCCTTACAATCTAAGTGTGCGAACTTCGAAACAAAACAAATCTCCCGGATTTAGGATCCCTTGTAACTAAAGATTCAAATTTATCAAGAATCTAAAATTAACCTGTATGGTAAAATGATCGCGTATTTGTGACGTTGAGGTCGGAGAGAGATAGAGATGGAGTTCGGTAACTGTGCATTGGAGACAGAGATGGAGAGCTTCCTGCATACATCGCACAATTGTATAAATCATTAACCCAAATTCATCGACTAATAATGATGTGTGAATGATATAATTAATCGACTTCAAGTGTATTGTTTAAGTTTACTTAAAGAAATTGAAGAAAATGTAAATATGATGTAAATATAATCGATCCGTGTTTGTCCTTCCGGCGGTCCCCCGGATAATCAAGAGTTTACTGTATCTATTTTAAATTAAAACTAAAAACAACTTATTCAACGACAATTTTTCAATCCTAAAATGTTGGTATATTTTGTTCAAATTTTTACCGTCGGAGTAGCTCTTTATTTAGGTCTTTTGACTTTCTGAAAAAAATATGGCTAAGTGCAGGACGTATTTTTATTACTTAAAGAAAGATAAGATTGTGTATAAAAAATATCAGCAGAAATTTTATTTTATACGGAGGAAAATGATTTCTGAAATTTCTCCAGAAATAAGAATTCTAGATTTTGCATACATCTCGAGAAATTTTTAAGAAATAATTCTCCAGAAGAAACATTACTTGTATATATTATCTAGACGACCCTCGTATATAGGAGTGTTAACCCTTTCTGGTCCTATGTCGAATCTGATTCGACATAGGGTTTCTATCGCGTGGGTCTCATGTCGAATGTCATTCGACATATTTTTTCATACTTAGTATTATTGAATTGAAATGCAACGCAACATTTTTTTCGCTTGTATCTATTAGAATAGTATGTTGACCATATGGTAAATGATCTTTTGGCTCATTGGAACGTGTAACAGTTCAGAAGTATAATAGATAGAATTAGAAGAAAGACAAAAAAATTTTTTTTGAAAAGAAACACTACATGACAGGTATGTCATCTAATATATAAAAATTATTTGGGTTTTGTTCGTTCGAAATGCGTTGCCATACCGTTCATTGAACTGCAATTAAACTTCGTTCACTTATTACTAAAAATTTCACGAGTAACATAGATATAGTCTAATATATAAATATCAATGTTTGTTTGTCCGTATTTAATGGGCTGCTATACGGTTTATTCGATTGCGATAAAACTTCGCCAACTTATTGTTTGCACCTTTTTAAATAATATAGGTATAGTACAATTAGATTACAGTAGATCTTATATATATAAAAAATCAATGTTTGTATGTTTGTTCAAATTTATAATAAAACCAACAAACAATATTTTTAGAATTATTACTCTTGTGGCGGCAACGCGCTGGACATCGGCTAGTATAATATAATATGTATTACTCATTGAAATACAAATTTGTGATTTTATGCTTAGGTCAATATTTATATATTGTGCATTGTCAAACTTCAGCAAATTCCTAAAGGTTTCCGATGGATTTGACTAAGCTCCATTAAACTAAGCTACGAGAGCTTCAATAATAGCAGAATGTTTGCATTCACCGGAAACATTGAATGCAAACATGTTCAACGGAAGTTAGGAACAGCCAAAGGCAACGGAAGTCATTGAAATATCAAAGATTTTCGTGCTTATTCCATTTGGAATGTCATGGACAGTAGCAAAAAGATTGAATAATTTTTTTTCCCGAAGCCACGTTCTGTCACTGTGATTTATATTCATTGATTGTCTCCAGCATCCAGTACCGTATGATACACCTGTACAGTGCACCCACTCCTACTGTACCGAGACTCACTTTCACTCTCGAACGGCCTGGGTTCACAACCCGCGGATAACACCTAATTATCGAAAGTTACTGAACTATCGAAGAATAAGGCGAAAACAACCAAAAACATAAAAGTCGACTCATTCGAGCAATTCGAGCCAATCCGCCAATTATGCCCGAAATGAACAATTTTGCTCGAAAATCTGCTTTGGATATCAATGCAGAAAGTAGGGCGAATTACATCGAAAGCGGAACCGGAAACTTGACAATATGCATGAAGTGAAATGATATCCACATGAATATGCAAGTAATACGCCTAATTAATGGCGGCGAACAATCGAAGCCTATGGAAAATTAGGCTTCATACACGAAAAGTTGCTTTCAATCCCATGAGTAATTATGTAATTCATCCTATTTCGGGTTGAATTTGTGTTAATTCATCAGAGATAATAGAACCCGCGTATGCCCTTTGCGTAATGTCTCAAGGTGTGGAACAAGCTCCGTGTTATTATAGTATTGTTTTTGGCCTAATTGAAGTTTATTACTGGCGAGATGGATTCCCTTGCCGTATCGAAATGATTAAATTTAACACCACAGCCGGTACCGCATGGCATGGGTTAATTTTTTAATCAAATGATGTCGGAATTTGCTATATTAATTTTTATTGAACGCTTAAACAACGCTAAAAACATGAGGAAATCAACAACAATACGAGGCGTTGAAAAAACCATTGTTTTTTGCTGCCAAAGACAGCTTAATCGGATTTAATTTCATAGTTGTCATTTTCTTTTCACCTTGTTTGAGGTTGGTAATGAGTTTTGAATTGATGACAGCCGTCTTTTGAGGTTTTGTGCAACACAAAAATGTTGCAAAATTGTCATACAAGACGCGATTGTTTAGTAATTTATTTTCTTCGGGTGTTTTTAGATTTTGTTCAAAGTTTCTTCGGTATGATAGACAATCAACTATTCTGCACAAATTCTTATTTTGTCTTGTTTGCTTTCATCACTATAGACAGGTGAGTCTGATGAACCGTCATTGTAATCGATGTTTCACAATCTACATCCAATTATATTAGGTGTATCGATAAGTCCTTGTCGATTTTAATAGACGTCTGTTTGAACTCTGCCATAAATGTTATTCACGTATCGATTTTGGTTTCCAAAATTTAAATCAGTTAAGCAATGTTTTAAAGGCGCCCCTAGAATAGGAAAACCCTTAAATTTTGATGACGACATATTTGAAAACCATAGTGGAAAAAGATCCTCGATTAATTATCGAATAATTATGCAGAGGTCGATATGCTCTATTTTTATGATT
Organism: Stenopsyche tienmushanensis; assembly: GCA_008973525.1. Taxonomy (NCBI): domain Eukaryota; kingdom Metazoa; phylum Arthropoda; class Insecta; order Trichoptera; family Stenopsychidae; genus Stenopsyche; species Stenopsyche tienmushanensis. The sequence goes on along the minus strand of WACJ01000037.1, from coordinate 690,820 downwards.
TTTGCTTAAATAATATCTTCTAAAATGGTTCAAATGGGGTGCAATCTCAAAAATCCCGCAGCTTGATCGCGGTATTAATAGCATACTTGAAGAAGAGGCTCATCGTCATCGTCATCGTTGTTGAAGTCTCACAGCTGGGGGCGCTCTCTATTGTCTCGAGCTTCAAATCTTGAATAAAACTGTCATCTTCATCTCCAATCTTGGTACCACGTGAGGCCCAAGGGAGTTGCCGTTCCTGCGACTTAATGTAACATTCAATTGTGTTTGGTTATAGCGGCCATTTTATTAAAGCAACATCTATCAAATTAATGGTGAATTATCTAATAATATATGACAAATTATTTTAAAAAGTTATAGCCTTGAATAAAGTGCACAAGTATTAAATTTTATCTTCATTCATTCAAAAAACGTTCCGCCAAAAAATCATCTTTAGCGGCGCGGTCCATTTATGGAAGGATGGAGATGTGAACAAGCAAAATTGTCAGATTTGGAACGATACCAATCCACATGTGATACACTTGAGCAAGATAACAGGTCGCCATCTAGCAAATTTAGCCAGATTTTTGCGACAAAGTCATCGAAAATTGAACCTGCCGATTTTGTGCCACCAAGCAAAATTGTGGTAAATATTTGAACAATTTTATATTTCATATTAAATGCCATAAAATATTATTTCAAATAAATAAAAATATACGTTAATATTATATGAAAAAACTAGTTTTATCTGTATTTAAAAATTGAGCGTCCTTATTGAAAACCTTTGTATTTTAGCTTGTTTTTAATAATTACATTGCGTTCGGATAATTGAGAGTCATGAATTGAACGAAGACTGTTGATATTAAAACAGAATTTGATCCAAATAACAACATTGACCTCGTATAACCCGGATTATAGATATTATATAAATTGGCACAATTAGCTCCGGACTGTGTGAGGTATTCGATGTATTCTTTGAATGATTTTCGTCCTTTTTGGCTTATTTATGATATGGTTGGCGATCTCTACCCGTCCCAACATTTGCGAGCCCGATAAAATCGGCGTAGTATTACCAAATAGCTGATGTTGGGTTCATTGCTCCACGTCGTGAGTATATTGGACCACGGACAGACATACATTTAAGGTGACACCTACCTGTCTACGAAAAGAGCTGAACACCTGTTCGCTGCTTTCGGCCAATTTCGCTTTGATGGTTCAAAAAATGGGCGAGACAAATGTATTAATCACAACGGTCCAGTTGCCGCATCGGACGACTTGCTTTATTTAGTGTGAAGATAATGATCTGCAGACGGTGACGCAACAGCCTCCGGAGAAATGTTATGATTCAACTGGGGTACTTGGCAGTACTCTTTGATCCAGTACTTTCTATTTCAGATTTACAGCAAATTTATATTTATCGATCTGTACGATTTGATAGCATTGTATCTAATTGGTTGCTCCGTCTTTCGACATACGCTTGTCTACTGTTTCCATTCATAATCTTATTTATGGCTATCATAGATGATATGGCTGAAAGTAAAGCAACGATTTCCAAATGTTTATTGGCTTTGTTGCCACTCCCATGCTTGTGTGTTAGCAATGACAGTAAACGCTTACTCGACGCTTTGGCTTTCATATAGGGTCATCTAAAAAGCCGTAAAGGCTTTAATGCTCACATTTATTGGGAAAGTAGTGCAATGCAAAATTTAATATCATGAATGAAAGCTGTACACGGTTTATCGCCAACCATATAAATTTAAATGAAAAATATTTCCAGTATCAACTTGTTTCAATATAGACATGAGAATTTCAATGATTTCCTTATAAGTTAATCATAAATCAAGTTTGGGGGATTTTTTTCTTCGTTTGGGGTCGTTTTTTCGCAATATCATCAAATTACCTACGAACTTATTGAGTGATCTATTAAATCTATTTAAGAAAAGTTTCATATAATGTTCTATAAAGTTATTTCGATGCGAATATTAGGGCGCCATCGCATACGCGTCGATATATCGTCGTTAGCACTTTGCGCACGACGGCGATATATCGTTGATCGACATTTTGAGGGTTACACCAGCTACATGAAAACAGTCATTAAAATCTTCATAAATATAGATGCTATATTCGTATGTCCGCCACTTATCATCCGTATAAATCCACTTATCTGTCAGGACCGCGCAACGTGTATGAAGCTTGTATTTAAAAAAATAAACACTGTTGATAGCACACAGTATTCATTCATTTGTTCAAGTAAACATAAACAATACACTTACAACCAAACTCCACTTACACTACATCCAAATCAATTAATTTGGGTTATTATTAGTGGATAAATTTGTGTTATCGATCTATACAATCGTACGATGTACGCAAAACACTCTCTCCGTCTCTATCTCTCTCCGAGCTCAACGTGTAAGAATGCTCTTTCTGAATCATTGGAATTCAATTGCAAAAATGCAACTGAACTCCTCAAAAGGCTAAAAATAAAATGGACACACCAAGATTCATTAAAATATGAAGACATTTTTGAGTTCACTAAAGTGTCCCTAACATAATATTTTTTAGATATTGAATAATATTTCGTTTTCTACGAAAATGCAAGCGACTCACCGGCGAGTCGCTCACATTTAAGTGGTTAAATAAACATTATTTATTTTATTTTAAGTGCTCCAAATTAATACTTTAATCATTATAATTATCAATAATAAAGTAAAATTTAAACAAGAGTCCAACATATATTAAACATATCATTTTAAAACGAATTTTATTAATCCATATTATAAATATTGAATATATTTTGATTACTGTAAAAAGTTTACTCTCAGACCTCTTTTTGTGCGATTTCGATGTTATGCACGTAAGTGTTAAGGGGATATTCTAGTCTACAATTTTGAATATATTTTTTTGCATTTTTTCAAATGTTTCCACGTTTAAAAACACATTGTCCAAAGAGATTTCCAAAATTCCAATTACTTACGGAGTTATAGCTATTTTAGTGACGCGCCAACTAATACGGTTCTAACAGAATGAAATCTTTAAACGCGTTTTTCTCGAAACTACTTTTTTAAACACGGTTGACATAATAACATATGATCTAATTAACTGGTTTACTTCAAATTGAGTATGAACCTATTCTATATATAGTTTTATTGTTTCTACTAGATTTATATCAAAATTTAATACTCTTTCTTCCAAAGAAGAGAGCGATTTTGAGCAATCTAGAAAATTGTAACAAAAATTATCATACAGCGATGATAGTTTGTAATTAAAATAATTAGTATTTCTCTAGTGGATGTCTGGCATTTGAGATGCCAGATGTCAGACATCCTTAAAAATTTACCAAAGATGCAAGACCTCTTTTAAATGTTACCAAAAATGTTACTTTTTAATTGCCTTATTGTTTCCTCGTTTTTTCAACAAACTTTTTTTATGCGATTTTGGATATATTTTATCTAGCTGTTTCAAAGTTATGCGGTTTTAAAAATCCCTGGAAGGCATCTTCACTTTTTCTATGTAATCCATTACTTTTTTTGTGCGATTTTCCGCGGAACACATCTATCGTACAAAAAACGATTGTGTAAAGTGTAATTGTGCTTTAATTTTATGCAATGATCCAAATATATAATATAAAAGGCAAATGGTTTTCAATCGTTAAGCAAATTTTGAAATTATGATCAGATAACTTAATCGATTTTCCATAGATAGTCACTGTTCCAAATAAATAGTGAGTCTACTCTTCAATCAAATATCTTTCTAATTTAAAAAAATCGCAATAAAATCAATATATGGCACACAGAACAAATTTGGAGCGACATATTGCCATGAAAAATCGGTGACTTGCTCAGGTCATGATTTTATAGCACAGAAACTAGGCTTACCTTATAAGGGTTGTCACAACACATAACGAATATTTTTTGTCATTAAACACGTCATTAAAATGTATTATTTATTTAGGGTTACCTCAGTTTGCTAATAATATCAATAAGAACATTTTATTATAAGGCATTCTGATCAATACATCCAAAGTACATCTATAATAGTGTTGTAGCATAGATCATTCAATGGGCAGCCCTAATGACCTCTGTTGAATTTATTTAAACGTAAAATAGAAACATAAATATCCATAAAATATGAAGACACTTTTAGGCTCATTAACATATTTTCCGACTCACCGATGAGTCACTGGCGCTTAATTGATTAATTTTGAGTGTTTCTAAGCATTTTATAAATCTATATTATATTGTATTGTATTATTTCTTATTTACATTTTGAATTCATGAGTTCTTTCGTAGCATCACCTTTTCGCGTAAAGATTTCGCTTTTGTTTGATTTCTAAAGCTATCAGTTGGTTTTCAATATGATAAATTGAAAAGTAGGCAATAAATTGAATGACATGCGATCAATCTGAAATTCTTGAATCCATCAGTGAGATTACACGCCCAAAAGGTCAATAATCGAATCTCCAAGCAAGAATTTATTTCTTGTGTGATAGACAATAAGAAAAACGAGACAACTTTCTTCCTTCCATTTAAGGCATGGAAGTTGTTATGGCAAATGTATTTATCTAACAATATGTGGCAAGACCACGCATGGAAAATATGGCTTTTCATTTCTCGCTTGAAATTATTTATTGCTCATGTAATTTATTGCAATTCATAGAATTTTGTCAGAAAACGCTATGCTTTTTTTGCAATTCGAATCAATTTGCTTGAAAGAAATTTTCGCAGGATCCATAATTCATAATCAAATTTTGTTATGCCATAAAATATATTGTCAATATACTTTACGATATCTTAGGGAATTGATCAAAAATGTCATAAAATAATCTAATCAGGGAGAGTACTTTTGCTTGGGGGAAAACTACGCAATGTTACATTAAATACTCAAATTCCTTATGGGGTCGAAATTGCCATTTTAAAATATTTCATGGAATAAAAGAAAGCATTCAAAACGCAGGATGAAAGCAACATAAACGATGGCGATCATCAAATAATTTATCGATAAATCACCCAAACGGTGAAAGCATCTAATAACCAAAAAAATCACAATCTTTGAACGAATATATTTAATATTTTATTGTACATTATAACATTTACAATTATAAGCTCGTCCGCGTAAAAAAATGACAACTAAGCGTAATTTGAACGAATCATATTTTCTCCGCTGCCAACTTATCTCCGCCTTTCTCTCATTATCTACTTTTCTGATCTCCAGCATCTTCAGTTAAATGTACTAAATGGTTAACATCTCACAGGAGTACCGCCGATACTTTCACATTGTTATCGACATGTCGTCAAAGTTTCCTCGGGTCGTATTCGATAAGAGACATCAATCATCCCGGGGGCGTTTGCCGAAATTCTTTTTAACAGCAAAACTCGCCTAAATGTCATTTCCATTTAATTTACATCAAGAAATACAGCACAGAAAATTGACGTACTATTGATCATAATCAATTCAAGCACAAAAATGATCTTGATGATTTGATACAACGCCATCTACGAATCGAAACCGCAGTAAAAAGATCAATTATTAAAATAAATTAACAGAACGCATTCATTATTAATGGCTGCTTTGGAATAATTAACACAGAGTACGCTACAAAATTATGCATTTTAGGGTAAATTGCATTGCCAAAAAAATGATAAATATTATTAACATGCAGCTTTTTATAATATTTTGTCGGATTATTAAATTTGCATCGTTAGATGGCACTGCGATTGATCCATCATAAGACGTTATTCAATTAACTTATATAATTATTAATCAAATAGGGCAGTATAAAGATCTTTAAGGTCAGGATAGCAATGAAAAATTTATGATGATCTAAATAAAATCTCTGATTAAATCAGATCTTTGGCAAATCGATGAAGATTTTTTTAAAAAACTTTATCCGCAGAAAAAACATGTCAAATGTTATTTTTACTCAAATGTATTTAATCAAAATATTGCATACAGACGTAACAAATATTATATTTAAATGTGTAAAAATTATTGAATAATTTCAAAAGGTCAAATGTCGAACAACAACAAAAAAACATATACACTTGGGTCTGTTTTTATGCGATTTTAAAGTTATGCGGTTTTCAAAAATAATGAAACCCATCCTTCATTTTTCTATAGAGCACATTTTTTTAATGCGAGCGCGCATAGAAAATCTGTTTATTGTATATGACTCAAATTCTGAACGAGCTTTCAAATTCCGGTGCGAGCTTAAAAATTGCATGTCTCCATATCACGAACTGCGTAAAAATTATTGATTAATTTTTACCAAGTTTTTTTATGCGATTCTTGGTACATTTCATCACATTGATTTGAAGTTATGCGGTTTTTAAAAATAACGAAACCTATCCCCAAGTTTTCTATGTAGTTCAAGTCTTTTTTTATGCGGATTTTTAATATGCGACTCCCCATGGAACATATCTATCGCATAAAAACAGATCCAAGCTTATTCTTATACATTCTGCGCATTCAAATTTAAGCCTATCTGAAATATATTTTTTTTTATTACATATTATTTTAACTTCTTGCAATTAATCGACTTATATTCAATAAATATTCATCATTCCTAATTTACAGCTAATATTTTGATCTAAAAATTTTAAATTGATCTAAACGCAACGCTTAGTGAAACTCCAAGCTGCAATTGGACGGAAAGATAAGAATCAATTGTTGCAAGTCCATAGAGATACTATGCGCATACATCAAAGTGATACTATGCGCATGCGCTGTACCGCTTCTGGTGTATATGTGTGTGTCTGTACGTAGCATTAAGCAACCACTAGATACTTTATGCCTATTTTATTATATATTACACAAACGCAGCTTAGTCTTTCACCTAACAGCTATTAGCTAACAAGTGTAGACAAAATGTGAGCCCTCACAGAATGAAATAATGCAAGTAAACCGCCAAGAAAAGTGCCAACAAGTATCTTATAAAGTAGTAGAGAGTATCAATCCAGACAAAGAATAAAACAAATAATCAAAAGCATTAACATATGGAAAAAAGTAATGCATAAAATCAATATTTCATATGAGTTGAGAAGTTTCAATTCTACCACGCGTTTTAAAACGCGCGAAACTGATTTTTCAATTTAGTTTAATGAAGATTACCTTAGAACTACAGTCAACCCTTCTATAGCATCGAGATAGGGACCACGCTATAGAAACAAAACGCTATATAAAGATTGACACCCATACAAAAATTGTACGTATTTCACCCGTTGCTTACCCAAAAAGGTCGTTATATGAGGGTTGGCTTTATTTCCATTCATCTTATTTACCGAATATTGCATTATGTGTCGATCCTCAGAATATATTATAAATTTAAAATAATACTAATATTAGTGAGATATTGATTTTTGGTCAATTTTTTTTCAGATGCTAAAAAATATTTTTTGACTGTATTAAAAATTAAAAGCGCTTTATTGCGTAGACCTGAGGCTGTCAAAATATTTCGGTTTATTGAATATAATACAAAACACGTAATGCGAGTGTGAATCATCCGGCTTATAGGAAGCGATGTGTGAAAAACAGCCCTTTTCTAAAAGCTTTCAGCACAAAGAATGGCATGAGTGAAGCTGGAAATATGAAAAGCTGACGTTGATAAATTATTAAAAACGTATCCACAATAAGCAGGGCTGCATTTGCGTACTTATTGGCAGCGGTGTAAAGTACGCATTGAATCGGCCATCCAAGTTGTGGACCTTTTCATTGCAACCACAAAGGATGAAGATAACAAAAGCCTGCAACAGCGCATTTTCCACCTCCGACTCAATACAGCTTTTCCCACCGGAGTCATTGCCATGAGCTTCCTCGTCAAATTGCAAGCTCTAAGAACACCTCTTTGTTTCGTCCGACGCAAAATGCATAAGAATATTTCACTTCCACGATGCATCAATGCTGCATTTTTAATATTAAATAAGCTCCGCCTCAAAAATATTTTTATAAAAACTGAACGAAAGCTCTAATTGATCTCATCCAGGCACGACCCATTAGCTGCATATTCCCGAACTACATCAACAGGTTCATATAGAGCCGCCTCTATGCGGTCTACTCTTTTCCTTTATGTTCATTTTTAGTATGAAATTTGAATTAATATTTGAGAGATTAAAAAATCGTCATAAATACATAAAAATATTAAAACTTATATTAAATTAATTAAGATCAGATATCCTTCTAGTTTTTTTAAAATTTGATTTCCTTGTCTTGATCAAACAGTATTAAGTAAGATCAATATCTAACAGTATTCTTATTTGTTGTGTGTTTCAATTAACATATTAAGTTCTAATTATCTTCTCAACGTCTATATATTGGGTGGACCCGAAAGTATTCGAATTTGTAAAAGTAAAGCTGAGACAATGAAGCTTATAAAATATATGAAATAAAAATATTATTCTTGCAAAAATGATGTAAAAACTACGACATAAAAAACTGTTAATCACCAATTGAAAATAAACTGAAGTCATTTGTATTAATAACGATATGAAAAGATATATAATACTAAAATAAGATACATAGCCAATATCGGTTATAACGAGTACCAAGCAACTGGAGTAAATTATTTATGACAACTAATTAAAAAAATCAACAAAGCAGTTTTTGGATATTTTTTGGTTCTTATGATAAATCAAGAAACTGAAGTAAGTAAATCGTTAAATTAAATTCATAAGCTATTTATCTTATTTGTGCACTATTTTAACTGCATGATATTGTTATTTGTGAAAATATGGTAAAAATCGCATAATTTCAACTACTAATTCCCTTTCAAACATCTCTAGATGTCTAAAACACATAGATTTTAATTTTGCTGCCCACGACTAAAACCCCCAATTCCAACCCCTAAATTAAAATTGACCATAAAAAAGGTTATTTTATGTATTTAGTGCTATATATACAAAGAAAGATTCAAAAATGCAGTTAAAGTAGAAATGCATTTAAAATCGATTTTTGCTTCTAAACCGGAAAGTTTTTACAAATAAGGGATCGATGGATTGCCAAAATGATAAGATGCGTTGAATAATGAAGGGATTTATATTATATAGTGTTATGTACACTTAAACTTTTTTTGTGCGGTAGATGCATTCCGCAGAAGAACGCACAAAAAGAAATCGCACAAAAAAAACTATGACTCACATAGAAAAAGTAAAGATGCATTCCATGGATTTTAAAAACCGCATAACTTTGAAACAGCTATGTAAAATATATCCAAAATCGCATAAAAAAGTTGATAAAAAAACAGGAAAACAATAAGGCAAATAAAAAATAACATTTAAAGGATAAAATTTTAAGGATGTCTGATATCTGGCATCTCAAATGACAGATATCCACTAGAGCAGCGTTTCTCAAACAAAATATCTCGATACGTACTCTTTATGAAATTTGAAAAAAAAAGAAAAAATTGCTTTAAAAAACCGCATAACTTCGAAATCGCACGAAAAAAGTTTTTGTTATAAATAAATTCAAACCTTTTTCATTAAATATTCGAATACTCTTGGGTCCTCCTAATAATATAATTATTTTAGTATTAGCTAAATAAAAAATGAATGCATGCTGTAAAAAATATGATTAGGGCTATTTCAGCGTGAAAGTATAATCAAGTTAGTTGATCAATCCAGAATATAGCTTAAAAGGATGAACATTTTATCCAAATAAGCATGAAAAAAAGGTTGATCAATAGATCTAAAAAGATCCTTCAAAAACGTTTAATTTTGCAGGCTGTCCGAGTTTCATTTTGACATAGATGCTTAAATTATTTTTTAAAGTAACATAAATGTGTACGCATATTTTCGACTGTCAACATAACAACATATTATATTTATTATCTCAAGCTGCCAACTGAAGATAATGAATGCTATGCCTCATCAATTGAGGTTTTAAGTCACATTTAAGCAGTCATATTGGCTCAAAATATAATGCAAAAATATCCAGTTGTTCATATAACACTTGAATATTCTCCATATGATAATTTTGAATTATTTTAAGATAAGGGATTTAATAAATTGATTTGCTGTTTCAGTATGCAATTGTGCTCAATCTTTCCATTTGCAAGTCTCTGAAGAATTGAATACATTTTAAGCAACTCCATCCAATGGCAGACTTCCCCGAGCAAATATACGATCCAGGTAAATATCCTTTTAAGCGTTCATGGCTTCGTGTGAGATTTCTGCATTTCAAACACCATAGGGAATATCCAAATAAAATCACTCTGTATTCGAAATCCGTTGATGTTTAATACATCGCGTAAGCCTATATGAAACACCCTATGAATATGTGCATCGAATATATTTGCCTGGCAGTAGGAATATTGTGGAGCCATGGCTATTATCAGTGCACGGTGATGGACCTCATCCCACATCTGAAAATAGGAAACGATCCTTGTTTACTACAGTCTGTGTTGACAGAGTGGTGCTGCGATGTTCATCACAGAGCAGGTAGGTAGGTTTAATTAACACCTGAAACAGGCTTCGAGCCGACTCCTATGTCGGTACTGAACGAAAAACGATTTTTTTGCTCATTGGAAGCAAACTTTAATCTAATAAACAGTATACATTTTATCGAACTGAAAAACATACATATAATCTTTATTGAATTAAGGGTTGTTCTAATAATGTACTAGTCGCGTGTATTAGCCCCGCATACTTAAAAAATAAACCGCTCTTATAATGCGTCCCTAGGCGGTTGTTTGGCTTCGTTCAGGGGTAAAAAATAGTTTCGACGTTTCTTTTCGCAATGAATTAATTCTTCATAATACAACATAAATCATGGCGTTATTTATGAAATACAATTATGGTTCGACAGGCTTGACTTTTCATTCGATTCGTATAAATTACGTTCGACTTATTTGTCGAAGGCGACTTTTTTTCCGAACGCCCAGATCTAGTTCGCCGAATAGAATAATGTAGGTTTGAGACATTGATTTAAAGTATTCGCTCTGATGAATAGCATTTTTATCTTATTAGTCGAACGAGTATATTTCTGGTGCTGCTGCCATGGTGGCTAGATTGGCCGTATAATTTTATAATGGACACTTATGCCATCATTCACCATCAACTTAATTAATTCATGAGTGTTAACAAGCGGTCAAGTGTTTCTCTTTATTAATTTTAAAGACGTGCACATTGTTAGTGACCATTGATATTGTGAAAGATGCAATGTTCGATGGACCATGTAGGGTTTTATTACTCATTTGCCATTCATATTAAAGACTATCAATACAATTCCTAGTATCCAATACCATTTGATATAAGAAACACATTCAAAGAATCGGAAATAATAAAAAAATGTATACCTTTCCTTTCGCTTATGATATATTGAGACACGGTTCAGGAAACACAGACAAAACCACGCCAAAAAATCGTTTAACCATTTGAGTAGTAAGTTAATTTTAAAATGATTTAAACATAGATACTATATTTGTATGTCCGTCACTTATTTTCCGTACAAATACATCTATCTCTCAGAACCGTGCAGCGTGTATAAATATTGTATATTATATTAATATTCGTTGATTTATTCGCGTAAACATAAACAATACACATTAAATCGATTCATTTGGGTTTTCATTATTAGTTTTATCAATCGTATGATGTACGCAAGATACTCTCTCCGTATCTGTTTCCCATTCTCAATGAGAAAGACACTCTTTTAGTCTCTGTCTCTCTTCGAACTCAAAGTGCAATAATGCTGTTTCTGAATCACTGGAATTCGATCGCAAATACGCGACTATACTCCTCAAAAGGTCATCGATTATTTAACAGTACCAATTTTTTTTCAATACAGTTTTTTCACTTAATTGTGGTTTGTGAAAGGAATTAAGTATTGTATAATAACTTTAACCAAAAACACAATAACTTTTTCGATTGATATACCTATTTCTACCACTAAATCACCATTATCAAAAAATGATGACAACCATAGTCAATCCATTTTATTCACAGATAATGGTCATTTTAAGTATTTCAGGTAGAGAAGTATCCCAGTTGCGAGACTGATGGTAAGGGACACTTCTCAAGCATGATTAACTTACGAAAGACGGAAAAATAATGAAACAATAACTTATCTAGTCAATAATATAGAGTGCGGCATGGAAACTTCCTTATTTGAAACGCGCGCTTTCAGTCGACAACTATTTTGACAAAAGTAAATTGACAGATTATTCAAAAAAGCAAGATTTAATGTTTTTATTACGTTTTTATGTTCTTTAAATATCTTTTTGTAACATGAGAATAACTATAAACTAATATCTCCTATACTGTTTGTGGTATTCATTTTTTAAATAAGGTAGTTTCCCTGCCGCATCCCATAAAAGAAGAATTCATCCATCTTATTCATTGTTTTTAAAACACTTTTAATTCGTAGAATATATTATTTTAATAAGTGGTTTTAAAAAATGGACTATTTTGAACTTTTCTTAATATGAGCTCAAACAATAGGGATGGAAAACGCATCATCCAATCCAATATCTAGATTTGTTCTATTAAATTATCTTTTTACATGGATGCATCATATTTCTGCCGTATAGAATGAGTCTGTCTCAATATAAGAACGATTCCCAAATCAAAATTAACATCATCGCATTGCATTAAGCCAACATCACGCTTCGTGTTCGACCTGATGACTTTATAAATATTTTGAATGCAGTTAGTTTCAATTAAAATTTACATACAAAACCGGGCTGCATTATGTGCCAACTGATTTAAACCCATTGTGTTTCTAAAACTGAGAGTCACTCCGCCTAATTACAAACAACGAAATTTCGATGGAATCGCACAAACACGGTTAATCGAACGTCAACACCAACACAATCCGCCATAATGCCATGTAATTAACAGCCTCGACGCTCGGTTGCTCGATTTGGAATATGTAAATTCATCGATATTTTAGGCCTTTGTCTCATTGTCTAGCCGTTCACGTACTAATCTCTGGTGCGAGGGTCAAAATTTATTCTTTTGTAGGTCTTATCTCTCCATCTGAGTATGACAATCTTGGCCTTTATTGTTGGAGCACATGCTAATTTATTTTCTGACCTACGCAGCTGCTCAATCTTGATTTGCATGACATGAATGTATGTCTGTAAAAATGCCACTGTCTCACAATTCTATCCATCGTCTTGTGCAGTAGCAAAATGGTTAAATGCTCCAATTTTGCAGGACTTGTACTAAAACGCGAGTGTCCTCTCGTTCGACAATGTATCGAGGGTTGAAAGGCTTGTTTCACGATTCATTGAGCTCGATATCAAGCCCTCTAAAAGATATATTAACAGGAACCTGGCAATATTTCATTAAAAAAGGAAATAAAAACATAATATATAGTATAGAGGAAACTCTATAACAAAATAGTGCTTTGATTTTGGATAAATTTGGATTTGATTAAATACATTAAAGGGCAAGGAAGATAAAAGGAGCATTATTTATGCACATTTTTATAAAATAATTTTGTCATCTATGTATGAGAAAATAATTATATCAATGGCATTCAATGAAATATAGATACTTTCAATAAGGACGCTAAATTTTTAAATGTAAATAAAACATATTATATGTAAGATGTCTACTTAATTTCTTTTTTATTTTAAAGTATACTTTATGGCATTATATATCAAATATAATGTCGTTCAAATGTCCGCCGCGGCTTTGCTTGGTGGCACGTATTCGGGATGTTAAATTTTCGATGGCTTTATCGCATAAATCTGACTGAATTTACTGGATGGAATTCGTTGATGAATTTGAGGTCTAGAAGTACAAGATTTGGGTGTTTTTTTTAAAAGTTAAAAGTATAAAAATATATTTATTTTCACAAAATTGTCACTGTTTAAAAAAAAGTAATTTTTTACCATTTTCTTTCACATATTTAATTTATTTTTTAACAGTTACAAATATTTTTTTAATTTAAAATCTGGTAGGAACAATAGAAGGTTATATAAAAAAGCTTCTTACCAAATTTGAAGTAAATCAATGACCTAAAACTTGACATATTATGTCAACCGCGTTGAAAAAAGTATTTTCGAGGAAAATGCGTTTAATGATTTTATTCTGATAGGACCGCCGTCACTAAAATAGCTATAACTCCGCAAATAATTAAAATTTTGGAAATTTATTTTAAAGATATATTCGTAAAAGTCTAAACTTTAAAAATATGCAAAAAAAAACAAAATCGACCTGTAACAATGCTAGTTTCGTTTTTGGCAGAAGTACGGACCAATGATTCCTCAAGACCAAAATCCGCACCAAATAATGACTTTTTGGATTATATTTAATTCTGGCGTATCTCTTATAGATTAATATCGTCCCAAATTTGACCATTTTGCTTGTTTACACATCCATTCATCAAAAAATGAGCCTCATCGTTAAAAATGTTATTTTGGCAAATCGAACGATGCATTAATTTTGATCATTTGCACAAATTTTTCAACGCTATAACCTTCCATAATAATTTGCCATATACTATTAAATAATCTTATAATAAATTTAATAGATTTTACTTTAATAATATGGCCATTATAATCTAAAAAAAATGGAGCGTCTTTATTGAAAGACCGTATATCTATAATTTTCCTTATAACACATCGGTCAATAAGTCATATTAGGGTGCGATTATTTGACGTGAAGATCTATGATTGAATATGAATCGAAACACATTTGGATAAGTTGATACTTTCGATATATCAGAGTATAGATGTATTAAAAAATATATTGATCGAATGTGATTTTTAAACGATTCCTCAGTTGATCAACTGTCCATGACGATGAAAAGCTGTTGTTTTTCCACTTTTTCTTCGAATACGTAACTATTAAAAGCTAGTACATGATCGATGTGCAATTGCTGCAATGTGTTTTGCAATTTATGGTCTATGGTTCAATTGTGCGTATTACAGTCGTAATGATTGATCAGTTCAATGATCTTTAGTGTGCATTGCTTTAACAATTACCATACGAATTTATGGGTGAAGTTCTTTGAACAATGCATTTATGTTGTCGCACAAATATATAGATTGGTTTCGGGAATATTATCGAAATGCATTGATAATCAGAATTTATTCCCTAGTTTCTTACTAGGGACGTAAACGGAAGCAAAACGGAATCTTTCATCGTCTCGATGATTGCGTGACTTTCTATATTGTCTGAATGCACGCAATGCACAAAAATTCTCCACATTTTCCTTCCATTCCATTTTTTCGTTTTATAATTACAGATGTAGTGATTGTGGCTATTTATGGGCATTATGTATTTATGGAGGGGTTATTTTTATTAAATATAACGGCATTTGGCGTTTGTTAGGGGATGTGTGCGTCGCATCATTGGGTCGTTTAATCGAATCGTAAATTTCAATACAGTACGCATATCGGCGGGTGTCCTGAGGGAATTTTAAATGACAGTAACGACACGAAAATAATGATACTCTTTCGAGGTCGTACGAATGCAAATGGCAACGGTAATGGACATTTAGACGGTAAAGAGACGGGACTCCCGTTTTCGTTTTAAAAGGTCGTAAAGTTCAAAAAAGGTCTACCCTCGTATACTGATGAGCGCCACAAACACCCCACCGTGGAAAAAACGCCTGGTTAAAAAAACACCCACTGATTAAAAGATCCCCATCATAAATAAAATAGGACCACGTCCTTCTGTTTACGTCTGCTGTCTTTTAAAGAGCGGATTAAAAGCGTGGCTCGCGTTCAAAGTCCAACGCCATATGCAAAATCAATACATCGAATCACAAACCGTGTTTGAATTATAAATGCAACCCAGAATGCAAGTCATCTAATCAACAGCAGATGACTTTCTCCATCCATATATCGAAGATTACTCACACGATCCACTATGAAAACATACAAGCGTACTTTCGATATATTTTTTTGCGAATTAAATCTATCGCACATCATAGAATTGATGTTGATTTATGATCTCATTGTTTGAATGTGAGATTTACATCTGTAAGTATGTAAAACACGGCGTAAATTACAGCACTCAAAATGTTATTTGGGACGATTGGATAATTATTATTGAGCTTCTTAAACTACACCACCACAGCGAATACGATAAATAGATCATCAATTAGATCATAAACGGAATAGAACTAAACATGTGTGCCGTTGTGCCATAATTGGATTAAAACTTACATGAACTGCACGACATTTAACAATCACACACATACAAAATCTCGATCAATCATCCAAACTGACATTTAAATACACATACTTCATTTAATTTAACTGCAGATTCCAGCATCATTTATTCAGCATAAATATCAAGTTTATACGGACCTTGAAAGGGCTTTCTATTAAATTTTACAAGGAAACTGTTCCATATTGCGAATGAACTGAAGATATCAAATATTTTTAAATGTGAGATTATTTTATGTATCAAAAACAAAATATCTGGGCATATCTTGGTTTATAACGGATGAGTTAACCTTTTTAATGCCGGACGATGATATATCGTCGTTGGAAATACTTGCACAAAGTGCGAACGATGCGTATGCAATAGTGCCCTTATATTCGCATCGAAAGATAACTGTTTTAAACTAACTTTTTAGAACATTATATAGAATTTTAGACTTAACTCAGACTCCTTTCTCATTGGAGTTATCGTCATCAGATATTTAAATGATATTTAAATATTTAAGTAAAATTCCTTTCTGCCGAGACACGGACTAAAACTTGCAAAATTCCCGATTTCCCGACAAATTATTTATTTCCGTCGCGTCATATGAACACGTATATACAATAATAATTTGATGTGGTTCGTAATTGTATTACGGAAAAATACAAAAATTTTGAACCCCGTATCTATTATATTTCATATCGATATTCCCATTATTAGATTCGAGGTGTAGTAAATACATCACCGTTAGGGAAAGGTTAAATAACAATTTGAAACACATTATGATTACGTTTACTAATCCCGGGATTTATGAGCACCTAAAACTGTTCAGGCTCCCGGGATCCGGTATTCCGGGATTGGATTCCCTAATTATAGCCATAAAAAGGCACTCAAAAAAAATTTTTTTTTGATGTAGACATATTTCCTGAATAAAATGAAAATTTATAATATTTTATAAATGTAAAAATGCTAGAAGGAATCACTTGTTTAAAGGAAAACAATTCGTATGATTATCATTTAGTTTTGTCAAATTGTTTCATTTCAACATTCGTTTTTTAAAAACAATCTTCAAAATGCTTTATACTAAATGCTCTATGTCAAACAATTGTTACATAGGCGGAACGGAGGAGCATCGCTTCTTGTCTGTGCATAAAGGAAGAATCGTTGAATGGCCTTGGATGCGGGAAGATGTCCTTCCCATGGGCTCATAACTTTTAAATTATTACGCTATTTGCATCCGAATATCTCCATCCCATCGCTCGACATCATCGCGAATCGATAGAAGAATTAATAGAGAGGAAATTAATACTTCAATTGTATTTTAATCAAACCACACTTATTTAAAAGTCATACTTATATCTAAATGTTATTCGTCGAATGGCAGCACTTTCCATCCAATATATTAAATTAACTATAGAATATAGATTATCTTATGAAATACATTTTCCACAATTTGATGACTTGCTAATAAGCATTTTTTTTAAATCTATGCATTTTGTATGTAAGTGCTTCTCAAATATTTTACAGATTTATTTTTATTTGCGAAGATTTATGCGTTTGGAGCTCAGTTCGCTTGCAGTATTCCCACAGGCGGTTGCACACAAATGCACCCACGTGTCGATTCAACATTTGAGAACCACCTGCTAATGCACGTGAGCCCCTCGCCCCCTTCTCCGGGCCTAAGAAGGTTTAGAACCCGCTGCCCCCGTGCTCAGTCTACCGGCACCACTCAGCGGATTGCATTGCATACTACACATCCACACAACTTTTGATCAAAACCATTGATTACCGCTAAATTAATACCTAACTGACAGCTCGAAAAACTCGCCTGGGATACTCGAGGAACTCCTGGAAAGTGCATTGTTTCCGATTGGCTTGCTGGGAAAGTTTGGCGAAGTGAATCTGGATAAAGGCGCCAGAGTGCGCAAGGATAAACTTTGCTCATATAAACTTTTTGATTTGACTGTGAGTATGCATTTATTTAAAGCAATTTTTAGCTTAAGTTTTTAACTTTATCATCGTTTGGGTCGAATAATATGATACAGAATAATACGCAACGGCAGCCGTCTTGTAGTCAATTATCTTATGCTGTCTAATGAACGCATCATATCCTTTGGATGATGAGGATGATGATCCTTTCCTGCTTTTAATTCATCCCAATTTCGTATGGCAGAGTCGTGCTAAATTTGTTAAGATATCAGTGTTCCAAAGCGCCATAGTCGGGTCGGTCTAATTGGATAACAGAGGGTCATATCAATGATTCGGCAATGTAAATTTGAAAAATAATATTAATTATACCGTATTTTATAACAAATATTAATAAAAAATGATGTATATATTTATGTATGTCTATGTATTTATAACTGTTGCATCTTCCTGTTGATGGAACACAATGGAATAAGATAACGTATCCAAAATATAGGTCAAAGACTTGTTCATATTTTCAATGGCAAAATTATAATCATTGAATAAATTTAGATCCATTACACCCTATGCATTTTCTCAATTTCATCCACCCATCTAAATATCGGTTCTAATAATTTTAACTCATATATCTATCATTCATCCCTGTCTATCTGTCCTAGATAAATCTTAGAAGGCGTTGATGATTTCCTAGGTCTACTTCCCTTTTATCTATCTAGCAATATGTCTGGTTCACTACCATCATATTAATATATTTTCTGTCCAATCATCCCATAATGATGACTTAATCTTTCTATATGGATCTTTGGCGCATAACTTTTTTTTTTTTTTTTTGAGAACAAGACCATAATTGGCACACAAGGAGTCATTCAAAGACTCAGATCCACAATCATCATTCGATCAAAAATTTATTCATTTCTATATCCATAAAATGCTAGCTCATTCTCTTGGCTGGAATTCATTTTGCGTTTGAAGCTCCAGCAAGCTGGCGTAAACGTTGAATTTCATACAACAATTTTTCTTGTCTTATTTGCATGTATATCTCGTTCTTTTATGATTTCATAACGTTTAGGTTTGTTTGCTTGGTATTATGAAGACATGGCAGAAATTCACGGCTTCTAAATCTGTATAAATGTACTGTAAGATTTATAGCGACATTTCCTAGAGCTCGCGAGACGTTGTCTCCGCTCCCGTACTATCTTGCATCTTTTGACAGCCACGTTTCCTTAGCGTATTCCGCAAAAACCCCTATTGGTATTTGCGCATTTTTATAAACCATTTTAGGAATAAATATTTCTATCGCACGTCCATCGGAAGCCTTACGAGAGCTGAGACTGCTTACATTTATAATTTCATTAGCTGGAATCTAATCTGCTTATGCAGTGGCTTGCGTGAAAGGTTCAACGGTTGCATTTTTGCCCATCGCCAAAGGATAAGTCCCTTATGGGTTTTCATTGTTTGTTTGGAGCTATTTTACAAGTTTTTGCAATCAGGATCAGCTTGCAGAATACAGAGAGGGATTTTCTTATCGCACCCGGGACATCACACAATGGGAACTTTCACAATCATAGTGCGCCTCATTTACAAAAGTGTCCAAAGCCCGTAACGTCAATGGGAATACTTGTTCAAAAACAACCCGGCATGACGATCAAAACTATTTTTAAAACATCAAATCAATTCCAAGATATATACTATATAACATAGTGAATTTATCCACACAGAGGGGTTAAGGAGGAAATAGATTAAACTGAACCACTTTGTCTCTCCTATCAATTTTTCTGGAAAAGAAATAGCACTCAATTTGCTGAGAGCATCCGGACCTTCATTTAATAAAAACAAGACTTGGATGAACTAATGTGAATTTTATTACTCCTTCATAAGACTGTTTCAATTAGATAGACTTATTGAGTTTAAGTGCATTTACAGTAGATTTTATTTAATATAACCTTTTTTATTTGAATACAAAAATTAAACTTATGACCTTCATGCATGAACATTATAGTGCCGAATAATTATGTACAAGACCAAGACTTTTTGCCTCGAAAAAAAAAAATTTTTACAAAAAACATATTATCATATACGATTTAGAATCTAAATGTTCTGAGAAGCAACTAAACGATTTTAGTCTAATATTATAGCAATTAGCTTAGATTGAGCATCTTAGAAGCATAGTATTTCATCCAATGAACCAAAATTGAAACAAAAAAGCAAATTTAAAGACGTAATTTAGCAGCATCTTATGTTCTATCAAGTTAAGAACCAATTTAATGTGTTAAAAAAGCATTAAATATACATGTAACATGTGTAAACTGAAAACCTAAAACCAGAAAAACTGTTTTTATTATTAATTCATATTGTTTCTAAAATAACCCTTTAAGGACCCCAATTGACAATACCCTAAAGAAAATACCCATTGTAGTTTATAAATTTAAAAAATCAGAAAGGGTCAGTCAAAAGACATTTTTTGCTCTTTATTTTTTAATACAATAGTTAAGAAATATATTTTTACATAAATCTGGTAGGAGCGATAGAAAATTATCTAAAAAAGATTTTCAATAAATTGAAAGTAAATCGATTAATTAAAACTTGAGATATAATGTCAACCGAGTTGAAAAAAGTAGTTTCGAGAAATACGTGTTCTAAGATTTATAAAATATTTATAACTCTCTAAATAATTGGAATTTTAGAAAATTCTTTAAAGAATATATTCTTAAGGATCCAAACTTTAATTGAAAAATATCTAGCCTAGAATACCTTTTAAAAACACATCCCATCTAAATAAGAATCGGACAACATAGTTTTTTTTTTGTTAAAAAATCCTATTAACTATGAAATATTTCCATACTTATATGCAATGCAGTGGTTCAAAAATGAAAGCGGTTATATTTGTATTAAAAATATTCGCAAAAATTTTATTTCATACAATAAAATTGATTTCAAAAATTTTCTTGAGAAATTTTGCGAATTTTGCGAAATTTTGCTCGCGAAATTTTGCGATTTTGCGAGCAAAAAGCTCTAATTGTAATTTTTACTCTTAATTTGTACAGTTGATTGTTCTGTTAAATAAATACAAAATCTGTGAAAGTATTATTTCTTTGAAGAGTTCTAAATATTTTGTAGGGAGTATACAAATGCGGCAGGGAAACTTCCTTATTTAAAACGCGCACCCTTAAGCAAAAATTACATCAAAAATAATAAAATGACACTTATTCAAAAACACAAAAATTAAGGTTTTTTATTATGCAGATTAAATAATAAAAAAATCATTAGGCATGGGAGTAGTGCCGGTTCGCCTTAGAAGCGTTACTCAGTTTCAGGGGACGTGTTTTAAATGAGGTGTTTACCTGTATATATTTCGTTTAATAAATTACATTATTATCATTACTATATATAGTTCTAATTATGATTGTTGAACCTTCAAAGAATCATTGATAATTTATTTGTCGACATGATATAATGCCTATATGATAACTCCAAAATTCTAGATATTTTTTGGAATTCTCTAAATATAAAATGTTCACAATGTCATCTAAATACGTCATTTTGGGTAAAATACATTAAATAAATTGTGCATTTTTCCTGCTCTATAAAAAGTTTGAAGATCCCCGTTTTAAAGGATACGCTTTCCTGGAGAATACATAGCAATGGGGTTTCATAGGCAAAAAAAAGTTGACGAAAAGATCAGCGTAATGAGGGCACGTCCTTGTATTTCATACACCTTTGTACGTTTTGTATATTTTTCTCTAGCTTTATGCATTCTCATCTTCCATAGAAAAAAATATTATTCAGCAGAGCTGCTAAAAAAAAACTATAGGTATATTTACGTCCATGTGTCGATTTAATATAAATCCGCAAGTATGTGGATCTTAAATTCCATCAATTTGTGATGGGGTTGTTTGTAGAGAATATATTTATCGGGGTGGCGTTGTATATAATTCAAACGAACAATCGATTTTTTCACTCTTGACCCGAGAAAGTTAGGGGGTAACTTACGCCCTCATACAGTGCTTGTGACAGTAAGTGCCCTTTCAGATGTGAAATCTGAAGATCCTTTTCCACCTTCTTTACACCATGCACTCGAGGGAATTCTCCAATTCGAACGACTAAAACAAGTCGGAAGGTTTCAATGGGTGAATTCGGGACTCGTCAAAGAGCGACGCATGGAGCCGGATTAGTTGGGTCCACTCGAACGACTGAAGTTCTGCGGGATTGTTTCAAATGCGAGCCTGTTTTTGTTGAACGTCTTCGGCTACATAAATAGATTTTAGCCGAATGGATGAATCAAAAGAGAGCTGCTGCTGACATGATAAGATGTACAATCAACGTGGCGAACAATGAAGCCTCAGAAATGTGCTCCACTTGCATCAACAACTGATGGCTCAATGTTCACATCGAAGATAACACCAGACATCTGCTTTATTTCAGTTCGGTCTGGTATACCCATTAAACTTGACTTTCCCATCGACTATGGTGTTATCTTCTGCTGCATTTCACATATGCATCCTTGTATGTAGGAATTTCGAATTTAATTCATGTGCATATGTCACACATGCCGCATGAAAGGCCCGAACAAAGGAGCAAAATTTAATTATTCTCAGAGTATTTGTTCGGGTCGTTTAAGCATGACCGCATTAATTCTGTATAGTAACTGTATTTAAATTGCAAATAATTGCATTTGGATGCTCTCAACTATACAAGATACAATGACAGCAAGTGCAATCAAAATCGCCAGTGATGTGCAAAAACTGAGACGTATTATCCAAACAATTATGCTGCATGAGATGCTAAAACTATTGAAGATAAAATTATAATGATATAGATATTGGCTGCAATAATATGAGATAATAACTTTAACACTGAAGAATAATTAAATGGAGCATTTGGGATTGTAGATATAAATATCGATGAAATGCTTGATAATAGCTAATGGATCATGGAAACATGAAAAATGTAAATTTAAAAAGTAACAGCATATGTACCTGCATGTACCTGTAGATAGTCCCTTAATTAAGCACTTGGGTTACAGGAGATGCGATTGGCAATGAAAAACCATGTTAAAATGGTTGGTAATGATCCCATGTAAAATTGCAAAAATCTACGTAAAATAAAAATCAAACGGAAAAAGATCTTGCTGCTTAAATTATGGCCCTAATTGAAATTATCTTAAAAATTGATGGTGCCACTTGCTGAATGTTTATCTGTTACAAGAACACCTTATTTTTATAATAGCATCGTGTTCTGTTTTAAATCCACCTCCTTGTTTTGTAACATTAAGTCTCAGGGTTATCTAGGTGTTAAGGGGGTCATCCAGAAAGTAAGATTACAATATTTATGTTACAAATATTTTTCAACGTAATTGCCATCGATATCGAGACATTTTTGTATGCTGGGTTTATAAATCTCTACCACCAGCTATTTTTGGATTATCTTTTGGATTCTGGGGTGTAATGACCACAAACATTTCATCCCTCATCACGATAAAATCCAGAAAAGCTAATACATTCGTACATTCAACCAGTTAACTGGATTATTCTTGATATTTATTACTGACTTTAAAAGGGAGTCATCAGCTGTGAAAATTCCCAATGCGCCAATTTGAAAGCAGCAGAAAGATGCCTTTTTGACTAGGTTTTTATTGCAATGAGTCTAAATATCCACCACCAAGGTTTAAGATAAATGTTTAGGTTCCCCAAAACTTTTTTGGTCTTCAATTGAAGGTTGATATTTCAACAACGATCTCTTCATGCCACGTAAAAGTAAAACCGTGTATTTCAAAGGATAAACAAATTCTTTAGCAATTTTTTGAGTCCCTTGAATTACGCAATGTGTCAAAAATTCCTTATGTCCCGAGACCTCAAAAAGTTTAGAATAAGTTGAACCCTAACCATTATTCTGCTTTTACTCCATGTTAAAATTCTATTAATAATATGCAAAAATGTTTTTATTTTAAAACTATATTATTGCCATTTGGACAATGTTTTGTGATCTTATTTTATCTTACAAATTTATTACCTGAGGAGATTTTTCTCTACAATCTAGATTTAAATTCTGACCATGTTAACATTTGATAAAGGGGATTATAATGTAAATATATTTAATATAATGAGATTAAATCATTAAAATGACAAGCAGAAAGCAGATTTTATCTTAAATAATCATGTCGTATCACATATACATTTTAGATATTTGACCAAATTAGTTATGGTTGTTAAAAACCCAGATTATCCACAAAAAATTATAATCTACGCTAATGTATTTTATATCAAAATTTTATCATTAGTTGGAAATTGAATTGCATTGATTCCCTATTTCAAAGCGCTGGAATTAAATTAAGTTTTGTTTGTTGGAATCGATATTTCAGGATGCCAATTCGCGAGGCGGGAATCGAAACCGACTTAAAATCAGGTCACGAACTTCTTAAGAATTGTTTACCCATTTCTAATGAAATTTATAACTTTAATGTAAGTGTCTCCCTGTGGAGTCTATTGCCTTTGAACTTACGGCCCTGTGTATAATTATTATTTATTTGTATGGTCATATACAATAGACATAGATACGAATTTCGTGGTAATTGGATGGCCTAATTAAAATTTGGACTTAAAATACAGCATCCCTTTCGCCTGTTAATTCTTCGGCGTAAATGCGTCTTCTCTCGTCATATCTTTGACTGTTCATCCGTAGCCTCGTTCCGGCTCTTAAGATTGTATCAAATGAGATAAAACTCCATTTTAAGGTGCTTAATGAGAATTTTCATCCCAGCCATTGTTTACTGTTTACCTGTCATCCCGCTAAGTGTCATAATTGCATTTGTTCATAGAGAGATGAGCGAGGGCTTTAAAAGTTCCAGTTACTCACACTTCCAAAGTAACTCACTAAAAAAATAATTAATTGTTCAATTAAAATTGATGAACTTATCTCACGTATAATGATATAATTTCACAGCAACGGCGTAAAAACACGACTTAATATTCCTTTATGAGAAATCAAATTAACGTAATGAACGTTGGGGCTTATTGTGATAATGCAATAGAAGGCATCCGACGAAGATGAAGACAAAAACATGATTTCTTTAACGTTTGGTCATTGACTTTTTGTCGACTTTCAGACAAATTTAATGCCATAGTAACACAATGATTATGTTGGCGATGAATTTTGATCAAATGATCAAAATATCAATATGATCGAATTCTGTTCATAAATATAAGTTGTAATAGTCGAATGATATCAGCTCATGAGGATCTATATTGATAGGATGACGTATTTCGATCCATACTATTCAAATTTCATATTTTTGGATTTATTTACATTATATTCCAGCACGATATAAAAATGTGTTATCGTATTAAATTTAATTCTTCTGGTCCAATTACTTCCCAGATTGTGACTTGTATGGGGTGTAATTTGATAGAGGAAAGGTCCCCTAGGGGCTTAATACAACCTGAAAATATTATTTTTTGCATATATTATAGCCTTCAAAGCCCTATAAATAAATCCAGCGCTTGCCCGTATATTTTTCCGAATTGTAAAATGATATTAAATATATAATATTTTAAGGCATGGTACGATTTTCATCGCTCGTTTTTGTTGTATTCGGGCAAGGCATGCAGTATCCATCCTACCCCATAAAACCCATCCTATTCGCTTTGCCGATGAGTTGTAAATGTGCTTCATAGTATTTGCTTCATTTTTGCCGTAGATATGACTCAATTATGGATTTTAATGCATCGTTATCAAAATTCTAAGATTCTCCCTTAAGCGTCTATTGCCTGATTAAATTTTTTGGAACTTTTAGGTACACTAGCGACATAGGGACCCTCCTCTGACTCGAGTTATATATTGATGATTCAAATAGGTTGTATAAAGCCCCGGGGATACATTTTCTTATCTGCAAAAATATTTTTTAACAATAGTTCTATATAAAAATAACTTGTATTTGGAAATAAACTGAAGTCGAACATAAGATCTCAAAATACACGTATACACTTTAGTCCCCCTAATAATAATGATTTTAATAATTATTTCGAAAAAAATTATTCTATTACAAAAATTTGCTCTCTTTAAACGCACTCTATTCAATTAAGCTGGAAAAGTTTACGCCAAACTAAAAAACATCATATTTTTGTACGTATGCAGGAAGGACAGAATTTATCCGACACCCATGCTTCATGATATGGTTTGACATAAATGGGCCATTGATTTATTTCGCTGGATTTATGCGAAATTCAGTCGCATATTTCAAATTGAATTTATAAACCCTCTGTTTATAAATCAAATTGGACGCGGAGTTTTCTACCCTCAAATAGGCGAAATCGATTGACGGGGCTCAAAGATTTGTGCATGTTTAATTTTGATTCAAATCATGAACGTTTTGATTGTTTGAGTGGCACTGTTGTATCGAAACTGATTTATTGGCATGAATGTTGAGTCATGGTACTCCAAATTGTAAAATGACAACAATTTCATTAGAGGGTTATTAGATAATGCATTTGCCACGTAATGCTTAGATAAAGGGTAGACATCCAATATCATTTCTAAATTACAAGAGCTGTTATTTTTTATTGGGGACTAAGTATCCCACATCGGCAAAACCATGCCACACGCAACTACCATACACTAATTGAATTATTCATGATATCTGCCCCCATGGATTCCCCATTTGTACGCTTTCGGTATTACCACACATTTTGATGGTATTATATTTTAATTTAACACTTTCGTAATAGGGGTGTCTCTGCCTGAACTACTCATAATATGCTTAATTTTAGCCCATATGGGAAGTGCCTAATGTGGGAAGAATGCTTGGATTTGTTTGCCAAAGCAGAACAGCATACATTCTAATTAAATAGTTTCAAATATTAATGCTGAAGCTGGGATTTGAACAGCATGAATGTTAATATATGCTCAAATTTATGTTATACATGTTGTATTATGGAAGAACTAGACAAATACCCTAATTGAAAAGTTAGCATTATGTCTTTATCAACTCGGTGAAATTCAATGATTAGCATAAATCTAGCCAAATCGATTCCATTAAATCTTCATATAATTAAAACCATTACAAAATGATATGTTTAGTTTGAATTTTTACATAATCATTGTTTATTATAGAAATGGTGATATATGGTGGTAACAAAATAAATACATTAGTCATTACAGGTGGAACCATCAGCAGAAAAATGAGGGTGATTCACAAACTAATTGATGCAATTTAGCAATTCTGTCTAGACGATAATTTTAAATTGTATCATCAACCCAATAACAACACCAATGCTGGATGAGGGTCTCTCCTTGACCCTTTCTGACGTGTTTACCATCCTGAGTTACTTCGCTCCAAGTAACGTCTTAAAATATATCGTTTTTATCTTCTGCGTTAACTGCCTCGGTAGAGTCCCTCGGAAACCATAATAAAACCGTTCTTGTCCATCTTATGTATTTTATGTGTGATCAACACCGTCTTTAATTCCGTTTCGAGCATCTTTATTAAGCAATTTAATAAAAATATTTTATTTTTAAAAATATTTTTGCTTCTGCATAAAGCATTTAATTATTAACCCTCTACGATAAACTTTTTTTCAAAATTTAAAATAGCAAAATCAGCAATAAGTAACGAAATAAAGGTTTTTTTGTTCGGAGGAACTGCGAAAAAAAATTGAAGATTTACAGGAGACTAAGACTTTGAAAAGACCGGACCGCCCAAAATCTATTACGGATACTTAATGGATTATATTAAATTATCGTCTAAAATAAAACATTATTTTACTGCTCTTCAATAGGTTGCAAAATTGAATGAAATCAGATCATCGAATACATAGATCCCCAAACTTTTTTGGCCCGTTGACCGTCAGCCGTTTTATTTTGGATAAATCACTTGCTCTTTTACATTTATATCTACTTTAATTTTGTTTTTTTATTTATTGTAATTTAGTAATAGTAATATTCCAACCATGAAATCTACATGTTGCGAAAAAGTAAAATCGTGTACACTCAACCCTATTTTTGTGCGATTTCGAAGTTATGCGGTTTTTTTAAAGCATAAAGAGTACGTATCGAGATATTTTGGATAAAATAGGATATAAATCACCAACACTAACCGAAATTTGGAAAAAAAAAATAATTTGGAACTGTGTAAATCATATTATTGGATCTGCTATCGCTGAATCCTCCTTTTATTCTGGTTTAGATTTTTGAAAAAAAAAATCATTTTTTTGTATTTTTCCAATGTTTCCACTTAAAAATACATTCTCTAAAGGAATTTTTAAAATTCCAACTACTTACGGAGTTATAGTTATTTTAGTGATGCGGCAACTTGGCCGGTCCTACCACAATACAATCTTTTAACGCGTTTTCATCGAAACGCGTTATTGATAAAATAATATTATTAAAAAAATAAAATATTTTTTCAACACGGTTGACATATCTCAAGCTATTATTCCTACCAGATTTATGTCAAAATTTATTTTTTAACTCTTAAAAAAATTGACAAAATAAGGCCAAAAAATGACTTGACTGAATTTTTTCTCAAACAATCGCCATTCTGTGATTTATTTTATTTGAGTTAGGGACCAAATTGACATCTTTACTAATTATGAATTTTATTTTTGGAAAGAGAAAATCTACACAGAAAAATGATGACATTGGCACTGAGTATACTATCTTATTCTTAAATTTTTACTAATGATGCAAAACGTCCTTTAAATGTTACTAAAATTTTTAATTTTCCTGTTTTTTTTAATGCGAATTTGGATATATTTTATATACCTGTTTCAAAGTTATTCGGTTTTTAAAAACTATGGAACGCACCTTCACTTTTTCTATGTTAGTCATAGCTTTTTTTGTGCTGTTTCTTTTTGTGCGTTTTTCCACAGAACGCATCTACCGCACAAAAAAAGATTTTAGTATATTTCAAAGGAAAAACATATTCATTAGTAATTTCTTGAATCCCTTGAATTACACGGTGGGTCTAAAACTTTTTGAGACTCGACGGTGACGACCTTCCTAAATGGGATCTATTCTCACGCACTCTCATTTTCTCCTCTCCCTGACATACACCCCTTTTTAGGTCAAAATCTACCACTGAGGGTCGATATTGACCACTTTGGGAATACACATACATGCCTCCTTCCTTCAATTGCCCAGGATCAGACGTGTGGCGTCTAATTCTACCTGTCTATCCCAGCGTAGACGAAGTCTTCTGATAAATCTATCGCCACTTGATCTTGAATCCAAAATGACACAAGAGATTCTGTGAGTGTTATCCGTGATACATGACCTGCCCAATGTAAACGTCGGGTTCAGATGAATCTTGCGGTTGATGCTTCGTCGTACATGTCCATGACCTCTCGATTAGACTTCAGGACTTCGGAGCCTGAGATTTAGTTCCGGAGAGGACCATAATACCTTGGAAATGACTAATCTAATGTATCAATGTCTTTAATACAAAGTCACTTGACTTCAAATGGACTTTATGGACGTGTAACGATAAATTTAAAATATGCACAACTACGGATAAAATCTTATTCTACTATTTTACTGGCAAAATTTCCTTCAAACCTGCGAGAATTCAACGTCCATGAAGTTATTTTTCTGGCATGGCAAAGATCAGCTACGCTTGCTGGGAATAAAGGTCGCAACCCCGACCCTTCAGTGTTTTTTCACTGCGTGCTCGTGTCATACATCTCCCTAATTCAAGGGAGCCGCCATTCATCCCACAATCAGACCACGTGACTCCCTACGAAATGCGACTGTGGCGCATTAATATCAATGGGTCAATTTCACCCTACCTAATATATTTTAAAAAATAATGATGTTTGCATATATGGAGCGTTCCCACGGAATCTCAAATGACAGCATTTTAATACTATATTTATTACCAATTCACACGACCGTTATAGAATCATTGAGATGACCCACATACGTCTCTTTCTCTGGCGTAATTATTGCGGTCTTTTCGAATGTGACTGACCTCTCACGGCGATCATGCGACAATCATGACTAATTGTCGAGAGTGCTTCGAAGCCCTCTTCTTGCTTCGTGAACTTTCACAATCAGAATTTCTGCACGTGTCGATTGTCGTCAGCAACACGTGTTCCATACACCCACCACCCTTGAAAAAACTTCGATATCGGCCCCGGGTGCACGCAATTCCAGCTGTAATTTGACCCTTTGGCTGATAGCGTGGGTCATTATTGCGGCCCATGCTACCAAAGCATACATTTGGACAAAGTAATGGCGTGCAAGAGAATGTATTTTCGTGTAGTTTCGGCGTAGTCTCAGTAAATAGAAGCCATTAATCCTGTAAGTAGATGTTGGAATATTTTATAACACGGACTGTATCTCAAAGTGGGTGAGCAGACCGCCCGTTGGGCTGAAAAACAACGTTGAGAACCATTGTGAATTGCTCTTAAATCATTTCTTATCAAGATTGCATTTGTAATTGCATCAAAAGTGCTAATTAATTAGCGTTCATTTTATTTTTATCATTTTGAGAATCAACACAATATGTTTTCATTTAATTTTATGCTTAACAAGCAAATGATGGAGAGCGACTGTTCTAAGGAAACGCTCCATATAGATAAATGGAAATTCTGTTTTATCGGCATTTCGTCAGAGCTTTCATAAATCACTCATAGATGTCGCAATTAAAACTATTTTTTTTATTTTCTTAAAAAAAAGTTAAATAGTCTCAGTTTTATAAATTAAAATTTAAAATTAAAAATAAATGAAAACAATATTTTTTTTAATTTAAAATAAAATTAGATCTTAAACATTGGTCTGGTTTTTTGCGGATGTACGCGTCGTTAGCGTCCAAAATGGCGCTTAATAAAATGAAAATTAAAACGAAATGAAGAACATTTTAATATAAAAGTGACAAAATATAAAGAGCGTCCTAAGTAGCGTTGATGGGCTCGGCCCAAAAAAACCTCCCCGCAAAAAGATTGCGATCTTTAATTACAAAGATGCTCAAAAATTGCCCCGTAATAAATCATGAATGCGGCCCTTTATTTTAATTTGCATGTTTGAGATTAAAAATGCGGAACGCAGAAATTTAATTTCGAAATGAACTTTCAAATGAGGCAGAATTTTCACTTTCAAAGTTTATAAACATTTTTCTTCCCGGGGCCCCGAGATAAGGGCGCATGCAGGGCGCAGCGTCCGACCGATATTAATAAAGCGTGTAATTATGGCGATTTCGGGATTTTATTATCAACATTTTACATAAAATTCTTAATGAAAGTTTCATTCATTAATACTCGGATGCTTTCATTGAAGACAATACGATCTTCCAGAGACGTTAATGGCTTTTAAAGCCCCCAAACATAATCAATTATATGAAGTTTCTTCATCAGCGTTTATTTTCACGGAGGCTTTGTCAAAATATATTTTAAAAGATGTAATTCAAATCATTGATATCAAAGCACATTGTTCATACGAAATACATACGAAAATCCGTTCATAGACGAAGGTCATGTTCTGTGTACGTATTCGAGCATAGCGTCTGATCGCGAGGCGCTCTTTCAATTTGCCAGTGGTCCGAAATTCGGACCGGTTGGATATGGAAATATTATACATATATTAACACTATAACTACACAACTTTATTGTCGAGAATTAAAATTTTGCATCAAAAATTAAAAGAGAAACGTGCATATTTATTGGGAGAAGTATTGAATAATGAAGGGAATTATGTTTTATAATGTTTTGTATAAAATTTCTGTTACTAATTCTTTTTTTACGTTTTTAACTAAATTTTCGAATACTTTTGGGTCCTTCTAATATTTTGATGGCTTGAATAATTTTAATACAAAAAAATCTCTATCAAAATTGTAAACGAAATACATAAATACTATTACCATAAATTTATATATTTAAATGATATTCCTGCCCTTGAGTAGATAAATTCGTTCGCGACCGTTTCACAAAAAATGTTCCGCATTGAATGGGTTAAAAAGTACTATGTTTGTGTTTAAAGTTCAATAGCTCTTTGTCGGTCAATTACAATACAAGAACAATACTTATGATTAACACGTTTTATGAATGTTTTAATATGGAAGACACGAGAAGAACAAACAGGAAGCCGAGAGCTTACATCGTAAAAGGAATGATACCATTGAATTCAATGACGGCCGTTGCATTTACAGTAAATTCGGGAAGACAAAAATATATTTACAAGGTGCGTGTCATCAATATTAATTTCAAACAGAAATCCTTTAAAAATGTATTAAATCTAAGCATATTGTTGCAATATTGTCACCCTTGGGCGGTTTATATGGCTCAAATTATGATGACCCGAGCAATTTTTTTATTTTTGCATGGCCACTCGCTGCTCCAAATCATTGCTGAATGACATGATATTTTCATGTCTTGTAGATCTTCGGACTATGAACCAAATGATCGATCTGATGATGCATCCAAATAAATGTGTGTGTGCAAAATTATTTCCTCCCCAAATATTTGGAAGCCCTTTGCGTGCAAATGTATCAATATCTTTGTTATTTTTTCGCGCAAATATCGTGAGGAGATGCTGTTCATTTAAGATTTTCATTGTTTCGAATAAGAAAGCTTCTTATGGCTTACAAATAATATATATTTAACCGACGCTTGATTAAAAATGAGAGTAGATTTATACCTACAACGGATAACACTTGAACTGGTGGATCCAATATGATTCAATTTGATTAATTGCTAAAGCTACGTCAATAAGGATTCCTTTCTGCAAATAGTTTATTTTTACTCACTTACATCAATATTATTTCTGTGGATTACATGCATTTTCTTAAGGTGAAAGGGCAGATACGGCATTGTACGTTGTGTTTAGCAGACCGAGTATAATCGAATTTTCCGCGTTCAGCAAATAATTCAATATCATCATACTCTACTCCCTATTCCTAGGGGATCAACGTTTCTGTAATGCTAAGAATTAACTATAATTTTCAATATATTTCTAGATGTTTTTGTACATTTTCCCAATCGAAGATGATCGATCATTCGCTTAAAAATTCATTCCTAATTCATAAAGCATTTTAATGACATGGCTTTATGAAAGCATTTGGAATGATATATAACAGTACTTCTGCATGCTATCCTCAATGAGAAAAACAAATAGTAGAGAATTAGGGAGCTAGATCCAAGCAAGCTTTGAATTTTGCCACACAATACGACCAACAAATGTGGGGACTCCAGATCTTACGCCGAAAGCTAGACTTACAAGTTAAATAGAGCCCGTAAGCCATTTACTTAATGAATTGATACAGGTATCATATGGAGAAATTTTCCACGTGTGTACGCATACAAATGCGATGAAAAATGAAGGCGAAAATTTAAAATAATCGTTATGTCCGGATATAGAGCGAAAGAAGTCGAGGGTTAAAGAGAAGTCTCTGGCTCATATCCGGCTTTATATGTGCTTCCTCATTCTTGACTGATCTTTCAGCTCCGGTTGAAAGGCTTTCACGGTTGACATTTGCTTTGGGATTTTTCGACGTTATTCACGAGTTGTCCACGGTGACATTTAGCCCCCCTTTATACCATATTCATTTGAATACACATTCCATATATATTCAGTGATAAAACTATTGTATCGTATATTATATCCACATACAGCCTAGACAATTTATTTCGTTTGCTTTAAGCATACACTCCTGGAAAATGATACATATCGAAACTTTTAGCATTTGGAGATATTTTTATAAATGGTTATTTATTTAACATTATAAATCATCAGTTAAATACTATCCTAAAAAGACAGTTATAGGTTAATATATATGTTAGTACATGGATAATGATGGAGAATTTTTTCTGAATAAATTTATTTAATAACTTCACCTTTAAAATGGATAAACCAACATTAAAAGCCCCATTCTAGTAAAAATGAACAATGAAAATAACTACATAGTATTTCAATAAGAACGCTCAAAATTTGTTAGGTTATAACGTCCATATTGTTAAAGCAATATATATTAAATTTATTTAGTTGTATATGGCAAATTATTATGAAAGATCATTGCGTTGAAAAATATGTGTAAATGACCAAATTTTATTTTCAAAATCAATGTGCTTTTGCCCCATTTTTGGATGAACAGATGTGTAAAAGAGCAAAATTATCAAACTTAGGACAATATCAATCTACGCAAGATATGCTAATATCAAATGCATCCCAAAAAAATACAGTTTGGTGCCGATTTTGGTCTGGCGGAATCATTGGTCCGTACTTGTTCCAAAACGTTAACCGTAAACGCCAAGCGTTAACGATTGATGTTAAGCAACTTTTTGTGTCCTAAACAGGATGATATGAATACCGATAACATGTGGTTCTGACAGGACGGTTCTACGTGCCACACAGCGCATGCCACGATGTCCATTCTGCACGAGCGATTTGAGGGCACGGTTATTACGTGCAGCAACATAAACAGTTAATGCCATTAAATTTAACATAATGAACGCCATCATAAAATAAAAAAAAAGATGTTTGATTTACATTTAAAAATAGAGTGACCCCGGGGGTAAGGAATCTCATCCCGAGTGCTATGCTCAAATGCTAGTTCAAATTGATGATCGCTTGACCCTCCATTTTCGTATAGCACCATCAATGTGACTGATAAAATTCTTTTCTGCTGAGACACGGAATAAAACTCACAAAATTCCCGATTTCCCGACAAATTATTTATTTCCGTCGCTGCAGATGAATACTTATATACTATAATACTTTGATGTGATTCGTAATTATGTTACGGAGGAACACAAAAATTCTGAACTTCGTATCTATTATATTTCATATCGATATTCCCATTATTAGAGTCGAGGTGTAGTAAATACATCACCGGTAGGGAAAAGTTAATGTAACAATTTGAAAACATATATGTACTATATATATATATATGTATACATAGATTAGACTAGGCGTCGCTTAAGCTCGCCAATTAATAGTTACGCCACTGTTTCCAAGCATCCAAATTTCGGCTGGAAAGTCTGATTTAGTGGCCTTCATCTTGTTGGTGAGGTGTTCGATTTCTGTTAAATAAAAATTTCAATCCCGAATTTTTCGGGATTACGTTTACTTATCCCGGGATTCATGGCAACCTAAAACTGTCCGGGATCCCGGGATTGAATTCCCTACCCGGGGGGCAATCAGTCCCATTTAGCTGCATCTAGAACTCTTTTTAGTATTTCAATTACTTTTTACACCATCTGCTTAAATATTAACAGACATGAAAAAATAATATAACGAAGAACTTAGAATATGCATTTCATTCTGAGACACCCTGATATTGAATATGTATCAATTTAAAAAGCCTCAAGGCGATATAAACAAATGATTCTGATAATAAATGACAATTTATTTGTATTCCAAGAAGATACATTGTTACGATCGAGTGTATGCTAGTGGATGTTTGGGTGAAAATAATAATTTGGACGTGCTTGTACGCTTCAGTTGATACGTCCGATTGCGTTACTCGTTGGTGCGTAAAGCGCTCCCTATCGAGTGACAATTTTGCTTATATTTTACGACAATCATCACTTCTTCGAAAGGGTCTGTTAACATTTTGGGCAATCGAAATCTAATATATAAAAATAAGTTGCGTTTCCCGTCTAATGCTCGGGCGAAATGGGTTGATATGCGCGTTCATCGGATTGAGACAAAACTTGGTCCACTTATTGCCAAGGGATCAGGGGGTGACATAGGCATAGTACAATTAACTTACAGTAGATTTTTAATTCAAAACTTAATGTGTGAAAGTTGTTGATTCTGACGTGTTTGAGATTATGCGTTGCTAAGGCTATAGGTATATAGTACCTACAAGTTGCAGTAGGAGGCGTCGTGTCGTCGTCACATACAACGCATACGTCAAACGTCAATGTCATTTGCAGGTTATCCATCGGCGTGAGTCAATTATATCCAAATTATTTATCGCAAGCACTTTTAAAATGCTTCATTTCATTCATCGCTTATTCACGTACGTAACAACCGAAAAAGTACGTTTGAGTGCTATCCGATAAAAAATCAGACGACCAACGTGCAACGAGAATCGAAAGTACATGTTGATTTGAATATTGCTGCATTTCAATATGATATTCATTACGATTACAGATTGCATCCCAGTGTAAAATGGATAAAGGTTAAATCCTGTTAACGAGGGGCAAATTTATTGGTAAATTGAAAACGCCTTCATTTCGACACAATGAAAACAAACAAACCTAACCTAACCAGATTTGAATTTAAATTTAATTTAAAAAATAAAAAACAAGAATCAAATGAATAATTATTTTATTTAATAACAATATGTTGACGATTGATTTGATTTGATCAGAGCTTGATTTTCAATCAAGCTCTGATCGAAATCGAAGACATTTGCTTAACCATCAACATCAAAGAATTCATTCAACAAGAATTCGTTCTGCACTTGAACAGCAGTACAATGCTAATGATTTGGATGCATTTGTCGAAGCAAACGAACAACTTTTGCTTGCGGAACAAAAATTGACCTACGATACAATTACAAATGATCTGTTCTTCCTTGATGCGCCTGGCGGTACTGGAAAAACGTATCTCATCACTTTACTATTGGCTCACATTCGATCTCAAAATAGAATTGCTTTAGCTCTTGCTTCATTAGGTATTGCGGCAACATTATTAGATGGTGGACGAACAGCGCATTCGGTATTCAAATTGCCATTAGATATGCATTTATTGGAAGCTCTGACATGTAACATTCCTAAAGTTTCTGACATAGCTAAAGTTTTGAAAATTTGCAAGGGGATTATCTGGGACGAATGCAATGCTTGATCGAACTCTTAAAGACTTACGATCAAATGCAAAACCGTTTGGTGGCGCTCTAATTTTATTATGTGGCGACTTTCGACAACCTCTTCCAGTGATGCTTTCATCGACACCAGCTGATTCTTGCCTCAAAGCATTGCATCTTTGGAGAGACGTGCGAAAACTGACATTAAAGACAAATATGCGCGTACATTTGTAGCGTGATGCGTCGGCAGCCACATTTTTAAAACGACTATTGAACATTGGTGAAGGAAAAGTGCATGTTGATGCTACCAAGTTTATTTCATTTCCATCGAACTTTTGCGTTGTTGTGCCATCCATCGATTTACTCATTCAGAAAGTTTTTCCGCAGATTTTTAGTAATTATAAAAATCATTATTGGCTTTGCGAACATGCTATTTTGGCAGCAGAAAACACCGACGTCAATACAATCAACCACACAATACAATAACAAATTGCAAACGATTCTGTTACCTACAAATCGATTGATAGCGCCATGAATGCAGACCAAGTTACTAACTATCCAATCGAGTTTTTAAATTCGTCAGATCTTCCTGATGTGCCACCTTACAAATTGGAACAAGACTCACTATGAAGAAATTGATGCCGAATATCATCGAAACAACTATATATTCTTAATGGAAAGTCGAAAGGAGAAGATGTGCTCATTCCCACCGACGTGCAATTTGATAAGAGACGACTGCAGCTCCCCGTTGGACTTGCATTCTCAATGACCATCAACAAGGCACTTCAAGTGTGCGGAAGAATCTAGAAAATCCACGTTGGACAGCCGAGAAATTTATTTGTATTTGTTAAAGACGGAAAAGCCAAAACTATTCTCTACCCTAAAGCACTAGCAGAACAATTAAGTAAGCAAAATGTATGCTTTTAATATTTTTTTCTTTATATATCATTCAATATCAATAAATGTATTAATTGTCGGAAAAAATATCATTATTTATATCATTGCTAATTAAACAAGATAACTCTTTCAAATTTCAAATGGTATTTTTAGAACTATTTCTTCTGTGGCAGCAACGCGCCGGGTACCAGCTAGTCTAATATATAAAAATAAGTTGCGTTTCCCGTCTAATGCTCGGGCGAAATGGGTTGATATGCGCGTTCATCGGATTGAGACAAAACTTGGTCCACTTATTGCCAAGGGATCAGGGGGTGACATAGGCATAGTACAATTAACTTACAGTAGATTTTTAATTCAAAACTTAATGTGTGAAAGTTGTTGATTCTGACGTGTTTGAGATTATGCGTTGCTAAGGCTATAGGTATATAGTACCTACAAGTTGCAGTAGGAGGCGTCGTGTCGTCGTCACATACAACACATACGTCAAACGTCAATGTCATTTGCAGGTTAACCATCGGCGTGAGTCAATTATATCCAAATTATTTATCGCAAGCACTTTTAAAATGCTTCATTTCATTCATCGCTTATTCACGTACGTAACAATCGAAAAAATACGTTCGAGTGTTATCCGATCAAAATCAGACGACCAACGTGCAACGAGAATCGAAAGTACATGTTGATTTGAATATTGCTGCATTTCAATATGATATTCATTACGATTACAGTTTGCATCCCAGTGTAAAATGGATAAAGGTTAAATCCTGTTAACGGGGGACAAATTTATTGGTAAATTGAAAACGCCTTCATTTCGACACAATGAAAACAAACAAACCTAACCTAACCAGATTTGAATTTAAATTTAATTTGAAAAATAAAAACAAGAAACAAATGAATAATTCTTTTATTTAATAACAATATGTTGACGTTGAAATCAACAATATATGGATCTTCTTTTTCATCGAAAACATTCAAAGCTCATACCAACGTCGGATATTGTCGTGCAAATTGTACATGCAAATAGGCAGTGATATGGCAGTAGTCAGTATTGAAAGACTTGATGCGCGCAACGATCGAGTTCAAACTCAATTTCAAACAGGTAGATATATCAGCAGTGACGAGGCTCTTTGGCCTATTTTGAGCTTCCTAATTCACAGAAGCAATCCGAATGTTGTTCATCTCAGTGTTCATCTCGAAAATGGACAAAGGCAGACACTGCAAGAAATGTTGCTGCTGAACCAACACTTGCGCTGTGTGAAGAAGATGTATTTGCAGAGACATTATGGTACGCACAAGTTCCTAACTATTTTACATGAAATACTACATCCGAGAATTTTCAACGACGTAAGCAAGGGATGCGTGATGAAGGCTATCGAAATCTGTATTCATCTGATGCATTGGGCCCTATTTACACATTACATCCAAATAAAGCCGAGTGTTACTATTTAAGAATGCTTTTGGTTAATGTCAAATGTCATACTTCATTGAGAAAGGTCGAACGGAAATTAGAACATTACTCGCCATCATTTTAACCACATGTCCGTCACCCAACCCGAAAGATTTGTGGTAAAAATTCAGAGAGGATTTGAGCGAAGACATTTTACACACCGTTAGCAATGACAATTCAATTGAGTTTTCGGACAATATTTTCAATCAAACTCTGATCGAAATCGAAGACATTTGCTTAACCATCAATATCAAAGAATTCATTCAACAAGAATTCGTTCTGCACTTGAACAGCAGTACGATGCTAATGATTTGGATGCATTTGTCGAAGCAAACGAACAACTTTTGCATGCGGAACAAAAATTGACCTAGGATACAATTACAAATGATCTGTTCTTCCTTGATGCGCCTGGCGGTACTGGAAAAACGTATCTCATCACTTTACTATTGGCTCACATTCGATCTCAAAATAGAATTGCTTTAGCTCTTGCTTCATTAGGTATTGCGGCAACATTATTAGATGGTGGACGAACAGCGCATTCGGCATTCAAATTGCCATTAAATATGCATTTATTGGAAGCTCTGACATGTAACATTCCTAAAGTTTCTGACATAGCTAAAGTTTTGAAAATTTGCAAGGGGATTATCTGGGACGAATGCAATGCTTGATCGAACTCTTAAAGACTTACGATCAAATGCAAAACCGTTTGGTGGCGCTCTAATTTTATTATGTGGCGTCTTTCGACAACCTCTTCCAGTGATGCTTTCATCGTCACCAGCTGATTCTTGCCTCAAAGCATCGCATCTTTAGAGAGACGTGCGAAAACTAACATTAAAGACAAATATGCGTGTACATTTGTAGCGTGATGCGTCGGCAGCCACATTTTTAAAACGACTATTGAACATTGGTGAAGGAAAAGTGCATGTTGATGCTACCAAGTTTATTTCATCTCCATCGAACTTTTGCGTTGTTGTGCCATCCATCGATTTACTCATTCAGAAAGTTTTTCAGCAGATTTTTAATAATTATAAAAGTCATTATTGGCTTTGTGAACATGCTATTTTGGCAACAGAAAACACCGACGTCAATAAAATCAACCACACAATACAATAAAAAATTGCAAGCGATTCTGTTACCTACAAATCGATTGACAGCGCCATGAATGCAGACTAAGTTGTTAACTATCCAATCGAGTTTTTAAATTCGTCGGATCTTCCTGGTGTGCCACCGTACAAATTGGAACATGACTCACTATCATCATCGAGACAACTATATATTCTTAATGGAAAGTCGAAAGTAGAATATATGCTCATTCCCACCGACGTGCCATTTGATAAGAGACGACTGCAGCTCCCCGTTGGACTTGCATTCTCAATGACCATCAACAAGGCACTTCAAGTGTGCGGAAGAATCTAGAAAATCCACGTTGGACAGCCGAAAAATTTATTTGTATTTGTTAAAGACGGAAAAACCAAAACTATTCTCTACCCTAAAGCACTTAGCAGAATAATTAAGTAAGCAAAATGTATGCTTTTTATATATTTTTTCTTTATATATCATTCAATATCAATAAATGTATTCATTGTGGGAAAAAATGTCATTATTTATATCATTGCTAATTAAACAAGATAACTCTTTCAAATTTCAAATGGTATTTTTAGAACTATTTCTTCTGTGGCAGCAACGCGCCGGGTACCAGCTAGTAGTTTATAAATTCGACCTCATAATATCGAACTAATTGCGACAATTATCGATGTTGATTTATCTCCATGCCAAGATAAATACACTCTGAATGTTTCTCCATGTGTCTGCCATGTATAAATATGCAATGCAATGTGGCGTTTGTATATTTTTGCAGTGTAACTTGGAAATTTCAACCACAAACCGACTACAAAACGATCAAACACATGTCATTATTTATTTTATAAATATATATGGTCCTTCAATAAGGATGCTTGATTTTAAAAGTAAATAAAACAGGCTGTGTATGAGATATCGATTTGATAATGTCAATTTCGTTTTAAACGAAATATGGACTGATGATTCCACCGGATCAAAATTCGCATCAAACAGTGACTTTCTCGGGATGCATTTGATACTGATGTATCTCATATGAATTGGTATGGTCCCAAATTGGACAATTTTGCTTGTTCACATTCACCTAAAAATGGACCTTGTCGCTAACAAATTTCAAGTGTCCCAATTGTAAGACTTTGATTTTTTTTAATACATTAGGGCAATTTGTTTATCCAATAATTCGATGAAGCATTTTGAGGACTTGAGCGAATTTAGTTTGTTTGGGGTCGTTCGTCTGATTTACCATCGTTTGCAATTTCAGTCGGCTGATTGTTTAATTTCATCGTATTTATGCTCATAAATCAAACGATTGCAAATTCTGTCTTCGTCTTCAAGCATTTACATGCAAAAACTAGTCGAATATATTCGCATTTATACGAGCGAAAGCTAATGAAGCTCGAATTTTGATAGTAAAACAGAATTAAGATAAACGTTCGTATCAGGCTATAGACGAGAAATAATAGAGACGCATCCTGAATAAGAGCGAGATTCATTATTATGTAGAATCATAACTCGAATAACGATATTCCAGGATCGCTCCGATACGGCGTTTCGCTTTCTGTCGAACTCGCCGAAATCCCGGGGTGAAATTCAATCGGCAATTTCGGCGATGTTAAGCTGAAAAATTAATTTCGAGGGTTTTAAAGATAAGGCGCTGGCTTCCAGGAGTCATATTTATGAGCGACTGGAAGCAGAACGTAGTTCAAAATCTGCGGCGGAAGAAGACCTCACGTATCTTCCTTATTTTTGTTATTTTATTTTTTTCGGGACGGGTGACAGTATGAATATTTTGCCATATTATGGTTGCGAAAAAAATGTCTTCCAGCCCGGCATAATCCGAATAAGAAAAGCTTTTAAATCTCTAATGGAGACTGTTTCCACAACGTGAGCACCCTCAGCCTCCGATGATTGATC
The DNA here is from genome assembly GCA_008973525.1 of Stenopsyche tienmushanensis. Lineage (NCBI taxonomy): Eukaryota > Metazoa > Arthropoda > Insecta > Trichoptera > Stenopsychidae > Stenopsyche > Stenopsyche tienmushanensis. The sequence goes on along the minus strand of WACJ01000037.1, from coordinate 648,753 downwards.
GCTCAGACTTAACGTATTTTGCAGACTTTTTAATATGACCATTCATCCAGCGTGCCCATTTTTCGAGTCGACCGATGACGGCGCCATCTATATTGGTCGTTTTAATCTGACGTTTCAAGCGGAAAATATTTGAGCAATAACCATGATAGGGATGGCTATGAATACGGGTTAATTTAATAAAGCCATGACGCGGTTAAAATTTCGTAAATTTACATCACAAAATGTTAAAAACATCCCTTGTTAACTAAATAAAATTAGATACATTCTGAAAAACACAATTTTAATACTTTTATTTATTTTTAAGTTCATAGTTCTATACACAACGTATCAGCAGTATACGAGGGTCATCCAGAAAGTAAGGGAACAACATTTATAATGGATCGAAAAGTGCCTGTATTTAATTGAAATTCACATGATATTTCACAAATATTAGGGTGTCCCATAAGTTTCTTTCGTTTTCATATTAAGAAAAAAATAAACAATAATTTGTATTACATCAAAATTTATTGAATAATATATGATCCATTCTGTTTCTCCTTTCTCCATTATCTCTCCGGAAGTCTCATAATGCCTTCTTTCCAAAATTTTCCAGGTTTGTTAGCAAAATATTGATAACTACCAGCGACTCACCGGTGAGTCGCTATGTTTTTTTGTGGAAAAACAAATATTTTTTAATACCTTAAAAATATTAAGTATGAAATGTCTTCACATTTTAATGGTTCTTAGTGATTCCATTTTATTTTTAAATAAGTTTAACAGGGATTATTAGGGCTGCCCATTGAATGATCTTTGCTACGTAAATGATATATTATAAATTGAGACAACCCTAAATAAATAAAAAAAACTTTAATTACGTTTAAATAGTATTAACAAAAAATATTAATTAAGTTCTTTGACAACCCTGAACATGATGAATGATAGGATTTAATCCGAGATTGTCTACATGTCCTAAAATGTTAAGACGTATCTCCGACCTACGAGCGTCTTATTATGCTCATTATTTAAAATATTGATTATAATTTTAGCATAATTAAATTTAATTCCCCACGTTCATCCAAGAATTATTTTCTGCTTTTTTGAGTCTCAAAATATTTTTGTTAATCTGTCATGCCGTAAGTCGCATCACGTAATAAATATTTCCGTAGCCATAAACGTCGTGTTTTTATATCAGTACTTCTTCAAATGAATAATTGCACATAACCCATAACAGTAGTTCTGTCTGAATTTAAAAAGATTTATTTATATGAGAAACTTTACCTTATATATGCACGCTATATTAAAGATTCCAGTTATTCCCGACACTGCAGCGGGATAATGTTAAAAATGTAGCCTCGCGGGAAGTTTTCTAAAACTCCCAACATATTTATCATTTTAATAAAACCAAATGTGATATAAATACGGTGGTTCTTATGTCGTAAATCAAGAACAGAAAGGCTGCTCGTGTCCGGATATAAATTTGATACAGAAATGTTTGGACAGAACCGAGACTATTTACATCAATAATGTAGGATGTAATCAATTTACATCCAGCTGAATTTACATTGCATTTCGACAGAATAATTGCAGTTTGTAATTAATTACTTGAATACAACCTAAACACACAAATGGGATTGACATACGGGACATGTGGAAATTGGGGGAACGAAGATTTTTTTTAAATTGTGGCGTTAGTATGTGTACTATGTTCATTTTTTGATCTTGATAAGACTTATGTTTCTAAAAATGATGATTGACCAAATGCTGACGGTTGATAGATATCATAGTTAATTCATAGATCATATTATAGAAGAATCTTAAATTTTAATAGTGACACATACTTCGCGAAGGTCGTCAAGCTTCACACGGTGGTCAATTCGCAGTTGTTCTTCAATTTTCCACAAAGACGATCTTCTTGGTTCAAAACAATCCAAAAAGAGATGGTGGGAGCGCGCGACGATCCCTCCATCGGAAGGATTTATTGTGACTGAATAAAATGGCCAATAAACACGCGGAACAACAAATAAACTGATCATTAAAAACCTCCCTATACGCTAGGTGCACAAAATTCAAAACAAAAAATGTACCCGGCCTCTGAAGCCTTTGTAGCCTTACTTTCTATATGACCCTCGTATTATGTGTTTATGTTAAGGAAGCTGTTTAGCAGTGTACAAGTTTTGTTTTTAATAACACTAAATTATGAGTTATACTAAGTTTTTTCAAGAAGTACTGAGAGTTTCCAAATTTATTGCCGGTAGGGTTTATATATTTTTAGCATTTTAGAATAATTAAATGTTTCATAAGCCGCTTGATTGCTTCTTAATGTTTCATTTTCTTCCGTATATTTTAATATACGTACTTATAAATTGCCAAAAAAATCTATTTCACAAAATAACACTATTAAAATATTGAACAAATATCTTACTAATATTATTAGTAAATTGTGACAACCCTAAATAAACAATCAATCTTATGACGAGTACACAATATTAACAAAAAAAAATAACCGGTCGATTGCGATCGACTAGTCGATCTTAAAGCAATATTTGTTCGATCCTGAAAACTTTTATCAATAAAAAAAAAAACTTAAATATATCAAAATGATCCCACAGTCAAGATTGCAAACATGTTTTCAAAACAATGCGAATGATTAAACTTTCTGGAAGCATAACACAATAACATTCCAGATGGTGATAAGAACAACGTCCATATCTTAACTTTTTCAAACCTGATTTTTTTTTTATCCGATAGATTTTTTAAATTCCATGTGTCTAAAGTATAATAAGGAGAATATAAAAAAAATATATTTATGTCTACTTACTACTACTTAAAAATATTATATTTTGTAAACACATATTAATCTAATATAATAATATTTCACAATTAAAATTAACATTTTTAAGTTTGAAGAAAGAATAAAGCATACGAGAAGTCGATCCCGAGATTCTTTTAAATTTGAAAAGTAACTCCCAAGATAAAAAAAAGGTTGGGCACCACTGTGCTGGGACATACAATTCACCTTCAGACAATAAAATATATAAGTCAAACAACTTTTTTATCGCAATTCCTAATATCTCTAAATTCGCTAGCGGAGTTAGAGATATTAGAGAAGGATAGATGTTTCGAGATGAAAATATACAATCGGTCATATGAGATTTTACCAAAATAGTCCAGTTATGATATTGCCTCTATTTTCTAGATCTTCCAAGTCTTTTGTTCGGCATGTTAGAATTAGCATGTAAGAGTGAGTATGTAGGAGTTCTGATTACGACCGTATATTTTACTAGGCCTATAAAATGTTCAGATACGAGGAGAACGTAGACAAAACGGAAGATATTGCAGATACACACACACACACACACATACACACATGCAAGATGACACTCTTATGTAAATTTGCATGTGCCATGTACGTATATTCGCACTCCATCAGAGTGTGCACTCTCTACTACACAAATTATACTCCATGCACTGTGAAATGCGCGACACCCGACCCTATCGATTCATTTTATCAATAAAAAGGCATCGATCAGTTAATTGCAAAACCGCAAACGCTGCTTATCGCCATAGCACATCCTATTATTAAATCGCGTAAATTCAAAAAATACACAATGATGCTCAGATAAAACGATTTTATCGTAATCCGCTCTAAGCGATAAGTTTCTAGAATGCATAGATATTCATCACATTTTTCCACTTATAATACATCCCGATCATTGGCCGATATTTCGGTCCGCGCATACGAGCTGTGTTATTGTAAATTTACAAATATTTGCATTGTGCGTGTCTAGACTAAACAAACATAGCCTAATAATGAAACGGTTGCTTGGATGCTGCGATCCCAAATCTTGGACGTCATTCTCGTAAACATTTTACTTGAAATACAAAAATATTAGCTTGTGAACATCGTTCCATGGCGTAAGAAGCGAAATGCATTACGAATGTAATCAATCGAGTTAGTAAGATTATGATTCAACAGGAAATAATTTTATCCGGCATATCTATGTGATGAAATGTATTTGCATCGCATACATCATAAGAATGCTACGCGCATGCGCCGCGCCACCTCCGCTAGGTGTGTGTAGTATAAAGCAACCACTATTATTTTATTATATATTACACAACACTGTAATATATAATAAATCTGAGCTAGATCTGAGCTTATTCTGATCGGCTGATTTTCTTAGCGAGAGAAACCCCGACTGCGAGACTCTGATAGCACGGTCTGTTTCCTTTAGCTAGTTTGAGCTAGCGGCTGTCGCTCGATATCTTTGATTGCCATCCCTTCTTCGCAAGGCTTTTATCTGTCATAAAGATGTTCTACGATCCTGACAATTCCACATTTATATCGCACCTTTGTAGAAGCGTGCGTAAGAAAGAACACCGGTATTAGCTAGTTTGAGATTATACAACGATTGTCTTTCAGAATTATTTTTTCTCCGACTTCAAAAAAGAGAAAAAGGAAATAGAATCGTTTTGAGTCGCAAAGGCTATGAGTTACGCGCATGCGCACACGCACATACAGCGTGTCACTTCTCTTTCTTCGACTTCAACCGGTAGTTAGTCAGAAAGAGAGAAAGAATCGCATGCGCCGCCCAACCTCTATATAGCATAAAGCAATCACTTTATCACTAACCACTGTTTTATTATATATTACACAACATACAGCAACATATTTTATCAATGATCTTTTTGAGAGAATTTTTATTTATTTATTTATAAATCAATAACGTTCGTTGTATAATATTGTGCATATTAAGTCATAAAAATGTATTGATGATATAATTTGGGTTTTGCGTATTCTGTATCATATTATTGAGATGAATGCATCGAATTGCATTGGGGGGGTGAATTGTCGGGTGGGTAGTGCCCGTTCGCATCGAACGTAGTATACGATTGTATGTGAGCGTCTGAATGAGCCGGCGTCGTTTGCAGGCGCCCCCTCGGCCCCTCGGCCCCCTCGGCCCCCTCTGCCCGCCGCCCCCGGCCCGCCCCTCCCGAGTCGGCACGGGCGGACCTGCGCCATGGAGGCCAGTATCCTCGCAGCCATGGACAAGGACGCACTCAAGAAGCAGATCGAGAACATGAAGTACCAGGCGTCCATGGAGCGCTGGCCCCTCTCCAAGTCCATCGCGGCGTGAGTACTGCTCTCCTTCTCGTCTGCGTCTTATCCTGCGCGTTCCCGGTTCGACGTCCGCGCCCAAAGCCCGCCGCCCGCCATTTCCACGCTGCTTTTCCACATTTTGACGTGTCCGATCGATTTCGCGGCGTTCGCCACTCGGACAAGGCTCTGCGACAACGCTTTGAGGTTATGTACCGTAACGCGGAAAATCAAACGGCACTGTCCCTCCGTTCCACACCTTTTCTTCCTTCAATCCTTCGCCCATCTATTATTCATGGATCGTTTTGCCCTTCGCGAATGCTCCCCGTTTTCCGACCTCTCCTAATAGTCCTACGATCAAATCGATCGGAATAGGCCGCCTTCGATCCTGAAAGAACGACCATTCCATGTGTCAAAAAAACCGCGTGAAAACAATCATAAATATCGAATAAAACCAAACGTTCTCTTTAAATGCACGCAATTTAATTGGTATAACGCACGCGTTATGATAAACAATTCGATTTATATTGTCAACCAATAAAATCACCCCATAAATTCAATAGTAACGCCCATTTATTGCAAGCAAAGTGAATGCAAACCGGCATAAATTTATTTAAACAAATATTTAACATTCATCAATTTTTGAAGCGTTCAAATTTAAACAGAAAAAATGTAAACAATCATAAATTTATATTGATATCTGACATTTACGCCCTTTTATGCATACGAAAAAAATGCAAACTTACGCAAGCTTTTTTCGATGAAATTTATTTATCATCCCGCTATAAATTATCATCAGATTTAAATTGCGTGCAAACTGTCACAAATTTAATTGACGATATTTAATTAATTAAATGAATCATTTCAAATCTGTTTCGAATGCATGCGTGTATCTTTCCGAACGTGCAGAAAAGACACACGACTTGGCCTCAGGCCCAAAATCGAAAATTCACATCGGAATCATCCATAAAAATGTGAATGCTTCCAAATAATAGCGCTGGACGCATCTTGTTTGTTAATATCAATTATAATATGAAACACATCGCTTATCGCTATTCAAATAGCCACATTATTGACACATCATATACGGTGCGCGAACGCGTCGACTACTGTAAAATTTATAATATTAGTATTAAATCGCGATTAAATGACATAATTTTGTTTTTGGTCCGCCTAATTTTTAAATAAATATTCCACCCTCGCCTGGTTTTATTTTAAACGAATTATTTGCTCATTAAGGTGCGCATGGCTCGCGAGTTCAACACATTTTTAGTATTCAGCACAACCCAAATATAATACATGTGCAAATATGTTAATAATCTATTGAAAAATACATTTTCACCGAGACACATTATATGACCGATGTTGATATGTGTCATTTATTATTTTTAAATTATGTCAAAATTTATATGTGTTAGATTACCATTTTGATAATGTTAAATAAATAGCACGACTTCCCCAAACCGCATGATTGTGGTTTAGTGCTTATTTTCGTATATTTTAAAATAGTATTTGAAATTAACTTCATTCTAATTTAATTCAACCTTAAACTCGTCATCAAAATGTATATTAATCTCAATCTTGATAAATTTCAATGAATAAGAATTAAATATAAAGATATTTATATTTATGACAGTTTGCATTTATTTTGATTCTGTTCTCCGGAGCAATTCAGTGATCATCAACAAATATATAGATTTATTTTAATTTTATTTGTATACGGCGGTATTTAATCAAATTATTTATATCATATTAAATCTCATCACGTCCCAGTTCTGCTAGATATCCTTTTGGAGCAATATTTAGATTACAATTTATAGATGTATAACGTATTCTAACGGGTAAGAATATTAAATAGGCATTGTTCATTAGCAAGATTAAATTATAATGTGGAGTAAAACTAGATATAATTGATTTTAGAGCAACCCCTCGTCACTCAGTTGAAATGTGTTCAGATCGCTTACAGCTCGAAACTTAATCCCCTTTAAAGGCATTAGGGTTGAATATGGGACGAAACTTTCTTATTCAAAGCGATTTTTTTCCTAGTAATTCGATCGTAATTTCCAAAAGCCCCATCGCGAAAATTTGATATCAAAATATATAAATCTATAATTAGATGAGCTAAAATGAGACCCTCAGTGGGTTTTCCAATGCCACACAATCAATACGTAAGTAGGGGATGAGAATTTTTTCAGGTAGTGAGCCGTCAGGTAGAACAACACTCGACACGAACCAGACCAAACCCCCTTTTCATATACGCAATGATGGCGCCGTCGCCATAAAAAAATCATCGATTCTCATCGATGCTCCCTTTATTATGGGGGTGCATAAATTTCGATTCCGTCGAAGAAGACCATTTAAGGGATCGATGTGTGCGATTCGATTGGCGCCTTTAATGCGCGTCTGAAAGGCCACAGGACATGTATTTCCGGGAGGAAACAGGATCCTTGCCGTTTCGATCCAAGGACTCGGTCGTAATCACGGGGGCGAAGCGATACGACCCCGACCCATTTGAATAATTATTTCGAGATTTGTCCTTCCGCCGGCATTATTCCATCTTTGAATCACAAACGAGTGACCCTTAAATTACCTATAAATTATTCCCGAAAGCTTTTTATCAATATAAATCAGCTTCCTTGGGTAGAAAATATGCATAATAGACACGTGGAATCTGATTGAGATGTATTTATTCATTCATCTCCCGATAGTACCAAAAATGCGTGCCGTTTTCATATCAGTTTCTTAGATTTTAATCAATTATTTATCCTTCCTCAAAGTATATATTACAGTTTGTCATTCTAGTTAACAGTTTTTTAATTCCCTTATTGTAAAAAATATTCGGTTTCCAAGTATATAAAAATCTTTGTTCTAATACAGGAAACAAAATGAAAATTCAAAGGTACAAGATTAGGGAAATAAGATGGATACTCTCATTTAAAGTCCCTCATTTTTTGGTGGTATTTCATGCTGAATGCACAGTTGAGTGAGTTGATCCAAATCTCAATTAAAAAAAACCTGGATTTATCTCCGATAACTTTCATACAACGTCGTTATCCAGTGTTTTAGGCCTCCCATAATCAAATTCATCCAGTGACGACAGTAAATGTCGTATTTGAGTTTGATTTGTTTCCATTTTGAGTTTTTTTTTCTGCGAAAATCATACATGTTTAGATATCAAACCCGGTCAGAATAAACTAAACAATGATTGTTTTAAAGCGTATAGCAAAAAATATTACAAAATTTACACCTCTTATATTTTATATAGCTTTTCTAAGCAAAAGTATAACAACGGCGCGTATTTTTGGCACTTCCGATACAAACATACATTGCATAAACATAATTAGCATTGATTTGGTTAAACATTTGTCTAGATGAGCAGTGCCAATTAGCAAAAAATCATTCTCCATTATTTGCCGATAGTTTTATTGTAAGCATGTAGAAATTCACACGGTGTATTCAGCATATGATTGCTTAACGTCTTCATGAGTGTTTGCCTGCAAACATACACAATTGGCTGTTAAGTATACAAAGACAGAAAAAAACGTTGTATTTCTAGGCATTATTAAGTCATCATTTTCCGTCGATGCGGCCAACAAATACTTATTATAGCAATCATTTCGGGTAAATAGGGTCTCTTGCTCTGTCTGAGCGAATCGATGGATTGTAAACTGGGCAATTATGAAAACGGAATCCGACTGTTTATCGAGCTTGATGATTGATTTGACATCGTCAGTCAAATCAAGATGCTTAATATAAACCGCTGACAATCAAAATGTATGCGGTTGAAACTGATGATCCAATATTAGACCAACTCAATGATGAATATTCAAATTCTTACATTGAGAGGGTATTCTAGTCTAGAATTTTGAAAAAATCGATGTTGTTCTTTAGCATATTTTCAAAGTAAAGACGTTTAAAAACCTATTCTCAAAATAAATTTCCAAAATTTCAATTATATTCGGAGTTATAGCCATTTTAGTGACGCGGCAACTAAACCGGTCCTTCCAGAATGAAATCTTTAAACGCGTTTTTCTCAAATTATGATCAATTAATTTACTTCAAATTTGGTGAAAATCTTTTATATATAATATTTTATTGTCTCTACTAGATTTATATTAAAAAAAATATTTTTAATTATTATAAAAAAATTAAAACTGAAAAAATAAGGCCAAAAAAAATTGTGAAAATAAAATAATTTTCTTTCTTTGCGGTAGAAACTTTAGCAACATCTTTATTAATTAAGAATATTTTTTAATTTTAGATGATTAAAAGGGTTGAAAAAATGTTATTCTACTCAAAATTAATACATTTTAAAGATACATCCTTTTGCGTTAGTATATATCTTGCCATTTCTCAAATATTATATTTTGGCATGCGTTATTATATCAATAGAGATTGAAATTTTACGATTCTTCCGAAAATAATATTTACGTTCTATAAGCCAAGAATGCGATTGTTCTTCGTGCGCTTAAAATAATATTATGTCATTTATTTCTGTGCACGAACTATGAATAAATTGTAGACGCTTTTCGTACATTTTCTATCGAAATGGTCCTCGTTCTTGAAATAAAAATCTCAGTCTTCCATGGACGCTATTAAATGATCGTTTATTCGAGCTTAGGCTATGATTTATCGACGATTTTGATAGACACGGTGTTATCGGAGAATTAACTAGCGAAACTTTGGGCTGTCTAGCAACTTTTGTTGTTTTGATTGACGCATTTTAAAATTACTAAACTTTTGGGTCAACGTCGTTACGATGTTAATATACATATATATTATATTTAATATATAATCTGATTTAGGCACAACGTAATATTTTTTATAAGAATTTAATGCAATATTTTTGCTAGTAACCCAATGTCATTATGTCATCCATGATTGCATTAGATCTCTAAATTCAAGGTTTAAATGATTTCAATAAGATTTTTAGATAAGATAAAATTTACAATTATTCGCTCATAAGCGATCCTGAGATCTTAGATTCCGGTTAAATCCATCCCCCAGCTTAGGTTGAAATATCATAATCAGGATTAAAATATTAAGGCAAAGAATTACAATTATTTTATGCTGCAGAAAAAAATATTATGTTAATAAAGTGGAAGCTGATAATCGTCCCGAAAATGAATCTTTAATATCCATGCGGAGCTTAAGCACCAACCGGTGGATAGACGGTGGCTTTATGATTTTTTCACAACCCTGTTTACAGCATTCAAAGCTTTGTTTTTTGAGTGTTCCATAAGAGCATAAAGCTTCCTGCATGCGGGGGTGGTTTTTTTTGTCCATTCGGATACATCGCGTTCAGGTAACTTATCGTGGACAGGTTTGAGCGCTAAGCTCCAGGTTATGAAAAATCGTAAAACACAAAAAAAAAACTACCCACAGAATGGCGATAAAGAACCCAAAGGAAGCATTCTGGTGTTGCCATAATCCAACATGTCATGCTAAACGCTTTTATGTACATAGGAGAACCGAATCTGCCTTTATTGTAACGGCAGCAGCGAAAATGCCGGATTTTCAAAGTACAATCGGCAAGCATTGCTCAGCGCAAACATTTGCTGTTTAATTCGTAAATATTTTTGACAATAAAGTCAATATGATGCCAGAACGGATGCTGTTCAAGCTTATAAGATAATTATGGCGTCATTAGCGAGCAACACTAGCAAATATATCGATTCAAATTTAACCAAATAAATCTCTACTAATACCCTATAAACACTCTCGTTCGGTGGGTTCTAAATGAAGATGCTTAAATTTAACACAAATTCGCTTGTATATAATTGGATCATTAAGACTGTAAGTTGCTGAAAATCATGTGATGAAAATATTCAAGTATAATATGTTTCTTGCGAATCACTCAACGACTCAATGATTTTTATAGATCAAAATGATTTTAATGTAGTTGTTTTCTATTACTAAGAGGATAGTCCTATAAGTACCAGATCTAACAAAAAAAACCAAAACATTTGTAAAAAGTATTTTTATTTCTCAAATTAATCTTCTTTCGGCTCGATACACTTTTCCCAGCGATTTTCAATAGCAAATATTTTACCCTCGAGCAATTTTTTTCAAATTTGGAAAAATCCAAGGGGATTTAAATCTGGAGATATCGAATGTATGAACTTATGCATTGTCTTGATGAAAAAACACTTTTTTTTAGCCAAAAGCGGCCATTTTTTCTTGATTTCATCACTCCAATGTTGCAATAAGTTTGCATAATATTCAACGTTGATTGTTTTTCCTTTTTGAAGATAATAAATGAAAAATACTTCATGCGCATCCCAAAAAACAGACGCTTGCAGATGCAACTGTCTTCGCTTTTTTGGAGCCGATTTCTCTCTTTAAGTACATTATTTTGACTATTACTTCATCTCAGGTGTGAAGTGATGGATCCATGTTTCATTCATGCTTATGAATCGACGCAAAAACTCGACTTTATTGCTATAAAACATCGCAAAACATTCGATTGAAACATTCCTACGACGCTGTTTTTTTTCTGTTGTGAAAAAACGCAGTAACCAACTTGCGCACAGCTTTCTCATGTCCAAGTTTTCAGTCAATGTCTGTTAGCTTGTGCTCTGTCAGTCGACGTTCATTCAATACCGTTTTATGGATTTTTTTCACCATTTCTCGCGTGATCATTTGGTGGACTGTTAGTACGACTGGAGATATAATATCATAATTTCCTATAAAGAAACAAATTCATCTCCTTTGAAATTTCAAATTATACACAGATGTGATATACGGCTTGATTTTTTAAATCTTTTTTATTCAAGCTTTCTTTGAGCTATTTTTATGGTGAATATAAAAATCGCATATTAAATATTTATGCTTCTTTTTCGCATGAAATTCTTTATTGCCGCTATTAACACTGTGTTAAATGCAGACTTATTGGATGGCTTCTTTGCGTTAAGCAAAATATACTATACTTGATTATAACGTATATAATTTTATCATGCATTAAAAACTAATTGATTGAATTTAAGAGCCTGCAAATGTTATCAGTCCTACTGCCGAATTGAAAGCTCGATTCAGTTATTTCCGGTTGGGTAAAAGGATGGGGCGTTTTCCGGAGAAAAACCGGAGATGTATAAATATTTGCCTTGATACCATTGTTGTAATTATATTCGTCTCGGGGTTAGCTTCTGAGAATTAAGGATTCGTATGCTTTCGAGATAAATTTGCTTCTTTACCACTCCTCCGTCATTAAGGCGGTAATTTAGTTTGCAAATCAAACACATGTATGTGGTAGCTCCAATGTTTGTCTTTCCGATACCGGAAACTTTCCTATTTAATTTCTTTGCAGAATACAATTCAATTATTATAAATGGAAAGATACACAAACTTGTCCAACGCCAGACGTTTTGATCATTAAGTTATCATTTGTTGGACGTCATGATCTTCAGCATTGAGGGAAGATATTAAAACCGGGAATAATTTTATATCTAAGGAATATTATGATAAATATTATTTTTCATTAACATATGCATAAATTTCGAGCGGAGAAATAACGACGGAAACTTATATCATACACAAAGTTTTCGGCACTTTACAAAGTTACTTTTCAGACATACTATAATTTCATTTTAAGGATAACTGGCAACTTTGAACGGCGCTTCCTTGAAGTTCCCCGAAAAATCGAGGCCTGTACATGTGAAAAACTTGAGCATTTAAATATTAATTCGCATGATTACGGCGTAATATGTCTTTCTTCCGTTAAACTCATTTATTCCAAGGAAACGCAAAAACGCGCGCATTCATCGGCATTTCAGGGGGGGTTAGGATTAAAAGAATTCCAAAAAAACTGTAATAAAAAGAAATTTCGAATTCGGCTTTCCAGATTAATTCTTTCGCAATGTTTGCCTTTATGGCGAAATTCCCTGCTGTTATGCCACGATGAAGTTCTCGAATCCGAACTTCTTCGTGTTTGAATCAATTGAATCCTCAATACTCGGCCGTTTCGCCAAGTCAGAATTTATTATCTCGATTGGTCATATTGGAGAGCAGTTACCAAACAATTTTCATCGTCTTTGAAGCAACTTCATCACAGACATCTTCATTGTTATTTAATCAAGTCGGATAATTCAAATCGATTAGTCCACATACCCAAAGAGATACTTAATCAATCGAATTCAGCAATAAATTCTTTCTATTTGGCTTATTATGTCCTTTATATTTGCCTGAAATTTAAAAAAATATGCTAAATCATAACTATATTCGAGTAAAATGCAAATTTAAAGTTGCAAATCCTTATGATTTTTATAGTTATATGCAGCTCTTTTTTTTTTTTCAAATGCATTTCATGATTTTTCAATCCCATTTAATTGCATTTCGCTTATATCATATTGAAAATTTTAATTAAAAGCGCCAAACGAGAAGTTAATTGCAATTTTAATAGTGCTTGACCGACATTGTACATATTTTGGCTTCAAAGTCCAAATCCACGGATTTAAACGTTCGTTAATATTTACGTGCTTACACTCAAAGGCTTTATTAAAATTTCATCTAAAACTAAATTATGGCATGTTTTTTCTATGACATTAAATTTGCATTTGCAATTATTTACCAAAAAAATAGCATCATATTCGTACAAATATGACCCAATGATTTCATTTGACCAAAATGCATACCAAACAATAACTTTCTTTGGGTTTAGACATCTCTCCCAGATATGACAATCCATTGCAAAATGAAGCTAAACAAAATCTTGCCTGAAAACAATAGATTTCTCATTCGTTGATCAATAACGATGTAAACGCATTATTACAATAAATAATTGTCTATGGTTAAAAATGTACTATCTTTTACTAAACTAAAATGGCTTACATTATTTAAAAAATATATAATCTATGAACAGTATATAGAGCTAACATCTAAGCGTTACATTTGGATGAACTTACATTTAAAAAATATTTTCCCAGAAATATGAACAACTTCTAAGCGCTAAATTTATTTTTCAATTTCTTAATAAATATTGAAAGTTTCCCAGATTTATTATTATCAATATTGGAAATTTGAATAAAATCCATTTATTTTTTTACATAATAATTTTTCAAAAATTAATACCCACATATTATTGAAAACTTGCATACTTCTTCTAGATAAGATTGATTAGGGATTGAACGAAGGTTGTTTTTTAAATGATCTTTGATCCCAGCTTATTTTACAAGGCTACATATAATTTTTATTTTACCGAAAATTGTACTTTTTTGTATATAAATCTGCCAATTTTTTATTTTTTTTTAAAGTTTCATTCAATACGAGCTTTACTCACTCGATCTAATATAAAATATTAATATTTTTGATTTCATATAAAGTTATCGTGAGTTATCCTGACAATCGCGATGATACTTTTTTGTAAGTGGTCTCCGAAAACCGAATCTAAACGACTGAATTTAAAAAAAAAATCAATAAAAGCTTGCTAAAAAATTGCTCTTTTGTATAGTCTAATGTTTGAATAATATATTACTTATAAAATATGCTTTTTTTACGGTTTGAAACCCATGTTTGTGTCTCAATGGCCAATTTATCATAATTTCTATTACTGTATTATTATAAACCTTAAAATGTCATTAATTCACTTTATGTTTGTGAAATTGAATTTACAATTTGCTTTTAAAGGATTTGTGGCCAACTCCCACGTTATTTTAGTTTTTGATTAGCACGCGTTTAACCCTTAACCTTTCATATAATTCTCATTTTAATAAAAATTATTCGTGGAAAATGATTCGTTTATAATGCTTATTGTATTAATATATCCTTTATTGTGCTCGTAATACATTTTATATTAAACTTTCTTAATCCTCATGTATCCCAAGCTGAGCGAAATTCGGAGATGTCATACGAGACAACCTTATGGATGTGCAGATATGAAGTCGATGTGTCCACGGTAGACATTTTAAATAAGAGTAGCGTTTCCCCTGGAAACATTATCCTTATGAGGAGTGGTTTTTAGCTTCCGTTTTATGATATCTATAAAATACACGAAAAAGAAAGAACCCTAAAAATTCTCCGAGCATGACGGGGCTTAACAGGACCTAATTTGACAAAATTGCGGCGACAAAAATTACTGCGCCCATATTATGGCGAGCTCAAAGGCCACAATTAGTCCAACGAAACAGTAGAACTGAGGCTGCTCTTTGTCTTTTTCGCTTTATTTTAACACGCCCCGAAAGGTGAGGCCAAACAAAGAGTTCGTCAAAAATCATGATATCTATTTACCAACTTCCCATTTGCCCGCAAATATTTGTTCTTGTGTAAATGTAATCAAAAATTGGATTTTCAAAGTGGCGGCTTAATGCATTTTCATTAGCAGTATTTTTGCTTCAGGTTGAATTTAATGTAACAAATGGGTCCCAACTCATTGTGTATCAAATTGAATCCGACGAGTAACGTTCTTAGAAACCTTTTTATCCGATATTTCTCACAGAATCCGAAGCTTCATATGTATGCAGAAAAAATACAAAACATTTTTTAAATGTCTGCATTCATAATAGTAGAAAAACATGGATGTAGTATATTACGTTCATTATTGCAACGGCGAAGGGACCTTTTTCATAAAAGCCTGTTATTATTGCATTAGGAGAGCCCGAGAGAGCTTTCAGAAATTAATTTCTTCATGAAGTTTGTCGGAATAAAGGAGCAAATGGAATGGTACACAATTGGACGCCGATCGATTTTAAGGGTAGGAAAACGTATGAGTTATTTATTTATTTATTGCGAAACGCCCCCACTTTCGAAGGGCTGAATAAACTTTCAGTGAGTAGAACTCGGAAGCGCAAAAAATTGTAAAACTTTATTTATCCTTTAAATGTTTTCACCTAGCGCGAAATGAGACACATCTTTACGGGGCGGATGGAAAAAAATAGAAATCCCTTATAAATCTTTTACCAACCCCATCCGCCTACACCCCTCAACCGATTCTCCAAAGTTTACTCCTCCATTGAAGATAAATAATTCACGTAGCGTACACAAAGAAAGAAATTAATCAGAGTAAATTCGCGATGGCGCCTCGTTAATGGATACGTTTTAGAGCCCTTTTATACTAGTACCTGGATTTACCACAGGATAACTGGACGAATGTCTATACAGGTCGCATTTAATTAACGCGTATTTAACGCATTTTTAGACGAGAAAACAAGAAAAATGCCTTTTTATAATACAATTTTATATTTTAAATAAGAAATATTCGAATAATTGAATTTTAATCATCATTATTGCATCATACCCGGTATAGAATTTTCAATTAAAATGATCCAAACTATAGATATGCGTTTAATATATGAACCATGGTTCTTTTTATGTGACAAAGACATATCCGTATATGTTTCTTTGAATACAGAAAATAGCTTTTTAAATGTTACAGCATGTGGAGGGGTAGAAAGGGTATACAACCTGAAGAAAGTCATTATTTTTCATGCTCGGATTGTTGTTTGCATTCCACTCCATGTCGTCAGTCATTATTCGAAGTAGAAAAGCATCGGCTTTATGTCGTCTTAATGACAAAGACATACATACGATTATTCTTTTATCACTTTACCACGATGTTGAGGATGGTTTTTCATTGTAGATTGCGAAGAATCCTGCATAAACATGATGAATAAGATTGAAGCATCTCATAACTGCGACCGGTTGCCATTAGATCCTTGATTTAATTAAGTTCAATGATACATTTGTAAATTCTCCCCCATTACCGTTATTAAATTATTCCATTACTGGAATTAAATTTCGTAATCGCACGCAATAACAGTTAATTAATAAGAGTTTAAGCCGTGTGGGAGTGTGCATGAAGCGTTTTATCTTCTATGAAAAACGGCAATTCAAATAGTGGATTCGCGCAAATTCGGCATGAAACTTTGTTTGAATACATGATATAAAAATTACATACGATGTGGCCATTATGAAACATTGTCCACATTTTTCAGAAATCCGTATGCGGAGCAAAATTACATTCAACCCGTGGAAGCGGCATGAAATATAAAGAAGCCCCAGAGACATTTGGCACGGTGTAATTTTTTCGAATAAAAAGACTAAATCACCCTAATTTTTTTGGCCTTTTTTCGAGTCGAGTGTATTATTTCAAGGGTCGAAATCTTTCGGCGCTAAGTTGCTCGCATAGAATGGTTTATTAAAACGTAAGTTTGAAAGTTGTCCCTTAATAGGGTCAACGGTTGACTGAAAACTTTCACTGCTTCCAAGTGGATTATCATAATTTAATTATCGTTAAACTAAATCTGCCGTCTTCTTCAATTAGTATGCTCGATTAAGGACGCTAAATATGAAAGATTGCCCTTTCGAGCTGAATTTACATTCGGAGAAGAAGTAGTTTTCGGATGGGTGAGCTTTTTTAAGGCTTACACGTGTACGCTCGCCGCGGTTCAACTTTATTGAAATATTCAGAGAACTCATCTCCTCGATATTACGACTTTTGTGCTTGTTTTCGAGAGTTATGTCAATAAAAAATATCAATCATGATATGTCCAGTGAATGAGAAAGGCGTCCTTATGCGGTGGACTTTGGCTCGGATTGGAAGGTAGGAAGCAAGCCTCAAGTTGAACCACTAATCTATTAGGGTCGACTTCACTTCGTCTATGTGTCACAGGCCGGCTTTAGAGCTTTTGGGTCGAAGGTATTACCTCCTAAAGTACGTGTAACCTTCACGCGAAGAGATGCATGCCAGTTTCAATATATCCCGCTTTATTTGACGTGACGAGATGAATGCGGCCCAGGATGCGAGATGAGGGTGCGACCTTCGACCCTTTCGCCATCATGCCTTCGAGGTGTAAAAATTCTTATTTTGCTCGAATTAACCGTATAATTTAGTACTAAAACTTAATTAAAAAGCATATTAAACATCATAGACGGTTCGAGGAAGACTCTCACGTCGTTTAATCGTGATACTTGACAGCACTTGACCTCAAACTTTAATCGGACACCTACTTAATGAGCTAAACTTCCAAGTGCCCCAAACATTTCCTTGGACTTCGACTTATTGCCATTGTGATTACTTTCCCCGTCAATTCACGGGATAATTAATATTACTCTGAAATTTTCAAACAAAATTTCAATCAAATTGGTGTCTTAATTAAATTAAAATCGACTCTCAGTACGATTTTTGTTAGAGTTTTTTTTTTTATTTATTGTTATCCTATTTCAATTTAATCACATTTAAACCTACAAGATTGATTCAATTCAATTTGAACTTCGTTTTTATCAAAACTATCATTTTAAATCAATATTCTAAATAGATAAATTTGATCTCTGGTCATATAATCAAGCCATTTAAATCAAAATGGATCTAAAATTATATTAAGTCAATTAAACAATATTTGACAAATATGATTTATAAGTATTTTCTACTGTTTATCTTGAAGCTAATTTGGTTATTGAATTTTAACAAACCCATGTCTTTTTAATAATATATTATCATCAACCATTTACTAATTATTATCACTGATAAAAATTGTAAAAAATGGATGAGTTTTTGATATGACAACAAAACATTGTTAATATTAATCGGGATTCATACTGGGTATTTCAATAGAGATGCTAAATTTTTATAAAATTATAACGGCCATATTATTAAAGCAATATTTATTAAATTTATTTTAAATTATTTAATAATATATGGCAATTTATTATAAAAAGTTAAAGTGTTCAAAGGTCATCAAGTTTTATTTTTAAAATCAATACTTGGTTAGAGAAATGTTTGGCGCATTATGTGATTTTTATCTTCGCCACAACCGACCTGCCGAATCGATTATTCAACATTTGGTGGACAAATTCAAATCAACCGATCTAATAAATAATCAGCTGATATCTGTACGTCACTAAAATGTAAGGTTTGTTAAAAACATCGCTGCTGTGCGTGAGAATGTACGGCAAAACCCGAGGCAGTCGTTCGACAAATTCATTGAAAATTGGACCTCCCGAATACATGCATCAAGCAAATTAAGAGTGATTCTGTTAAGATTGATCCTTTTAATATTTCGATGAATCAATGAAAACTATTTTTTAAATAATCCATATGATCTTCTGCATCATTTTAGTACTAAAAGATCCAATAAAACACGTATTTTTATAAACTTTACGCCTAAGTTTACGTTCGTTTGTACACGCCATGCATCCAAATGGAAGATTCGATAGCCAAATATACATTTAATGAACTATAAACCCCGAGCGAAATTATAACAGCTCTCCATGACGTAAATAACGTAGTGTTGTAGGATTTTTGAGTATTTTACGTTGTTTACATTATGGAGTTTACATTTTCTTCTGAATTTGTTACGCAATTCATTAGAATTCAATCGCTTTGTATCTGCGAATGTTGAAAACGGGCGTGTTTCGCATTCCTACCGCATTTTATGACTTTGGCTTAAAAATGCACGCCGTCATGATACAGTTGTATCCATTTGGATACATCTGCTTAAAGAATATGTCAAGTAAATTACAGCTGGGATAATAATTAGCTGAGGCAAGTTTGGAAAGTTTATGTGTGGAAGTTTGGCTTGGGAGACATCTAATGTGCTCGAGCAATAATTACTCAAGTTTAAATATCCCACAGCCACTGCCGCTTACCATCCGATCTATATAATTTGGAAACCATTCATAAAGTTTGCTTTGTTTTTGTCGTTTGACTTACTCCGGCGTATTGTTCCCCCGACGATATATCGCCGCTACATGAAAAAGTTTGACAAGCGCTGCTGACAGCCTATGTTAACACCCCATCGCTCCCCGCACCATATAGCACACAAGCTGAAATTGTTTTTATTGCGATCGAAATGGCTGGAAGCCGTAGTCCGAGGGTTATTACATATTTTTAACTTTTATATCTGTTTGAAAATCGTAAATTGGAGAAGTTATAGATGCTACAGATGTTCGCCAAAAAGAGCTATTCGGTTCAAGTCGGTCAAGGAGCTGCTTCGTAACATTTTCGTTGCTCATTAAGTAAAGAGCATGAAGTTAAAATGATATTAAATCTTTGAGCACTTTCATACTCGAAGAAGTTAAAAGAGATAGTGAAAAGGAATTTCGCTCGTCTCTCCACAGAACGCTAATGATTTTCCCGTTAAATAAGCTATTAAGGCAATCATGCTATTATATATTTTAGGGCATTCAATCCCATACAAATTTTATAGAAGACATCAGTAAAATTCATCTGTAAAAACAAAATAGACCATTATAAAAGGGATATCCAAGAATATTCGCATATATTCGCTTTGGCAGTCCTTTGGTCTCTATTTTGTAAAAACTTTTCGGTTTAAAAGCAAAAATGATTTTAAATACATTTTCACTTCAGTTGCTTACTTCAGACTTTGCTCCATGGACCTGAAAAGTTAGAAATCCATCGAGGTTAAGTCCAGTAAATTAAAAAGCTTCCGGGTTAACTCGAACTTTGGTGTTTAAATTGTAGGTTCTAATCGAAAAAGCATATTATTGTGAATTATAGGGAAGAGTTTTAGCACATGTTTCGTCACTCGTTATTGTTGTATTCGATAAAAGCATGCGATACCTATCCTATCCCGTAAAACTCATCCTATTCGTTTTGCCGATGAGTTTTAAATATCTTTGTATAGTAGTCCATGGGGATAACATCTCCCTGCAATAGCATCTCAATCGTTTTCTGTAGATCTGATTCGATATGGGATTTTAATGCAGTATTATCAAAATTCAAATATCAATCATCCCTTAATCTTTTATTACCTGATTTAAATTTCTGGAACCAATATTGATATCTGCGGTATGTTATTACTTAATCAATTTAAAAAAAGCAACACAAATCCGAATGTGGACTTTGTTAGTTTTGATATATAGTTATAGTTCAACAAGAAAATAAATTACAAAGAAAATTCCAACACTGTGATCAGACACAAACTGGGATCAAATATAAGTTATCAAAATACGCGAATATTCTTGGGTCTCCCTATTTTTTAGACCAAATCTAAAAAATATTATGTAATTAGGTCTGTGTTATATGAGCTGTGAAACATCGATGGTTTCCCATGGGGCGGATGTGTAATTCATTTTATACGATGAACATGAGTAAATTGCACCCAATTAACATTCATCACACCGAAAATATCATGTTCTTGTGATAGATTCGATGAAAATAAATTATTAGCATAAAAATACGAACGAACGATTTGACCCTTTGAATAATTCTATAATAGGGTTGCTTCTGTGAAATCCAAATATACGCAATGTTAAACTATTGACGATTCATCACAAAGGAGCGCCTTGTGTGTTGTGAATAATCACATATATGTACCATTGAATATTTCATGGAAAAGCATCTTAAATGTATTATCATTTTATTTGTAATACAATCGATCAAAAGCGATTGAACTCAATTGATTTCGTCGGAAAAATTTGCTGATAAGATGCCGTTTCTTTCAAACTCGGTTGATTTATATTTAAATTATTTTCAAGCCTTGAATGAAAATCCGCTTAGTCAAACGATGACCAGAAAATCTTACCGCTATACCGAATCGGATGAAAGCTTTTCAACCCCCTCGGTGAGAATGTGCACGTTAACGTCGCGAATAAACCTTTTTTCTTTATTTATAATCAATATGTCCCTTGCTGTGGGGGCCTCAATAAAGGGGCCCCACCTGGTGATTGTGAAAGCTTCGCCCCGCTCTGGGTGGCTCCTGATGAGAGACGCGGGGGGCGCACACGTAAACCCCCCGCTATACAGCCTCCCACACCCTGTTTATTTGTTTCAAACGACTCCTACAAGGTGTTCTTAAAGAACAACTATCCAGAATCATATAAATTTGATTAATACACTTCAGACGTAATTCAACCGATTCATCAATCATGCATAAATTCGCATTTGCATATGTAATATTTGGAAAATATTAAATTGGGGATTTTTAAAGAACGTGGTGTTTTCGCCGCCTTTATTGCTGCATAGTGCTGTGGACCTGTGTTCATCAACCCTCGCACGCCCGCTCATAAAATGGGGTTTATTCCGGAACAATATTAAATATAAATCTTGTATTACAGCAGCCTGGAGGTGCCCTGCATTTTTAAGCTAAAAATAGAACGCTCCCAGACAAATTTTACTGCTACATGCGTTTATATCCGGAACGATTAAATATGTACGAGTGTTTAATTAAATTTGCCAAATATCGCGATTCGGCGCGGGGGACGGCAGTACTTTGTATTAATTGTTCTAAAACGAAAGCTCCGATGTCGATGTAGCGATTTTAATTTTATTTGGTGGTGTGCCCTTTGTTGCTCTTTGGAGGGCTCGAGTTCATTAAGGGCGGCGAATCTCGAATTTTCATACTAAATTTAATGGATAATGAAGTGCAAAGCGGTTGCGAGTTAATTCGATTTTCTTAACTCATCAATTATTGTCGTTTGATAAATGCTATAATTATCGGCAACAAATATTCACCATGAATAATGATTTTTTCCTTAAGAACATAACATTTCTTAATGTATGTCTAAATACAATATCTTAGATAATCCACATTAAATTTTGATTTTTATAAAATCATATTATAAACCAGGGTAATCCTGATCTGAGACGATCATCGATTAAATCTTCCAATAACCACTTTATAATGGATTTTGTTTTTATTGACCTTAGGGACGATACCTCCCTGAATCTATTTAGGTTAGCCCTTCTTATCAGCAACAGTGTTTTACTGAAAATATATTCGTCAGTCATATTGCCTCATTGTATGTTGATTTATTTATTGAACTTTAATCTTGTGATGATGCCATTGTCGTGAAATAACTGATTATACATTCGATCAGATCTTTTCGTCCTCATATAGACAATATTCTTACTTTTCAGCTACCTTTCAAATTTTCAATTATCAACTGCATATCACATAAATCATATGATTGAATCACAGGTTTAACATTGTGATCTCATAAATAACTTGAATTTGAATCTGAATTTTTACAATAAAAGTCTAAGTACAAAAACTAAATTCTAAAATGTATCGTTTATCTTTGTACTTTAGAACCATATTTTTGTTTGTTGTCCAAAATCGACCAATTTTTATAGAGTTTATTATAATGCTGTATTAACAATTGATCTGGTGTTTTAAAAATATCATACAATGCTGAAGTTAAAACTGTATATGAACGAATTATTAAAAAAATGATAGCCATTAGTTGTGTCTATCATCAGCAGCCTCGGTCTTTTCATTGTCGGATCTATAGTTTCGATCTTGGTTATGTAATCGTGATTTTATACACCCCTCAAGTTTCGGGTACACAAACTGATTCCTTTGATTAATAGTCCTGTCCGAGGCTCCTCCTTATAGTATCAAAAGACAGTGTGATCCAGTTGTTTTGTTGTTGTTGTCCCCCGTATCACTTGCTTTCGTCCGAACTTGTCTCCTCCAACCCGCATTTCAAACAATCCCCAACTCCAACAAATCGCTATACGCCGAGTATAAATCCGCGTCGGATTACATTTTTAACAACCCCTCCCGGCTGAATGATCTTGAATTTCTGCTACATCAAATAACGCCTTCACATATTTACGAATCTCTTTGATCTCGTCTATCAGGCTTAGTGCAGTGTCTGTGCTCTATCGGGGGATGGACTTTGGCCGGGATTTTGGCGGCGAGTACCGAATTTTCCAACCTTGTAAGCACGAGGGTGAAAATCCGTGTACATGCCCACCCCCAATACGCTGCCTTTGACCATCCCTTCCGGTTGTTTACGCTTTAATCACTAAGGCTCTACGTTTCGCGAGCTTAAAAGCTCTTTCACGCGACCTTTAATTAACTCGTAAGATAATTCCTAATTGATCGGACGAGGCGGCTGCTAGCATTTAATTCGGCGATGTTTCAATATGATCTCATAAATTAGACTCGAGATGAATGTTCTCGCGAATAACGGCAAATCATCTATATGCATCATTTTTTCATTGAATTATCAAACATCATTCATTTTACGCGAAACTATGACATCGTACAAATGCAAAGATATATCACATTAATACTAAAAAATTACGGACATTTAAATGAAACTATTTTTATCAAGACCGATCAACATAATAGATCTTTATAAACCACGTAATAATAGAATATTTTTATACTTATTGATTGATTATTTCTCACAAAAGAAATTCCATGTTGTACTAACCTATCTGGAAGCATAATTCTAAATCAGAGTTGCCACAGTTTATCAATAATAACAATAAGTATATAAATTAATATATGATTTGCTAACAAAAATATTCAAATAAACTTCAATTTCAATAGTTTTATAGGATAACCTTAATTATTGAGTATGAAATGACATAATTATATTATGTTAAAAAACATTTGCAAATTATCAAATTCAGTGCTTCGTTTGAAAACATTTCGCCAAAAGATTTCATCTTTAGCGACGTGATCCATTTTTGGATGAATGGATATGTAAACGAGCAAATTTGTCGAATTTGAGATACACCAGCATCAAATGTATCCCGAGGAAAGCACTGTTTGATGCGAATTTTGGTCTGGCAAAGTCCCTATATAATTCATTCCATTATCGCTTCAAAAATCATTACGTCATTGCATAAAAAACGCAATATTGAGTAGGAAATTTTGACGAGTTAAACTTCAAGTGTTGAACATTCAATTCGTATAGCATTTATTATGCAATGGAAGATCCAATGTTTGATATGGAATCTTAGAAATTTCATATGTTAATGTTAGCGTTTGCATGCAAAATTTAAGGCTAGATTTTCATGTTTTTTTGAGTGGTGATTCTTGTGCAATTCCCAGCTGAAAATTTAGGCATGAAAAGTAATTTTCAGACAGGGTTGAATCCCAACGCGTGTGTACCATTGTGCGAAAGCATCCCCGGGTGAAATATTACCTTATCCGTTGCCGGGACGTGGGGCCACTATGTCGACGACATTCTCAACTTTTCACTTTCTGCAAAATTGAAATTACATGCCACTTATTCCACAATTAGGCCACTCACCTCTAGCGTACGATTTCCGTGAGGTTGCACACACAAAAGACGTTTTTCTGCATATCATCGCCGAGCATTTATATGAAAGTTAATGTATAAAAGGTAAACATTCGTAGTTGATGTAAGCAACAACGTCGAAATGATTTGCTTGACATCAAAAAATAATGATTATTATTTTTCTCTTTTGCCATTTGCATAGCATAATTTGCTAATGCATACAAAGTTCGTCTTTCAACAATAGTCCATTCTTGTGTCACTTAGCTGATTACTTCACGGCGAAGGTGATATAGGCCATATGTGAGGCAGTATCATGTAAAATAGAAGTCTGAAGACATTGATCATGTGCAACGTACCGTCATAAAACAGGTATATTTAATAAAACACGCTTGTATTTATTGCATCGGTCAGACTAAGTGTTACTAATTTAATGCTTGATCAAATTTAATACTATATTTTTTTGATCAATTACAAAAATGTACTTCTGGTGGCTTTCAGTGATTATAATCTGAGTAGGTTCCGAAATTCTCATAGCCACTCTGAGCTACAAATTATTGACAAACAACTTCCTCGACCAAATAAACAGTGCCTTATATGTCAAAGTCTATATGTAAATATTTCAGTGCTTCGTGTTTATAAATTGATCTGCTTGCTGCATCATTGTGGTAAATTTGCAAAATTTACAGTTCAATGAAGTACGTTTCGTACACATTCAAAATTGCTGTTAAATTTGATTTACATTCCTTGATAAATGTTGCGCTAAATACAATACAGTTCATCATCCACATCGCAGAGCAAAATTTTGTACTTAGAGCTTTGTTACCAGTAAGATGTGTTTACTCTCCAGCTATAATTGTTAGGCGTCCGCCTCTCAGAGTCTGGAGATCTATAGTATAAATAAACAACTTTGAAATAGTAAAGCTTCTCAAATATAAGCGCAGGCTTTGAAGTCTATTTCCAGCTCTACAGAAGTGAAGTCGTCGTCGAGTTTGCGAATTAACCAAGTCTGTTATCCGGAACCTAGAAATTGAGTCGCTCCTCCACTGCCGGTCGAGTGCTTTTGTCTCGCTTTGAAGCAATCAAAGTGTTGCCTTTGATAATGAGCTTTTGAAAAATGTAAACATTCTATACAATGGCTGTTTTGATAGAATAAGCTTAAAATAAAGCGTTATTTAAACACGCCAAATGTTTTTTTTTTTGGCAGGGAAACGACGTAAAAGCATCGATTTTTGAAGAAAATATGCTAAATTCGCATGTATTTTATCATGCATTATGAAAAGACGAAGATAAATTAATCATTGTGCTATTTTTGACGGAAATTAATTTTGGATCAGTTGAATAAATTGCAATTTTGGGACCGTTGAAAATTGTTTGAGATTAATCTTCCGTTTTTATACGCCGATGAAGCAATATTGCCAGAAGTTTGATATCGCACAAGAACTTATGACTGACTTCGGAGTTTTCCTTTCAATATTTTCCTATTAATAAAGCCTGATCTCGGCCGCAAGAAAGATCCAGATAAAAGGATGCTGCGCAGACTTGGCCGTCGACCGGAGGGTATCTGATGTTTTCGTTGTATGACCGTCATTAATTACCAGTTCCCGGTTTTATAACCCCAATTTATCTTCTGCCAGAGTGAACGAGATGTTATTTAATGATAACAAGATATCCTCAGCCCGAGACTCGGGCATATTTTATAGAAAATTTGTCCCCGGGAAGCGGTGCCGATAAATCCGAACAAAAAACGTGCCGAAATGCCTTTTTTCTCGATTTTAACCCCCGGGGGCTAAGTTTCCTCCACATACATAATTCAAGTCTTATCCGCCGGGAGCGTAATATTTCAAGTTTAAAACGCCGTAAATCATTTAAGGTGCTCATATTTAAATCATCGGCTCTCCTCGGCGATGTTTCATTGTTGCGTGCGCGCAAAAGCTGCGGGTTGTGTTTTTTAAGCGTAATGAGTGCGGTCAGATATATTATCGCGCTGGTGGTTCGGGTTTTTGCGTTATCAGTAAAGCTCATAATAAAATCTGGGTCCTTTCCGGAAATTGAAGGCAGAACCTCGAGTCCTGTAAGTGTCATTCGGGAGGCTTTTAACGTGAGCACCCCTTCACAACTATGGCCACTAGTCTGGATTAAGTTAGCATATATTTTGAACTCCTTGATAAAAGATAGGCCGCGGGTAGCAAAGCTATTTAGCTTCGGCCACCTATAAAGTACACAAGATAAAAACCCCGGATTTCCATTCTACCTTTTGTATGAGTCCAACCCCGGTGTATGTATACTTAGGCATGGAAAATAACTTACTTTTTGCTTTCCATTCTGCATGCATACATTTCTGCACGATCAAGATAATTTAGTTTCAATTGAATTTGAAAATATTCAAAATAATTGATAAGTTTCAATTTTTTTATCGCATTGAATCGATAATACAGGAATTATTGTGGTTACACGTTGATAATCTTTATTGATAATAACTTATTGTTTTGCAATGAACTTATGTGGAATATATTATAACGATGTTGATATATAAGAGGGACCCGAAAGTATTCGAACATTTAGTAAAAAATGTTTAAATTTATTAATAACAAAATTGTGTACACAACATTATAAAATATAACGTCTTCTAATCGCTTTGGTGGTATTTTGATCCCTTTTTTGTAAAAAAAAATCCGGCTTAGAAGCAAAAAATGATTTTAAATGCATTTCCACCTCAACTTCATCTTTGAATCGTTTTTCTCTCAAACTGTGCTCTATAGCCCTGAAAAGATGAAAAACCGTTTGTGTTGTCAAGAAGGCGTAATATGCGTTTCGTCGATCTTTTTTATTGTGTTCAATGAAGGCGTGCAGTACCCATCCTACCTCATAATACCTATCCTATTCATTTTGTTGATGAGTTTTAAATATTCTCAGTGGATCATGGGGATTCCAGTCTCTGCGATAAGTCCTCTATTGTTTATCGTCTATCTGACTCGATCAAAATTCGAAGGTCGACCCATTCTCGGTTCATCCCTTAAGCTTCTATTGCCAGATTTGGAAAATGATTTCCAAAAATAAAATTTATTAGAATCAATAATGGATATCGTTTCTTCATTGGATAATATTAAAATTATATTATATTGCGTTCATTGCCATAAACTTATTACATAGATCGAATAAGTATACTGCTTTTTTATTGTATACCTGCTTAATTAGTCGCCTAAAAAACGTAGTGAATTGTTTTATAAATAAGCGATTTGTTCGAGAAGAAAAAAAAACAATAATCACCTCGTTTACTGGGAGAGCAAAAGAAGTTGATAGCTTTGATTAATCTTTTCTTTGTCTTCGGAGATAATTAATTGACACCGCCGTCAACAAGACAACAGCACAAAAGGTTACGGAAAAATAACATTTTATTGTCGAGAAAGCGGATGAGGAAAAAAATCCAAAACGAGGGGTGACTTTCACGCTGATATGCTAAAGTCAAACGACAGAAAAACAATACAAATAAATCGCCATACTTTAATACAAGTATATATTATTTCTTCATCAAATATTTATTCTATATTTTGGACGTCTGAGAATCCAACGACTGTACGCCAGATCCAGTTCAAGTGTCTGGACCATCGATGGAATAGCATTTCGGTTTATTTTGAGCTTTGTTTACGAACCCTCTCAGACTCGAGTAGTTTGACTATCATATCAACCCTCGGGCAAAAATAAGATCCTCCACGGGACCGTGATGATATCAGAGCTTCCCAATGCCTATTTATGAAAAATCAGACTATTTTAAATTTCACTGGAAGCTGGAATTATTTGGACTCGAATTCAAATCGATTTCATTCAATAAAGACAGATCCGGTTACAGTCGCATCAATTTTTCATAATACATGCTAGATAAATAAATTATATTAGAAGGTTGTTTGAAATAATCAGGATTCTCTTGCAGCTTGTCATTGGCATAAAATCTCAAATTTGTTGCCGAATAGTGGCTCGATACAATTTGGGAGTGTTTGATATTGTATAAATTGTTCGGTGTATACATTTCATACATCAATATTCCGAGACGGGGTGGGTGCTGAGTAAGTGATTCGACCCCCACATTAGAGGGTGGCCGGATCGTGCCGCTGCACACCCGGCGAGGGTAACAGCTTCCACTTGACACGACGGTACTTCCGGCTTTTGTTTGCATTTTAATGCGGCCGAGTTTGCTCCGGGAGCCCTCATTTTATTACCCGGGTGGGCGCCATTTTGTCATTGCAAAACTATTCCGGGAACGTATTGTTGTGTGAAGAGCCCAATCTAGCGAGGGAGCCGCGTGCGGCTCTGCGGCTCGCTATGACACAGCGCCGATTTGTTGTCGGGCCCACGTCCACAACGCATCGGGCCTATTTAAATATTTATTTTGTTCCAAACGGAAATAATTTGCTGCCGTAAACACGGGCCTATTCATCGCCAGGCTTCCATCATCGCCTTGAAAACCTATGAGCTTTTTTTGTACTGAATCAACATTTATTCAATTTTATTGACTGACTGCTAGAATATCTCTTGTGTGCTTTTCAAGCGGTACACAAAATTAGATCGGCTTTCAAACTTTGTTTGAAAATCATGTCAACATTAAGTGTCCGAATAAAAAAAGCAAATTGAGCTGATATTTTCCACAGCAAAATTATTTAGCTCATTTTGATTGATGCTTTCAGTATTTCCAAATTTAATTTCTTGACTCTTTTCAGCTCTAAGATAAACTTTGAAGGTCTGCCATATTTTGCTACTGTTAAGTAATATCATTTATTATTAAATCTGTACTAGTATTCATTTTTTTGAAAATGTCATGGCAGTATTTTAGTGTCCTAACTGATGAATTTAAAGCAAATTCTAATTTATCTACTCATCAGTACTTAAAAAAAATTTAGCTAAATTGGATAAGTAGAGTTATACGCTTATATACGCTTTCGCTCGAAAATAAATTAGGGCATGATACGCCAAAATGTTTTAGAATATTAAACAAAGTTTCTTCTTTCCAACCATTTGACAATCAGATTTTTTTTAAATTACAAAAAGTGCTTATCTAAAGATAAAAATCTTAATTTTGTGAAAATATTAGAATTGTACAGAATTTGTATATTGAGAAGCCCTTTTTGAAAAATTTACTGGATTGCGTTCAGCGCTGATATACTTCTGGAGGCTGTTTTGCCAGGCCTTCTTTGGAACGTCCTTTAGAGTCGATGTAACATAAGATTGGATCTTTTCAATCGTATCCCAATATTTCCCTTTCAGAACTATTTTCAAGCAAAGAAACAATATAATCTGAATCTGAAGCAAGGCTGTAGAGAAGCTAGAAAATCAATGAGGTGCAGATCCTGGCCAGGAAATCGTTGAAAACGAGATGCCATGGCTTGGTGCGTTATCGTAATGAAGTTTTCATGTGCATTTGTGTTCAAATCTTCAGATATAATGTGATTGCATCGCGTTTAAGATTTCTGCAACCCATTGAAGACTCAACAGTCGGTTAGATTTCAAACAATCAGCACATTTTATTCAATTCGGGAAGTTGATGATCCCTCAACCGTATCTAGCTGGTTAAATTACCATGAGGTGTATCATCACCCTATAGGCCTGCGATTTAAGATAGCCCCAAAGGAAGAAGTTTAAATCACACCCTCAAATCGTTCGTACAGATTACCCATCATGGCGTGCGCTTTGGATTGGAACCACAAGTCGTCGGTATTCATATCATCCAATTATCATAAATTACTTAACAATTTACAATAAATTTGGCAGATATTGCTTTAAAAAAATGACCGCTATAATCTAACATATTTTGAGCGCCCTTATTGAAAGACTGTGTAGTTAAAAAGACATTTTTATAACACAATAGTGATCTTCATCTCATTGACTTACAAATTTGACTTTTGATAAAATTCATCAATCTTGCGCATTAGATCTCATTCTTTTCGGTAAATATTTTTAGATCGATGCAATATAAAGCAATTGTAAAATGTTTTCCTAATGATGCAATTTAAAAATACTGACGGAAAGATCATCTTGTCATAAAAGTGTTTCATGTCATTGTCATGCCACTAAATATTTGTAAGTTATTCCATAAGATTAATAGTAAAAAAAACAGTATTTAGGGGTCAATGTCAGGACTATAATCTTGCTAAGATACAAGCAATTTATTTTTTAAATATTATTAAATTTCTATGTCTTTCGTCAATATTATAATGCATATCATGATTGAATTACTTTGAAAATTGTATTCATTGTTGAAAGCATATCTGGTAGCTTCTTCCCGTGAATGAATTAACAAACCGCTTAAACCATCCTGGCAAACTTTCCTGATAACTAAGTTCGTATTAATTAAATTCTGTCTTCTTATTCCATCTTCAATTTTTTATCCTATTTGGCATTAATTTACATTTCCATGTTAAAGTGTTTCATGTGCATGTTTCATAATAACGTGTGTTAAATTAAAGATATTTAAATTGCTGTTCAAAGTGCGTTATTAATGAATTCCCTGAAAATGATCACTGCAAAACGTTATTTTTATATTGTATTTCTGCATACACTGTTGGGAATGATAGCTCAATATTTTTATTGAAAACTCATGCAATATAGTAGAATCAATAGGACAAGCAAATAAATGGATATCCTTGGAAAAAAATACTTCACGTAAATCATCCCTATGTCTATTTATAACAGATATATGGTGGAATATTTCGCTATGAGGAATATTGATAGATATAGAATTTCCATAAGCTCTGAAAAATGATAGGGGAATATTATTCACATTTTATTTGGGAATTGCTACAACCCTCATAAAGCTGTGAGATGATAATATTTTTACTTTAAACAATTGTGATCATTGATGGAATCAAAGAATATCTCTCAATAATATCTGCAAAATGTTGATTTATAAACTAAATCGTATGATCGATAAACGTATTGCCATATAAAATTGCACATTGATGTTTCGCTTAAATCTCACCCGACCTTCTCGATCAAAAACGGGATAAAAATGGTATAGAATTTAAATTTAAAAAATCAATAATGCCACTTATCGACAATGACGCCATTCTTTGATGTCTTCGGATCGCGTTATCGTACCGTAAAAGCCCTCGGAAACCCTTAAGCTTAATTTTGATTACGACGTATTACGATCGTACAAGACAATGGCACATCCCAATAATCGTTATTTTTCATCAATCGAATTTGGCCACGCCTCTCCACGATATGACGAACCAATGGGATTACGTTTTTGGCGAGCGCCTAAATAAAAATTGTACATCGCTTAAAAAATATCACGTGTACCATTTTATTAATTAATTATTGGATGTAAATGTATCGATCGACTAAGACACGCCCTCAATTATTATGCGCATCGAATACTACAATAACATTGCGCCGTAGTAATTTTTGCGTTATGCACAATGCAATGTGTCTTCGAACGTGCGTAATAATAATGCATTTTTTAACATAAATATTATATATGGATAAACATCGCGTTCGTGTTGTGAAACGGTCAGATTTTTCATTTTTCACGTCGTTCCAGGGGCGTTCGTTGTATGACGGTATTTTATAGTGAAGGCTTTTATGCCGGAGGTACTTTAGGTCAACGATCTGCTTCCATGTATTCCCGTAGTACAATTGGGTGCATTATTTGCGCTCCAGCCGAGCCAGATAAAAACGAAATGGAAAATTCAAATCGTATCCCCGCTTTTATTTGTCTTTTACGCAAATACGTCTATTGGGGGCTTATTTCGCAGTTTTCGCCGCAACGACATTATTTTCTTAAGTGAATGAAACTCGGGTCGCTTAAATAGGATTTTCGAGAGTTTTTCTATGGAGCATTTTCGCGCAGGATCGTTGAACAAGATTGACGGGAAAGCTCTCAGTTTTTTAAGGTGTCAAAAGAAAAAGTGATCGAACGCTCGGTAGTTAAGCGCTGTTTGTGTTTCAAAGATTTATCCTACACATGGATTCAAAATTATTTTTGGAACAAGACTGAAATATATATGTAACATTATCGTTTATCATTTTTTGTGAAGATTTCCTTGTTTTCTATTAATTAATAAGGCAAAAAATACGATGTAAATTAATACGAAAGTAGTCCCAGAAGTACCCGACCTAATAGATGAATGGCGCTTATTATTTAAAAATGATTATTATAGTAGAACGTACATACTTTATAAAGTTTAAAGTTTAGGTTTGAAAATGTTACGTTATCAATAGTGAACATTCTCAGTGAATTTGTAAAGATGGAAAAAAATGGTCATCGTTATTTGATGCAATACTTTTATTTGAAAAATCTCAGTCCAACCAATATTAAAGCCGGGCTAGATTCTACTCTGGAGGATTCTACCCTTTCGTTTACAGTAGTAAAATATTGGGTGGTAGAGTTTAAACAAGGTCGTACAAGCTGCTAAAACGAACATCAAAGTGTTCGACCAAATAATATAAACACGTCATAAATTGTGAATAAAAAGCATAAAATGACATTGAATAACCATGGAATGTAAGTGCGTAAATTAACGGACATAGTAGGCATTTCAAAAAGTGCTATACATCGCATATTGATTAAAAATTTGGACATTAAAAAGATGTGCACAAGATGGGTGCCGAATTTGCTCACAATTGAACAAAAAAGCATCTTGAAGTTGTTTCAATCGATTGTTTGGCGTTTCCATTTTTTGTGTTTTCTTTATTAGGTTGAGTACTTATATTTGATTTCAAAAGTTACCTAAATTAACGCCTATGAAGTTCATTTATATAATTATTATGATAGTTACATAACATAAGTTTTCGCTGTGTTCATAACTCTGAGATATGTGTATTGTATAAGTTTAGAATTCATGATTATCTTAGCACGATGAATATATATTAACGTGCTTAAAGATGCAGTTTAGTATATTCCTAATTAGTTCTCTTCATCTAATGGCATCTTAAGTAAACCTCCTTAATAATTCCCAGTTATACAATTAACTTAAAATATAACCGTAATACACATTAATTAAAAATATCCTCTGGAGCTCTCTTTGGTCTTACATTTTTTTTAAGTATCCACTTATAAAAGCTTATGGAATTCCGCTCGATTCAAACGTTTCGATTTTTCGTTTAAGACTGCCATTAAGCAAACTCATTTTAAATCTGATTTACATCTCGTAAAATTTCAGACGTCAACAACGTCTGAAAGGATGAAAGTCAAATCGATCACGCTAATGGCCTTCTTTGCCCCCTTCGAATTCGACATATAAGTTCGCTTCCAGCGCTAAAGTTGTTTCGATAAAAATAATTTCGTACAGGCGGGCCCAACCCTTTTACGTCCCGTCCATAGTTGATGCTTTTACCGAGACAATGCAATAAATATAATGTAGTTTGTAGCGATTTAACCTTTCGTAGCCGGAAAATATTGCATAACGCGCCCCCCGGGACAGAATCAAACCAACCGTGATAAACACGGACTCTTTGATATATTCAGCAGGTGCTTTATTCATATCAATTTTGCGCGCCATTTCAGGTCGTCGCTAAAAGGGATTTGTCAAAAATGCTCAATATTAAAATCATAATTGTCGACTTAAAAGCACTTTAACCTGATAACGCTTTTACCCCGCGACCTTTTCTTTGAAAATATGGTCCAAATTTGTTTCGGTGAGTGTCGAGACACTTAGTGCGTTAATCTCCAGGGGACATGACAGTCAATGTCAAAATAATGTATATAGAAGACCGCCTTCGCGGAAAGTGTAAGGGAGGACATTCAAAATTGGGGTGGATTAATTGGAGCGAATGTATTTCATTTTTATGAATTTGCATTTTTATGCGAACCGGAAAACGTGTTGAAATCGGGAAAATTATTCGTCGGGGTTGATATTTTTTTAATAGGAAAAGCGTAATAAAGGAAAGGCTTTCATTAAATAATGTGCGCTTAATGCTGGAAAAATGGCGGATATGAGGGATTTAATTTTAATTTGGAACAAAATTACATCTGGCCTTGGAATTAATGTTTGACAACGTACAACGTAATCATTTACCAGACAATTCTATGTGATGAAGACATTTTTGCTTTTATTTGTGTTTGCGGCTAAACTTCATCCCTAATTTTGTTGAGGTGGAAAAAAAGTAAGAAGAAGAAAACCGATACAATGGACTCTGGAATTAGGTAAATTTGTTTAATGAAGAAAGAGCATGCAATGTTCAAATTGTGGAGATCAAATTCATTATCGTCTAGAAAATCTATGAAAACATCAATTAAAAAGATCCGAGGATCTTTCATTTTCTTTAGCTTATAAATCACTTTTTCTCTTATCTGGATATATTATTAAAAATATTTTTAAAAATTGGAGTGTTCACAACCTTCGGAACTAAATGAAAAGCCTCTACGATGATTGTGTTATGTCTTATATTAGATTGATGCATAAGAAACGTCGTGTTTTTACATAGACTATGATATATTATTTTCAACTAAATGTGTTAACATCTATACTTAATCTTGCCTTTGTATTATATAAATAAGGCTTTATCCCAACATTTTCTTCAGTCTTTTATCAAAGTGCATATTCAACACTGTTTATTTTTTGAATTTAATAAAGGCCATAATGCAATAGTGACAATCAAAACATACATGATATGTACAGCAAAGATGCCATCGATGTTTCAATTAGTCAACAATGGTTTGCTAAATTCAGATCTAGGGAATTTATCAACAACTGATGATGATGTACTGAAAGCCATACTTGAATCCCTGTCAAAATACTAGGGACATCGCAATGAAGATGGATTTGAGGTATCTGAATCGCATTGGAATGGTTTCCAAGTAAGACGTTTGGGTCCCGCATCCGCAAATCTGCTAGACCAAGTTACCACATGTGTTTTTTTGTGTGCAAAACAAAAGCATGAAACCTTTTTTACATCCATTAGTAACATGGGATGAAAAATAGGTTGTCTATAACAATTTAACTAGGAAATTACCCATTAACCACTTCTAAGGCAGAGGAAAAAAAATAATGCTTTGAGGGATATGAAGGGTTTGCGCCCTAATTCTGTAATGATGACACTTCATAAATTAAAGGAGCTCAAATGGGATGTTTTAAAGCATCCACTTTATTCTTCTGACTTGGCCCTTTCTTATTTTCACTTATTTTTATTTCTACAAAATTATTTAAATGAAAAAAAATAATACAACATGAGGTGAAAACAGCACTAGATATGTTCTTTGTATCTAAAACCGAAAATTTTAATTCCAATGGGATTAAAATTTTGATAGAACGATGAGAGACAGTCATTAGCAATAATGAGAATTATGTAATTGATTGATTTAAAAAAGTTTTTCTGAAAATATTTTTAAAAAAATCTTAAGAAAATACGACGTTGTTTATGCATCTATCTAATAATACGAGATTGTCTAGAATTTATAATAATTTTTGAGATCTAAAAATAAATATTATATTAATGTCTTATACCTTCAAGACTTAGAGTATGCTGTAGTTGCTTATAATAAATATTATATGTACTTAATATTGCAATGTCTTGAAAGTTACAATTCTATCCAACTTCTATCGAAAGTAGACAACGTTTATTTAACAATAATTACAATTACTTGTAGACAAAAAACCAACTTTGTAGATTTTAATTTAATGCTGGTATATACGATTAATTTTTCTCCATGACTTACTTGAATCATTGTGTCATTTTTGATATAAATCTATTTATTTTGCGTATTTTTATATAATATTTGCACGAAACATCATTTGAATGTATGCATGAGTGAACATTTTCAGTGAATCTTGTTAAAAAATAGTTTCTAAAAATAAGAGCAACCTTTGTGACATTTTATCAAATCTGTTTGTTGAAGCTCGCAGAACCAAAAGCGTTTCAAACGAAATAAAAATAAAAGTTGCAAATATCTTTTTGTGAAGTCTCCGCTTACAAAGTCACATATTTACTTTTTAAGCTCTCAGAGTTTGCTTTGTTCCGGCGCGGTGTCCAACATCATAATGCAAATACCTAATTGTAATATAAAGACAAACGTAAATTTGACGACAAAATGAACTTTTTAAAAACGAGCAAAGTTTAAAACGCGACTCAATGGGCTTTAATTTCAAATTATTGCCCTCCGGGGTTATTGGTAGCCCTCTCGGAGTTCAACGGCGGAATTGACGACGCAGGAGAGGCGTAAAAGCCTCCGCAACGATGAAGAAATAAGGGCGAAATCAGTTGTCAATTAGACACGGATCAAAATAATGCCTGCTTTGCATGAAAAATTTCTGAAGTTTGATTGGAGACCTTTGAATTATTTAAATGGGCGCAGAGTGCCTTTGAAATTTCTCGAATGACAAAATCAAATAAAGTCGCTTTTGAATTCGATCCAAGAATAGTGAGATCTTTCATTAAAAGCCATTCATTCTTTAGCGATTGCCAGTTGATGTTTTAACTGTCTGCTGCTCTTGAGTAGAAATTGTCTTCTTTTGTGTGTCATTCAATCATATTTTATTATCAAATCGACGGTTGATCAAACATATAATGCATATAATCAAGTTTATGAGATGTGCTTATATACAGGTCTTTCAATAGAGACGCTCAAAGTTTATTAGTTAGAATATAAAAACCGCGTAAATTGAGATGTATAACATATTCGAAGATTTAAAAAAACAGAGTTTTGATTTTATTTTCAGTAATTTTGATTGTTTAAAATGATTTCTAATCGATATTGCCTAATTTTCTGCGACGAATCTGAGATGATAAAAGAACCCTTTTGATTTACAACAATCATTAAAATCTTAACCATTCATTTATAAGCCATTCCAGTTAGAATTTAATTCATATTCATATAATCATATTTGAAATCCAACGAGAATCTACCAAATTAACTTCAATCACTGGGATATGTTCTAAAGGAGATTGCTTACACACGTTAAACGATGTTACTTCTCAAGCATAAGATGTAAGTAAGTAATTCATTCATATTTCCAAGTAAAAAAATATGATTTTACATCACAATGGGTGTGCTTCATTTCATCGATTTTACAATCGGTACAAATTTCCGACCCTAAAAACGTTCAGACATTAACCATTTATTAATAACAGAAGTTGTTCATGGTTAAAAGCTGTTAGCTTTAATTAAAAATAGCTTAATGAGATTTCCTCTCGCTTTATAATTTCATCATTGAGCCGGGGAGCTTTCCCAGACACCCTTATATTTACCAACAGCCAGTCAGTTAAGATGGAGGCTTCGCAAAAATTACTTGCGCCGGTCCGAAAGGATTAAGGCTTCGGCGAAAATAACGAAGGCGCGTCTCGAACATCCCTTAAATTCCCGCACACCCTCCGCAAGAGAAATGCGACCTCAATTACCATGATACAAATTATTTTGCGGGATACGTTTTTTATCCCGTCGCATGATTTACGTACGATCCAAATAAGTGGATCATTAATAATATTTTCTAAAGGGGGGGGATCGGATTTCGTTGCAGTTATTCGCTGAATTATTGCCGCTTTTCGGCAGGGCCGAATGGGTGCGCATAAATTGGGCACCGACAAAGTGGGTTGGTGGGCCACAAAAAGCCTGTCTTTCACTTTTGAGAGGCTTTAACGGGATTTCAATACGTCACCACTCGAGATTTTCACTTAATCCGAATAATGTTCGACGATCGTCACAAATTCTACGGCTTGCGATTGAATCGAAATTGTATTTTTAAGTACCGAGAAAAAACCGAAATATTCTATAGAAATCAAATGTGGAGCTGAAATTCTTGAATTGTGTTTTCATGACTAGAAAATACGTGTACGGCGTAGTTGTGTGATTTTTTGCTGATATTAAATATATTCTTGAGTGTACTTTAAATACCTCTTATAACGTTATATCAACAAAATTCCCTATAGCGGTTGATTCTTCAATGCAATTTTTGTTGTTAAGTCGTTCTTTTATGTTAGAATACGTATTTCTATTTAATTTAATATTAAAATTATGCTGTTAAGAACGTATACTTAAAAAACCTACGGCAGAAAGATTCTCTCAAAGAGCGCAAAGTAAATAAATATAAGCGAAATCCCTTTTGCCGTTCAATATTATGTTTGAGGTCTTTATAAAAAAATCAAGAGGAGTGGTTTGGGAAATCTACTGCACCACCATGTCGGGGGAATATTAAGAAGAGGTTATCCCCTTGCTTTTTCCGGGATTCAACAAAATTGATTTTCAAATACTACATTAAATATTGAAAGATTTTTCGCATACCACAGCTGCCATTCTTGTGCATGTTCGAACACGATTCGATTTATGAAGAAAATATTATATAAAAAGGCGACCCCCGAAATATCATCCCCCAAAACAATATCCATGCAGGATCAAACGCGCGCCGAAGGAGGAATTTCCCTATGTCGTAATTAAATGTGCCGGAAATTTTCGTCTGCGAAAATAACGTCATCCGAAACAATAGCGACGTTTTCGGCGGATTTTTTTCATCATATTTTTGTTCATTTGAATACGGACGCATTTGCACGACGAAGTTTTTGTTACAGACGGCCTTTTTTTATTCGTTTTCTGGTCACAAAGGAAAAATTCGTCGCGAAAGCCTACAATGGTACGAATTTTCCTGCGAGCGAATGAAAAATCGCCTCAGCCACTCGGGAAGCGCTAAAAATAGCTCGGATGTCGCTTCCGGTCCGCGAACCACGGTTAAAGGAGTTCTGGATGTGTATTTTACGCGTTATATCAATTTCGCCATCGTCCCGAATGAGAAACATTAAATAAACGATTCTTAGGAACATCCTAAGGCGCATTGTTAACGTTTTAAAATTTCATATCCATTTAATTGAATGTCAAAAAAAATCACTACGCTAATATTTTTTTGGCTTAAAACTTCATATATTTGCCTTTCAAATGCAATTCAACCAGAATAAGTTTATTAGAATTGAAGGATTATGATGGGATAGTTTTTATGAGCGGGATTGCAAGATCCTAATTACATTTAAACGAAGGAGAAGAGGATCAGAGATAACCAATCTGCTTTGACACGATCAATTGGAAAGATTAGTTTTTTCATAGCTTTCCAACGTTTGCACTCAAATATTTTAAATTCGACATTTCTCATTAAATATCGACATTATTTTATGAAAATATTTTCAAACATAATAAAATAGAGATTTTGAATTTTCAGCCAAAATGCAGCTTGAAGCAGCCTTAATATTGCAAATAATTTAATAAAAATATATGGTAGACTAACACCATCAGAATTTGATTTTATAAATACACCCATCCTTTGCTTAACACGGTACTCGTTTAACACGGTTTCGGTTTAACACGGTTTCAGTTTTGGTGAAAAAATATATGTTTCCATATTTCGTAGATGTGCACACAGCTGTGCAAAATTCTAGGAATAACGGTAAGGGGATAGAGGAATAGAACTGCGCATTTCAAACAACAAATAGTACCTAGAATATATAGAAAGTACATCATACGTTTAGCCTCGCTTAACACGATTTCGCTTAACACAGCGATCTGGCAGAACCTATCTTCCGTGTTAAGCGAGGGATGGGTGTACATAGAACACTTCCTACAGAGTCTCAAACAGACGATGAATTTATACTTTTTGAAATTTTGTAATATAAAAATGCATAAAAATACACCTTTATATAGTAAAACTTGATTGGATATTTAATTGAAACGTGACAAAACAATAAAATAGTCGGTAAATGTAATATTTGTGATGATAATATTGTGTTAGAAATAGAAGCACGGCATTGAAAATAAAGCGCCGTGGAGAGCTGCACGCCACATGTGCGTGCATACTCTTTCTGGATTACTCAAGTCATGCTTTCGACTCATTACATCACTACCATAAATTTTCACGAGTTTCTGATGGATTTTCGCGGTGGTATTGTTCTACAAAGTCAAATGTGGATGGTGGTAGCGCGCGACGACCCCTCCATCGGGAAAATTTACTGTTACCAAATAAAATGGCCGACAAAGTGCGAAACCAAAAAAACTGACCGTTGAGATCTCCCCTACATGACAGGTGCACCAACTTCGAAGCAAAAATATTATCTCGGCCTCAGGGGCTTAAAATTCATGGGACGCTTCTTCTGATTTCTTCCCTTTTCTTGGTTACATATTCTTTTCGTATCTGAGACTCAAGAACGAACTTAATTTTTCTTTATTTGTTAATTTTATTCTGTGTTTTATAACGTCTATTAAAAAAATTCCATCGAGAAACGGTCGTAAAAATGGACGACTAGGCTCTCAATATATTTTCATAGCCATAGACCAATTACGATCAAAATTCGCAAACGTTTTTGTTGAAGACTATTTTATTTATGGAGGTAAAAATAAAGGGTTAAACAAAGCATTGCAAACATAACTATAAACATACATAGAAGTCAATATTTGTGTGTTTAATCTTAATACTATTTCCAAAATCAAAAATATATTACAAAAAATGGTTTTTGGCCTACAAATATGTTATGAATCTATCATTATTAAGCGTCAAATCATAAACCTTTTTTTGGATATTTTCAACAATAAAATTATCATTAAGTGTTCTTTTATTGGTTGAATATTCGACTGAAAGCTTAATTATTGTATGAAATTTGCCAAAATTTCTGTCATTTATATCTGTATACTGTTATGCCATATATTATATATTAAAAATGTCATTATGCTTTTGACCCTTTATACCCTTGAAAAATAGTATCAATAATAACCTTCATGAATATGAAAATAAAACTTCATAGAACTTAATTAGTTTTCCCCTCAATTCTGAAAACTGGCTTCGCTATCGAACATGGGTGAATGATTTTGCATAATTACCATACAAATTAGAATTGTAGATTTGTAAATATTTCAAAACTATGAGGGATTTCAATTAAATTGAATATTTAAAGAAAAATGGCGTTATGATAAAAAAATGTGTATATTCCAGGGAATTGTATTCGGCTTATGTACGGGTCATAGGGCAAACCAATTACGCGCAACTCAAAAGTTTTCCCGAGTCATCCGTAAAATTTTGTAATAGTTTTCTTCTGCTCTTTCCGCCCTCTTTTTATTCGACCTAATTTCAAAAGTTTTCATCCCCATTCTGGCTTGTTTCAGATCGCGAATTTCCAGCATTTACCTTTGTTGCCGCCGAATTTCATTGTATGCTTTAGCGTCTCAGATATTTGCATCGGACTTAATTAAGAATCTCAAAAAAATAACAACCGGCATGGCGACACTTTGTAGATAATATCGTCATTTATATTCTAGATAAGATCTCCATTAATGCAAAGTAGAATCCCGAATCTTCACGGTCGCAATATCCGTTCCGGTAATAAAATTTGAGCATTTTATCATCGATATCGGCGCTCAGTTAGGGGATGTCTGCGCCCAAAACGTCTCATTTGACGAATTAAAAACGACGTGGCGCAAAAGAGATCTGAGGTTAACCCTTTTTTTGATGGTCGATCATTAGAATACACAATAAAAGACCTAGCAATCTTGTATATACTACAATATATATTGAAAATTCGGTGTCACTCTCTCGATATATTTTACATTTTCGTCTATATATACGGCTTTGGAATAGCACGCCGGAAGTAATTGAACTACCTAAATAAAATACAGATATTCTGGAGAGATTGCCGTGAAAATGTCGCCTGCACGTCTTTATTTACCGGGGTGGAAAAATAAATTTCCGTTGGCTGCTGTTTTATTTCCACTGTAAACTTCACGGTCGTTCCCAAGTACATTTTAATATTCTCGAAGAATTTATACAAACTCTATAAAATAATTCAGCTCATATATAATTTTTGCAATGGTTTGAAGGCATTTATTCCCATTAATCTTGTGTCAATTTCATATAAAATAAATCGAAATATGGATGAAATACTTGGAGCTTTTGATATTTAAATTTCATTCAAAATTTAGTCTAATGTTTAAAGAATACTATTAAAATCTCTACAAATTCCAAGAAATGTAATTTAAGTCAAGTCAAAGCGATCGATTAGATGTTATTACAGCGTCTTTCAATATGAACGATTAATGTTTATTAGGGTATCGCGACCATAAAGTTATTGTAAATTATTCAATAATATATGGCAAATTACTATGAAATAATATAGATTTGAATAATGTGTATAAATTATCAAAGTTTATTTTCGAAGTAAGTGCTATCAGTTATCGAAAATTGATCCTCCCGAATACGCGGCACCAAACGAAGCCACGGCGGACATCTGAACGATATTATATTTCATATTTAATGCCATCAAATGTTCTTTCATATAACAAAAAAAATGAGTGGATATCTTCCATATAATGTGTTATATTTAGATTTAAAAGTCGAGCGTCCTTATTTAAAAATTCTATATTGTATCTCAAATTTATTGCCACAGAAAATATATTTATATGATTTACAATTCTCTAATTTTAAAAACACCCTTATGGATGAAAATATAAGACAGGATGAACCCCATGCTAAAACGTAATTAAATAATTTGATGGAATGGATCCGCTTTCAGTTTTAAAATTGAACATTTTCGCAGATTGTCAATGAACAATGATCTTAAATACTGAAAAAATAATTTCTTATGTATCTTTGTACTGATTTTTCAATAAGATTATGGTAGTTATTGATCTCATTGATAAAATACATATATATTTAATCCCTTATTGAGTATATTAAACCTTTTATTCAAGCATTATTCATGTGAATTAAAAGTGATGAGGTACATTCTTCTTCCAGGTACGTGTTTCTAGATGAAATATTTCCACTGCGGCTTATCTACACGTGCCCAATATTGGCTTACTCACCATCCACGTGGCATAAGAAACGATTGTTATTCCAAACCGCTTCCGGAATAATTTCTCTCGTCCTGTCCGTATTCCGATCAGAAAGTAGCTAACAAAAAATATCAGTATAATACGCTGAATGTGTTTTATATATATATATATCATTTAAGCCTTGGCTTAGCTACGTCGTTTCAGAGAAATCTCATCGATCAAACTCAAGGGCTTGCATACATATTTATGTACATAAGCAAGCGCCCTTCCATTATTACCTAATGATATTTTTCGATTCTCGACAAATTCATCAATTTTCCCCGCTATACAAATTTATTGGTCGCTAAAAATATAGCGCCTGGATACTTTATTCCCAGGGCTAAATGCACACAAAGCAAGTACCCTATTAGAAGCTCTACCTTTGTAACAAAGGTCGTCATACAAGCAAAGCGATACTCGAACATGCATTTTCCGAATCACTTGATTTCAACATCACGTCGTGTTTCAGACAAAACAGCTTCCATGTAAACATATGTTCGATGTGGCGACGAAATGTCGATACTCAAACGGTTTTTGATCAAATGTCGTGCGCTCTCACATGAAACGTCCGATTTTATTGAAGGGTTGAAACGCATTTAATGTCGTTTGAAATGCATTTCGCGTGCTTTATTCGAAGCCATTTGCACTAAAATCGCTTTCGGGATTTTATCGGGTTGCTATATGATTAATGGATGATCATCTTATGTGGGATTTTTTACTGGATGATGCAGAATATGCAGATATAATTTTAACAAAGATCAATCGAACATCGGACATTACATATGAAAATACGAATATTTTTTAAAATAATGGAATGAATTCATTGGTGTGTTTTATTTGTGATGAACGGGCGTATGTCGAGCTCTCGTCTTGTTGGATGATTTAACAAAATACCTGGAATTAGA
Source organism: Stenopsyche tienmushanensis (assembly GCA_008973525.1). Taxonomy (NCBI): domain Eukaryota; kingdom Metazoa; phylum Arthropoda; class Insecta; order Trichoptera; family Stenopsychidae; genus Stenopsyche; species Stenopsyche tienmushanensis. The sequence goes on along the minus strand of WACJ01000037.1, from coordinate 604,076 downwards.
ACGCAGAGAGGAGAAGTATGAATTCACTGGGAGGAGTTAGAATAGAAGTTTATTTAATTAAGCGCCTCACTTAATTCCTGCTGCAAGAATGTAAGGTTGAGAAGTTATGTGTATGTGCCGGCTTCAGCTCGATTCAACTTCACATTTCTTGCAACTAATTAACCTTTTTCACTTAATTGCGAAAATAGTTTATTGCGAAGCGCTTCTTGTCTCTCGGTACCCATTGTGCTATAAAAAGCGCCATGAAATGACCTGGGGAAAACTCAATCAAAAATTAATTACTCCAAGCGGCTGACATTCGCCACTCTTTTGGATACGTTCGACCATTTAAATGCGGAAAAAGTTTCACGGGGAAAATTGAATTGTTCGCTGGGTGGAAATCGATTTTAAAACGTTTCGATTTGGCGATTTTCGTCAGCTGTTCCTTCTACAACAGCAAGGTGCATCCTTCCGCAGTCGATCGCACATGTCTGCTTCCGGAACGATTCTAACGTGACTAATGACGTAGCAGCCTTGCTGAGGGAAAACAGCGGAAGTGGCCCCACGGAAAATCTTGCGCTAAATAAAATTATCATTTAAGTCTTTTTCGAGCGTGAAGAATACTCCATTCGAGCGGGGAGACCTCATTTAAAGCTTTCGGCTGGGTTTTCAAGATAAAAGCTTGAAAAGCCAGGATGTCATATTTGATCAGCGATTCCTGGGTCATATAACTCTTCCTTTAAGAATTGAATAGTTGATAACTATTATAGCTTTGTGACAATTCTTGCCTCTATGAACGCAAAAGATGTACGCATCATGAACGTTCAATATCATCAGTATCGCTTTTATGAACAAGCGAATACGCTTCTGATTAAATTTCAAATAAAGTAAATTGATTACAAGTCATCATTAAGGGGGACAATTCCTTTACAACATTCAAATCTTTAAAAAAAATCATGAAAAAGGCTCATTTTCGGGCGTCTTAAGGGATTGCCCCCCCTTAAAAATGCAAAACGCAAAGTCTGTAATTTATATTTTTTGAGTCAAGAAATAGTTGTTGTTATATCGCTTTAATTCCATTTTATACTCAATATTACAATATTAGATCAAAGTAATACAATCTCCAATCAATCAATGCCGAATAATACAGAATGCGGCAGGGAAACTTCCTTTTTTAAAATATTCATTCTGAAGCGAAAATTATTTTTTGAGAAATAAAATGGCATTAATTTAAAAGAAAAGAATTTAACGTTTTTCGTAATGTAGATTTAATAACGATCATGCAGTGGACTATTTTTAAATATCTCTCTGCCACTTTGGAAAAAAAATAAACTGATAGCAAGATCTTAAATTATTTGTTTTAATTTTACTTTCCTAACTGATGGGTTTCTCTCATAATTGGTTTATTATCTTCATTCTCAATAAACAACTATATTCATAAGTTTCAATAGTTCCATCGAGGATTTGTTTTAAAGCCGTAATATTAAATCGGGTTTTTTTGGTCCAAAGCTCCCTTAATTGAGTAAATTTTCATGCGCTGTATCCACAGGGATGAAAAATATTTTATCGAATCAAATTACCTCCGATGACTAGTAGGTGCCATCAATTATTCATCACTCATATGCAATCATTTGAACCATATTTGACTAGTAATAACGACTCATGCATAACAGCGTAAAAATTTATGATGCATATAAATGGATTGTTCAACAAAATTTGACGCATGATTTTTGAATACAATCTGTTTTAGTGTGTCTTTTTATATTAAGCTCAAAATTTTTAAATAGCCTAAGTCTTAATGCATTCATATATTAAATCTCTCGTAAATTTATTTCAAACCAGTGGCTTATTTTAGAAAATTATTACATAAATAAATACAAAAGGAAATTGTGAGATCTTCTCACGTATATTAATTTAAGCTAGGAAAACACTCCCTTCTGAAGTGTTGAGCTATAAATATTGCGACATAGTGTTGACGACAGTCCTCCCATGGTAATTAACCCTAGAGTTGTTGGCAAAGACATTTACTTTTTATTTTTGCATTTTATTAATGTATACCCAAAAAAGGCATTTTTACGAAGATTTCACAGTGCTTCTAATTAAACAATACGACTGGATTTGTAACGTAATCATCTTGGGATAATTTTATAGATCTTCCCATCGTTTAAGGATAGAAATTTGAGGTTCTTATTGAGATCACCAATTCAATGCTATTTAAATAGTGTCTATTGTCGCTAATTTTTTTGTTTGTATTTGATCTGATTCAATTCATTCAATATTCAAAAATCTTTCTGTTATCAGTTCATCCCTTAAGCTTTCATTGCCCGATTTAAATCTCTGGATATCTGCGGACTAATAACAACTTCACTATAAACATCTTTGAGGATTTGATTGGCATTTGTGACATTCCAATTCAAATCAAAATAATAAGCATGCAATGCCAGATGTGGATTTAGTTAGTTTTCGGGTTTGAAAATTTTAACCTTAATAATAAAATATAATCTGTTGCCCAAAAATGATGTTTAACAATTGTTCTATTAAAAATATAGCTCATAAAGATGTTTCAGTCGCTGTATCTGAATACAAACTGAGCTCAAACATAAGGTCTCAAAATATACGAATACTCTTTGGTCGCTCTAAAATCAACATAATATTTAGCGTATTAAATTTAAATCTTTCTGAAGATGTTCTTTTAATGTAATATTTGTGAATGACTCAATTGATTTCAACCCTTTTGCTATACACAAGGGTCGTTTGTTAAGAAAGGCAATAAGAAAGTTAAGGCCTTGTATAGAATTTGCCACCAAAGCGTTCCAGCTTTTTTCTCCGGAATACACTATCGTCTTTTCAATTTTATAGTGCGTCCAAATAAACATATAAATTGCACAGAGGGATGTTTATTGTATCTCCAGAGCCGATTTTCTTTGACACCCCCGGCGCTGGAGGCTGCGGACACATTCGTTTTGATATACGACAGAAATCTCACTTGGCCGAGAGAATAAACAAAGCCGTTCGGATTTTCGCCAAGATTTATCGTATACAAATGCCCTTTGTCCCAGTTACGATTTGGCCATCGACAGCCCCGAGAATGTCGCCTGAATAACGACTTACTTATGCAGGGCGCCTCCCTTTTTGATTCGATCGTCATTTTTTCCCGCAATCCTGAATACATTACGGGAATGCGGAAACCACTATCGTGCTCGATTAGTTATATTGCGTGCAGTCGAATGGGCTTTGGTAACGAGTTTACAAATTTTCACGTGTGCGAATCCCACGTGGTTGATGGAATATTTCGTTATTGCCTTCTATCGGAAAGCCATATTTTCATCAAACGGCAATAAAATGGGGGAAATTCTCGCATGGATGATATGATTCATCGATTAATGAATCGGCGACAATATATCAATGCGTTTAGGGAGGACATGAATCGCCCAGGGAACGATGGCGTTATCGAATGATAACATTTCGTATATTACTTTTTTATGTGTGGTAATAGATAGCGATTATAAAGGCTCAATTAATGCATTTTGGCATTCAATCATACGTAAAATTTAAGTGCTTTATAATTTCAGACGGAACAATGCCCCATTTGGGTCCATAGTTCTATAATTTACTTTTAAGGCGACTCATTATATTATATTAGGAAATCGAAAAACTAATCAATTTAAACATAGATTACTAATCATTAGTCTCACAGATTACATACTCCGAACGCATTTTATGCGTATAATACTCCTTTTCTATTTTAGAAGCATCTAAGATGGGATATCTTCACGAAGAAACCTTAACAATTGAAATCTGATGATTATAAACATAAAAGCACTCTCAAATTTGTTGTTATGGTAAAAAATAAATCTACGATTTGGATTTGAACCCAAAGCTCTATAAAAAAGAGTCCATAATTCATGAAGCCTTCTGAAGAATATCTATCTATTTTAATTTTCACTCCATTTCAATCCATGTATTTAATACGTGTGCAATGCATAACAATACTTGGAGAAAATGGACGCCTTTTTAAATACAAATTATGTACTATACAGAGGTTGACCTTATTTCACAGGGCTCAAAGTTCTGACATAAATATTTATGAATAAATTCTTCATAATTACGAGACGGAGAATGATTTGTTACATTTCTCTAATTTAAAAAGCAGCAATTCCCTAAGTACCCTTTTAATTTAAAAGTCGTCATAAGACTGGATTTGAATCTCACAATATTCGTTCTCTTATTTTGTATAATTTTCAGCAGAAAATATTAGCCCTGAACTAGGATTTTTAATAAAAAATACGGGCTAATGTCATATTATATGATTTCTTGGAAATAATAAATATAATGATTAAAATAACAAATATATCCATAAATAATAATTTTGGCAATCATTTAACAATCTATTTTGAAAGATATTAAGCTATAGTTGAGATATTCCAGGAAATTATTTATGTTATTAATTTAATTTTAGCATTTTATGTAGCATTAGATCTCCGTATTAAACCTTTGATGAATATGAACACTAATGTGACCCAAACGAGTGATCCATATAAAGTATACTCGCACATGCGGCGTGCAATATCCATAGCGCTTTATTTTCAATGACGTGCTTCTATTTCTACTACAATATTATAGTATTTTATATACAGTACAATGCAATATATACTATATAGGAACTCACTAATTAAATGGTTAAGCTATTTCATCAGATTAGATGAAGACCATCCTTATAGGAAATTCTTTTGGGAAATTTATGTGATGGATATCCATTGCTTTCCATATATGACATAGTTTAGATAAGATTACTGTAATATTTGGATTTAGATACGATAGTGTGATAAGATCTATGAGTGAAGTGAAATTACAATTATTTTTGTATACTGTCATAGTTATTGCTGTTACTCAATCAATTATAGGCGACACTATCCAAACGAATTAATTGAACTATTATTCAATCATTCAGGACTCAAAAAGCAGGATAAAATGGTTCAAAATGATCGATCGGAGCCGCTAAAATGATAATGTAATATATACTAATAGAATATGACCCATTTTTTTATCGAACGCAGTAAGCATTTTCATTTGTGGATGAAAGAGTAAATTTGTCATGATTTATGGCGACACAGCCTCCACTAGCCCTACACCTAACGTCATCCGCAAAGTTTTTAATTTAGCAAATTGTGTTTAGCTTAGCAACTTTTATTAATCGTCCATTACGGCAATTAAGTTTGTTTACACTCATTGTGTAATTGAGTGTCGAGGAAGATCCGTTTAATAGCCGCAAGTTTGCGCAGCTCACCCTCGGATAGGGAATGATTTATTGCTAGCAATGTGCACGGTGGAAACTGGACCCTACCGGGGTAGCATACCGCTAAATGCTAGGGAATGGCCCTTGTAATTGTGGCTGCCGTCATTTATAACACCATCTTCAGTTTGTATGGCCGACCCCGTTTTACACCCCATAATGTTAGCGGGTGCTACTTTAGATACGCCCGCGAGAGACACGTTCTTCTCCTGTAAATACGACGTCGTAAACGGAGAGACGTCGCGGGTTCGGCGGGACTCTTCCCTTATCCGAGACCCGAAAATGTCACTCAAGGACGATAAATTCCTTGTTTGTGGCTGAAAAATGTCATCCACTTCTCAATGGGGTCGTACAATTTCAATTCCGCATTCGTGCGAACTTGTTTTCTTTATGCGCCTATTGTGCATGATACGCCAGATCAAGCGTTACAAATTTAAATCGATCTATCAATTTTCTAATTTAAAGATAATATTATTTTATAAATCTTAGCTTAATATTTATGATACAGTCTTTCAATCGACCTTTCGACATTTGGTGGCCAAATTAAAGTCGATAGTATTGATAAATAATCAGCTAATACCTATACGTCACCGAAATCCAATGTCTGCTGAAAACATCACTGCTGTGCGTGAGTGTATACGGGAAGACCCGAAGCAATCAATATCTCGTCGTTCATAAGAACTTGGCTTTTCTTCGACTTCAATGTCGGGACTTAGATCTGCACTCGTAGAAAATCCAATTATCCTAGAACCTGGATAAGATGACACGATGGCAAGATTTTCAAATTATTTCCGACGAGACTAATAGATATTATGGCCAAAATAAAAACAAATACAAACATGTACAAAAGACCCGAAAATGGGTCGATGCCACTAGTGCAGGAGCTGAAGATATTTTAGTCCGATAATTATCATATTGCGCAAAAACTAGCGGGTACTTGAGTGTTAAACTACTGTATACTCATTTATTTTAATGCTACTATTGATATTAGAACCAATGTAATATAAATATTTATAAGCCCTTGGGTAATTTACAAAGTATTATTGTACAATTTGCGTTTCTGTTAGATTGATTTACTAGGAAAAAATGTTAGTTTTGCACAAATGAACGCTGTCCTACGCAGTTAACACTCAGGGATCCGCTCACACGGCAATCCTTGAAAAAAATATTTTCTTGAGTCTTACTCCAGTCTTAAAAATTAAAATAGGTTTAAATAAATTTATCAATACTGTAAGACCCGCTGACGCCTTTTGGCGGAAGCTTCTCCCCAACCATTGCAAAGTGTAAAATTAAGATATCGAATCAAAGGTATACATTAAGATTGAAAAGATATGTATATTATTCAAAAGATCTATTAACCAAAGTTAGCAGCCCCGTGTGACTTTCAGTCAAAAGCGCGCGGTTTTCAAAAGGTTTTAAGGTATATATTTTGCATATATTTAGTCTTTAACTGTGTAATATGCAATGTTTTTCGAAACATTTTATACTACCTTTCCACAATTTAGAGTCCGCTGATATTATAAACACATAACATCATATAAAATGATTTATTAAGACTTTGACAATATTTTATTTGTGAAATTAATTTAAAAAGTATGTATTTGTGTTGAATAAATCACATTTTTTTCAATTTGATAGATATATTTATGAAGTAATTATTTTAAATATTTATGCAATATACTATACGCTTTATAAAACTTTATATTATACTAAATTATCATTGATACAAATCATGTTATGATCGTTTTGGTGAAGGCTGCGGGGAATACAAAATCATTGCTCTTACCTGATTATATTGCATTTTCTCATATAAAAATCGTCATCCGTCTGAAAAATATAATATCTCTTAATTTTTTGTTCTTTGAGCACATCAATTAATATGATTGTTTGAGGTTGAAAGGGAAAGAAAATGAGAGACTGCTGAAAAGCTTCGAGATATTGAAAAAGTTTTCATCATTTTAATATTCCGAGGAAAAATATTTGTTTGAACATAACATTCATCTTTCTTTATTATTCTTCAATTAAAGTAGAAAGATGGATTTCTTGCGCGTTCAAATTTAATATTTGTTCTTTAGCTTGCTAAATTTTTTATATTGTCCCGTACAACATTTCCATCGAAAATTATCCCGATGAAACAATTACAACGTTCATTACGCTTCGGGAACGTTTAACACGTCCTTTATTCCGCCTAACGGCCTTTATATATTTTGATTAAATTAATTTTGTGTTCTCGACTATTTCAAAAATTGCTCCAATATTGGAACGCAAAGGTCAAAAAGGCGAAATTTAATTCCATTAGTATGCAAGTGAGACCGAGTGGCGTAATTGTGTTATCGTCACGGCTTCGTTTATTAATTTCTCTCATCAAACATCAGACGCTATCAAAGCTTCATAATTTATGATTCGGGACGAATCCGGGAGAGGAGCAACATTGTTTCGAGATGTGCAATCTCGGGAACGCTCCCGAATAACAAAAGCACAATCAATCCACGACCGTCCTACGTCGGACGGATCAAGATACGACCCATGAATTACACCTCAGGTATTGCCAAGTAAAGCAACCACATTTCAACAGCGTCTGGAATTGATGGATAGTGGAGATTCCAGAGTCCCGGAGGACAGACAGAAGCGTTTTGTTATTGACGGATAATTCCGCCCCCCGGCAACATTGCTTGCATTCTTCGGTATTGTTGTTAAAACCGCCGGGAATGGATCGCGAGTAATCCATTGTTTGCGTATATTTTAGTATATAACATGGACGGGAGCGCTTTTTAATCCTTTTTAAAGTGCGCAGTGTGAAAAAAGGTTATAAACATTATCATCCACCACTTTTATGACCCTCGTCCATTACAGGACGAGAGATGCTTCATATGCTTAATTCGTGTCGGTCCTTTTGAATTTGTAGCTGTCACATGAAACATGTCTGTCAAAGTAATTTATATGAGACACTTGGTTTTATTCACTATCATTTTCACTTTTTTCTACTGCGATAAAGCCAAATGTGGTTGTCTTAATAAGCATACATCCATTTTAATGTTGCTCTATGAGGAAAGGTACTTTAATCAATTTGCCATCATCTACAAGGTCTTTCAATAAAGACGCTCAATTTTTAAATATAAATAAAACAAGTTATATGTAAGTTATTTACTCAATTTTTCTTTTATATAAAATAATATTTTATGGCAATTATTATAAAATATATAATTTTTCTAATATCTACCGCAACTTTGCTTAATAAAACATATTCGACAGGTCTAATTTTCAATGACTTTATCGCATCAATCTTGCTGAATTTGCTGGATGGTGTTAGTTATGTTGACTTTGATGACATAAATTGTTTGCAGTTTATACGCATATATCTATAATTTAAGATAGCTTGAAAGCTATAAGTCTAAAGATGTTAAATCGCACGATCTTGATGACCTTCTTGAACGGAGTACTGATTTTGAATACAATTTTCATACATTTTTTTTAACGACAATAACTATTCATAATAATTTGCCATAAACTGTTAAAAAATTTATAATAACTTTTATAGACCTTGATTTAATAAAATTTCCGTTATAATCTAATAAAGTTTGAGCGTCCTTATTGAAAGATTCTGTATTTATCTTCCGTCATCATATTTCTTAATTTAAAATCGATTGTTTGAATCAATCCAATAATATATATGTAGTAAAATTCGCTTGATTTAATGGCATTTCTTTAAGCTCGAAATTTGAGTTGCAGATTTATGATATCGATATTAAACTATCCAGGAACATATTTTGCACTTCGGCGTGGAAAAATAGCTCGCTTTATATTCATCATAATTTTGATACGTCAAGAACTAAACGACTCTTTAAGAAGTTGGCGAATATTTAGTTTTAAAAATCGAAACAAACTCTGAAGAACACTTTGTCTTTTTTATGGCTTTTTACATCCTCAGTTCACTTGTTAATGTAAAAAGTCCATAAAGAACATTCAAGAAGTTTTTGAAATATATTCGCGGCTTGAAACGATCCGACCTTCCAGTATACATCATACGTTTTCTTAACCCAAGCCCACCGGAGATGGGACCATTTGGGTCCATATCATTCAACTTTGCGCCATATCTCATGTTTAATAAACTAAAAAAAATGAAAATAATGGCTTTAGCAGAAGTATTATTTATATCAAGTAATATGGAATAATGCATTTATGATGTATGTACATCATCACAATAAATTAATTGATTTCTATTTAGATTGAATTTGCTGATATGTGGCAAAATTGATTAAATTCAACTTGTATTGTATGTATGTAGATATTTGTTTCGATAACGTTACACAAGGTCTCTTGCTATCGACAACCCCATTTTCAAACGAGAATGTCTAACAAGCTGACTGTAATCTGCTCTCAAATAACATGATCATCCAATTTTCATATATTAAACATTGCAATATAGCAAAATTATCATAAATGCGCACATTTTTCATTTAAAAAAATCAATTTATACCAATTAAATACGGCCTACTCGCTGTTATTCGCCCAATGCGTCTCGTAAATAAGGGAGCCGTTCGATATTGAATATATTTATTTTGTCAGGGTGTATATTCGTAGACAATGAGGGTTGTTGTGGGGTGAAATTAAACCTTCTTTTAGCGACAATGAAGAAAATCGTGCGTCACTGCAGACCACTTAAGAATAAACAACTGTCAAAAGCACTCGTCTCAATTCTTTCAAGTGGCGAAAAATCGTTATTATAAAAATAAATTGCTTTCGTTTTAAATATATTTCGCTCGTACAGTGAATCTATACGAAATTGCTGGATAAATATCGTGTTTTCTGATGAATTCATAAAATCGCAATCGCTTTTGTGGTAATTTTATATAATACATTGAATATACATTAAAGTGCCAAAAATGCATGCCGTTTTTTAAATCAGTTTTTAAGTGTAAAAAAAATAAAGTAAAACTTACATTATTATATTTATTTTAAAAATAGGATTTAACCCACGGCATAAATCCGTAGTTAAACGTGAGTGATTAAGAAGAGAGGAACTCGACGTCGACACCAATTAAACGAGCGACTGCAATGGATTTTATTTAATTCATCCAGAGGCCCTAAGTGAAGAGGAGGCGCTGTCTGAAGACGGTGCCTGCGCCCCATTACATTAATGTGACGTCATATTACACGGAACATTAGCAGGGATGGGGGGCCATCTTGTCTCTGTGGGCACTTGGCCCTGTTGGGAGCACATCCCAAACTTATACTAACACGTGCAACATGCTCAAACACCCTGTACTGTGTAAATACTTGATTGATGTCCTATGCATACACTACCGACAACAAGTTTGGAAACGCTTGATACTTGGCATAACTGATCGTCTATTGATATTAAAAATAAATTAAAATATGCACTTTGTTAGACATACTCTCATTAACACGGTCACATAATAAAAGCATTTTTTTTTTTAATTCTTTTAATATTTTTTAAATCCCGAAAAATTATTTATTTCTGTCGCTGCAGATGAATACTTATATACTATGATACTTTGGTGTGATTTGTAATTGTATTGTGGAGGAATACAAAAATTCTGAACCCCGTATCTATTATACTTCATATCGATATTCCCATTATTAGAGTCGAGGTGTAGTAAATACATCACCGGTAGGGAAAGGTCAATATACCAATTTGAAAAACATATATGTACTATATATATGTATTCATAAATTAGACATTTACTGCCCCTTGGCGTCAGTTTAACTCGCCAATTAGTATTTATGCCACTGTTTCCAAGAGTCCAGATTTCGACGAGAATGTCTGGATTTAGTAGCCTTCGTCGTGCTAGTGAGGTGTACGTTTCTGTTAGATAAAAATTTCAATATAACAATAAACTTGCAATTCAAAGTTAATCACTTAGCCACCAGCGACTCACCGGTGAGTCGCTATGTTTCTTCGTAAAAAAACATATTTTATTTAATATCTAAAAATTAGTATGTTAAGGATACATATTAGTGAATCCAAAAATGTAGTCTCATTAAAATTTATCTTGGGGTATCTATTTTATTTTTAAATAAACCCTAAATAAACAATCAATTTTAATGGGGTGTATACAATATTAACAAAAAATATTATGTATTTAATCCTGAAAAAAATGCCCAAAAGCCCATAAATAATCCCGCAGGATAGCATGTGGTATACATACATAATATGCAAGGGATACCCAAGTCGCCTTTAAATAATAAAATATCCAAGTCAAACAACTTTTTACGCAATTTCTAATATCTCTAAAATATATTTAATTGCGTTAATGCCCTTGCACTATGAGTTGTGGAAGTCGTAAACATAAAACTTCTAATACAGACAGAGATCTCAAGTTTTATTGCAAAGATTTAGACTTTAACACGCGAGTTTCATCGTTTTAAGTCATGCAAGTCTGAATATTGTGTAATTTATTCCGCGAGGCTCACGTGCCATTGTAGTGCCTAATGTTACTTAATGGCTGCTATGAGGCTTATTGTGAGAATTTAGCAAACTTGAAGGGTGCCACAAAATACGTCTATTCGCATTATGTCGATGTCAAACAAATTATATATATATTTGCGTGACGCACGTGAAACGTTGTATCACGTGAACCGAAAGCCTCCACGTGGATTTATTCAGATCAACTGGTAAAGCAAACTGTCGGAGAAAGTTCCGCCGGCTCGTATACAGGCATGTCGAAAGTGAGAGCTCAAGCTGTATATCAAATCAATTGTCAGTTGCGATAATGGCATGTTGGAATTTTCAGCAGGGCGAGGAATCTTATCGATTCGGGAGAAGGTCGTAACTTCGCAGACCGAAAGTTGCGATTTTTTTCTCGCGAAAGATAGATTTTTTACGACTCATTAAAACGCTTCAAAGGCGAGTTATTTCCTCGAGTCGAGGGCCATATTTTTGACCGTATTCAAACTTATTAGATTATATTGCGTCGAACGGGGAGGAGCGAAACAGCGGAAATAGAGTCGAAAACAAAGTTGGCGATAATGGTGATGGAAAAATTTCAAGATGCCTTTATCTGTCGTAAACGTCGGAAGTTACTTTGCACTCAATACTTAAGATCCCGAATCGCTTTTATGGAGCAATAACTCCTGCAGGATGCCCGGACAAAAAGTGGCCAGTGTGCGGTCATCGCGTCAAGTGTTACGGTTAGCTCGAGGGACAGACGTTATCGTGCCTGCTTTGGATCGTTCGGGAGAATCGTTTTGTGGTCGACAAAAGTGGACGAAATTTGGCTGTCGTCCTTTTGACAAAGTGTATGGACAATTGATTCGAACAAACAAGTCGTAATAAAGTGGGTCACGGGGACAATCGGACAAATGCTTGTTTTCCAAGCAAAACTAATATGTACACAGCACAAAAATTCTTATATTACTGTATCGACAAAAACCTAAATATGTCATTTGTTGTTTAAGCTTCTGTGGGAACTCTCACAAAATATCTGATCATTATTTATAATCACTTCTATTGGTAGTGCTTAAAACTTAAACTGTTTTTAGACTTCTATTTAGAAAAATTACAATAAAAATAATGGACGTAAGTTTTGTAATGTATTTTTGTTATACACTTTGAAATAGTCATTATTTTTGTATGAATTTGATTTAATCATGTGAGTACATAATTTAATACTTTTTCATGTTAATGCCTTCTCATAAAGATTAATAACAATTTTGGATGATTCAGTCATGCTTTCATGGGGACGCTTGGTTTAAAACAAAGTTAAATAGGGTGCTATTTATTAGGTAAAGCCAAAAGTAATCAAAATTTCTTCGATGAGCTCTTTCATAGTTAGTTTGTCTTGAGATACGGTCCAGTAAATATGTTAATCTTGTTTTTATGTTGAAGTTGTGGTTGTAAATTTTAATTTTTCAAAGGGGGGAAATGTCAAAGGCAACAATAGAAGTAGTGCACTTGCGCCATTTTATGCTGTTTTTTTTTTTCAACCAACGAACGAAAGTAAAAGAAGCACTGAGAAAAATCACCATTATTGTCATTATTGATTTAAACAGTTATAAAAATGGAAATAAGGAACTCAAAGACATCGCTCGAAATGTACAACCCCAAAAATTATATGATGATATCTTGAAGTCGATGGGGAAATCAGATCCTCGCCAAACAATCGAGAAATTACGATTGAATATTGGTTGTTCATGATTTACAGTTAGGAATCTTCTTCGTCACATAGACAAGTTGCATAAATAAGAAAATTGGGTCCCACATGAATTGCCTAGATGACTCTCGATCTACGGCGAACAATTTGTACATCTCTTATGTCTCGGTATGAAGAAGATCCGTTTTTGTGGCGAATTGTAATTGGAAACAAGAAGTGAATTCTATATAATAATCCCGTATGAAAAAATAATGACTTTCTTCCGGACAAGTACCTATTCCGACCCCTTGATCAATACTAACAATAAAGAAGGTGCTTCTTTGTGCATGGTGGTATTTTTCTGAAGTTATTTCGGGTCAGATCGTTACAACAATCGTTTATTGTGAACAATTAGATCGAATCAAGAAAGATTTATCACATTTGGTGCCGTCGGATTACTAGCTTTTTAAAGTAAAGTAAAAAAAGGGATGTAAAAACGAACTTGGATAAGTTTTCCAATGAAAAATCAAGGGACTCTTTCTGAAAGAGAATTGAAAAATTACCATTGTGCTGGCAAAGGGTCATAGAAAATGATAAAAATTATTTTGTAGATCATTATATAAGATTTCTTTAATAAATTTATGTTTTTCACAAGCAAAAAAAATTGATTATTTTTGAATTTGCCTAATATATGACTAAATCAATGCACATTTAAAGCTGGACTTTAAATATTTTTTAATTATTTAATTTGCTTCAAACAAGGAATGGGGCGATCAAAGTGTCACCCCCATTTTGCAAATGGTTCATATCAGAATATTTGCTCCGAAGCTGTAAAATTAGATTTTGTACGTCGTGTGAAATTTCAAATTTGGTTCGCATAATTGAATCTTGAATGTCCTGCCCCTAAATGTGAACATAATGATGGTTGTTTAAAAGCATTTCGATAGATATAATGGTTTTATTAAAACAAGGGTTCTTAAACATTATTTTTATAAACCAACCCTACGTTTTTAGTTAGTTGCCAAGTTTTTATTGGAAAGTTGTAAGACCCTCAATATTTGCGGGAAAAGCATTTTTCATGCAGTGATTCATACCTTCAACTTCGAAATATCTACAAATTTAATTTCGTTAAAGTGGCAATTGAATCTTACAACCTCCTCTGGAGTAACATCATCTTTCATACATGTAACAACATGACAATCCCTACCGTCTACTACGAAAACGTCTACTACGGTTGCTGAATTTATATTTATCTTTAGAAGTTATCCTTTGATTTTCTCTACGAAATTATTCATTTAAGCCAAGTACAAAATATTATTTAAGTCCCAATTCTTAAATATATAGATTTTAAAAATTGATCTTATTGTTCTGAATCGGTAATCTGTGAGACTAACGATTAGTAATCTTGGGTTAATTGCCTCAGCATTTATTATTTAAAATCTAGACAATCGATCTGTATTAAAATTTATAAATGGAATTTTAAATTACATTTTTTAAAATGCTCATTTGTATTAATTTGTGTTTTTCTTTTTTTGCAGGTAAGTTTTTTTCAAGATTCTTTCCTGGTAATGATTTGTAAGTTAACGTTTTTCAAATTATAAGTAGAAAAGTTAATAAGCTTACGTCAACATCCGGCAATCTTATTCCCAAATGGATTGTCCGAGTCGGAGGACTTTGAAAGTATCGCCTCTGGACCTATTCGGGAGAACATCCTTATCGGAAACTCAAGGAACACAATATGTTAATGTTAATGGGTATAATATTCAAAACGTTTTCGTGCAAGCTAATCGAAAGCCATCCCCAAATACAATATATTCAGGCATATTCGTGAACCTTAGGGAAATCAGAGTAAACTGTCCATGACGTCAAACTTGTATGTTCGCTTAATACAGAACGTCTCCAGCTAATAGCAGATAAATTCATATAAAATACAAACGATCTCGTTATGTTGCTAAAATATGGAACGTTGAATCAATACGAGCAATGTTCATCAAGTCCGAATTGAATAGAAGGGTGATCGTGTCGGTCTATTGAATTTCGGACTATCATTTTAAGGGCAATGGCGTTCAACCAACATAATCCAGGACGTAAAATTGGATGGACTTGCATCCGTTTAGCTCAGATTCAATATAAGTCCATACAGTCGGGCACAAAAGCGTGCATTCCATTGATTCTGGCAGCCCGTGGACAGCTCCAATAATATATTGATGGACGCTCTCGTCTGAGCGAACATGCTGATTAATTGCTCCCATATTGATACAGGAGGATCACAAAGGATGAATTAGTTTTCATTTTTCGTCAAATGACAAAAAAACCGCAATGTCCGACATGAAAGGGCCTCCGATACGCCGATGAGTTTTTGTGATTTACGACGGGGGAATTATTTTATGGACGGCTGACTATGCATGGAATTCGTTTCATGTTTTTTCCCGAAAATCCAGACGCAAAAAATGTTTCGTATTTTAATAAAAATAATCTTAGATGCCCTAGGGCAGTAATATCCAAACTTTTTTGTTTTAAAAGCGCTAGACTACTTTTATCCCAAAGCTTCATAAAAAGCTCGTCCTCTTTAATGTTCACGAGCATTGGGGTGCTTTTAAAATATATTCCCGGTAGTAAATCACATGGCTTGTTTCAAAAATGGAATATTTCAATCGACATATCGAAAATTGATCATCAAATGATGAAAAATATATTATTTAATAATATATGTGATATATTTAACATACCCCTTAAAATAAGTTAAATTAAGCAATCTTGCTGGTAAATTTGGATTTGAAAAATAACTTATATATAGGGGGAAATTTGCATGTGAAGTAATACAGAAGGTTAGTTCCTGGACTTTCATTATAAGGGCGCTTATTGTTATCCTGAAAATCCGGAATTTAAGGGAACAATCTCCATGGAAAAAATCTTCTATAGTTCACCAAGCTGGGTTGTAATCGTTTCCTTTTCCTTTTTATCGTGAATGACAGCCAATTTGGCAGACATGTGCACTGGTGCGTTATTATGCACTTTGAGTGCTTTCCTCGTCTTTCTCTTTGATCTCGCAAAGAAGTGATTAGGTAAACATAAGTCTTTTTTGTAAAGGTAGTCTTCTGTAGTGTATATTCAAACAGCATAAGTCCATTGCCATACTAGAAAACAGTTAACAACGCTACAATTAACAACAACAATAGGGATGGTAGAAGTCTTAAATTTTCACCAAATGAAATCCATTTCATAGATCTTTATGATTGAAACATTTAAAAAATATTAACTCCAATATGATTTTGAAATAGTATTTTTTTTTAAATGACGCCTGTATCTTTCATTATTAGGAACACTTGCATTCGTTTTTTAGCCAAAATCAAGATTTACACATTCAAGCATTATTCTTATCGTCTTTTCAATAAAGACGCTCAATGTTTAAATATAAATAAAATAAGTTTTTTTATACGATATTCATTCAATTTTTTTTATATTTAAAAGAACATTTTATGGCAATAAATATGAAATATAATATTGTTCAAATATTTGCTGTAATTTTGCTTGGTGGTACGTATTCATGAAGTGCAATTTTTGATGACTTTGTCGCATAAATCCGGTTGAATTTGTTGAATGGCGTTCGTTATGTTGACTTTGAGAGCATCAATTATTTGCAATTTATATGCATACATTATATATTTAATATTGTTCCAGAAGAAGAAGTTTAAAGGCGTTAAATCGCAAGATTTCCGTGGCCAATTCATCAATTTTATCATAATTGTTATAATGTGCATTTTTCTTATAAATTGATAAACAATGATCCATTTTTCATTCTTAGAGTCCATATTTTTATGAGCTTTTCGAATACAAAATGTAATATAGCTTTGAGATTGTTAGTATTTTTATTAAAAATAAAATGAGCCAAATAGCGTCATACGAGGAGAAACATTCTTGCTGTCTAGTTCAATTTATTAGTCGTCCAAAGACAAGTTCCATTTATCATTTCTACGTGTAAGTGCAGGAGATTATTCTTCTGTGCTTGTTTTCTGCAGTTTAGACGTTCAACAATTCTTCATGTGTTTGGTGATTATTTTTATGCTGTCATTTAGTTCGCGTTGCTTAAAATTTGCATTGGAATATTTATTTATTTTTTAGCGAAAGAACACTTTGAAAGCAGACTTGTGTAGCTCAAATTTCGGATACTTGTGAATTTGCAGGAAATTCGGGTAGTTTTTGCGATCTCAAACTTTAAAGACATGACGAAGAAGAAACACAATACAGCACTCCCAACTTTATACTTTTAGTTTGGCGAGGCAAAATTATATTTATAACAAAAACAACGAGCGTGTAAACACGATTGAAACTCAATACTGAAAATTGCGACCTGGGGAAAAATTTTCGCAAGCAAAACAACCCCTACGCTTAATAAATACACTGATTGTCACTCGAGGCGACTCTCTCGCTTATGAATCCATTAAAGTGTTGTAAATATTTAATGATGCAAAAGAGGGTCGTCACCGCGAAGGCCTCACGTATTGTGTTACAACTTTTTGAGCACACTGTCAAAAGGATTTGGCCTCATTCTATTCGGATTATCCCGCTCTTGCATAATTTATTGCATATATAATGTGTGCCGAGCGGATAATGGACGCGCGAAAATGATTTATGTCTTGCGGCCGCGCGGGGTTGAAATTATGACAAAACCGCCCAAAATCCAATATTCAATTAGGGGATATGCATCTGTTTACAAGTTCATCCTTTGCTCCACATAAATCCTTGAGCGTACGATACACACAGGAGCTACCCTTGATGGTACCCTATAATTGGAGATGCTATCGGTGTAAAATAAACGTAATTTTGCGCCCTCTCTAAGCACCGAAGAACGCCGAAAGTAATTTAACAAACAAGGATGAAGCCCTTCAATTCGATATGGGATCTTCTGCGAGGGGTTGTTTTTTCAGTGTCAAGCAGTTATAAGTAGTGGACATAGCAACGTGTACTATTTTTTGTAAATTATGCCAGTATACAAACTTGATAATTCTTTGCGTTAACATAAATTTACATATTTACATTGTAAATTATATATATTTTTTATATTTATCTTTCCTCACAACTTTCCACTTATTTAAACATACAAAGTATTTTATATTGTTCAAAGACACTATCTTTGCTTTAAATTGATCTAAACAAACAATGACATACCGATTTAACATTTTTAATGGTTCAAATTATAACCTGAAAAAGGTCTTCACTTTTTTATAGTCACTTGCTGCTTCAAATTATTGATGAACATTTACTTCAATGAAGCAAAAATATTATGTATATTGACACACTGCCAATGAATAAAACAATGTTGTAAGAGCTACCCTACCAGAAATATCCGACCTAACAAAGAAAACACGAAAAAATCTTTATATTATATCTCAATATAATCATTGAAAAAAATATTTTTTTGAAGATAATTAATGAAAATTATCCCACTCGCATCCCAAAAAAATCTGACGCCATGACTTTGCCTGCATTTGGAACTTTTTTCGCCTTCTTTAGAGTCGATTCTCTTTCTTTTTAGATTCCATTAAATTCATGTTGTAGTTTTTAGATGATATTTTGTTGCAAAATTTAAACATAATTTACTACCTTAATTTTGAGTCATTGTTTATTTTTCCTTTATATTTAATAATTAAGACCCGGAGAGATTAAATTATGATTTAATTTTTAAAAAATCTTAATCTCTCAGATGCCTGGGACGCTCCATAAAAAGTTTTCGGCGTATTTCCACCGTTTAAGCCCATTTTAAAAGTTTCTCAGGGCGCTCACAGTACAGGTCACATTATGGCAGCATTATACATGGAACAAATTACTATTTGTATATATGAATACACGGTTTTCACCCTCCCCTGAACGAACCACAGCCAAAACTCTGACCACTTCAGACTAATTGGCTAGACTCCAATGCTCGTTAGAGGACAAATTGGCTTCTGACGCACTAGAAAGCGTAGGGATGAGGTGAAAAAAGTGTTCGCAAAACATTTCAAATGAATCACACATGTGGCAGTAATAAATAATAACTTTACAGGCTCGCATGAAATCTTATTCCGGCGCGCTTAAAAAAAACGCAATTTTCCCATGAACGGACGTACGAGTAAGCCTGGATCAACGTTTATTTTGAATCAACGTTCTTTGGGTGATATTGAACAGTTTCGGGATACATCCAGGCGCAAACGTATAAAACAAATTTTCCTCGGCGTATGAAAACTGCGAAGATTTTCCCGGCATGGAAGAGGAAAACCCACGCACTTTGATCTTCGTTCTCGGCCATTTTCTGTATCCAAGAGCAAATAGACCGGAAACGAAGATCAATCGTCCAAATGAGCTCTTTTCAGACTAACCACAATAAAAATGGTCAGAATTTTCTCAATTGAATGCTGTGGTTTTGCTAATATGATCGTCGCTATGAATCTCGTTTATCTCTTGTAAGATAGGAACATTCACGCGTTTAGTACTCAATTATTCGGCATACGCTCGGATGTCTTTTCTTCGTACGGCTCATTAGATCCAATCAAATGCTATGAAATATATTATAGTATGAATATATACATCCTATATTTATTAAAAATAATCCCTATAATTTTACAAAAAGATCGGCGTAGAAAATTTAAATGTAAATCGAGTATAATGTAAAATTTTGCTTCGTATATTTTTCCTTCCTTATGCAAATCTCTTTTAATTAAGATATACAAATTGACCTAAATATTATATTTTGTATGTAATTATTTCGAATAAAACAGCTTTTTTGCATCTAAATATAGCTCTTAGTATCTGTATTATCTGACTTAAATAAAACATAAATTAAACAGGTTGTATATGAGATATCTACTAATTTTCTAATTTGCTTGAAATCATATTTTATGGCATTATATATGGAATATCACATCGTTCAAATGTCTACCGCGGCTTTGCTTATTGACACGTATTCGGGAGAATTTTCTGGATGACGTTTGTTATTGTGACTTTGAGGATATAAATTGCTTGCGGTTTATATGTTTAAATGTACGATTTAAGATAGACCCAAAGGAAGAAGTCTAAAGGCGTTAAATCGCACAATCTCGACGGCCATGCCCTCAAATCGCTCGTGCAGAATGTCCATCGTGACATGCGCTGTGTGGCATTAAAACTACATATCATCGGTATCCATATCATTAAGTTTAGGCTACAAAATTTGTTTATCATCGATTTTAAACGCTCGCCATTGACGGTTATGATGGACCGATGATTCCACCAGACCAAAATCCATACCAAACATTGACTTTTCGGGATGCATTTGATCCTAGTAATTTTATACGGGTATAAATCCAAGTTTTGATGCAAAATTTGCCTAGTTGAAGTCGCAGAAATGCCAAGCTTTTATGAACGTCGAGAAATTGATTTTCCTCAGGTTTTCCCGCACACTCTTACACACAGCAGCGATGTTTTAAGCAAACCTAGCATTTTGGTGACATCTAAATATTGACCGATTATTAATTAAACCGATATACTCAAATTTGCCCACGAAACTTTGAATAATCGACTCAGAAGGACGATTATGGCGAAGATAAAAATGTTCAACGCTAAAATCTTCCATAAAAATTTGCCATATACTATTAAATAATTTACAATAAATTTTATGGATATTGATTTAACCAAATAGTCGCTATAATCTAAAAAAAATCAAACAAGCGTCTTTAATGAAAACCCAAATATTGGAAGATAGAACACAGTTAATTTACCGTTTGAAACAAACATTGGATAATTAATTATTTCATTGGGCTTTTTCGCACAAAAATGAAATTATTTATGCCAAAAATCCTTAAACGAAAAGTTTATCTATAGTTAATCAGCGCTCTTCCATATTTAATAATATGTCTACGTATTGAGCATTTAGTTCTATCGTTAGTTCTTTGAAAAGACGCCTTTGTAAAGGACTTTCCTCTTATAGAATTAGCAACTTTCACAATTAATTGAATTCATATTTATGAGTTTCGCTGATATTTATATTCTATTTGTACTGAATGGATCTACTGTTAGATCGTAATTTATTTGTCGATCTTTTATGTATGTCATATGATGATATTACAGGCAATGTCAGTTATTAACGTAATGATGACATTTATCAGAATATCTCAAAAATATTCCATGTAGGCTTATCCCTTATTATTTGAACAAAATGAAGGTAAATTATATGCCACGTAGACATAAAATGATTATATACGAATTCGACTACTTTCGAAACCATTTTAAGTGGTGGATTTGCTTGTGTAGTATTCGCAGTGATACGCGTAGATGTAGATAGAGACATTCAATTTTCCACATACGAATATAAAGCACCACGTTAACTATTTCCATTAAGGTAAATCGATACCATCACGAATATCCATTCACATTCGAAACTTCGCAAACAATCCTACAGACGGGCAAAAGTCAGAGTTTCTCCGAACCGGCAAATTCGGTTTCAGATGTGCCGTTAATTTTTGAAAGCAATCAAACTATGCTGAAGCTTTCTCGGGTATATAATAGAGAACAGAGGGCAATCCGATAGTTCGTTTAATTGAGCAATCAATTCTCATTGAAATGAGGCATTGTATCAATTGTACGTTATTAATGAAGCGTCTGAGTATGATCTGTATTTTTTGCAGGGTTCTGCCAAAACGGACAATTGCATTTAGCTCGTGAATCGCCCTTGTCGTTGCCGTTGCCAGTTTCGCGGTAACGACCGTTTCTTGCAGAGGTTTTTCTTGTTGCGCCGCACTTGGGCTGAATGCAATTATGCAAAACTATTCTGCAGTTGATAATTGGGTTAAGCGTTTCAGTCGTCGGAGATTCGAGTGTAAAAAATAGCTGCAACTTATATATTGTATACAATTTCGCAAATCTCGACAGTCTGCTTTTGTACGTGTTCTAATAGTGGAATAAGTCGTTTGCTTTCGGCAGCCTTGTCAATTTTTTGCGGGGGTCGATCGCCGTCGAGGGTGGAAGGGATTAACAATGACAAAAAGGGGTGACTATTTGTACCGACAATCGTAATTATGGCGGATCAGCGAGATGTGACATGTTGCGGAAGAGCGACTGCGGACGAACTCTATGTTTCCTAATCTAATTTGCATTAGGGTTGCAGAAAGGTGCTCAGAAGACTCTCAAGTGTTGTATAATTCAATTAAAGCCTTAACCGCTGGCCGACATGAAAAACTTGGAAGACGACTTCCTCGTAAAAATTAATTAATTTTAAAATAGAAGCGGTTTTAGCTCTTCGCGAATTTGCGTCTGCTTCCTCGTCTTAAATGAGATTATTTGGTTTCGTGAAAAGTTAATGCAATCTCTTCCTAATTAACTACGCTTATAATAAAGACCCTACGATGATTATTCCTAATAAAAAGATTAGTGGTGGCCACAAAATATTACGTATGCATTCAAGACCTCTGAATTTGAATAAAAGTACTTGTTAAGGCGTGGTCCCTATCTCGTCACTATAGAAGGATTGACGGTATTGGTTTAATATAATTAATTGAGCGTATTGTCTCGATAAATATCAAATTAATTTAATGCCACGGACAAGACCTTTTGAATTATTATGATATTATTTAGGATGCTATAAATTTTATAAAGTCCGTGATTAATTTCTTAATCATTTATGGTTTCAACAGGACTTTCGGAAAATGATCGAATGTTTGTCTGTAATGTATGCATAAGAATAATCAAAATTTCAAGGCTTATTCTTTTGCAGTCTGTTTGT
Source organism: Stenopsyche tienmushanensis (assembly GCA_008973525.1). Lineage (NCBI taxonomy): Eukaryota > Metazoa > Arthropoda > Insecta > Trichoptera > Stenopsychidae > Stenopsyche > Stenopsyche tienmushanensis. The sequence continues at coordinate 580,978 of WACJ01000037.1, read as the reverse complement.
ATTGAGTCACGGTTCAAGAAACACGTATTTTGGTATCTATTAAAATGTGAGAGTCGATCATTTATTATTTTTACTTAGGGCTGTTTTCTGTTATTATAGATCGTCTGCCAGTGTGATCAAGCTGAAAAATTGCTCTTTTTCGAACACACTCTTTAAATGTGCCCCTTTTATATTCAATATATCGAAATTTATTCATCCGTCATGCGGTTAGAGGAATCAAACAAAAGTTTGGGGATGAGCACACGATCGCAAACGAATTTCGGCCGTGTCAAAGTAGATCGCACAAAAATAAAGCACATTCCCTCCCACAGGACGAATATTTTCCATTTCTAATGCCTTTGTCGGGGCCATATATCTGTGAAACCTGACACTGAATAAAGTGCCTTCAAAACAGTTCCCGCAATGAATAATAGAGAAATATCCTTCTCTAGGATACTCCCAGAGTTCCCCGGTTTCCGCTTCAACTGATAAAATACCGCCTCAAGACTTTCTAAACTTCCTCCGTGACAGTTTCCCTTTTGCATTTTTATGATCCGGCATCTACGCGTATTTTTTATGTCGCGATTTTCAAGCTTGTGCAATTTGCTCATCATAAAAATACAAGGTATATACGCAAATATGATACGAAAAAAGAACACCAAAATAATAGGGGAAGTTTGGCTTCGATCAATTAATCGTCGATGACGGTCATCATCTAGTGCGCTTTATCTTTGCGCCGGAAAATGCAATAGCCGAGATGGGATGAAATTAGAAAATTTAAACGAACATTCGCGCCAAACTTTCCAGAAGTTAGTGCCGACGGGAAACGCGCACTAAATGTTTTATGATCTCTAGTTTTCATTGAAGGCGAACTTCAACAGCCATTGTGCGAACTTCACTTAAGACATATTTCAGACGATTTAAGACCGCAATGCATCCTTAATGACTTCACATGTGCGCAAATTTCAGGCGCGAAATTCGCCCCACCCCATGCATATTATGTAATAAATCCCCCCCGCTCTTATATAACACTAATGCGACGGGGGTGATAAAAGTGCTCGGGTCAATTTTGTTATTTTTAAAAATTCAAGAGATCGGTGACGAGGTCTTCTTTGTCTTCCTACCTTAAAATCGGTAAGAGTTTTGATTCGATTAGCATAAATTTCCACGGTACGATTCATGCATACAAAGTAATAATATTGAATGCGAATATTTTCCATTTTTTGCTTGGAAATATTCCTTATTATGTTCTTATATAGATAAAATCTTTATTCATAAATATATTATTTTAACATGAATACTATTCAATTTAAATAAAATTATTACCTTAATCACACAAGGTCTTTCAATAAAGACGCTCAATTTTTAAATATAAATATAACAAGTCTTATATAAGATATTTAATCAATTTATTTTTTATTTAAATTAATGTTTTATGGCATTAAATATGAAATATAAATTTGTTCAAATATATTCCGCAATTATACTTGATAGTACATATTCGGGAGATCTAATTTTCGATGACTTTTTTGTATAAATCTGGCTGAATTTGTTATATAGCGTTTGTTATAGGCATCAATTGCTTGCAGTTTATACACAAAGATTTGCGATTAAAGATAGCTTCAAAGAAATAAGTCTAAACCTAAGTCTACCTTACCTGTATAAACAAAATGGATTAACCAACTACTTGAAGTCTGATAAATCCACATCCCTTTCACTCCTCAACGCTGATGAATACAAGCATGATTAAATAATAGCAAAAATACCTATTAATGCCTTGAATTTATTCAATAAATATTTAATTTCTAAAGCTATTAAAGTAATTTGATCTGGTTACAGTTGTACATTTTTTAAGAGCATTATAGGGTTAGTTGTATTTGCTTCGATGCTGAACGTTATACATTTTTGAGTGGGCTTGACCGAAACTTGTTCTCCTATTTAATATTCCAGAGGCATTCTCCTACAAAGTTTATCTGCCCAAATAAGTGTTTTATATTGGATTTATTTACATCATCAATCAATTCGGCTCCTCCTGCTTTTACTTAACAAGTTTATTCAGTGTTCAGAAAAAAACTTTCTCGACAAACACTTCATCACGAACTAATCAGTAGATTTCCCATTTCCCACCTTCGATCCCGTTAATACATTTCACAGTTCCCACACACGAATCGTATGGGAATACAGCGAAACTTTGCGCAGAACAAATATTTACAAAGAAAGATTCCCGCAGCCTTGTCGACAATTCGTCCCTAGGGAGCCCCGCTCGCTTTGCATATCAAGCTTTGAAAGTTTGACTGCGGTAATGTATTCGCCATTAGGCTGACACGTCTCTTTCAATTTTATACGTTTTCCATAACCGAAAATATAATTAAGACGGTGCGGTTTATTATTTTCGGGGTTGAGACCGAGTAATTCGTTATTTAGCCACCGCGAAATTAAGTTATAACGAGATTTATCACCTCACCTTCGTCTCGTGCTAAACACCCTCGACATGAATATGTATGTCCGTAAATGTACCCCATTTGCAAATGCGTCCTTACAAGACACCGACAAAATGTGAGCCGAAGCCAAATATGGCGTTGAATCAGCTTTAAAAGCCTCTATATATAGATAAAATGTCGCATGTCAAATTGTAAGATGAATTTTATACTGCTTTTATAAGATCAAGGTTACTAACCTACAACTTAACAATAAAAAATGTATACAGGATGTGTTCCATAAGTCATGAAATATATTTTTCGACACACTCCTACTGATCGACTCTAAGTTTTACATCGCATAAGTTCAGTCTACTGCAAGCATCAGTATAATCAGGATAGCTGATTTAGTTCACCCTTATTTCCAGATTTATTGGGCGATCAAATTTTACACAATATTCTGCTATACTTCGAAGAATATTGATAATTTGTATTGGTGTTGTCAATAAATCTGCAAAAAATATTTATATTTCATGACTATTGGGACACACTATGTATGATAAAATGTGAATCTTCAATAGATATCAATGATGGCCGATAAAAAACAGATTTAAATATTGCCCTTGGGTCAGAACGATAATCAGAATTTGATTTTGGTCTATTAAAATCTGCATTTATATTAGGGCGTTTCACATGAAAGTTCGGAAATCGTGAACATAACTTCCACAAAATATGGTTTATTCAATCAAAATAAACTTCATTAGCTTAAATCGGTTTTTTTTCGAAGAGAAACTAAAGTAAGTAAGTATTTAGTATAGGGAAAAAACGCGCAGAACACACAAGGAACCACGCTATAGAAAAAGACGTTATAGAAAGTTAAGCACACATACAAAATTTGATGTTAGGTTTTTTCGTTAGTATTTTTTGATTTAAAAGGAATCAGGAAATCAAACATTTGTCCATTTTTGTATTATAAATGAAGAACAAACATCGAAGCCCCTCAGTTTTTGGTCTTCTGACAATTTGTGCGGCACCCATTTATTCAGATTTTTAACCTTTTCTATTGAAACAACATGACAAAAAATAGATGCGACACTAACATCTAACTCATAAAGAAGAGTTCGAACGGTTGTATGTGGATTAATTTCCTCTATGACTTTTAAATCTTCATCGCCAACGACGGTGTTGGATCTTCCTCGAGGTTCATTGTCGAGATTCATATTACCGGAACGAAAATGTTCGTACCATTTTTGAATTGTTCTCATTCAAATCGATCTTTTGAAATAAATTTGAACGGAAATCTTTTGTTGACGCCATCCTGTTGAGAGTAGGAATAGTAACAATGACTCCATATCTAAAGATAATCGAAGACTACAGTATCTTTGTCAAATTCAAATAGGTGAACTTGTGAAATATTTCACAGAAGCATAAAAAAATCATTTAATTTGAATGACAATAAATTCATATGAAAAAAGATCTTGATATATGCATTAAAATATTATAAGTTTATCCAATGAAATACTATCCTTTCATACAAATTTAATGGGACGCTCTAAATACATAGTATTTGCATTAAAAGCTTAAGAAGTTATGAATTAACTTTATTTTTAATAGAACGAAAACAACTTTAAATGCGGACTGTTGAATCCCAAGCGATGCAAAATTAAGAAATTTTGCAGGTTGAAATGTTAAATATTGCTGTATATTCGTATAACCGGCGGTATTATTTGCCATATCAATGCGAAAATGAAAGCTTGTTAATGTTTCCGTCATTAAGGGGGATGCTAAATGTTCGCGCAAGTAACAAAAGGATGAAGCACATCCAGAAACAGGGACGATAAAAAGTCTGTACGTAGCTTCATTTTATAGTTATAATCGACTTAATACGAGCGAGCACATCCATAATTGTATATGACTTGTATGATAAATCACATCAAAGCTAAACAATGGAAATAATTTGCTCAAAACCCTATGCGAACAGTAATCGAGTTAATGATACAAAGGGATTTTCCGTATAGAAAATTCCATCAGCACCCCAAACAGGGCGGATGCAGCATCACACAGTAATTCGATTAATTAGGACTTTGATTATGATATTCATTCATTAGCATCCAAACTATTCAATGATATCGTAAATAATCTTGTTTTGGAATTATTCGGAATCTAATATTGGTGTTTTTGTTCAATTTCATAAGACAACAGACAATGCAGGGGTTGATATTGAAGCACTTCCGAGGAAAAACAAATTTAGGGCGCATATAAATTTCGACGAAATATATTCGCGGGAATTCGTTCAAACGTTGAAAGCTCGTCTTATCAGTAAAATTTTGACGATGTTGAATTTTTTTTTAAAAGATAAAAAAATATTCTTATTTAGCAAAGATTTTGTCATAGTTTCTATCTCAAAAAATACAAATTGGTGACTGTTTAAAAAAAAGTTTTTTTTGGGTCTTATTTTTTAACAGTTTTTTTTAAAGAGTAAAAATAAAATTTTGACATAAATCTGGTAGAGACAATAGAAGGTTATATTAAAAAGATTCTTACCAAATTTTATGTAAATCAATTGATTAAAACTTGAGATGTGATGTCAACCATGTTGAAAAAAGTAGTTTAAAGATTTCATTCTAGTATGACCGGTTTAATTGTCTCGTCACAAAAATAGCTATAACTTTAAAAAAAATATATTGTATTTGATCAAGTTATCCAGTACCCATCCTAATCCATAACATCCATCCTATTCGTTTTATCAATGTTTTAAATGTGTTTACATTGTAGTTCATGGGGATTTCGGTCTTTACAATAATAACTCATCGCTTATTTGTCGCGAATGTAATTCTGTTAGGGATTTTAGTGCATCGTTATCTAAATTCGAAGATCCTCCCGTTCTCGGTTCATCCTTGGGTGAGTATTTATAGCGTGTTTTTGTTATACATTTGAATAATTTAATGATTCAATCGAGCTTTTTTCTTCTTGTTTTGATTCATACATTTTCCTTATATTATATGTGTCAATAACTATAGTTCTAGACTAGTGATTCACAGCGGGATTCCCAGCGCCTCCCTGGGGATGACACAGCGTTTCAAAGGGGCTATTGGTCGATCTATAAGCATCGGGAGGTCGAGGGAAGCTCTATTTGAAAGCATTAATATTAGATCATATCACTACCGTTTTATATTGATCTTTTTTAATTGAATGATTTTATGATGAACTTTATACTCTTTTAACAGCATGTTTTTGACAATTAAAAGTTGTTGTTCGTAATGGTTTAACGACTCAAATATGAGCATAAGGTTTTGAATGAGGAAAGTTTGTCAGGACTAATTATCACTGTGCTTCAGAAAGACCCAATTTTATCGCTTTTATGTCGTAAAACAGGATGATCTCTTTGATAGTTTTTAATTTGTTACGAACCAAAGAAGATATTTAACATCAATAAAATATCTCAAATCTCATTATTAGTTAAAATATGCCCATCTTCCTTTTAAAACGAGGGGATGAAAATTTTAATTAAAATATAGTGCCACTAATGAAGATAGCTCGTTCGAAATTTATAGCGTCTGTTTTTAATTTGCTATATTAAATTGTTCGATATATTGCTCTTAAAATTAATCTAAAGTTGTTGTTATAAGTGAAACACCTTAATGTTAGAATGCCATTTCTTCTCGCGTTTGCGTTAAATTGTGTCCATCTGGTAACAATTTATCGTTGAACCATTTGGGACAATATTCCAACATCTTGCTTTGAGAAATGACCTTAAATGGGTAGGCTATTTATGTATATTTGTTTGCAAATTCTGTCATTCCGTTTCATTATGCAAAATGTCGCCGGTAAATTAACAAATCGCAAAAATTAACAAGTCGACGCCGACGGCAAAAACACCTCGATTTCCTCAGACAAAGAGCCTAAATAAATTCCCCCGCGAGATAGGGGTGCATAATTTAAATTGCTAATTAATGGGGCTGACTTAAACTTTCTTGTGGAAACGTGAAATAATTGCAAACAATCCACTTCCGGTTGTTGGACGCGATAAAAACGCCCGATGGACCACCAACCACCCAACCGAGAGATGTCCTTCACTTCTGACAGAGAACATAACCTCGTTACTCTTCGCCGCCCACTCCTAAATTATTTATGGAGCTCGTTTACCAAATGCTGAAATAATTCAGACATTTTTCAGGCCTCGATTAGTCCGACAGCTTGGCATTGGACTGCCTGTGGAATTAATCAGCCTCATTTCTGGCGAAAGAACCGATTCGTTTGTTACCTAGATCTTACTCAATTAAATTCAAATCCTTTGTAGAATTTGTCCTTCTAGGATTTCTCATTTTAGAAACGTTATTATTGAGCTAATACAGTTTTACGAGGGTAGTCTCAAAAATACTCGATCCTAACAAAAAACACGAAAAAAATCATCAAAATAGTATTCTTTCAGCTGAATACATTTTTCCCATGGATGTTCAATAGTTTCGGCACCCTCTTTATAGTAAGAAAAAAATTCAGCCAATATGTTTATTGCCAATATTTTTAAAATGCCTAGCTTGTACAGTATCAGTCGACGGTCATTCAATATCATTTTGTGGACTTTCTTCCCCATTTGTATGGTCGCCTCATTTGGTCGACCATTGCGATGTTCGTTTTGACAGCTCATACGGCCTCGTTTGAACTCTGCCACCCAATATTTTACCATTGTAAACGAAGGAGCAGACTCTCCCAATGAAAAATCTAGGCTTTGATATTGGTTGGTCTGAGACCTTTCAAATAAAACTATTGTATCAAATAACGATGACCAATTTTTCTCTCGTATATCCAATGTTATTACCCCCTCAATCTGATGTAATACAATGATTGCGCCTATTAAATTCGCAGAATTTAATATGAAATCCTCGGAATTCTTCAGATAGATCGATCACAAGCCTTGACATTTTTTCATCAGTAAAAATATCGCATGAATTTATGACACCATATCCACTTTCAACGTGAAATAATAATTGCTCGACATCTGGTATACGCCGGGTAACAGATTAATATTTTTTCAAGGCATCGTATTGCATGTTTTCATGCTTCATGAATATGTTAAATTCGCAAATAATACCTCCTTTGTGTTATCCCCGTGTCAGTTTTTAACAATGGTACTATCATATTTCATATTCAGTTGGATATTTTAGTTCTGTAGGGTCATATTTTATGAATGCGAATTAGGTCGTCATTAACAATGTAAATTGTTGATCGTCGATGGTCGCTTAGAAGATGTGAATCAAATAGCCCTGCCGAGATTTCTATGGTATTAAATCCGCGATAAATCATCACGAATTGTCTTGGAGACTCTCATCTTCATGATTGGTGATGTGAATGGAATTTTGGGTGCCGCATGAACTATCCTCAGATAACAAAGAATAGCTGGTGTGTGTGTGTGTGCACTTCTTTGTTGACGAGACAAAGAAATTGTCCTGTTTTTGCAGTAGTACGACAATGCAAGTCGACAAAAACAATGGCTTTCACCGAAATGAAACATCAGCTGCGACTTTTGAGCCACGATGAATTTTCTAAATGATCTTCTTCTGCATCTGATGGAATTTTTGCGATGTAATTCACTTAGGGTTATTAAAACCAGATGAAACGGTTATTGGGGAGACTTATCGTCCAACAGTTAAAGAGATAAAAAGTCCACGTTTAATTAACCGGAATTCGGACAAGAGCTGAACTAAGATAATTTAACTTGAACTGGGTACAATCTATCAAATTAAAGCCTTTGAAATTCGCATCAAATGATTATAGGATGTTTTAATAATTAAGACTGTAAGAAATCATGTTATCTTATCGAAGGTTTATTCCTGTTACAATCAATATGACTCTAAAAAATGATATAATTCTTAGATTTCCAGTCGAATCAATGAAGTCGTTTTGAATGACATTTTGAAATATGATGAAACTCATCATCAATTATGGATTTGATTCCGTTCTGTTATGCTACAGGGATTGAGGAATCGCGTTACAAGAACGTTTTGGAGGGTCTCTCCAATGTATTTTATCACGAATAACATTCGAAATACGAATGAAAGGTGACGCCTAAAAGAAAAGACTCCATTTTTACAATATACAATATCATATTTCCCGATCGGTCCCTGCTAATAAATAACGAAATATACGCCGCGGCGGCGCATGGCCACAGAGACGTGACTTTGGACCAAAAATAAAACCGGAAGCAGTGCTCGCCGAGCGAAACTTTTCCAGACCACAATCGCATTTACCACTTTATCTTCCAATTTCTCCTTTCGGCGGACCTATCCAGCGTGTGCCTCGTAAACTCAGCTTACGGGATTTGAACCCGAAGCTCTCCTAGTCCCGAAGGCTTCGCCGTCGTCTTGTCGACCTGGTGTTGCTTCTTAGATAGCCGACTGCGAAAACACGCTTCTCTACTTCCACCCTGACAGACCATTTTCGCCTCAATCATTTGATTTAATACGAAACCCTTAATGAAAAATGTATTTAAAATAATTCTTCAATTATGCGTGATATAACCGTCAATTTGAACTTAAGGCAGGTATTCTAGTCTAGGATTTTGAAAAAAATCGATTTTATTTTTTTTGGCATATTTTCAAAGCCTAAATATTTAAAAATATATCATCCGAAGATAATTCCAAAATTATAATTATTTACGAGGTTATAGCTATTTTAGTGACGCGGCAACTAAGGCCGATCCTACCGGAATGAAATTTTTAAACGCGTTTTTCTCGAAACTACTTTTTTCAACACGGTTGACATCATATCTCAAGTTTTATTTAACTGATTTACTTCAAATTTAGTAAAATCTTTGCTTATATAACCTTCTATTATCCGTACCTCATTTATGTCAAAATATTATTTTTAATCATTTAAAAAAAATTAAAACTAAAAAAATAGTACCAAAATATAACTTTTTTTTAAAATATCGTCATTTTATGAAAATAAAATAATGTTTAAAATTTTTGAGATAGAAACTACAGCGACATTTTTATTAATTAAGATAATTTTTTTATTTTATATTTTTAACTGGCTAAAGATTGAAATCGTGTCAACCAAGATATGCTCTTTTTTTACTCTTTACACTTTACCAGCCCATAACTTTTTTAATATTTATTTTTTTTCCTTATTTATTTTTTTGTGGATTCCAAAAATATCAATAAATATATGGTAATAAAATAAAAATAAAAATAATAGTTTTTTATCGAACTTGAAAAAAACATCCAAAATTTGTGCCTAAATCTAGATATCAGATCTCAGATTTGTAATTTAGAAGTCACATATGATGGATATTTATTTCTATCAAATACCAATAAATTGACGAGTCGATTGTTTTTATAGTTAAACTATAATATAACAGCTTTATTCATGAAAATATTTTTCCAGTAACAAATTTATAACTAAACAGAACTTAAAAAATCATTATTCTTTGGAAATCTTCTTTCTTATGTATCAAATCAAATATAAATATGCCACCTCGAGATCATTCTGCTACAAATTTCGAAGACATAGCACAAGTGAACATTGTTAAAGCGAGGATAAAATTTAGCCTCCCTAATCTGAAAGCGAAAGGATTAGAGTTACTTCAGATAATAAAAGGAAAAAATCTGAATTGTACTATATGTCGGGTCCGAAAAAGAATGCATTTTGTCCAAGAAATTGGGTTCATCTTCTTTTTAAAAAGCACAATCCCAAGGTTATGATACAAATTTATGGAAATTCTTAAACTTAAATGCTTTTACAAGATAACAAAAATTTAAACGCTTATTTTCCAATAAATTAGCTCTGATATCGAAAACATGGAGGAAATATATAAGCTTTATTTACATAGTATAAATTTTATTTTTTCTATAGAAATGTTACCAATTAATAAAATATTGCATCCAAAATTGATCGAATGTGAAAAAACGCGGTACCCGCTTCGAACAGAGCTTTCTCATGCACAAGTGTTGATACAAAATGTTGAATACACTGCCTTCTAATATTTTTAAAGTGTCAGCAATCTCACGCAATCTCATTGCTTTGCTTCAACAACATTTTTGCCTATTAAAAATCATTGATTTATTAATACATGAAATTCAGATTTAATTTAATTAAATAAATTAAAAATCATATGGATTTATCAATAGTGGCGTCAACTATATGTCATCCTACACACTTATTGAGTGATGTGTCAACCATAGTTTAAAGAATATTTTTTTAAAAAATCTGTTAACCAAATGTTTTCTGAGATTCAAAATAAAAAAAATAATGAAATGAGGCATTGTACTTTATTTGATAATACGAACGCTGTTGTTTTTTCTCTCTGTTGTAAATATAATCAGCAACGAAGAAATAGATCACGGAGAATAAGAAGATTTTGCGAATTCAATTCTGTATAATGGAAAGCCGGTCCTTGAGACTTATTTTTAGAAAACAAGGATGCTGGAATCCATCATATACCAATCCAACGAACACCTGTCAATAATCTATTCACCATCAGTTTGATACATAAATATTACGAACAGTATAATTGACGATATTCGACACGAATTGCATTTATCGAACATAGTGGCTTTATTTTATTTGCACTGATTGCCTTCGGCGATGGATTATTTCAGATATCACATTGAGAGATTTTTCGTATTTTAAGCACAATATAATCTCGACTAAATATGATGATGTGTTAAATTACATTAAATTATATTATAAATCCACCCCATTGGCATTTCCAATGATTACAGATCTAAAGCATTTTCAGCATAAAATTTATGCTGAAAATGCGATTTTATTAGCTTGTACACTAATATTTTTGGTCTGTAGGAGAAATATTATTTTATAAATTTAAATTTAATTGCAATGCACACGTTTGATTAACCCAGATGTGCCCGTTGACCCATATTTAGGTCACGTTGCTTATGTTGTTATTGAAATGCCATGATAATTTAACGCGCATTTTAACCCTTATCGGTCGCTAGCTTTATATACGTGATTTTGTTTGAGCTTGTTTGAGTTATAATTTCATTTATAAGTTCGTCAGTCATATTTTTTTTTAAATAATTAATATGATTCAAAAAGTTTCCAAAATATTGGCGATTGGTATTTGTAAAAAGAATCCTACTTGGGAGAATATTTACACCGTTTACTTTCTGTCAGCTCCTATCAGCGTAAGATAATCTTCAATTCGATGCAGAGTCAATTGTAAATAAACACTGTTGATAGCATACAAGACCACGTCGTTTCTTTACATAAACAATACACAAAAAATCGATTCATTTGCTTCTGCTTTAGAAGGAAATGATAATTGGACAAAGACTCGTCACGAACAGGAAGCAATTAAATAAATAAACACTGTCGATAGCACAATATATTCGGTAATTTATTTGCGTAAACAAATAACACACTTGAAATCGAAATCATTATTAGTCGATAAATTTGGGTTAACGATCTATACAATCGTGCGATGTATGCGGGAGAAGCTCTACATCTCTGTCTCCCGAACTGCGCTACGTTCTCTCTCTGTCTCTATCTCCGAGCTTCAATGTGCAAGAGTGCTCTTTCGAATAAGTGGAGGGAAGTCCCAGGCCCTGGGATAGTACTCCTTCAAGGGTTAAGAGTGGTTTTTTTAAGTTTAATATTAAAAAATAATAAATTTTTAGGCATAAATTCGAAGGATAAAAATATTTAGAATATTTTTGAACTCGTTGAAGACCAATCATTTCACGCGTTTGCCGCAAACTCAATTATATCAACGAATAAAACAATCATTTTTGAGGTCAATAAAAAGAATTGATCGACGAATGATCGTAAATAGGGGTTGTCATATCTCGATGATTTCCATTTCTTAAGAAATGAGAATTCTCGAATCAATTCCTCAATTTTTTCGAGAATTCTCGAGAAATTTTGATTAAAAAAATAATGTATAAAAAACAACAACATGTCTTCCTCTCTTTTATTTGATCGCGCTAAAAATCGACGATGTATCGTCGCTTAGCACTTTAACCCTTAAGAGAGGATGATCGCAATGTTGCGAGCGCATTCTAGTGATTCAGAAAGAGCACTCTTGTGCGTTGAGCTCAGCGACAGACAGAGACGGAGAGCTTCCTACATACATCGCACGATTGTATCGCATTGAAGATTGTTCTGTCTCGAATTGAAGATTGTCTCACGCTGATCGGAGCTGACAGACCATAATCAATGTAAAACGATTATGGCATCAACGACTTCATTATTTTTAAATTTACTCACTAGTCAAAGGATTAACACAAATATATTTTAGCCTAAAGCTACAAATAGCTCACCGATACCTATTCAACAAAAATCGTATTTTACACAGTCTTTCAGCTGTCATTAAATACAGGTATAATTTGCAGAATAAAAAACTATTTCAACAACTTCTCAAAAAATTCCTGAGAAATAATTCTCTAGAAGAAACACTACTCGTAAAATACTGGTTTTTATTGTTTTTAAGGGATTACATTTTTATTAATTTTTCATCAAATACTACATGTCAAGAATATTTTTCCAAATTTTGAGGTCAATCAGAATAAACTCTTGTAAAAGTATGTCAATTTATATTACGGCAAAAAAGCGGCTGAAATTTTATGTATCTTGCCTTTATTTGTTGATCAAAATGAAATAGGAGCATTCTTATGATGCGGAATCTGAAAGGGCTAATATAATTGAATCTCACGCGGTCGAAATTCACCTTTATTTCCACTTAATGAAGACATCTTTATTTATAAGGGTAGTAGTAAATAAGTGGGTTTTTTTCGCTTCATACCGAAAAAAAGATGGAATGAATGAACGCAATTTAACCACGCCGAGTATTTTCGCTGAATATACGTACTGAAGTCTCAAAGTGAAGAGTCGTTACTCCATTTTCGCGCCGCCTTTCTTTGAGCTCTCCAGGACGGAAGAGTGCTGTAGGGGCACGAAAGAGGAACAAATTGGAGCAAAAAGGATTCTCTTGTGTTGGTAGGACTCGGTAAATCAACTCAGGTTTTACAGCGTCGATGTGAAAATTACTTGTTAGGTTTTCCCAGGGTTCAATTCGGGGCCAATTTTTCAGCACGCGTCACGTACAAAAAGCGCACGTGCTTAAATCGTTCATATCAATTTAAATGTCGTTTACCGGCTACAAAGGGTTATTAAACTCCATAGCATTTATCTCAAGCACAACCACACAAACTTTGCTTTTTTTCCTCATTCAACTTCATTAATTTCCTCTTTCGAAAATTTGTTTCGCTCGAGGGGACCAAGCAGATAGCTATTCGCTAATCTCATCTTGTTAACTTTTCTGCTCCCGCTTTTAAAACCCACCTGTTTCAACAGGGACCTGCTCGATTTTATTCCTCGTCCGGACCACGAATATAATCAGTCAGTGATTGACGTCGTCGACGATTGGACCAATCTATTTAATTAAAAGCTCCATTATTCAGCCGCGATGCCTCCTTTTTGCGGACAAAAGTCTTTTGTGACTCATAAAAAAATTGACGAGCATAGTTCGATGTAATTTTAGTAAAAGCGCTAAGCCCTTACATTGTTCAGGATGTGCTCCGTACTTCGGGGGGCATTTTTTATTAAAAAAGAAAAAAATGAAAGGCTAGTAAATTTCGGGTCGGGTATTAACTTAACTTTCATTATTTATCCTTTCATTCGGTGTCGGATTAACGGCGTTATAAACGATGCAGCTTTAACAAACCCTCCCCGCCATGGATGTAGTATAAATTTAGACGCGATAATAAATGATCGCCCAAAATGGCGATTGATAAAAAATAAACCCTCAGCGTGGATCCAGTTTAAAACTGACACGCTTCTTATGGAAGACACGCTCTTCGGCCTGGTGTTATGGCCGGTAATGGTCCAATTTATTTTTCAATTAATCCTCAAAGAAGCGTTGTTCACACATCCCCTAAAATTAATTTAAAATCCTTTTCTAGTCGGGCTGTAGTATAAAATAGACTTAATACATTGACGAACGTATATACGGTATTTCGCGAAAAACGATTTTTAAATTATAACTGTATTTCGATTAACGGCCTGCAAGGTTTCGTTATACGGCCAAAAACGTGTACTATTAGCGACCTTCTGTTAAATTTCGGCTTCTCCGTTATTCAGCTTTTCTGGTGCAGATTAATCTTCGACGATCATTGCAATAAAATTATGACCTAAATAGATCCTCGCATCCTTAAGGCTACGCACAGCTTCAAATTCTTAGCGAACTTGCCTTTTAATCGAAACTTCTGACTTTGGATATCGGATAAATTTGAGTATTAAAATAATTTTTATATGCACATTAAAACAGAGCTTTGAGTTGTATTTTTTTCGTTTTATTTTTCGTTATGAATCATATTTTTTTAAAAAAATATTATTGGGATTCCTAAAACAAATTTAAAATATCAGAATTATAAAGGCACAACCATATGTATTATATTATATACACTCAAAACTTTTTTTGTACGACTTTTTTTGTGCGATTTCGAAGTAATGCGGTTTTTTTTAAGCATTTTTTAATATAATTCGTTTTTTTTTTTTCATTTTTCCAAAACTCCAACTACTTACAGAGTTATAGCTATTTTAATGCAACAGTAACTTGACCGATCCTACCATAATGAAATTAGGGATTTTTCAGTTAGGGACTATAATGACATCTTCATTAATTATGAATGATATTGTTGGAAAAAGATAATCTACACAGAACAATGATGACATTGACACTGTCTATACTATTTGCTCCGAAGAAGAAAGCAATTTTGATTCATATCGAAAATCGCAACAAAAATGCGACACAACAAAAAAAACACAGCGATGTTTGTAATTAAAATAATTAGTACTTCTCTAGTGGATGACTGGCATTTGAGATGCTAGATGTCAGACATCCTTAAAATTTTACCAATGATGCAGGACGTCCTTTAAATGTTACCAAAAATGATATTTTTAATTGCATTATTGTTTTCCTGTTTTTTATTAATTTTTTTATGCGATTTTGGATATATTTTATATAGCTGTTTCAAAGTTATGCGGTTTTTAAAATCCATGGCATGCACCCGCACTTTTTTTATGCAATTCATAGTTTTACCGCACAAAAAAAGGTTTAAGTGTATATAATAAAATGAATTCTAAAAGATCTTGCATTATTCAACTCAACGCAAAAATCCAACCAAAGTCTCTTTCGCGTGAAACATATACCGAACCGAAATAAACCGATATTTTTTAAAGTGGTTCAGTTCTGGTTTCCGTTTCATTAATTTTTTTTTTTTGGATTCACAGTTCATTTTCAATACGAATCCTTGTGCAATATCTACGCACCGTTGATAACATTTGGACTGATGAATTATTATATTTCTCAATAATAATTTCTCATCTTATCGGATGTAAATCTTCGAGAACAATCTAAAGAATAATCGCCCATAACAGTCGAACCCATTTAAGTCTTGAGATCCGACCGCTAGTCTTGGCCGCCGGCACACTTTAAAATGCATTTTTTTACTTACGACTTCAGAATATATCTAGTTTTATGTGTGAGACAATGAGAAAACATCGTGTAGAGTCTCGATACATAGATTCCATGATATCATTCCATTTCATAGAAATATTAGAATGACCGTGATTTTATCATAATCTTCTAATTGATTCATCCGATTCTATCAAATTGCGACTCGATCAGATAAGGTTTATCTCTGAATAAATTTGTATGGCGACTAGACATTTTATATTTGGAGCTTTTAGAATTTAGTCTGCCACAAAGCTGAGGTTTCTGGCGAAAATAAATCCGCACATTTATTCGATAAGCCATCCAATTTCCACATGACTTTATCCAGAGGCGAGTTCTCCAAACTGGAGATTTACGAGCCAAACACAAACGCCGTTATGGGCTCATGCTCGCGAGAAATTCTCATTATTAGAGACCGTATTAGACGTAAATACCATAATACGGCGATTTATAGGTTAATATCATTTTTGCGACACGTGCTTGCCGCGCACCTGCCCGCAGCCGGAGTGTTATTTTTAATTGCGGCGATTTCTGCTCGCGAGTACGTCCGAGCGCGAAGTTTGATCGCCCCGGGCGAAGCTTTTCAGCAGTTGTTTTTTTAATGTGTAATTGAAAAATGGCTGAAAAACTGGCGATAATTAGTGCTTCAGTGTTGAATTTCATATAATTTCTTTGGGGCGATAAATCAAGAATTTTTTCGACGTCAAAGAATGGACACAAACATTTCTCTTTATTTTTCAATTCGCCTTCGACGCCATGTTATGTTTTTTTCCGCGGAGAAACGTTTCTTAACTACCAAATAAATGCCTAAAAAATTGCCGGCCATTTGTCATGAAAGTTTTGAAGCGACTTGGAAAACAATAGTAGGAAAAAAGAGATCGTAAACTTTTCTCACGTCGAAACTTTTCTCTCCTCAAGAAAGAAAACTCACAGCTGCCGGTGGAGTTTCAACCTAGTATTTTCCGTATGTCATCAACGTTTTCCGCTGCACGTAGCAGTCATTATCCTCTTTTTTTCAATCAGAAAATAGCACATTATATGGATATATTTGTGATAATTCCGTTGCGTGCTTAGCATTTATACGCTCTTCGGGAGATGAAATTTTCCGGAATTCATATATAAATGTATTATGGAGGCCGGTATATATTAAGTCAGCAAAAATAATATATATTTTCACGCTATTCTCCCTTTGTTTTATGTCTCAATGGAGACGGGACGTCGAGAATATCCTTCAACAACTTTCTTACTACATTAAAGGCTGAGGTCCTTCTCGACTCCGGCAACTTTCGCCCTACAAAGATAATATTTGTATTTTTTATCATATCCACGCGAAAATCTCCCATCTCCTAAATAACACTTGAACAAACAATCGAAACGAAAATCGCCGAGATGAACGACATTTCAATTCGGTTAGCGGTTAATTGGCATTATACAGTGTTTCATTAGACGTATCGTATAAATGTTAAATAAAGAGCACCATTTTTTCGTCCCATTTTCGATATTATTCCGCTTCGAATACACTTTCGCCAGTGAAACCGACGATAATTCAACCAAATCCATTTTGCTGATTGTCTGCGAGGGGAGAGCAACCCCTTTCGCTTTTGTGCGTATTCCAGTACGTATTTTTATGTGTGTCTGTTTGTCCGGTAATAAAGATTTATAAGCTCGGTCATGAGAACAAACGTCTTGCAAGATATTCTGTAAGTCTATCTTCATATGAGCATCGTCAGCTAATGGCCGCAAATTATTTTTTCTTCCTTATAATACATTGAAAAGCTCACATGTCGTAGACAAATGTTTCATAATTTCGGATAAACGACATCATTTAAATTCATTAGTTTAATGGTTCAGTAAATTACTTTAGCTTTATTTTTGGAGTATTAGTAATTGATCCTGATGTTCCCTGATTGTGATGATCTTACATTTTTTGATGTATTATACTACCCCTTTCTATTTTATTTCCAATTGTAATCATTTGAAGATCTTGATTGAAAGATTTCTAAATCAACACTATGTCATGGCAAGCTTACAATACATATCAACGCATTTGATTGACAATGCTATTGAATTGCTTGCAGTTCTTCAAAAATACGAGGATTATTCAAATATAACCCGGAATTTTGCTACATCTAATACATATACAAAGTATTTGATTCTTTTGAAAATTGAATGTCATTGACTTACATGCATTTTACACGCCATTTGATGATATAATTATTACATGAATTTCTTATTAACCTAATCATGATTTTTTCGTGGTCAGTCACTGCTCTTAAGCCTCAACGGAGCATAAGCGAATCAGTTTTTCAGCGTTGTTGGATTTTTAAACAAATATCGTTTGTCGTTGTTTATATTCCCATGATATCTAGCATTTTGTGCTCCATGGACCTGAAAAGATATAAATCCGTCGATGCGAGGTCCCGTAGATAAGGAGGATGCCGTAACACTTCCTAGTTTAATTCCCGTATTTTATCCAGTATACATTTAGCAGTACCGTCTTCTTTCTGTTGAATAAATACGGTCGTTCCTCTTTTAATTTTTGATGCAAAACTTAACTTCAACATAACTCGCCATATGAACAGAATAACCTTTTTTATAATCAATCAAGGGGGTTGAAATAGGGTTTTTTTTTCATCACATATAATCGTAAATTAGTAATTTCTTATCACCAGTTAAATTGCTACGAAATTCAATAATTGTATTATAGTTAAATTGCATTATAGTTAATCACGTTAAAGGCTTTAATATGGATTGAAATCCATAACATTTCAAATTTGGCGTCTATAAATAAAATACAATTTGATGAAAGCTCCCATAAAAGCTCACTGCATCAGTCTGAAATTTAGGAAAACCGAAGAGCAACCAACTCTCGTCTCACATCTCTGTTTGCTCACATTGATCTTCTGACTATATTTATATTAGTAGAGAAGCATGTGTGTGCAGACGATTAAAATAGTTGACTTGTGGTTTTCACTATAATCTGGAATAGAATATTCGTTGATATATATATGTATTGTATATGGATCTGATATCTAAAATGCAAATTATTTGCGTTTTTTTAATATTTTTTTAATACCAAACTCTACCAATAATCAATCAAATTGGCGAGCAAAGAAAAACATGTTGTTTCTTTAAAAAAAAGTTGATTCCTATTTTTTGGACATAATGTATCTTTTTTCTAACACAACATAAAAAAAATCGGCTTAGAAGTAAAAAACGATTTTAAATACATTTCCACTTCAACTGCATTTTTAAGTCGTTTTTCTCTCAAGATATGAACCGGTAAACAAAAAGGGTGTGGTAATACTTCCCAGTTTAATTCCCGAATTTTATCCAGTGTCAATTTTGCTTTCTTGTTAAGGTTACTCGTGTTTCGTTGCTCGTTTTTATTATTTTCGATCAAGATGTGTGATACCCATCCTATTCCATACCATCAATCCTATTCCATAACACCCATCCTATTCCATAACACCCATCCGATGAGTTTTAAATGTATTAGTATAGTGATCCATAAGAATTTTCAATCTTTGCGATAACTCCTCTATTGTTTGCCATCGATCTAACTCGATTAGGAATTTTAATGCATCGTTAATCAAAATTCCAGTTCTTCCCTTAAACTTTTATTACCCAATTTAAATTTCTGGAACCAATATAGACATCTGCCCATTTTCTTCCATATATGTTAAATTTGTGATGACATATCTGAGATAAATATGATGATATTAATGACCTTTTTAAATGGTTTCCATATTATTAAATTTAAGCTTTTTGATCGCTATATTCCAGAATTTATGCAATTTTAAGTAGTATCTTAGCTTTGGCGTAACAGCAGATCCGCTACATGTTTGTATCTAGTTTGGAATTATGTTATATTGAGGATATGTGGTAGTTACATGGGATGATAGTGGTTGGGATTAATTATAAAATTAAAACAAGTTCGGTATCTCATGTCGGTGCGCCGCAACATTTATATTCAGAAATCTAGTCATTGTCAAAATTCAAATTTACTGTAACCAATTTAGCGCCTACTCTAAAACCCCAATTCTGCATATCTTAAATGCCTCGCGAGTATCCAGCACGACATATACCGATTTCGAAAAGGATTAAATCCGGCAAATTCCAGCAAGACGGTCCCTCCCACACCCCCGGACCGGGGGAGGACATAATTAAAATGTTCAATATCAGACCATGTTTTCCTTCAAACATCGAGCTCTTCTGTAATTGAACAGCGCAGACAAAATAAATGATTTTTTGCGTACGGCATCTCAAGATGATACTTCTTAGTTCGCATCCCATTCTTCTAATGCGTTATTCAAATTCACAATGCCATAAAAATAATTATTCTCTCACTGCGAAATTTTCATTTTTTGTTCCTGTTATTCCGGGATTTTTTAAAAAAAAACTTCTCAAGGCGGATTTGTAGTAAATCCTATATTTTTTCGGCGCGCGCGCGCGCTTATGGTCGTCTTGTGATACAACTTCTGATATCTTATAATATAATCCGGTATTTAAATCGAGAAGTGTCTCGTGACAAACCCCCGAAGCGCTTTATTTCGAGACTGTCTTAAGCTTACATAATATACAATAGATGTAATTTCCTATTACATAATACGTGGAGGAATTGCGCTCGAAGTATCCCGGATGCTATTGTCGCGTGAGGCTCCTTCGTCTCCACTTTACAAATGGAAATTTGATCTCTCCCATCCTATGGATGAGGGCTTAATAAATTTCGCCGTAATTGAATAGTTTTGCGAGAAAAATTGGCTTGGATGAAATGTGCTCGTATTAGTGGGACGCCGTAGAAAAGGCTCATTACTTACGATCGAGTCGCTTCTAAATTATTATGACATCCGCTCAGGAAAACTTTTCTTCGCGATAGGATCAAGGACGAGCTGGCTGTCAAGTTTCCTTGATATTCATTGTTTTTCTTTCGTCACACTTGACGCCGCCGAACAATGCTGGCAAATAGTTCGGAAAACTTGTAACAGCTTGGCAGCGTTCCACGAATATATTTTGGACTTAATATTTCGCACCGTGTGTATCGCAATTTTTGCAATGCGTACTTCTTCTTTGTCACTATGTTTTGTGTGTGTGGTTAATTAAAAAAAGCTTACATGAAATGTTAGCCACGGACACGCCGCAATCGAAAAGTTTCCCGTGAAATTTATTAATCCCTCAAGGGTGTTCCCGACGTGAAATTTTACACAAAACGTTCATTATTTACAGAAAAGGGCATTGACATAAAATCATCGTATAAGCTTGTAAATTTTCATGAAATAATACCGGGGCGAGGGCAAACATGCGAAATGTCAAACTCATCCCAAACACAAACAACTACAATTTTCCTACATCCCTGAAGATAATAAATGCTCAATTTACTTGCGCTTGTTTAAATAAGCATTTTAAATAAGGGATGTTCTATAAATGAACTGCATAATTATTGCAAATTGTAGATCTGTCTTTATTTATCATCTATTATCTATTATTTCTATTATTTGTTGTAATTTTTCAGTTAAAAATCATATAATTTTACTCTGAAAAACTTATCTAAATACGTGTTTTTGTCTTAACTTATGTTTTAACGACCTCGAATTATTCACAATAAATAATTACTGACCTGACCAAGTTTGAGTAATTCGTAATAAATAACTCCAGTAAAATACCACCACACACAATAAAGGACCTTCTTTATTGTTAGCGTTGATCGAAGGGTCGAAACAGACACTTATCCGGAAGAAAGTCATTATATTTTTCATACAGTATTATTATATAGCACCCACTTCTAACCTTCAGTTACAATTTGCCATAAGAACGGATCTTCTTCATACCGAAACAGAAGAGATACACAGATTGTGCGCCAAAAATCGGACGGATCTGATTCCACCATCGACTACAGATATCATCTAATATTTGGGGTTCCTTGAGTTTCCTATTTTTATTCCCTCTATTGTTTAAGCCAACGATGATACTGTTTTAGTTTCAGAATATTGCCATAAATATCGATAACTTTTTTCAGTACTTCATTTGCCTTCATTTCTTGGTCGAACAAAAACAGTATAATATGGCCTAAGTACGCTGCTTCTATTGTTGGTTTTGACATCTTTCCCCTGATATATTTTTTTACCGAAAAAATAAAATTCATAACAATAACTTCAGCGCAATAACAAAACTTTTGTGTTTAACGATCCGTGTCTCAACACAAATTAACTGTGAAAGAGCTCATCGAAGAAATTTTGATTACTTTCCACTTTACCCAATATCAGTTTTATTTTTTCTTTATAAGCATTGTTTTGACAATAAGAGTATTTCGTTGGTTTTAATGGTATGTACAACAATTTCAAAGCAATTCTAACTGTCCAAATGTATTAATTAAGTCTGTAACATTGCACATGCAAGATAGATTTTCATGGAGACTTGCTCTTAATGGATAATTTTAGTTAGCAATAATTGTGTCTTTTCCTATCTAAAATAATGTTATTCATACTTACAAATCATTATCATATTGATAACGAAGACGAATTTATTTAGTACTACTAGAAGCCGAATTAAATTTGTATATGTATTTAATGATAAAATTTGGAGGAAGATCAAAGCTTAGTTCTCTCCTTTTTATACTATTTTCATGGGCCGAAATTGCTTCATGAAAATTTTAGGAATTTTGCGTTTTGATGTAAAAAGGAAATATGTCGTAAATGAGCTTTCAGTCGAATAGAAAATACGAAAAAATAACTACAGCTTGTAACCTTACCGCCAACTTTTATTTTGAAAATGCTGAAATTTGATCAAATAATAATAAAATATTGTGTGAAATGAAAATTATTCCAAAAAATTAAATCCATCTGCAGATGGATGGATGGAACTGTCTTCATCATTTTTCGAGCCGATTCTTCCCATTAAATACATTATTTTACCTATTTATTTTTTATAGATGTAAAGTGATGTACTCACATGTCATCTATAGTTATGAATTATCGCAAAAAATTGACTTAATTGCTGTGAAATATGCTGTGCTGTTTTTCTTCCACTGTGAGCAAACGCGGTACCTATCTCGCACACAGCTTTCTCATCTACAAATTTTCAGTCAATATGCAATGCATCATACAGCTTGCGCACTTTCAGTTGACTGTCATCCAATACCATTTTGTGGATTTTCTTCACAATTTCTGGAATGGTCACCTCATTTGGTCGAACACTGGGATGTTTATCTTGGCAGCTCGTAAGGCCTCGTTTAAACTCTGCCACCCAATATTTTACTATTGTAAATAAAGAAGATACTAATTCTACTGATATAGAGAAACAGACTCTTTCATAGTATTATTCATCTCAGTCTTGATATTGGTTGGATTGAAGCCTTTCAAATAAATATTGTATCATACAACAATGACCATTTTTTTCATATTTTTCAACTTGAAACATAAGCTTTATAAGGTAGGTATTTTCTAATATAATGTATTTTTTTAAACAACAACCGCCATATTTTAATCAGATTGGGTATTTCTGGGATTACTCGTGTATATTCGTTATGAAAAAGCATGTCAAAATGATTGGAAATAGTCCCATAAAAGTGCTGCTAGAAGCCACTTCAAAAAGAAATACAAAGTTGTCAAAGGACATATTTTGAAAGAAAGAGGCAAATATAAAACCTCGGTGGAAATATTGTTAAATCATTAAAGCATAAAAATATGATATTTTTATTTAAAAATATACTTCCCGGAAAATAAATTGGAAGGTGGTTTTAAGAAAGAATCCATCAATTTTTTTCGGGCTATACATTGATTAAAGTCGACGACAATACTCCAGGCGAAAAACGTACAAGTCTCATTATTTTATATCGCTCTTTGGTGGTATTAATGCCTTATTCGGCTGTCGTAATTTAGGTAAAACGAAAGATATGTCGGCTTTTATCTTGTGCTCCAATATTTCGCAAAATCGCTCCGCGTCCGAGACAAAACTCCTAAATCCCGCGATTATCAATTCGTACGAATAGTTCGAGAAAACTGGAAACGCCGCAATATTCAACCTGCGCCCTTTGAAAATGGCAAATTTCCTCTAAGCCTCGTCGGTTTCGAAGGCTTTCAGGGAACTTAACTCGAATTGAAAGAAGGCTTTGGCTGCTGCGCGCGGATTAATGACGAACTCGTACGGATGCGGAAATAATGTGCGCCCAAAAAAAATCATCCGCATCGATCTCGTTTATTCGCGATGGACGAGCTTATAAATCACGAGTGCCAAAGTCATTAGATCCATATGGCTCGAAGATTTCCATCTCGCATAAAGTTACATATGGCACGTGAAAGTTTTCCACTTTTCCACCCAGGAAACATTCTTCGGCACTTTGGCCGCAAATAGACACGAGTCGAAAGTTGCTCGCGATATTTTTAATCAACGTTCAGTCTTTTTTGTTTTGTTCTCGCATGTATTATTCATACGGCGTGATATATATTAGTTTTGACACTTTGAGTACGCAGGGGGGGGGTGCTTACCCGCCCGAATAATATTTTGTTTGAAGTCGCCGCCGATAAGTTGGGGGGGGAGGGCCGTTTGGGGGCGCGCTGGGTGCTCGCCCTCGAAGGTCGATTTTGCCAATATGGCGCCTGCGGATTTTCCTCGTACGACACTTACCAAGTTTAATGGGGAAAACGTTCGATTTTCCCGCGCGAAAAGTGTGTTTTTCCAGGACCTCCGCCATTTATCAAGCCGAATAACCGTTTCCTTAAACACATAAAAAATAATTTTTCGCCGAGGAAAAATATATCTCTCAAACTTAATAACGCTTACGTACAAAATTCACTTAGCTTGTGGGCGAAAATACACTTTCGCCTTTTTAAAATACATTGCGTTTAGACGTCATACAAATACGCAAAGCCGCAATAAAAGCGCCATTTAATCAATTACATATGCACCTCTAATTCTAATCATACAATTTCATGAAATGTGCATATTATGTATCAATCAATGCATTTTTTTCATATGATATGAATATATATATATATCCAAATTGGTGTCCTTCTCATGTATACTGTTTCGAAGATTAGTATAATATTAAGGAGACCCGAAAATATTCGGAAATTTTGAGACTTTATGTTTGAGATAAGTTTATGTTCAGACACAGTAAGGACAACATCTTAACAAGTTATTACATACAGTATATATTTAAAACTCATCGGTAAAACGAATAGGATGGATATTATGGTATAGGATGAGCACTATACGTCTTGAAAGAACACAATAAAAACGAGCGAAGAAACACGCACTAAGCTTTCATGACAACATAAAAATAGTCGCTTTTTGAATAGAACAAAGCAAAATTAACCTCTTCGGTTTTCCTAAATTTCAGACTGATGCAGTAAGCTTTTATGTGAGCTTTCATCAAATTGTATTTTATTTGTAGAAGTCACATTCGGAATGAAATATTATGGATTTCAATCCATATTAAAGATTTTGACCTGATCAAATATTATTAGTGTATAATACAACCTTTACAGATTGTTTAGATTTAGACTAAAAGTCAAAATCCAAAAATAAATCTATCAAATTTATAAAGGTCTAGACGTCTTTAACGATTTTGGAGAATATCAACACCACCATTTCATCCATTGAATAAATAAGACTATAAATGCATAGCTAAGAATTGAATTGTTGTAATAGTCTTTAACTATATGAATATTGATGGTATTCTATGAGCTTTCAATTAAAGTTATTGGATGATCGTTATCAATTTTTTTCCACGAAAATATAGATTCTGAACAATTTTCGGAATCATTTTAGGTGCATTCGTAATTTAATTCGTAAATAGGTAAAGAAGATATGTTTCGAATGACCAACAAATTTTGGAGATCAGAAATATTTTAAATTTCAGATTAGACAAATTTAAAGATATTGTGTTTTCGTGTGATGAATTATTTTCGTTTGTATTTTATCGTACTGTTTTGTATTATGTATTTATGTAATAATGAAGCTTCCAGGAAGAGCTCTTGCAGGATTGTTTAACACAGGATTCCCCTAACTTTTTCTGTAACAGTTCATAAACTCTAAAATTTCCACGGAACGCCTTGTTTATTTTATAGAATAGGTATACTTTATAATCATTATAAACTTTTAAACATTAAAAAATAACATATATAACTATAAATTGGGCCTTCAAACTGCAAATATTATACAAGTAATATAATTATAATATGTAATACTAACTGAGGTATTCTTCTGATAAATTCGTCAATCAACTATTTAATGGCTGATGTTTGTGTTTTGGAAGAGTTTTTTCTAGTTTGTTCTTAAAATACTTCAAAAACTTCTTCGTCTACTTTAAAATGTAATTCAGTAAAATATCAACAATGAAGAATTTATTAAAAAATCAATTTTGTGTTTATATCCTCAACCATAAATCCATGGATAATTGTTTAATAATATTTAAATCCTACAAAAAGAAATATAATTTTGTCCTAATGTCATTAAAATAGAATTTCCAATCCATGGTCTCTTATTTTTTCCTGTGCGATTTCTGCAACATACGGTCACGTTTTTACAACAAAGAATCTTTTTTTAGTTATTGACCAAAACAGATCGTTTTATATAAGCTCTTGTTTCATTCGTTCGAATGATTCACAATAAATGATCACTGTGACGATCTGACCAAGTTTGAGCAATTCATAATAGATAACTCCAGAAAAATACCACCACACACAAAGAAGGACCTTCTTTATTGTTAGCGTTGATTGAGGGATCGAAACAGGTACTTGCCCGGAAGAAAGCCATTATTTTTTCCATACAGGATTATTTGTACCTGTAGGTAGTCCCGCGTTACGCGGTTGGACTCGTAACCCGATCATATTGGGTTCGAATCCCACAGGAGATGTGGCTGGCAACCACATTTTTAAAAACATATATATGCCATGAAAAACCATGTCAAAATGGTTGGTAATGATACCATAAAAAAGGGATCACTAAAAGCCACCTCAAAAAAAAAAAAAAAAAATACAGGATTATTGTATGGCACCCACTTCTAACTTTCAGTTACAATTTGCTACAAAAACGGATCTTCTTCATACCGAAACAGAAGAGATACATAGATTGTGCGCCGTAGATCGGACGAATCTGATTCCACATAGTTCGGAAAACGCCGGTTCGGCAAATCAAGTATTTCCTCCATCTCGATACCATAAAATGATGTTATTCGTGGTTTTCCGCAGCCGAAGGTTGTTTTTGTATCGCCAAACAACATTGATCTATATTTTTGTCTAATTGTGGTAAAAATAAACGCCGGCACGAAGTCGACGCGTGCTTTCGGCCCTATTTCAGTTTTATAAGCCAATAAAAGTGGCATTAAATACGTGTAGCTTAAACGTTCTCATGTCTACATCTGCGGTTTCTATATCTTATGTGTCAACAGCAAACACAACACAAAACCATATCTATCGTTTGTTCTGTTGATTTTGTGTATTTTACGTAACGCCGCTTCGAACGTATTATACGCCCCCCTAAATGAATACCTATTTCGCTAAGACGTTTTTCCTTTGTGTATGCGAATTTATTAGCACTGTAATTTTTTATTGTGCCGTAAAATGAAACTTGATGATTTATATACGTCCCGGTGGTCTCTGAGCGTTATTGTTCTGAGCCCTGGTCGCGCAGCTCAATCTTTACCATTCGAAGATTTTAAGACTCGCTCTCGAACGTGGCTTCGTCTTAATGGCGGAATGCGAATTGAATCGATTTTTTATTTTACTGCCAAGGGGTTGAGCTCGGAGCTCGTCAAAATTAGTGGGGTTTTGCTATCGATCGCGGAGGGCACACATTTGTGCAGAGTCACGTATCTCCGCCATGTGTTGTTCTACAAGAACGACGTTTGATCCCGACATAAGCTACTCAATTATTTATTGTCAACATTTTTTGGCAGCCTCCCCGCACAGGATCGCTTTTACGAGCCCTCCCCCCCAGATAAGGAGACATCCCCAGAATCAGTAGAAAATCTCACTTGCCGACATTGAGACGTTTCGGAATTTGTTCGGGTTGACACCAACCCTTAATATTGTGATCCCTTCCCTTCGTTTTTCGCCGTCTTATCCGTTTATACAAAAAAAATGTAAGGTCGAGATTGAAAATATGTCTTAAAACGATAAGGCGTTGCGGTTTGACGGCTTCATTTTTTCGCGCCCTTATTGTCATCGAGCCTTCGGTTTCATCCTTTTCCTTGAAAAATAATTGTGCTCCGATTTAGAACCCTTCAGGTAATTCGTGCATGTTTTTTCTTCAAGTCTTTGATCCATATGTACAGACTACCCTTCGAAAATAATCACAAAAAATAATGATCTAGCATGTAAAAAAAAATTGCAACCTTTCAACGTTATTATATTAATATTAAGACTAAACACAAAAAATGTATATCTATTATAAATATAAATACCTCCATCATTCAAGCCCATCTATTCTTTTTTTGTAAAAACCTTTCCGTCTCAGAAGCAAAAACAATTTTAATAGCATTTCCACTTCAGATGCATTTTTGAATCATTTTTTTCTCAAGATGTTTTCCATGGACTTGAACCTTTTTAATTGTTAATCCGGATTTAAATGGGAAATTATTCTTAATAAATAGAAGGATATAATAGAGCCTATATTTTAGTTTTTCATCACATCTCTTTATATATGTACCTCTGAAAAATGCAAGTTTTTGCAATATTATTTATTTGGCTGACTTTTTATATTCAATTTCTGATCAAGAAGTAGCATATATTGTATGATGATACGACCACAGACATTTATTTGATGATATTTTACAGTTTTTATCAAAGTTATTTATAAATATGATCTGTCTGTATAATGTAAATATAATCTGTTTGTCTGTCTGATATTTGCGTATACAATTCCAAGCCCTTTGACATACTGAAATTCAACCCAGGGGAGCTCACATATGTGACTTTTATATTTGCAAAAGTTTATTTACATTCAGCACGATGTTATGCGTTCGAAAAACTGTTATTTGAATATTTAAAAATGCCCAATAAATGACATGTATTTGATCAGTTTGGATGTCTAAGATAGTGGGCCTATGAAAATAAGATGAAAATTAGAATGTTTTAATATTGGCATGCAGATGTGCGTTTTTCTTTGAATGTTTGCCTCGAAAGTTATATTTCTTTTTATCAATAACGTATTCTTTTCCCCACCTTGCCCATCGTTGGCCTTCTTTCGTGATATATCGCCGAAGTTACTCAAATTTGGGCTCCTCTGGAATACCGAGATTGGGAAGTGTTCACCGGGAACGAAGAAGAGAAGGAAGGCCCGATGGCCATCCACGGGAACGAGACGGGCGAAATGTGCATATGTTATGAAATCTCGTAACACTCGGACCGAAAGTTTTTTTTTGTTTTCCCTCATCCTTATAGGCAATTTATATTCGCCCAGTAAAAGTATTCGCCCTCGTATATTTTGCATGTTTTTGACATACGCCCGACTCTGGTATAATAACAAAAATGTCGTTACCTCGTATATCTGTGGTCTGCCCTCCTTTGACCTTCATGACGAAGGCTTTTCCTATCATTGCCAAATGGCCTTTATCCTTTTTAATATCATAGAGACATGTGAGGATTTTGTGGGATTTGACTGAATGAGGGCCCTAATTAGATTGGCGTTTTATTGTAAGTAATCCATTTGGAGTTGAATGAGTTGAGTATTATAATCTTATTTATTAAAATAAATATTGGCAATTTATCATCTTTATATAAGGTATCTAAATAAAAATTTCTCTTGTATGCATTCGGGCGTCCATCATGCAGATATTCAGAGAGCAAGGGTTCCATTTTTCCAAAATCGGGATTAATTTAACATACGGCGTCTCAAATCGGGATTAGCATACACTTTTTTCGATTAATATTCGCCACATTTACATCTCCAAAGTATTCAAATGCGGCAAGCACTCCGCCAAACTCAAACGAACGAGCCCCCCATACGAAACCATCGCTTTTATGAAGCAACGAACCTTTGCATTCTGCCATATACAATTTTTTATTCCCCAAAAAGAAGTCATTAAATGGAAACAGGATGCACGACCCGTCCCATGAGGAGGTTCCTTCCCGAGTAAAACTTTTACAACCGCTTGGCGTACCGTATACGATCTTTTATATGATAATTGTGTATTGCCAGAAACGTCATTTTGCCTGCGTATACGACTCCCACCGTAACTCAAAATTTGTACCCCTCTATAATTTTATTTTATATTGCGGAAATGATAGGTTATTGTAGAATTTTTCATCCCTACAACAAATACAGGTAAATCGTAGGGCAATGAGGAATCCGAAAATTTGCCTTTTTTGTATTTTATCATGACAAAGAGTGACTTTTTCGGGATGCATTTGGTACTGGTATATTTTTTGTAGATTTTTATTAAGCCAAATGTGAAAATTTTGCTTGTTCACATATCCATTCATTCAAAAAAGGGCCTTGTTGCTAAAGATTAAAAATAAATTAAATCCGATAATTTGTACATGTTTTCAACGCTCATTACTTAGTAATTCAAAGTAAATTTGACAAATGTTGCTTTAAAATATGGCCACTATAATCTAAGAAATTTTGAGCGTCCTCATTGAAATACTCTACATAAGTATATATATATATTTTTTCATCCACTAAAGTGGTCTACTCTATTTTATTTTGCAATAACAGAAATGGAATACGTTTACGATCTTACATAGATAAAATTATACGACTAAAATTGCAGGTAAAAGGCAATGATTGAAAAATTCAAATGAAATGAATTTAAGTTGGATTTTTCATTGATAATAAATAACGCTAAAAAGTTCAAATTCAAACCAAAAACAATAAATATTTAACTTTCAATCTCTAATGGTAGTATAAATTCTGTGTTTCTTGAACCGTGTCTCGATACAAATTGGCTATAAAAAGGGAATCATAAAATTTTGATTGATTTTCATTCGCCCTAATATTGGATGATGAATCAAATACAAGATTTTCGCACTATTTCGATGCAGAATATAACAGACTTTAAATACGAATACGTATGTTATTAGGAAAACCCAATATTAATGTCGGATTTTATAAATGAAATCGATCTCATATTATCCAAAATAATTTCGATTATTCATAACCTAGTTTCATCTATTGGCTATTGGCTAAATTTTATAAAAATTGCGTGATTTTGAATTGTAAAATTCGAAAAGGTTTTTTCAATGATTCCAATGATTTTTTTCTCTTCAAAAGTGTTCCATTGACAGGAACAGATAGTAATCCCTATGCATAAATATGCAGGATGCAATAGTGTCCCAACCAAGGTCCTTCGGTGGGCGTACTTATGTTGCAGGATTATGCCAATTTTTCACCAAATCTGGCCTCTTTTGATGTCGAACAATTAATTATTCATAATAAATCTGTGCTGTTATCGTTTCGTCTTATAATTCAAAATAAATTATTCCATTTGTATACCACCACATACTAAACATTTCATTTTATGTAGTCCTCGGGTTTGGGACAGCGTTTTCTCTAGGGTTTAACCACTGCTTTATCTTTTTAATATTCGAATAGAGAATCCATTTTTCATCTTCTGATATTAAATCGCTAAGAAACGGGCGATTCTGCTCTTTTTTTTTCGCAATAATTTGCATATGTTGAGATATTCCGTCTTGTGTTCGGACAGAGCCTGTGGACCCAAATACCTTACCTGTGAACTTTACCTATTTTTTCCGGTTTTCTTTGATAGTTTGCTCATAGTCATTGTTGATCTTTTTCAATTTGAATTTTTAAGAAAACTTCATCTACTTGGTTACATCCAAGTTCTTCTTCCAAGTTGATGTATCCAGATTTAATTCTTTTCCACCAATATTGACATACAATATGTTTTTATTCATATGGAACTGCAACAGCATGCATCTTCGCAAATGTTGCGCGCTTCGGTAGCGATAGGCTCTGCAGCCCCGAGACGAACTCGCAGCATACGCGACGGAAATCCGTATTTTACCTTCGTAGAGGGGACAATTCTTTGTTTTCGACCGTTTATTTGACAACACCGAAAAAGAGAAATCGTCATAAAGAGAGGGAAACAATTAAAACATTATGAACTTTCAATTCTCAAATTTATTTACCATGTGTGATACGGTGACGATCAGGAGACAGAGGCTTCCAGATGATGCAAATATAGCACGAAACCTAAAACATTGTGGCAAATGAAGTTTATAATTAACACCAATAATTAACACGACCAGTCCACAAGGCTCTCCGGAAAGGATATACAGTCTGTTCGTCCTGCAACCCTTAGGAACGGGTGCAAGATCCGAATAGCATATATATTTATTTTTAAATAATTATAATTATTCAAAAATAATCGCGAATTATTCCCACACTAAAATATGGCTAATTGATTAAAAATGGCATTTGTAAAAATTTTGATTTACCTAATATGTAAAAAAATCATTACAATTATATTTCCCTTTAAATATATTGCTGATATAAATGTCAGATTGATTTATAAAATGTGAACCGTCTTTTATTAGATTTGGATTCATTTTTAATTTATCCATTTCGTATAAACGATTGAAATGCAAAATCATCCCTTTTGCCTTATCCAATAAGCTATATTCGTATTTAACTTGTAACTGAAGCGACGTAGATTCATGAAGATATACGTCCCTTTTGTTCTTTCGTCGCCACAATTAAATTAGATGGAGTTGATCGCTTCAACAGAAAGAATTTATGATGATACTGTTAGCATTATATAGCGATAGGATTGAGATACTTAAATAGTAATTTAGTATTACGGCCGTATATACGCTCGAGAAATTAATATTTTTCTTTGACTAAAGCACAATGGTAACGTTCTTCCGCGTCGTAAAAAGAGGCTTTATTACGCCCGTATATAAAAGACTGTTAAAACAATGGCAAGCAGAGTCAAGAAAGCAGACAATGTGTCCTTCTGAGAGATTATTTCCGAGGGAGATCTTCAAACGTCCACCGTTTTATTGTGCAAACATCGGACATTCGGAGGGCGATTTTATGGTCAAAATCGCCCAAAAGGACCCAATGAACTCGAGGGCGAGTCAACAACTCCACCCTAACTGCCATATTTACAATAACGGCAACCTTTTTCCCGGTAAATAATAATAAAGTCGACGTCTCGCCCCCCTTAATGGTGAAAAATGGGGAAATGCCCGCGTGGTAGTTTGTTCATTTATTAGAACGGCGAAGATCTATCTTTCTACGTCTGTCCGGGTTGAAAGGCTTTAATCAAAGCGACGTCTCATTCCATCAAGCGTTGACAAAACTATCACAGGATGGACTTGATCCACCGGCTATATTAGAAAAGAATTTTCCTCCTGGATCATATGTACATAAGAAAATACACCGACATTATGGGATAACTAATTGGGTACGTATAATATATCGTGCTTGCTTAACGCATCAGGAAACTTTCTCCTTTTATTTTCTCCCCCGTCTTCCTCATTATCCTCCCCACGCAAGATGCGCAATTTATCCACGATATTTTAGAAACAAAATGTGAACATCGAGACATTATCAAATTTCGATTGTGTCAATATTTTCGAAATTTTACCTCGGTTAGTAAATAATGCAGCAGATGTGACTAAGCACCCCTCATATTAAACTTTCATACTTAATGTCACCATAAAGTGTAATTATAAAAATGCTACAGGCTGTTAAAGTCGTTCTTCTGATCGATTTATGGACAGTTTATGGAATATTTAATATTTTCATTATTTCGATGAAATACGCTATCAAAGCGTAGCACATTGAATATTATATAATTTTGTCGAATTACTACTTGTAGGAGGGCTCATCAAACACCACTTATCTTAATGTCGTTCTCAATTAGATATATCATATCGCATTTGAATGATGAGCATCATCTTTATTTATATTAATGTTGGTTGTAAGTCGTCCCATATGAAATTGAATATTAACAAAATTTAAAGCATAAATCGCTTTAAATAATACAGAATCTGAAAGCTGCTAAGCGTAAGCTTCTGTTTCTATTATGAATCAACATATTTTTGCAGTGATTTAATGCAAAAGCTTCTCTGGAAGGGCGGAAGACAGATTTGAGTAATCCCATAAATAATCCATTTCCTAGGCTTCCCACTTCCTTTCCGCACTCTTAAATTGTTTTATTCAATTGAGAAATGTGATCGAATCTGTTCTCGAATTTCTACCATTGTATTATTTTGACCTTTAAGTATACTTGTGGGAATTCCGAAAAACACGAGACTTGATTGTCTAAAAAAAAGTTTTCATCCACCCCTCGGAGCGCAACCCTCGAGTCTTCCGCGTTCCATGAATAAATTCCTAAATATAGCACCGAAGAACGGTCCATCCCATGATTTCGATCGTGATCCTTTCCCCGTGTACGACCCACAACCTTTAACCGCAAATTTTAAACTAAATATTTAAAAGGTTCCCCCTCATTCGGCTTAATTTATGTCTGTCCCCTATCAGCCCGAACAATATCGACACATTATCAACCCGACCCCATTAATTCGACCCGAAATTCAATTTGAATGGAAACGCATGGTCCTACACTGCGGCTTCCGGATGACACCGCTTAAAGAACAGATTTATAGAAGCCGCTGAAATATCCCGATTGCATCCCCATCCCGATGAATATTAAATCATTTTAATACATCTGCAGTTTGACAAGCATGCGATGGACCCCTGTATGATTTTCCACAGAAATCCACCCCTCATTGACGGTACCGACATGCCATTAACGTCGCGCACATTTCAAAGGTTGCTCCGAATTCTTAATTATATAAAACCCTACATACGCTAAAAGGTATCACGAATTTAATGAAGAGATTCTCGACCACTCCTGATATATAAATCATAGTTTTTTTAATATAAAAATCATAGTTTTTAAAATATATCCCATCATTAAACATACTTCATCCAGAGATTTTAATGATTCTGATACGACCGCATAATGTATTAAAATAAAGGCAAAAATACACAGGATACGTGAGTATGAATGCGGACAAAAACGTTTTAATGTAATATCTTTTGAACAAATTATCTTCAAAGGGATGTTCTCATATGCGATTTTGGCTCGGCAATTTTCGGGATCCTCGTACGGTCAGATAAGCCAAGGATTTAATTTTACTCGTGTCGTTTTCAAATTAAATTATATATTCCTATGAATTACATCCAGATTTTAAAATATATGTAATTATAAAGGACGTCCAAATGTTATTTAAATTTTTGAAATACATCCAGTCGCGATTTGATCCGACGATGCTTGTGTTTATTTGGATTTCCGTACGATCGAAATTTCATTATAATGGCATTTTTCTGTGAGCCTCATTTCTGAGGCATTTATTAATTAGGACCATTAAGGATAATTAAGGGTGCTCGCTCTTTATTATACGCGCACGTTAAACGTTCTGGAAAACCATAAATACGTATGAGGGAGCATTTGTGTTGCGGTAAAATTACAAAATGAGTATTTTCATAGGTAGAATTCTTAAAGGGGTAATCTAGTCTATTTAAAAAATCGATTTTATTTTTTTATATATTTTTAAAGTGTACTCTTTTAAAAATGTATTCTCCTAAGGAATTTTCAAAATTCCAATTATTTACGGAGTTATAGCTATTTAAGTGACACAGCAACTAAATCGGTCCTATTTTTTTCAACACGGTTGACATGATATCTCAAGTTTTAATTATTTAATTTACTTCAAATTTCTTAAAAACTTTTTTTTATAAATTTTTTTATTGTCTCTAGCAATTTATGTCAAAATTTTAATTTCAATTATTTAAAAATAAAATTATAACTATAAAAAAAAGTTAAAAAATGATTTTTTTAAATAGTCGCTATTTTGTGAAAATAAAATTATTTACTTTCTTTGTGATAGAAACATAACAATATCTTTACTAATTAAGGATCCTTTTATATTTTAAATTACTGAAGGGTTGAATTCGTGTCAACCAGGACACCCCCTTTGTTTACCCCCTACAATTTACTAGCTTATGACATTTTGCTATTTTTTTGTACATTCTGAAAATGTCAATAAATATCAGGTCTGGATCCCAGACCAGATATCGCCATCGTATATCGATGATTTTGTCCCCTCCTTCGAAAGCGAGTGCAGTTTCTAATGACCCCCGATGCGGTCTCTGCGACCGAATGAGGTGACATTCGGGACTATCGCAGCGGCAAATACAATGAAATGGGAACTCGATAACTCAGCCGGAGTCCCCGAAACATTACATCAATATACAATATACAATCGTAAAGCGCATCTTTTAAAAATATTTTCGATTTGTAATTTTTGTAATTCAAACCCGTTATTCACTGTCTTCTTTGTGCTGTTTATAAATTATGTGAGTTTATTAAAATAAGACAAAACCAATAAAAAAATAACCAAATATAATCATAAAATCTGTTTCGTTCGATTTAATTAATTATGACTGTGTTCGCCTTTGAGAAATCTAAAAATCGACACAAACATAGATCCTGTCTTAATTTACAAACTTGCCTATTGTAGATATTAACCCTTTGATTAGTGAGCTAATTTTAAATTGATTCAAACATAGATGCTATATTCGTATGTCCCACTTATCATCTTTTGTCATAATTCTCTCAGGATCGTGCTGTGTAGGTCAAGTTTGAAGCTTGAAATTAATAGATTTGGGCCGATCGATACAATAGCGTTTTAAATAGAATAACTTTTGTTACCACGCTGAATTTTAAGTATGTAATTGATTTCAAATTCAAAAATAGATAAATAAAAAATTCAAATATTATTTTGAAAATATGCCCGAAGTAACATTAAAGCGTTTCGTCATTTAGTCTAGATCTTATTTTGGAACCTGCTGCTGAAAATGCACGCTCAGCCTCCACACTCGTTGGAGGTATCGTCATCAGATATTTAAATGCTAGTTCGAATCAATGAGCCCCCATTTTCGTATAACACCATCAATGTGACTGATAAAATTCCTTTTTCCCGAGACACGAACTAAAACTCGCAAAATTTTCGCCGATTTCCCGACAAATTATTTATTTCCGTCGCTGCAGATGAATACTTATATATTATAATACTTTGACTGTGATTCGT
This sequence comes from Stenopsyche tienmushanensis, assembly GCA_008973525.1. Classification (NCBI taxonomy): domain Eukaryota; kingdom Metazoa; phylum Arthropoda; class Insecta; order Trichoptera; family Stenopsychidae; genus Stenopsyche; species Stenopsyche tienmushanensis. The sequence continues at coordinate 544,040 of WACJ01000037.1, read as the reverse complement.
AATTATATTACGGAGGAATACTAAAAATTTGAATCCCGTATCTATTATATTTCATATCGATATTCCATTATTAGAGTCGAGGTGTAGTAAATACATCACCGGTAGGGAGAGGTTAATATAACAATTTGAACAATGTATATGTACTATTTATATGTATACATAGATTAGATAGTTACTGCACCTTGGCATTGCTTAAACTCGCCAATTAGTAGTTATGCCACTATTTCCAATTCCTAGTCGTCATCGATGGTCTCATGTATCGATTTGATTTTATAAGTTCGATTGTAATTGATGCAATTTTATTTTGTTTCAGGATGAGGGAATATGTAGAGGAGAACGAGAAGAACGATCCCCTGATCCACGCCCCTGACAAGAAGAGTAATCCATGGGCGGAAAAGGGGAAATGTGTCATCATGTAAGGTCAGCGGCAGTCGGGAGGCGGGGGAGGATGGGAAGGACGGGGAGGACTACACCAAAGACAAGAGAAAGGAAGAGCATTCCATCGGAGGACCGTCGCAACTGTTCGCGTCTTCGGAACAATTGCTTGCTTAACTTTTATACCGCCGCGTCCTGATCCTCCAATATTTTCGTACACAAAACTATAAGAAGTATTTTCGTTACACGACGCTTTTTGTATCGGCATGTCTCAACATCGCAAGATTCGCAAAAAAGACTGTCTCGTCGGTATGGATATCTGAACGTGTGATATTATTCAACTATTCCGAAAGGCCGCCGTTTTGTCCGTATCCGGTGTTTTGTTCGTATTCGGCACGCAGTGCGGAGCGCTCGGGCCGCCGAAGCGTCAACCTCCGGCGGTCCGCCGTCGAGGATGCAGCTTCGTTGCGCAATGTGCGGGATTGCGCATTATTAAATATTGCGCCTTATTAGTTGTACTTTCATTCAATCGAAGATCGGAATTAATTAAATTATTATTATGGTCATATTTCTTGCATCACTTTCCCTCGCGAGAGACGCAATTCAACAACGGCAGTCTTCGACGTTGCGGAACATCTTTCGATCTCAGAGCATCCCTATCCCGTTTCATCCGGCCGCTTCGATACTGCCGATCGGGGAATAGAACACTAAATTCAGTAGAACACGATTGCGATTGCGGTAGGTGTTGCAAGCGATACGTTTTTATACGCAAAATCAAAATGTAATTATAACACCAGTGTACTTGATTTCCAAAATAAAAGTGATTGATATTGACGAAATTGCATTTTTGAATAGTGTTTAAACTCAAATTTATTTCTTAAAGATCACATACTCCATACACTCTACTGTAAACACGACTTACTTCTGGACACATTTCATCTCATCTCTTTGCGAACATCGTGCAAAATAAATTCATCGATATTTTGTTAATCATTTCACGCAAAGGGTAAAGTGTGAGAAATGTACAGCATTATGAAAATATTCCCATAAATTGAGCATAAATATTAAAAAATACAGTTCGATGGCGCAAATTAGCCGAGTCGCCTAACTTTCTTCCTGTCCTCTTTGTATATCTTATGCGAAAACGGTAGAAAAATAAACCTTTTTCAAAACTTATATATATATATATTTAAATTGTATATGTATATATAAATAATATATATATACATATATGAGTAATTTAATAACTATCTAGTCATATACTTAGAGTTTTATCTCTATATAAAGTTTTATTTTGTATCATCGGACATCGTCTCAATAGCAACCACCGGACCGCCGGCGTTTCGGACGCGACTGCGATAGCATTGTGACGCAATTAATAAATGTATCCCTTAAAATTAAAAATTAAAAGTAGATGAACTAACAACAACTGCATTGCGAGATGTAGCTAAAAAACCCTTCTTAAAAATATTGTATTAAAAGTGGCTATACGAATGTAACTCATAAAATTAAACGTATCGATATAAAATAAATTGAGGGGGGAGCCGCGGCGTCGACGGCGTCGCGGCCGAACCCGTTAAAATAAAACTTAAATTAATATAAGGGTAAGCGTCGATTTGTCCGATCGATTTTGGGGTTGTTGTCGAAAGAGGCGAACAAAGCCGCTTACAAACACACAGCTAAAGCAACTTCCACTTTCCAACATTCCTACGTGTGTTTGTCAAGCACGGCTTTGTATCGCTCGTTCCCCCGTGCGTCCGTATGCGTTCAAATGCGTCCGCGTGCGCATGCGCAGCGCCTGCCATCATCCTTCACGGCGCACGCCCCGACCGCTCGATCCGACAAATCGATCTGCGTCCGCCTGCATACGGTCGCATGCCTCCAGCGTGCGGACGTATGCATTCGGACGCATTTTTTAGTATTTATTATTATGATGATTAGTGCTTTAATTATTTGGACCCGGCAGCTTTCATCGCGCGTCGCGGTATAAAATGTTATTTTAAACGATCATAAAAGTAAAATATATTCTAAAATATCCATGATAAAATAAAGTGTAAGTCGTTAATGTGTTAAGCGTATCGGTAGTCGATTGGTGATTGCCAAAGCGGACGGCAGCGGGCGCCGCTTTCCTTATGTTTTGAGCTGCGCGCGCACGCACTGACAGCGCGCACGGTGCGCGCGCGAGCAGCCGCATTAGATCGTTCGTCGATCTTTATAGATCCGTTGTTTTTTTTTTAATTTGAAATGAAAGCGCGCCATCGGGAGCGACGCCCGCCCGCAACTTTGCTCATTAAAAGCGAACGATTAAAAATTAACAACTAAATAGACGTTGCAAATCATAACTTAACATTAAGTGAATTATCTATCGCAATTCAATTCCATGATTTCTGTGCGTTTCCTTGTTTGTTTGAATTCTTCTTAAGTACTCTAAATGCTAGCGGAATACTGTCTAAAAATTGACAATATTAGGAAGACGTCGAATATGATCTCTATCTATCTATCTATCTATTGTTTGTCTATTGTTCATCTATGGATCACACATTGCCTGAAAACAGTAATTTAAATCCCCACACGTGTGTTTCGAATTGTACATTGAAATGAAAGCATCAAACACACTGTTTATTGAATAAATTCTCTATTATACCAGTAGACCTAGCTAGATTTTTGACCTCTATAGTATTTTTTTGAAGTAAAAGCGTATATCATTTTAATCGTACGATACCGATCTATCGGCTCCGATTTCTTCGACCTTTTTAACCGTGTCTTTGATCTATTTTTGAATACATTTCGAGCGCAGTGCGAGAAGTTAGTTTAGCTAGTTTAGCTGCGTGCTCGCAATAGAAGGGCACCGCTTAAAGGTACGAGTATTAAAATTATAAAAATGGAGCACGCGTATGGCCATGATAAATCTATCGATAAACCCACAGGACCTCCGACGTCCTGGATAAATAATACATGATAAAATAGAACAAAAGCCGGGGATCAAATGCGTATAAAATGGCGGATCTCGAGCACTTTCCTGTCTTTTATATTTTATAGGCATTTCGTTCGCGGGACGACCTCGCCGTTCGCGGTCGCCCCCGGGCGACCGAACCGCGAACGCTCGGGGATTAATAGTAATTTTTAAAAATCTAGGATTTTTTCCTTCTAAAAATAATTTAGATTATCGCTAGGCGAAATTATTAAACTATCGCATCTATAAAAACTTTTCTTATTATAACAATTTTGTATTATGTAAAATCTCGCGCTTGCCACGTTAGTGTTTAAAATTTTTTAAAAATCCACTGAGGCAATATACATTTATAAATAATCATATAAGTTATACGTTTAATGAAAATAAATTAAATAATAAAAAAAAAACAATGAAAATCATACAAAAAAAGCTTCATCATTTGTACTTCAATTTATCCTTGCGTAAGTGATTTATTAAATAATAATTAATAAAAAAACGGAAATTAAATAAAATTAAATCTTAAAAAATTTAGACACTTTTACATAGAGGCTACCGTAACTTTTGGAGCATACATAGTTGATGATAGATCTTAGACGAGAGATGCGTATATATTTGAACATATATGGGGAGATTTGACCTTTTTTAACTAATAAAGGGGGCCGTTTAATTAAACATTAAATATAATCGCTTTCATATAAAAGAAAGAATATATACATAAAAAAAGTCTTAACATCGATGATTCTTAAAAAATGAATAAACAAAGTACAAGACGTGGATGAATCTAATGTGTTTAATTTAAATTTAAAAAAAGTAAAATTAAAAAGCAAGTCGTCTATGAAAATGCTATCGCGTCGTCGTCGCGGACTGTGCGAGGCAAGCATCCATCACTATGATTTGTTTGATTTGAAGCATTAAAATATAGCCGATTAGTGTGTCCCTCGGTTTGCGAGCTTCTGTTGTACTTGTGAATTGATTTCGCTTTGAAACGATCAATCTCGGATTTAACTATGTAGCCGTCATACGAAGTCGACAGTCGATTTTCGCCGATCGTTTAGCGATTCCCGACGAATGAATGTGCGTGTGTCTTATCGTTTGATTGCGTTTGTACTTCATGATATCACAATAGTTCGTTAAACTCTTACCTAAGGCATTTGAAGATTAGTACGTAACATTTTACCCATGTTATACTGAATAATTCATATTGATAGTGTACCTATTTCGTATGTTTAAGATCAACAAAAATGTATGTTATTGAATACAAAAAGATTGAATAAATAAATAAAAATTACACAAACGGCGTTTTGATTTCAACCTGTTCAAAATGTTTCGAAGTTGTATGTGTGGAATCGCCGAGTCGACAAAATCATACAGATCTGTCTTTACATCTTTACAATGTTCCATACTCTAAACATGATTATATGAATACACATTGATACAACAGTATGAATTTAAGACACCATCAACAGATGAACGTCATACATCCATTGGAGAATCGATAAGAATGCGTCAAACACAAAAGGAAAGTATAATACAGGATGCGGCAGGGAAACTACCTTCTTTTAAAAATGAATAACAAACTTTATAAGGGAAATTGATCTGGCTGGACCCTGTAGTTTCGTCTACATTTGGTATCACCAACTGATCCGTTAGAATTTATAAACATCTTTGACATACATCAGGGGGGATGATTAGTTCTCTGGTTCAAATTCTTATAAACTTTGAATGATGCCAATACTGCAATATCTAGCATATTGTTAAAAAAAAAGCTGCAGTATTTATGTCCAGTGCATAAAAAATTAAATTTCAAGCTAGTGTCAAAAAGCCAGCAATTCTAGCTTTGTATAAACAGATCTAGCTCTACTAGCTTGAAAACCAGCCTCGTGTACACCGGACATTAGTCTACTGTTTGCATATATACTCCTCAAGTATCTTCTACTCCATAACGTCCAACACCTTCCTTGTGCTTTTGGGCTTCTCCAACAACTTCGTTTCAACGAAGTTTTGACTACATTTCTTTCGTAATACATTTTTTATTCCGAAAGATAGTCTCAACAAAAGCAAGCCCCTGCCTATTGAAGTTTTTCCATGCCATAGAAGGTTGTGAAATATCTTTGTACGTGTCAGTTAATTCCAATAGCACCTTTTCATCTAAGTTAACTATTCTTTGGCCTCTTTCTTATTTTCCAGTATACAGAATACCTTTACAAGGATATCCATTTCCTAAATCACAGATTTAACATTTGATTTTTATAGAAATATGGTGCAAAAACATTTTGTGCAGCACAGATAAAATAAAAATATAATACTAAATAAAGATTTTTCCATACATATGATGCGATAGGATTTCTTACTACATTCTGATGCAGGTAAACATAAGAAATATGATAAATTATTTTATGAAGCGAAAGGATTAAAATTTCCTTATGAAACATGAAGAAAAACGTGATTTCTTATACAAATTCTATGAACAAAAATCTGGGTCTGACCCATCTAGGTGTAAAAATATTTTTTTAATCAATGGTCAATGATATAATTTAACATAGTAACAAGAATTAAACTAATATCTCCTCTACTGTTTGTGTTATTCATTTATCTAAATAAAGTAGTTTCTCTGCCGCACCCTATATTAAGAGAACCGGAAAGTAATCAAAAAAATAATCATTTTACGGCCAGTTAACGGGATATCGTTCTGCCATCTTAAATATATTTAGAAATGATCTTTCTGGAGTATTTTTATAAACAGTGTTCCTGATCAGGGGTCCCAAATGTTCGTAAAATTAATTATTCGAATAACGAATATGAAATTGGTCAAATATTCGAGTATTCGAATGTTTTCTATATAATGGGTTTTTGACATATGGATCGACACAATTTTTAAGGGAGTTAGAGGGTCTTTTGCCAGGTTTCACCCCCTATGTGTTTAGAGTTAGGGTTGTCTAAATGTTTTCTAGTTTATACCTTTTACCAACGATAAGCTACATGTTATACAAATCATTCAATAAGTCGTTTAACTTGAAGAGGATACCGGTTTGCCAGGGTCAGAGTTAAGTAAGTACTTTTTTATTGTGTACATCTCTGTCGTGTAAATTAACTGTTTTGGCGGCCTTATTCCGTAACTCACACGATCTCCTGACACCAATGGATTTCTTTGTCGTGGTACGTGCCCTATTCCGTGGCTCACATGGTGTCCAAATCTGACACCACTGGATTTCTTTCTTTAGAGACGTGCCCTATTCCGCGGAAAAAAGGGCAACTATATTCGAATATTCGATTGGGACCCTTACCCCTGATATCCATGCATAATTCCAGAATAATGCTTTTTTTAATAAACATATCCAGGCTTGTTTGAGTAGTTTGTTTGTTTTCATAAAAAAATGCATTGTAACATGCAAATACTTCGCTGAATATTTCAAAGATTTAACACTGTCCGAGTGTATAGTTTTAAATTGTTGAATTTCATCATTGATTTGGCTGAAAGCCGCAGCCACATCCTTTCTTTCATAAAATTTCTGATTGGTCCGAGTTTGTCTCATTTTTTCGACTCTTTTATATTTTTTCTGTGACTCATTCCTTCTTAATCCAAATCGGCTTAAGAGTTTATGGTTCAGGAGCATCCTTATTTCTTTTTTTTGTATGAAAAATGTTGCAATGCTTTCAAAATCCTCTCAATGTATGATTTTTCTTTGTTTCTGCAATTTCTTAAACTCTTAATCCGCCAGCTTAGAATTATTTAATACAAACTGAAAATGGATTATGTTTTAAATCATACAAAATGGATGCAGTATCAACTGAATAAAGTGGATAGGGTGGAAGTCCTAATCCAAGCTCCATTATTTTTCTTATATTAAATTTTGCTCAATGAAACCCAGTATCATCTCGTAGAAGCAATATTTCTATTTTTATTGAATAGAATTGATAATATTCCATGAATTGTTGTTTCATTTGCTCTAATTTTTGGAAATATATTACTGTTGTATACATAATAGGATCACTAATTATTAATGATGACTTAAGAATAGGAACAAATATCAGATTCAAAGAAAATCTTTGTTGTTTTATGCTAAAAATGATGCTCAAACAAATGGAAAATTGGGGTGCATTTTCAGAGAACATGGTAGATGGGGTAAAACTTTCAAACCTAGCGGCTTTTTTGCCTGTTTCGTTCGTTTTAATTGCTAAAAGTGTACTGCTGCCGTTGTTATCTGACGAGTTTCAAGCACAAAGATGAGGACCTTTTTTATTGTTAATGATGGCTTAGGGGTAGAAACTGATGCCTGATGCAAAAAAGTCTTTATTTTTGCATAGAATTATTATATGGTACCCACTTTTTATTACAAGTCCACAATTAATACTCCTATTTATATATTGTTCTTCGCTGTTGTAGTGCGATTAGCTACAATTTTGGATATACTTGGAAATAATAATGTCTTTCGTCTTCTACCCATCAATGATCGATGAGATATTTTTACATTTGCTATTGATTTCCTCATCCTTATTAAATACCCTTGATATATATTTGTGTAATAATCTAAGATTGGAAGATTTTATAAAGCCTTTAGGTAAACAAAAGACCCTCATGGTATAAATAGATCTACTTTATGAGTATTATAGATCCAGGAGGAGGTGGAGGAAATAATGCTGCCGAATCAAATTAACGATCATTATAAGAAAATGTAATTATGGGAAAATTACTTACAAATTAGAAATAATTAAAAGATTTATAAAAGTATATTTTAATACCATTGATAGAAAAAATGTTGATAAAAATTTTTTAGACTTTAAAGTATATAAAATATCAACAGTTAAACAATATTTCATAAAATTTTCATTAAAAATTTTTGAAAATTCAGCCGTTGAGACTTGATTTTTGAAAAAATATGCTCCCGAGGGACAGGATAACTCATGATAAATTTATATGAAATCAAAAATTTAAATATTTTCTGTCAGTAGGTGAGTATAGCTCGCAATTAAACGAATAACTTTAAAAAATAAGTTTTTGGCATATTTGTATGCAAAAAAGTACAATTTTCGATAAAATTTACACCTTATAATATAAGTTAGAATAAAAACCTTCTTTCAATCACTGGTCATTCCTATCTAGAAGAAGAATGCAAATTTTTAAAAAGATCGGTGCTTTCGTTTCTATCCAGCGACGGAAAAAGCGATTAAAATGCGACATTCCCAGCCGGTCGAACCTAATAACCGAAATTCCCAAAAGCTCTCCCTCCTAGAGTTTTACTCTGATTGACTTGAAACTTCAGGATAATATTCATGATTTGTTGTGCTATTAAATAAAAAATATTTTTTTAACGATTTGATCAAATATTGAATGATAAATATCTGCTGAAAAATTGATCTACACATTTTTAAAATATTATTAAGTGACATCTATGACTCTCATTGAAAACTTTTTTAAAATGTATTATTTATAGAGGCATCTATTGCTCGATAAAAACAACTTAAATTCTTTCGCTAGAAAATAATTAAATTGTTCGAACATTAGCTAAATTATTTGTTAAAAATATACACAGACGTCGCTCTAAAATTATTTATTTTTCAAATTCGCCACCTGTGGTTCGAAACCATAATAATTTCATTGCAAATATATTCGAAGCACAAATAAGAAGTCAAACGGATTGGTTCGGAAATAACGACAAAAAAATAGAGAGTTCATACTGATAGTACTAATGACATTCTAACGAGCGAAATTCAAACCGGCCGATGTGCTCTATTTTTTACTGAAACCCAAAAAACGTGAATTTATTCCGCGAGAAGCGAAAGTAGACTCCTTTCTCTCGGTGCAAGAGGTCACATTTGTTCTACGCGTTGACGCTAATTTCTAAAATTGTCGACATAAAGGTCTGGATACAAAAAAATATATTTTTTTAATGTAATTATCTATGGGAAAAGATTCGATTTTATGGTCGATTCGCGCTAAATTTATTTTTAAAAAATATTTCGATCCAAATAAAACAGTTTTTATTGCTAATATGCGTATAAAAAAATATGGAGTGATGATACAAAAACAAATATCACCGCGGCTAATGTGAGCGTATCTTTATCTGGAAACAGTAGAGACGATAATTGAGGCAGCTTGCCCGGAGTGTCCTAGTAAACCAGTGACCGAGAAAGAGATGCACATATGTCTTTTAGCGGCGGGAGAGCGGGACGGCAACAGTAAGCGGATGGAGTGACTTGACACACATTTGCTTAATCGTATTTTAACGATCTTGTTCCCTCTATATCAGGTATCGCAAACAATTTACGCTCAAATATTATTATTTTGTAAACAATCCTAAAATATTGATTTGAATAAAAATCGAAATTTAATATTATTTTAATGCTTTGTTTAAATCGTGTAGCGCCTCGTAACTCACTACGGTATTGATTATTGGTGCACACAATGGCAGGTTGTTGATCCTTGTAGCATCACCTAGTGCGCATATTCAATTTCCGGGAATTTCCAGGTGCGACGACCTACTTTCCATATCCTGTGACCTTTCAGATGAACTCTTGAACTGTTGAACTCATGCAAATGAGCCTTTCATCCAAAACTCTTCATTCTATGCACCGTGAACTTTTCACCCTTTCACCCTTTAATGCATTCACCCTTGCATTATAAATTATCCTTCAATACCATTGACTACAAATTTAATCGTCGCGATGTCATTACTGTGTCTTATAATGCTATAACATGCAGTATCATTAATAATACAAGCATTGTCATCGTTACGTGACGTGAATATAACAATGTCTTGTAAATCATCAACTATGGTTAGAAGACATTAAGTATGGAATATAACGTCATTCAAACGTCCGCCGCAGCTTTGCAAGTCCAATTTTCGATGACTTTGTCGCTTAAATCTGGCTATAAAAGAAGAAGTCTACCTCGGTTGCCAGTTTACCCACACACATGTATCATTTCATGGTGATTTGCCATACACTATTGAACAATTCACAATCAATTTAACAGATTGGTGCTCAATGCTTTAACAATATGACCGCTATAACCTAACAAAATTTGAGCGTCCCTTTTGAAAAACACTATATATGCACATAAGGACGAAAAGAATCAAATATAATATATTAGATTCTCTTCTTATATTTAATAAGTTTTTTTCATGACCTGAACAAATTCTTTCCATTCCATGTCTTATTTTCCTTAATTATAATACCGTTGTTTATATTATGTTGTTTATTAAATAATTTAAATTACTAGCGCATATCTAAAATTTGATTAAGCTTAAATGGACTGTATATATTGAGGAATATTTCCAAAAATAGTTTTTATAAGCTATGTTTGAATGTATTCAATACATTTACACCGATTAAAATATGAATTTGCGTTTTAAAAAGAGATAGCCAAATGTTGATCAATAAAAAACATGAACAGTATGTGTGAAATCGAATAAATGAGAGAATATACATTGTTATTCGAAAGTCGCCATTGACCTGGATGTTAGCATTGAAGCTGGTGATAAACGTGTCGCACGCAAATGAACGTTCGTCTTTGAAATACATATGCATTCACAACAAATACGCTTCACTGTGCATTCATTTTACGCCCTGAGTTTGTCTTTAAATTACATTGATCACTCGCTGTTTCAAATTATTATAATATCACATCAGCATTTATTTTTAAAATTTAGGAATTGTTACATTGTCATGTGTTTAAACATACTTAACAAACGATCCAAGCAAGAATCGGTTTTTAAATCATCTTCCAGGCATTTGGATGTTCAAGATATTTTAGAACCCTAAAAATATTTATATTAATTGGAAGAATATATAAAATACATGTTGAGAAGCCCTGAAGAAGCATATCTGGTGGGTGCGTGGCCGGTCAGGCAGAGCAGGTAGATTTCGGGCGGGCCAACAGAACGGTAAATGGCCGTGGAGCGGGTCGCACCTTCACCGACTTCCTTCTCCTTATCGTCACCAGCACTAGTACCATCACCAGCACCAAAACCAGCACCATCATCAGAGCCAACACCAGCTCGATGCACCAACCCTTCAACTCCTTCACTTCTTGCCCACGGACCAATCCTCCACCATCTGAATAAATTATTCTAATCCATGCCTCTCACTCTCTTGCGATTCTAAAATATTTAGCGTTCGCTCGAAAATCGAGAAAAAAGTTGACCTTAGCAACATTTTCAAGATATCGATGAATCAAATCGGTTTCAAGGTAAAATGCTTGTGACGATCATAAATTTTCTGCATTTATCATACTGCAAAGCGGAAATACTAGCGTAGTAATATTTGACCACTTAACGAATTCTATTTAAAACGATTCAATCATTCCTTGCTCATTGATCTTTGGAGCACCGAAGAAAATACCACAAAACACACTCACCACATATCGTCATTTGAAAACCATCCTGAAACTACCATTACTGCAATCGACTAACTAAATCCTAATCTCACGTTCCAATCGCTGGCAATATGATCAATCGTCTTACGAAACGCATTTATCCCAGAATATCTGGTACCATTCCATGAAGATCCATCGATGATCCATTCACCTCGTCACACAACCTGCTTCCATTTCGAGCACTTCACTTTCTTAACAAAGCCATAAACTTGTCGCATTTATCCTAACTCATCCGACGACATAATCATCATTTTATAATTTAATAGACACGAGCTGTCCAATGCAAAAATAGAAATATATATTTTAAAACCAATTGGAAGATAAGGATCATCCTAAATGTTTAAAGCATTTAACCTGTAACAGAACGATTGACACTTGAATCTTAGTATCATTTTATATTAAAGATGAAAAATTATTTGGCTTGCATTACATCGTTATGTCCAAAATATTAAATTTTCGTTTAATGTTTGCTAAATACAAATTTAATAGCTAGCCAAGAATTTGTTGTTATAAGAAGGAATAATTATATCCCGTCAATTTTTTTTTTTTAGTAAAAATTCAAGTATTTGGCATATTAACTACCGAAATACTATAAATTAAGTTCATAAATTTTGTCATATACGTCGTGACTTTGGACCGTTAAAGGTTATCATACTAAATTCTTACGATATTCATGTTAGAGTTGACATAAAATATAAGCAAATAGGATACCAATACGTAAGTCTCATAGAAAATATTGTATTGGTAAATCTTAATAGCATTCAAAATATTTTCATACAAAAAACCAATTATTTCTGTACATCAACATTTTTAGACATCATCATCGATTTCAGATCTTCCAAAATAATATACCATCTAGATCGACATATGGTAGGAATCTTTCTGGATTGTTGATTTTTCTGGATTCGGAATTTCCCAATCTCAAATCAGGATCTAAGAGAAACAAATATCGCACTAGTAAAATATTTCTTAATGATTTTATTTATATTTATGTATTTCTTATATTTACATATTTCTTTACAATGTAAATTGAGTATCAATATTATTATCTTATCTATGTTTATATTTAAAAATAATATTAAGAGGACCGGAAAGAAATCAAAATTTTTAGGTTTCTGATTTTCAGGGTAAAATGACATCGAAAATCTACCCAAAAGGTGAAAGGTTATAAAAAATGATGAAAAAATTTTTTTAAATAAAAGTTTTCTTCAAGGAATATTTTTTTGGATTTTTTTCGGTCCTCCTTATAGTAAACACAATAATAATAACTCATTATATTTCAACTTTTCACTCCAAAAAAATGTCTATAGTGTATCTAAATCTAATATGGGGATATATAATTTTATATGCGGCCCGCGGAGTTATGATGCATTGTCAAAGTGGCCCGCAAGATCATTTGGGTTGGCCATGCCTGATCTAAATCATAATAGCATAAGAGAGTAAATATGATTTATAACTGATGTTATAAACCCTGAAGGTTCGTCTTGCATTTACATGAACCCAAATTTCTTCATCAGATTCATTCTAATATGTAAGTAATTTATAACAGTGTTTTTTCAACAGAAGTTAAATGAAGCCATTTTCAAATACGCGCGTCAAGTGCCAATCTGGCCAATAATCTCCTTTCCTTGATTATTATTAGAAGACAGATTGAATATTTTAAAGGTTCGTATAAAAAGTCCTGTGTAAACACGAGTATGAAAAAATAAATGCAAAGCAACGTTTTATATTTGAAAGAACTTTTTATCAAGAGTGCGGCGTGGCGATATATAGACGTTGAATTAAAGAAATTGTATGCTTGACGTGGTGTCATGTTTTAAGTTGTGGCTATGTGTTTTTAATTTTATGTGTAATTATTTCATATACGTACGATTTTTTTCTTATTTTGCGTGTTACAGTACATATTTACCTGCAATGGTTGGTCAATTTGCTGCATTGAGCCCCTTAGCTATCTCGATAAAGTCCGTCATGGCTAAAGGATCAAATGCACCTGCCCACCTCTCATCTTAGTCCTGAAGGACCTCGACGAGAAGGACGGGGTCATCCACGCGCTCAGTACCATAGGGCTCTGACCTCGGTACGCACTCCCAGTATACGACGAACCTCCTTGCCTCTAAAGAGGGGGGCAGTTCTTTATATCCGACCGCTCATCATACAAACATCGAAAAGATTGAATCGAATGAAATTCTCACGCCACGGGGTAAATCACGAACAACATTAAAAACGACCCGCTAGAATATGTAACAATCAAAAATTAATTAAACAAATTTAGAGCGCGAATATTACATTACCCCTGGCAATGCGACATTGTATCACGCGCGCTCTGATCGAATCATATTTGATGGGAGGCGGCTAAAAAAAAAGTGTCTCATGAGAAACAGAGAATAATAATAATTAATACAAAAGAAAGGGCAAGGTTACTCCGCCCCTTCGATGATATTAGATATTTAAATGCATCTCATTTGATCGCATTAATCCATACCGATTGATCCAATCATTCGCGTTGTGCCATTTGTCCAAATAATTTTAACTTTGAATTAATTTACCAGGACATAAATTATGCAAGACTCCTCCCAAATATGAAAACCTAATATTTCCAAGCTACAAATTATTTATTTACAAAATTTAAAAAATCAAATCAACCTGGAAATAGAACTTATCGGAAAAATCGACGTCTTAATATGTGTGACATACAAACGAAAATAGTTAAATATTTTTAATCATATTTGATTGCTTAGTGGACAGATTAACCCTTAGAGTGCTAAGATACGATTTATCGTCGATTGTGAATCTAACGAGGATTGCAAACAACAATCAGTGTTGGCTCATTGATGACTTCAAAATGCTCGAATACGAGTAATTTCTGTGCATCTTTCTTATACGATGGTAGTCCCAGAAGTACCCAAACTTACGTAGCTGGCAATTGTTGTTCTGAAGTCAGAAGACGCTACGTTATTTAGTATTTAATTGGCAGCCATCAATAGTGAACGTTTTCAGTGAATTTCTAAACATAGGAAAAAATGATTATCGTTATGTGATACAATGCTTTTATTTGAAAGATATCAGTCCAACCAATATCAAAATCAAGCTAAATTCTATTTTGGGGGAGTCTGCTTCTTCGTTTACTACAGTAAAATATTGAATGGCAGAGTTTAAACGAGGTCATACGAGCTGTCAAGACGAACATCACATTGATCGACCAAATGAGATGACCACACCAGAATTGATACAAAATGGTATTGAATGTCCATCAACAGAAAGTGCGTGGGCTAGTAGACATGATATATATTTCAAAAAGTGTTGTACATCGTATATTGGCTGAAAATTTTGACACGAGAAAGCTGTGCGCAAGATGGGTGAGAGGAAGTCTCACTCGCAGCCTTTTCGTGGGTTTCGTGATAGTTCAGATCATAAAAGGTCATGGATACGCATTTATTATCGAAAATTCCGCAAAAAGCCTTAAAAGAATGGCCACAAGATCTGTGTGTCTAACCGGTCCGCTTTTCGGACCGCTGATACGACGAATACAAGCGCCTCGCGATCGGACGCCATGCCCGAACATGCCCACTGAATATGGTCTGCGTCCATGAATGCACGGACACTCTTAAGATAGTGGAAAATCAAAATCTAAAGAGTGACGCCCGTGCGCTGTGATGAACTGTAGTCCGGAACGAAAAGACGAAGGAACAAGACGACAGACATCAGACGGAGACTGACTGGATTGAAGGTTCATTATAAGTCGAACCCATTTCTTGCACTGCTGTGTGGTCGGTTCCGGGTTCCAGAGGAGGCGAGGTTTCCGTGGGAAAGACCAGCTTCAGAACATGTGCACTCAAAGGTGCGATGGAGGAGGAAGGACTAAGGTTATGCCATCACGAGTCCAACCTTAGTTTGAAGGGATCTACAGCAGATGACAAACTGCAGGGGCTACTCCTTCGTCATGGTACTCTTATCGGTTCGGTCATTCTTAGTACCTAGTCACGAAGACGAGTCACCGTTCGAACAGCCTAAGACCGTTCTCCTCTGTTTGCCTAGTAGTGAGCCTTTGACACAGTCTCCATCAACTACTGTAATCAGCTGTTCCACACACCCCTTTATGGGTACGCTGCACAAGGTGACCTGCGCACTCAATTCATATTAGCTGGGCACTCATGAGAAAACCGACGAGCGCACCTCCACTCCACATCTTTACCCCAGGAGTTCAACTGTTGCCCACGGGGGTAGGGTTGGCTCCCCCCTGAGGTTTTATGGGTGGGCACATTTGGCTGTAAACGGCCGCATTTGGCCGAAAAGAAAGTGTTGTTTCATCAAGACAATGCTCCAGTTCACACATTGGTTTAGCCTCCTTGGACTATTTTCTTTTTCTTAACATGAAAAAATGGCTCGTTACTAAAAGATTTGCCAACAATAAAGAAGTTGATATATTGAAGAGATCAAACAAAATATTAAAACGGTTCATCTATACAAATAATTATTTATCGTAAATATCCCAAAACGTGATATTTCGCTAGGATACACCGCATAAATCCCTTATATGACACTGGCATTACATAGTAATCTGATAAATTTATCGTTGTTGAGAAATCTGTAAAATATAGTCGTCAAGTTGGCAGTTAACCATGCGGACGGCGAACAAGAAAAAGACAAGCGTATCCTAGTAGACTTAATTCATCGGCAATAAATCAAGTCCTGGAATTTCCTAGAGCCAACGCACGTGGAAATTATACATTGATTATGTTATAACTCTGCCTCACATCCGGTATTTGAGATCCCGCTACTCTTACCAACAAGGATATACCTTCGAGATAAATTAAATGGCGTGATCGGAAAAAATACGGGCTGCCAAATTCAAAATCCAGTTTTTTTGGCGATTCAGCAGCGCATACCTTCGACACCGGTCCGCTGAAAAAATTACACGTGCTCCTGCAAACATTTTAATTGCAACACAATGCTCTTTTTTTACAATCGCTTTTATTAGAAAGTAACCAAATATTGTTAATAATTTATATGATATTAAGTCGGCACGTCAGAAGAAAAGATATTAGTATTTTATGATAAGTTAAAACAATCAAAACGTGTTTTAATTTATGTTATGGCTAATTGTTGAAAAACTGGCCAAAATGATTGTTGCATTCGAGACGGGCTTTCTCTACTTATGAGCGACCTTGCCTTGTTTTTTCGAGGACTTGCCGAAGTCGTTTTCCTTAAACCATCATATTCTTCTTCTTTCCGTCGTTATGTCTTCTCTTGCATACATCTTTGAGTGTAAAAATCCAGTCCTTATTATACGAAGAAGGAGAGGCTTCGAGAGGGGATACTCAATTAAAATACCATAGTAAAATAATATCAATATGAAAAATAGGATTAAACAATATCATCATTATTATTTTGCAAATCAGAACTTAAATGATCGCCGTATTGACAGAAAAATCTTTGGTTTTTGCATGAATAGATGGATGGATGCATGGCTTCATCGGTAGCGTTGATGAGAGCGTCTTACGTATCTATATATTGCAATGACAAATCCATTGCAAATGTAGGCATGATTACGATATCCACATCTTATGATTTATGTACAAATTCACTCTAGCCCTTACCAAGACAAATATGTTAAATTAAAGCCATTTACTTTGACATGTTCATCCAGTTGGCCCTATAGGGCATAACTTCTATTTTAATATTTATCTGCTCAATTGAAATATGATTTATAGGGTATGATGACAAACGATCTCATACCCTATAAATCTACTAAAATGTGCCGGCATAACAGTGAATATGAAAATATTTTACAATGTTATTTGTGACTCAAAATTATATGCAACCTAACAGTATATTTAAAAACCAATAAATGTAAATCAATGGTGATATTTAAAGAAAATCATACAAGCGTAGCCATTGACAATGAATTCGTTTTATTGGAGGTCAATGAAAATTTATTAAGACTGAGAATAGTATTGAGATTTTCATCTTCATGATATAGTGCATTTATATACCTATTTTATTTCTATAAGTCTTAATGATTTAAATATAAATGACATTTAAATAATATCAGAAGAGGTAAATTATAGCATATTTCTTAAAATTGTTGATAATATTTATACCATATGAATTAATATCTTATTATGGTCAAACAGTCGGCGAAAATTATACATATATAATAAGGGGACCCGAAAGTATTCGTATAATTTAAGACCTTGTAGTAAACACTCAAAGGTGTTTATGGTGAAATTCAAATAGTCCCCAAATATTAATATTGGTTCCAGAAATTTAAATCGAGCAATAGAAAATTAAGGGATTGACCGATAATGGAACGATGCATTAAAATCCTTAATTGAGTCAGATTCGTAGCAAATGATCGAGGAGTTATCATAAATAATGGGGATCTTTATGAACGACTGCGCAAACTAATTTAAAACTCATCGGAAAAATGAATAGGATGGGTGTTATGGGGTAGGATGGATACAATACGCCTTAATCGAACATATCAAAAACGAAACGATAGACGGACGGATCTCCGTCTATTCTAAAAAACTGATGCCAATGAAGTGTATTATATTTTATTATGTCGTGTATAAAAAAACATTATTAATAAATTTGAACTGTTTTAAATAAATATTCGCATTTACTTCGATATAAAATTTAATAAGCGTTCTCACAGAAGCACAAACGATTCAATTATTAAGACCACAATTTATAATTCTTATATATAATATATTGTAGAATCAAATTTATACAGTAGGCTGATGGGTCATTTAATAAAAAATGTACCCGGCATGATACGTGTTAAAGAATATGAGGATAAAAAATATTTTTTGCTTGTGGAAGATTTGCACAAAAATATAATTCTTTCCATAAAATCTTCCATCGAAATGTAAGTCAACTTCATGAACAACTTTAATTGATTCGCGTGCGCAAAATGATCAGAGAGTCAATTTCGGGAGTTTCTGCGTTTGGATTCGCCATTTTTTTATTTCCTTGGGCATTTTTGCCGCCGGTTAATAAATTTTGCGCCAAACTGGATTTAAAATAATGAATTAATTATCGGATTTCGTTATGAGCGCAATAATAACTGTTCGGGGCGCAAAGTCCCGTTACAATACTGGATAAACAAATCCTGAGCTTACGGTCTGCTCGAGAGCTTCATAACCCTTTCGGTACGCCAACGTAATATTTACTCATCAATATTCATACATATGATAATGCGGCTCAGCTTCATTTAAGGAAACTGGTAAACATTTCAAAAGGTCGAAAGCAAGACAAGATGTTTCGAGTTCCATCTTCACATCATTGTGTTTTTTTTAGACGCCTTTGTAGGTTAATAAAGTATGTCGCCGCTGTTACGTTATATTTAGAGGCGTTTTTGTCTGCTCGGTGTAATTTATTCTTTTCAGAGGAAAGAAGAATCCGTCGTATGAATATGTATAATTTTGTCTACCGAATTCTATGACCACAATTCATCATAGCTCTTTTACAAGAAATGTTAGATTGTCTTGTCCATTACGCCTTTGATGCGACCATAATGGTTGGACATGTGACCTCAAAGACCAACTTGTTGATGGACCTACAATTCCCTCAGTAGTGCAGGTCAAAAATATATTTTTGAACCAAAATGCTTCATGCGACATGAATGACATTGACAATTTCGAAAAAAATAATAATAGTATTCTTAGAAATTCATGAAAAATATTCCAGTTTAGCTTACCAAGAAATAGGCAAAGACGTCTTCCAACTTTGTCTTTATATCACAAACACATCTATCTTTAATAACCACATTATATGACGCCTTTGAATACCAAAGAAGACCACAAATGACTTCGTCTTAAATTTATCATGCATCAAAGTAACAAACGCCAAACCAAAACAAAGAAAATTACGATCATATCCTCATGAGGCAAATGCTAATTTCATCAAATCAATTGCTAAAATAAAATATTTTCTTAATTAATCCAATGATCTACATATCTACAATATTTTACGACGTATGTTCATTAAATAGAGCACTTCAGAAACATGATGCGCTTCATCAGTATAAAAATAATAAGCATCATTTGAATCACGTATCACATGTAAACAACATGAGTCATACAGTACTATTTTGTTGATTTAAGATTTCGACATATCCAAAATATATTAAAAAAAAATTTAAAAAAAAGTTATAGGCTGAAAGATTTTGCTATTGTCCCTACCTCAAAGAATAAAATAAAAATATTTTTACAAAATGGCGATTGTTTAAATAAAAAAGTTATTTTTCGGCCTTGTTTTATTTATTTTTTTAAATCATTAAAAATATTTTTTTTTACATAAATCTGATCTGATTTTGGTAGCTAGGCAACCTGCTGCTGAAAATGCACGCTCAGCTTCCACGCTCGTTGGAGGTATCGTCATCAGATATTTAAATTCTAGTTCGTATAACACCATCAATGATTCTGCTGAGACACAGACTAAAACTCGCAAAATTCCCGATTTCCCGACAAATTATTTATTTCCGTTGCTGCGGATGAATATTTACATACTATAATACTTTAATGTGATTCGTAATTATATTACAGAGGAATACAAAAAATCTGAACCCCGTATCTATTATATTTCATATCGATATTCTCATAATTAGAGTCGAGGTGTAGTAAATACATCACCGGTAGGAAAAGGTTAATATAACAATTTGATTGTTTTTTTTTGTATACTCTATATATGTATACATAGATTAGACATTTACTGCCCCTAAGCGTCGCCTAATCTTGCCAATTAGTTGTTACGCCACTGTTTCCAAGCGCCCAGATTTCGGCGGAAATGTCTCGATTTAGTAGCCTTCATCGTGCTGGTGAAGTGTACGATTTCCGTTAGATAAAAGTTTAAATCCCGAATTTTTCGGCATTACGCTTACTAATCCCGGGATTCATGAGCACCTAAAACTGTCCGGGATCCCGGGATTGGATTCCCTAGTCAGAATGCTTTATAAACAATTGTTGTTATTAATATTATTGGTAAATTGAGCCAATCCTAAATTAACAATCAATCTGGTGTCTAACTTTCTATAGCGTTTTTTTAGAGCGTACTCCCTATCTCGGCGTTATAGAAGGGTTGACTGCATGTGTTGTATTTTAAAAAAAAAATTTTTACATAAAAATATTCACAAATATGTGTCTCGTCTCAATAACCGATGGAAGCGCCAATCATTTGAAACAGCGAGTGACCATGAAAAAGCGCGGATCTCCGTAGGTTTCGAACTGAATCACAATAAACGACGAAGTTGTTCGCTTGTATTTTTGAATCGGGTTATTTAATACACCGATATAACATCAAAAGGTCTTGAAAGATGTTTTCATGCCGCATAAATAATTTAATTGCAGACCTTGAACATTCCAACTAGTCTCAGTGTCGCATAAAGCCCGTGAAAATTAAAATTTTCTCAAAGAGAATATTTCCAGCGTCATTTCGACACAAAATTGGCTTCTATAGACTTGAAGTCTGCCAACTACTTTATTTGAGTCTTATACAGTAATGGTTGTGAGAAATGTCATTGTAAGTTGTGTGTTCAGATCGATATTTATCTGAAACTGAACCGATTCGAAAATATCGGTTTTTCGGTTCGGTACACGTCCTACGCGAAAGAAAGTTTGGTTAATTTTTGTGTTAATATAATATGTGATCTTTACTCACTGTTCATCCTGTTAATTCAATACTTCAGATAATATTGTTATCAACAGAAATTCCAGCTTTAAAACTTAAGTCATTATTATGTATTTAGTTTAACTTATCTTTTCCTATATATTTACTATGACTAGATCCCAGACTAAAACTCCCAGATTTAAATTTGTTTCCTAGCATAGTGTACTCCAACCAGGGACTCTCAAACTTTCAATGAGCGTCTAATAATATACTTTTGGCTTCATTAAGCCTTCAATTAATTATTTATATACCCGAACACAAAGACCGAGAAAAACATTATTTTTCCCGGAACGTAGCCCGTAACTAAACCAATATAAATGTTTTAAATTGAACCGGAATAAAGCCCTGATATTAATATCAAATATTTACAAGTTCAGTATACGATTTTTCATTCATGTCACAGAACAATGACAATGCCTGTGTCTTTAATGATCCTGCATGTCACATAATTAAAGTCACGATATTGCAATTAATAAATTTGTACTCAATGATATTGAAGGATAAATATAGCTTTGGCGAGGTCATGCGTTGTGGGGGCTAAAGGGTGAAGCGGTTAAAGGGTGAAACGGTTAAAGGGTGAAAAGTTCACGTTGCATAAGTAAAGAGTTTTGTCGCCTTGATGAAAAGTCCATATTGCAAGAGTTCAATAGTTCAAAAGTTCAACTGAAAGGTCGAAGGACACATATTTTGCCATATTCGATTGATTTCAATTTCAATATTGCCTGCAGGATGGATAATTTATGTTGAGATTATGAAGTGGTCCAACCAAATGAGATATAGGATGACCATCGATTAAAAGCGCGCGAGCTAGCAGACACGATAGATATTTCAAAAAGTGCTATACATCGCATATTGATTGAAAATTTGCACATGATAAAACTGTGCGCAATATTGGTGCCGCATTTGCTCACAATGGAACAATAACAGTTTGTTTAGCGAGATTTCACAGCATCAAAGTGGAGTTTTTGCGTTGATTAATAACCATGGATGAAACATGGGAGCATCACTTCACACCGAAGATAAAAGAACATGGGAACTCTCTATTGGTCCCGTTTATTGGTCCCGCTATTCAGGAGCATCCCAGCGCGCTCAATAAAAATGCACAGAAAGGTGCAAAATCTGATTTTAATATCCATGACCATAAATCTCGCTCACGGCTTAATTTGCCCTCTGAGGGGAATGTTTCCATGATCGTACAGATCATAGAAGGTCGCTGGTAAGCATTTATCATCGAAAATGCTGCAAAAAGACTTAAAAGAGTGACCACAAGGTCTGTGTGTCCAACCGGTCCACTTTTCGGACCATTGATACGACGAATGAGCGCTTCGTAATCGGATTTAATGCCTGAATGTGTCCACAAAACATGATATCTGCATATACACTTCTAAATCGGGGAAAGTTCATACCTGAAGAGCAAAGCCCTGAACCGCCCATGCCTTTTGAAGAACTGGGACATCCAGTAATATGAAACGACCCAGTAAACAATCAAAACAATGAATATGCAAAATCCTACTCAGATCATAGTTTTAAATGAGAATCGTTGTGATGATTATTTAACGATTTATCAATCTGCAGATTATAAATCAATAATTCATGTCTTTATTGCCCGATTTAATTATGTCAGCCACCATTGACATCTGCTGACCATTAACATTTCAGTTTATGTGTTATTTATGGTTTTAGTGGCTGGGATTCCAGACTTGGTCGTAAAAAGGTATCATACAATGTTCGATATGTTCTTCGTCGGCTTTGAGATTTGCAACTTTGCAAAAAAAGTCAAAGCATTTTGGATTCTTTATATTTTCATTGACATAAAAATACAATACTTTCTACAAATTTTCATTTAGATATCGGGTTACTTGAATATTTGACAGACACACAATGCATATAGACTTTCGTTAATATAAAAATAGAGCCATTTGGATGCGCAATTTATTGTTGTTGCATTTAATAAATGCAACACCCTCGATCTTCACGGTCATTTCCTGAAATATGATCACTTCAATTTAATCGATCTTTATCATGCGAGTGCAAGTATGCAATCAGATAAAATGAACAATGCACATTCGCTGCATCTGGTCAGTTTAAAAGCTACCTATTGTAATAATATCGCCTGGCTGATTTATTGACAAAGGATGACTATTGATATTTATTGGTTTGATTGGAGAAAATACAATCGATCGAAGCAAATAATATTTGATATGATGTAAAAATGATTGATAATCAACCCTTCAGCGGAACGCATTAGAATAAATGTATATTCCTCATATAAAACTGCGCGAAACTCACCCTCCTAAATCGTATATTTAAATGCTACAGATTATCATATAACAGCGCAGAATCCAGCATCTGGTTACCGAAGCGATATTTTAAGATTTGTATCGCACTTGTGATATTTATCGTCTCTAGTGACGCATTCGCTTCGCAATTTTCATGTGTATGTATTGAAATGGAGCACTCCATGGAGTGGCATTTTAGCATATATACTCCTCTACGAGATCATAAAAATGTATTTTTAGTGCTTTAAATACGGATGTAAATCACTTCTGTGTATCTTTATTTATCTCGCTTGAAATCCAACGACAGCACTATGAATGTTTGCATTTAGTTTGCCTTCAATGACGATGTTCTTGGGTCGCTTCATTGGCGAGCGATCTTCCGTGTTATCAGTCTTCCGGCTGATTAATTGAAATATGTTGTCTTGTGATCGACGGATTGATGAAAATCATATGGATTACCATAGCAAATCGATCATTATGACAGATATCCATGATCATTGTTAAGTGATGCATTTTCATCGTGCAGATGTCTTGGAATTTTGCTTGGACGGTATTAGGATGCGGCAGGGAAACTACCTTTTTTTAAACGAATAACACAAACAGTATATGAGATAACAGTTCATTTTTTTGTTTTTATATTATAGAGAGACATTCAATATTTTAATGATGATATTATTAAGGTAGTTTTCATTCTAATCAATGCATTGAATTAGTCGAGTTTTGAAATTTCTCGCCAGAGTGCAGCAGGGAAACTTCTTTATTAAAACAAATTCTTCCGAAAAGGTTAGAGTAAAATCATTTAAAAAAGAGGAATTAAACTAAAGAGGAAGAGGAATTAGGAGGGATCATGGGTTTTTGAAAAATGAAGAACATACAATTACGGTCAATTATATTCGTTATGTCCACATTATTGAAGAGTTTTTTTTTTATCAAAACCGACTTTTTAGGGCTATCTAAAATCTCAAGTTTACACTGATCGTCCAAAGACTTTAATTTTACTGAAGAATAATATCCAAGCTGCTATCGATAACATATCCATCGATATGCTGGAATAATTTTATATAATTTTACTATTGCTGCTTTCTTTATTGCTGATTTATATAAAGTACGATATTTCCTTCTATAGATTCATATCATCTTTGAAAAGATGCCACGGATTACATCAGTATTACACTGAGGTCAATTTTCTTAAAGGCAAACAAAGTCGGCCTTCAACAGCTATTTTAATCCCCAAGAATAACATGTCACTCAGACAAATCCGAGAACAATTATTCGGAGATATTTTTAGAGAGCAAATTTGTGCTGAAAAAAGGACAAAAAAATCGTTGTCTTTTTATGAAAGACCAGTTTGTTACAGGAGCTCTTTTTATCAGCACTTTCAAATATCGATTTAATTGAGACGACCTTGTGTGCTTCGATTCTGAAGCCCAACACCCATTTGGAAAGCCTTGTCTTTGTTTCAGAAGTCGGAGCCGTCACCCAGGCGCCAAAGACCACACCATCGTCTTTTAACGTTCTTCTTCTACGATTTCCGCGGAAGACTTGGATGCAGATTGCTGAATCTCTTTAGGCGGGTTCCGTCTACCTCCGCGTTCAAACATAACTGTTGATTTTAGGAACGGTTTTGTGTATAAAACGCTTTTCTTGTGCTCAACCGGAACTGGCTTTTTTCAAGAGGAGCATAACTGTTTTGAAGATGCCATTGTATTTTACCGTAAAATAGAAAAGTGACCGCCTGTAATGGAGTCGAGGCCGATGTTACGGATTACTGATCAAAAGGTCATGGTCTCCTTTATGGAGCCTTTCTATTCATAAAGCGGTTCAGTGGTTCATAAACTTAAAGTGATAGCAACCCTAAAAAGTGTATCGAAAGTCGAAGAAGAAATGAGACTTTAAAAATATAAATCACTTTCACATGCCAACCCCGGACTATAAATCAAGATCTTTCAAAGATCCAATGGAAGAATTCTTTCTGATATTTTTTTTTATATCTATAGATAAATTTACTCCCAATCTAATAAAGCCAATGAATAGATCTTTAACACACACTCCATTTGAAATATATACTTTTTTTTTCAACCAACCAATCGAATTAAGACCACATCTAATCATCTTATTTCAATATTCAATTATCATAACTAACATTTTCTTTATATCTAAGTATCAATAGTTTAGATCGTCGAAACGCATACCATAAAAAAGGTGTTGTATCACTACAATGTTGATTTACATACATAGTGCACTAAAAAAGCATCCAACAGAAAGAGCTTAAATCGACATTTTTTGAGTTCTTAGAGGGCATCGTAAAACTCAGCATTTGTGAAAAATTTTGCAAATTGGCTCGATGGGATTTTGGAAGACAGTGGTGCAGTTTAATTTTAAAATAATAATATTATGTCATATATTTAAGAAGACCCATCTGATGATAGTAGAAACTCAACCTAGAACAACAACAAAAAATTGATTAACGGTATATAAATATTTCGAGTAATAATATAATAGTAGGTATATTTGAACAAAGACGTTATAAATAAAATTCGCAAGCATTTTTTTAAATAATTCAATAATCCATTGAAGATAGAGTTCTTTAAGAAATTCAAACAGCGAATGATCGAGAAAAAGTGAGTACATGTTAAAGTTATTATTTTATTTTAACACTTGGTGATTGATCGAAAATAATTTGTGAATAGCGACAAAAAAATTGGGGTCATTTAAGCCGATTCTTGGGATTGTAGTGATCATTTTTTTAAATTTAAAATACCAAACCATTTTTTCTGCCTTCAAAAAATTATACAGAGTTATGAAGTATATTTATGATCTTTATTTAATATCCTGTTGATTTTAATAAAATACCTAGTCTTTTTACTTCCATAACGAACCTACATCATTATATTTTCACAATCGTGTATTTTTATTTGACGATCAAAATTTCTTCTCTTTGAGTCAAAACTTTCAAATTTGGATAAGAAATTTTCCAATCAGCAATTGTTCATTATTTTATATTTTTATTTTTGTACGTCCTTGGAACAGTCTATTAGTCTTAGAGAATACAATAGATTTTGGGCGGTCCGGTATTTTACTGTCTTTCAAATTCCCAGTCTCTTGTTGTCTTTCAATCATATAGTACATCTACTTAATGGAAATATTCAGTTTTTTTAAGCTTTAAAAGGTAGTTGCAACACAGTTTAATTTTTTTACAATATCTATTCATTCCTCAATGCAACTAAACACCCAATAAATATGTTTTATGCAATTTGTAATTAAAAAGTAAAAAAAAATCAATAAAGTGCATTGTATAGCAGGGATGCCATAATGACATTCTGAACTCATTATTTTTTTCTTGCGTTTGAATTAATGTATTGAACATATAAAAGTCTAAGCATTGAAAATAAGATTGCATTGAAGAAATTATATTTTTATTATATCTCCAAATATATAGCGAACAATATATGCGCTCCTTGACAATATATTAGGTTGGGGAATAAGTTCGTAGCGTTTTTATCAAAAATTTTATTTAAACAAAAAGTATGTATTCACCGTTGCTGTTGTGTAATTGCGACGACTTGTGTAATTTCTTTTTGGATCTTTTCAGTTGAATAGCCTCTTTTACGCGGTGTTGCTGAGCTATACTGAGCTCTTTGTTGACCGTGGTATTCCTTTCGAGCATTTCCTAATGCAGCATGCCCTCCCAGTCCCACCAAACGCAGATCGTGGTCTTCTTTGGATGAAAGTCAGACTCTCTCATCTCCTGGAGACACCCATTCCTTTCTTTGCTTCATGTTTATGTATAGGCACCATTTCTCATCTCCCCTGACGATTCGGTACAAAACACTTGTGAGGCACCCAAGCTCCCAATTTTTCGACAAATCCCATTAAATGAAGATGATTGAGAATCATTTTATGATCGAAATTCATTTTTTCAGCCAATTCACGACTTGTTTGGTGACTGTCTTCCTTCAAAAGTATTTTAGACGCTCTTCGTCGAATTCAGAAGGTCTTCCGCTACGGAGCGTATCGTCAACATTAAAATCGCAATTTTTGAACATTGCAAACCATTTCCGTGCTGTAGATTCACCTATGACACCTTCTCCGAATATGTTGCAAATATCTCGGGTTGCTTCAGCAGCTTTTTGACCTCGATGAAAAGCAAAAAAGAGTAGGTGTCGAAAATGTTACTTTTTACCTCATGGATATTACATTTTTAAGACTCAAAAGTAATAAAAAAATAAATTATTCAAAAAGACGATTAACACAGATTTGTAGCACAAAAAGAGCTAAATCGAATGAATATTATATACTTTGTGAAAAAGCAAAAAAAAAATCTTGTAAAGCAAAATAATATAAAAACGCTATGAACTTATTCCCCAACCTAATAAAATGTCTGAAAATTTAATGCGGTTTAAATTTTTCTGTATCATAATAAATCAAAGTTTCAATGACTTTGGAAGTGAAAGTATAAGTGTAAGACTTGGCTGAGATAAAACATCTTTTTTTATCCTTTTCTTGTTTTGGTTTTGGTCATAATTTAGGATGTGGTTCGTCTTTAAAGTCTCGCAACTGGGCGTTTTTTACCTTCTTTCATTTTGCAACTGCGTTTTTTTTCCTTAACTTCATTCATTTTGCGTCGTTTCTTTTTGGTTCTATAATTAAATGAGCTGCATGGCCTATCCTGGTCGAATATATATTTTATTTTATATTGATTTTTTTTTTAACTTTTAGATCGATCATTAAGAATAATGCTATCAGATATTTTTTGCTTCAGGAAATATTAGTTTGTATGCATTGTAAATTGGCAAAAAGCGAAAAAGTTTCGTCCGATCCAAGGAACCCCGGTTCATCATTGAGTGACCATATTGTCTATTTTCGTTGAAACAAGGTGACCCTTCAAGTATAAAAGAACGATCATAAAATGACCAGCTGTCGATGGAGTCATCATAACACATTATAAAAAAAGATTCATCATTGCGACTACCGTTTCAAAACACTTCAACGACAATAAATCGCATAATTAATGGAAATCGCATCGACTTGGACCACGCAAAATTGCATAATAGACTTCATAAGGAAGCTGGCAAACATTTTCTCTCGGAAAAATAAAAAACAAATGATCCTATTCAAACATAATATTTAATTTATTCAATTTGTACGGTAAGAAGGTGTGATCGGAGCCATAAAATTAGCATAAAATCCAAGGTTTATCGTCTCGAGCACACAAATTATTCAAACAAGGCGTGTACGCAAAGATCCGCAATTTTCGAGACGACCGGTAGACGTGTTCGTTTTTGTTTGGACAATGACAGGAGCGTCGAGGATCCAGTTTTTCTAGAAGCGGCGGAACGAATTTCCTCTTTCACAGAATGCATTTCAAAGTGCAGTTCCATCGCCGCAAATAGAAAATCAATGAATGACATATCGGCCTTTGCTGTCAATAGTCTCGTTCGCTTGGCATTGACGAGAACGATGTTGGGTTTCGAAGAAGTCGGATGGAAAAGAACCCATCAGACGTAGAGATATAAAATATGATAATTGGATGCAATGCGACGTTCAATGAGGAAATGCATAATCGTTTGGAGTATATGAGCGATAAATCCTTTGATATTCAAATTAATCATTGTTGCGTATTATACTAATCGACGACAATGATTGCCTATTATTAACACTCATTATGTAAGGCAGATTTCTTAAATTACATCGAAATTTTCCAGCATGGATTCTTGGAATAATTCTTCTTGAGTTATATCCCTCATGAGTACACACTGTGACCTTTTGTTTCGTTAGTGGTCACTGTTTAAAACTCAGACAATCCTCCTTCATTTGCCTTTGTAAAGAGATGTATCCTTGACCTAGTAGCTCTTTTCCTCTACGAATGCATTTGAATGTTTTTCAGGCAAACTATTTTTAGTTTGTTTACACTATACTCTCAATTTATGCGAAATATTACAGCATAAAAATTGCATTAATCGAGGATTATAAATCATACATAGAATGTTGTAAATAACATAATAATTAATGTAATATTGCCAATCATAATCACTATCTTTATCAGATACAGACCAACAACATATGGCAATTAAATAACGAGACTCAATCTTTTTTTCTCGACATTCATGTCGAGCGTCTCTTCATTATTGGCAAATCTTTCATCACAGAGCCATTTTTTAAGTTTGATAAAGATAAATAATCCGAAAGGGCTAAATCTGCCGCGATAACAGATTTGTGAATTGGTGCTTTGTCATCCATGGTCATGTATTGATCCAAAAGCTCGACTTTATTGCTGTGAAACATCGCCAAAACACTCGATTGAAACATCCTCGCGGCGCTGTTTTTGTTCAATTGTGAGCAAACGCGGAACCCACTTTGCGCACAGCTTTCTCATGTACAAATTTTCAGACAATATACAATATACAGCACTTTTTGAAATGTCTATCAAGTCTTTTAGCTTGCGCACTTTCAGTCTACCGTAATCTAATACCAATTTTATCATTTGGTCGATCATTGTGATTTTCGTCTTGACAGCTCTTACGGACTCGTTTAAACTTTGCCAACCATTATTTTACGATTGTAAACGAAAGATCAAACTCCCCCAGAGTAGAATCTAGCTCAGCTTTCATTTTGATCGGACTGAGGCTTTTCAAACAAGATGACCAATTTTTTCCATGTTTACAAAATCACTGAAAACGTCCACCATTGATGGCTACCAAACAAATACTAAACAATGTAGAATGTGAACTATTACAGTATTGTAGTGTGGGCGATTTACCATCCGCACGCAGTAGCGCTGTTAATTTGAGGAGATTTAATTCGCCATTATCAGCGACATCTTCCATCTCTCTTCAGGTGCAATGTGTTATTTTAACAGCGCCATCTCTTATGGCCCTGCGGAGACATTGCACCTGCATACGGACCGATCGCCTCTTGTGCATGCACCATTGCCGATTGGGGAGTGACGCGCAGGATGCGGGAGTCGTCGGTTAGCCTTGGCTGCGGGAAATCGTCCCTCATGCAGCCAGATCTCTCTTTCTCTCGTGTGGAATAAATAGTTATTTAGAGAAGAGAATGTTTATATTCAATACCCGTCTATTCCTATCCATTCTTCCAGCAACATCACGGCCCGATAGAAGAACGAACCCGTGCGCTCAAGCACTCTGCCCCCGAGAGCGCCCCCGCCTCAACGTTACAGTATCAATGGGCTTGTATATAATTTGAGATGAAATCATTTTTTAGGAACTATGACCTCTTTCTACTGACCTTCTTGTGTAAATCTAAAAAAGCAATCAGCATTGTCATGAATTTAAATTTGATTTATCGCACTTCTTCAGCCTTGTATGATTGACTGTCATTTCGTCTCAAAATCATACTGAATAATCAAATGCATAAAATATATTTAAATAAAAAATAATTTAAATAATATGTTTCTCTTTTTTGCGCTTACATCGACCACTTCCACGACACGTGAGCATCATCCAACTCAGAAACACGAGCGATCACGCAGTATTATCGTACATTTAATGCTAATATAAATATATGTGACATATGAATGGTTCACATGTTTGACAAAGTAAACTAGGTCATTCCATCGTATCGAACGATTTTGTTTGAGCCAATTTTAAAGAAGTCGTTTTCTTTAAAAGCAACTCATGGTCCTTGGGAACTACCATTTCTCTATTGTTTCTATTTCCGGCCTATTTCTTCAGAACCACTTCTCATACATAAACTTATAAGTCTACATACGAAAAAATGTGTTTGTCCAATTCACGCGTGTATTTGTTATTGGGCAGGGGGTTTTTTTGGGTGGCAAAAAATATGAATACCTCTGCAATTGACAGTTTGGTTCCTTATCAAATAGCTCTTAAAGATCAAGGCTTCGAATACGACATTAATTGACTTAATTCAAGGATTTCGTTCGACACCGCTATTTCGGTATGCAACATCGGTCCAGTTCCGCATTGTGTGTTTTTATGACGGGGCACTTGTGATTTGTGACCCTGTCGAGAACAATGTGATCGGGGAGCACATTTCGCAAATCACAACTCGCCCACCTTGACAGAGAAATGTAACGTTGCTCTTCTTGGCATTTTTGTAGCCTCACTGCTTCCAAGTGTGCCTTCCATTCAAGATCAATGACCAAAAACGATTGTATTTATTTCAAATGAATAACTTTGTAGTGTGTTTTTTTCGCATGTAATGTATTCAAAATATACAATTCAATCGACGCTCGCTTATAAATTATGCCAGTTTAACGCGAACGCCAAATATGTAGGTACAAACCGTATGAATCGGTGCATGAAAGAAAATGAAAGTTAACATAGAATTAATGAGATATACTAAGAATCATCGTTTATATACTTATTAAATGTATCTGAAAACATACTATTATATAATTTTTATTAAGACGTTCTTATATGCTCTCGAGCAGAATATCGAAGCATCAATAACATCAATAGGTCTACCGAACCGATGAAACATGAGACCCTCGATGACGGCACGTGAACCATGTCTTAATAACTCTTCCAAGCTAAAGCTACTAAGCTACTTCCATTTTCGTATAAAACCACCAATGTGACTGATAAAATTCCTTTCTGCTGAGACACGGACTAAAACTCGCAAAATTCCCGATTTCCCGACAAATTATTTATTTCCGTCGCTGCAGATAAATACTTAGATACTATAGTACTTTG
The DNA here is from genome assembly GCA_008973525.1 of Stenopsyche tienmushanensis. NCBI lineage: Eukaryota > Metazoa > Arthropoda > Insecta > Trichoptera > Stenopsychidae > Stenopsyche > Stenopsyche tienmushanensis. The sequence continues at coordinate 511,712 of WACJ01000037.1, read as the reverse complement.
ATGTGATTCGTAATTATATTACGGAGGAATACAAAAATCCTGTACCCCGTATCTATTATATTTCATATCGATATTCCCATTATTAGAGTCGAGGTGTAGTAAATACATCACCGGTAGGGAAAGATTAATATAACAATTTGAAAAACATATATGTACTATATATATATGTATACATAGATTAGACAGTTACTGCCCCTAAGCGTGGCCTAAGCTCGCCAATTAGTAGTTACGCCACTGTTTCCAAGCGTCCAGATTTCGGTGAGAATGTCTCGATTTAGTAGTCTTCAACGTGCTGGTAAGGTGTACGATTTCTGTTAGATAAAAAATTCAATCCAGTCTATGGTTGAAACTGTATAGTCAACCCTCCTATAGCATCCACTTTGTTTGTGGCATCTTTTACGTAAGCAATAGGTAAAATACATAAGGTCAATACCCCCCTCGCGTACACATTTTGTATGAGTTTTCAGTACTTTCAGTAGTATTTTCAGACCCATAAGTTCTGAAAAGTTCTCAAAATCATAAATCCGATTAAATTTAATATTTTTCTTAGTCGCTATTATTTTGTCACTTAGTATTGCTAATTAACTTTGGATCACAGCATTGGAAGCAAATCGGTCACGGACGTCATGACATTGATTAAAGATTCTCGTCAGTCAAGTTTCCATGGATTTTAAACTGGATATCAATTTTTTCTATTTGTCCCACCCAAAAAATAATATTTCTACCCACGTTTTTAAAAAAATAAACTAAAAGCAAAATCTTTCATATACCATGTTATTTTTTTAAAATATTTAAACGGGATGAAATAAATCATGGATCGCATGCAAATGCGTATTATAAGCAAATCGCACGCGAAAACACATCTTAAAATGTCCTTAATGGATTAAAAAAGTATACTGAAAAAAGGTCAAGGGTGCTAAATAGATTGTTATCGTCCATTTTATGTGTTTCGTCAAATGATTTTATTCGTTTTCGAACGACTTAATTAGATATGTTCGACGAACAATCGGTCGTTATGCGTTACTAAAATTTAATAGTGTTATTTACTTTGGATTCAGATGTAGCCAAATTAAAAAATGATGTCGATTTGATCTTATAAAATTAAAGGGTAGTCCCAGAAGTAACTAATCTGATAAATAGGTGGCGGTTGTTGTTTAAAAAAGTACTCTAAGACTAAGTTCTAAGTTTGAAGATGTTAAGTTGTTAAGTATTTGTTTAGCAGTCATCGTAACATATTAAGTTGCAGAATTCAAATGAGGCCGTACGAGCTGCCAAGACAAACATCGAGGTGGTCAACCTAACAATGTATAAGATGATCGTCGACTAAAAGTACGCAAGTTAATAGATATGGTGGTCATTTAAAAAAGTGCTGTACATAGCATATTGACTGAAAATTTGGACATAAGAAAGCTGTGCGCAAAACGAGTGCCGCGACACAGCCAAAACAATAGATTTAAAGGGGAGAATCGGCTCCCGAAAGGATGAAGATAGTTCCATCTGCAGATAATGTCATGACATGGGATAACTTTCATTGATTATGTTTAAATAAAGACACCAAGTATTTATGGAAATGAACATTTTTCTTTAAATAATACATTTTTAAACATAATTTCTTAGCATGTACGTTTTAGTTTGTATTAGTAAAGTATCGCTCTGCAACCTTATTTGGCGCGATTTATGTAAATTAGACTCAGGAGGGGGGGGGGTGAGATTTCGTGATCGTACAGATCATAGAAGGCCTTGGGTACGCATTTATTCTAGAAAATGCCACGGATGTGGAAACAAAAGGGAACGGAGTAACCACAAGGTCTGTGTGTTCAACCGGTCCGTTTTTCAGAGCGCTGATACGACGAATGAACGCCTCGCGATTGGACGCCATACCTGAATATGTCTACTGAACGATTTCGAACTCTCATTACAAAACGAAGTTGTCCGAAAAATACAGATCAGACTCCATGCCCGAACATATTCATAGGACATCTCCATGTCCTGTCCATGTCTTGTGAGGAACTGGGACGTCCAGTAATTTCGAATCATAATCTATGATCCATATTCAAACGCCGTATTGGCCAGTCGTTCCCAATGTTGATTCATGTAAAGTAGAATGATTAAGTAAAATAAAAGTCATGTCCGACGTGGTGGCCATCCCCTTGTTACGGCCCTATTGAAAGTGGATAATCTGCTCAAAAAATGTAAAGACAGTTACATCTGCAGGCAGATTTCTTGGGATATGCATGGAATAATTTTCATAGATCATTTTAAAAAGGAAAAACAATCAACAGTGAGTATTGTGCGAACTTATTGCACCATTTGAGTGATGAAATCAAGAAGAAACGGTTGTTTCATCAAGACAATGCACCACAGGTCCTGTTATCGCGGTGACCAAAATCAATGAGCTAAAGTTCGAATTGCATTTCTTAATGCAGCCCTATTTGCCAAATATAACCCTACTATGTTGAAAAATAAAGATTATTATTTTTTTTGCGTTCTCATATTCTCTATCCTATCAACATTATAAATGGATGTATTAAAAAATATGTATTTTTTAAGTGGTAAGAAGTTTGTAAGGTATTTTAATGGGTTCATGAAGTCATACAGATTGATGATCCAACAGACAGATCGACGGACAAGTGATTGTAAAATAAGTTTCATTTGATATCCTGCATCTTTAAATGATCAAAATGTCAAGGAAAACTCACATATTTATCGAACAAAAAGAAGATTCATAATGTCAATGATCGATGATCGAGCAATGAATTTTTAAGCGATAACCGTGATGATGATGATGATATATCGCACAATAATAAAATGTTTTAAATTCAAAGTCATTCAACTTTCCATAGAATGACTTGAATAAAAGCAGATCATTTACATTTAGAAAATGTGATATTCTAATAAGTCTGCCAGTAAGACATCTAACCACTTCTCGGCAATTAAACGACCATCAATGCTTCTAGACAAGTGACAATCCTAATGAAAAGCAAATATTTGCATGACATTAACATGGAGCACAAAATGCAGAATAACTGTCTTTCTATTTATCCTTAGTGTTATTATATTCTTCTTTATCTAAGGTCAAATGGTGGATTCGCATTACAGTAATCATAAAATTAAGATGAACATGTCTTAAATTTAGATATGAGTCCATTCGCATAAACATCATAGTTAAACCTTTCATGTAACTAAATACAGTATACGATCTGATCTTTGCTTTGTTGAACTACGTTAATTAAACAAATTTAAAACGTGCTTTAGGCTAACGCTTCTTTGTCGGTGAAGACTTTAAATTAATGTCCGTTAAATTTAAAAAAATGACTATAGTCATACGCATATTTTCTGAATGATAAATTCATAAAGATCATGAACATGCTTGAACATAATCGATCTTACAGCTCTGAAAATCGGTTGCTAAGCGTGTTATAATTTTCAGCATTCGTGTCCAAATCGCAAAGTCCATCCCTCGCCAATTTCCACATAATAAAACAACTTCTTGCGCACGAAAGAGATCAAAGAATGATATTTTATTCTAAATATAAATTTGACCTTTTCCATCATCAGCATTTACCTTTCCGCCATGGCATCTTCATCGTGATTCTATTAATTTCCACAGCCAATCCGGCGTTATTTCTACGCCATTTATCAATCCGATCTATAATTTATTCTTACTTTCAATTTTAATGTTACATTAATATACAATCCCATTATAAATCAAACATAACGGACATCGATAAAGGGCAACAAGTTCAGCGATTTCCAACAAACAAGAATGCTTTTCAAACTGTTTCAAGATCGAGCCTCTTCGTTTATATATTAGAACGACCCGAAAGTATTCAAATATTTATTAACGTCTCAGTATAATTCCCTTATTTTATCCCGTGTCAATTTTACTGTATCTATTTATTGTGCCGTCAAGAAGGCGTAGCACGTGTTTCGTCGCTCGTTTTTGTAGTGTTCAGTGAAGGAGTGCGTGAAATCCCTAGAAGAGGACGGAGTAGCCACAAGGTCTGTGCGTCCATCTGGTCCGCTTTTCGGACCGTTGTCATTACGAATGAACGCCTCGCGATTGGACGCTTTACCCGTACATGTCTACAGAATAGTTACGAACTTTCTTTACAAAATGAAATTGTCCGAAGAAAACGGGTCGAATAGGTGTTTAAATTTTATAATCGATCGAAAATATTTTTGTCTTTATTTATTGCGGGCTTATAACAACTTAGTATATATTATAAAAAGGAACCTAGTCAGGGTCGATATTCTGCGTTTTGCGCCCAAAATACAGTTGTGTTCGTGGCGGGTGACAAACAAATATAAAGAAGACAAATACCAATATATTACAATGAATTTTAACACTCAAACATTCAAAGTAAATGTGAAAATACATTTAACATCATAATAATTGATTTATCGACGTTATAACTGCTTCACAGCATTCAATTTCTTAATCGAATCAAACACACTTGGGACCTCATTAATAATATGCAATGGCGAAATGTAAACAAGTGCTGCATTCCTTACGTAGAATCATACGTATACTTAATTAAAAGTTATTGAATCGTGTTGAAATTAAAGTATTAGACGGGTGTCGTTAAAATGAATCCGGGATTGACCGTAGAACGACGCTCCAACGACCTATCAATTGACCAATTGCCTCAATATTTTTAGCAAATCTATATTTCGTGTATTTTTATAATCGTTTTTAAATTGAATATTTCCACAGAAACAGACAAGTGTAAAAATTATAGACATTTCTGGTTTTATTATTTTCGACAGGATTCGTATTTTTTCATCTTGTTTAAGAATCATCATAAGCTAAAATGACTTACTTGCGTCCAAAATGAACAAAAAAGATCAGACGGCAAAAACTACGACATAATTAATGCACGTTGACATTAAATTAGATGCAAGTCAGATACGTGTAAGTATTTATGTACAGAATCCGGAAATGACCATAGCAATTGCAATACCGGTTGTTTGCACACCGATATTTTCACAATTGCTCAAAATTAATTTAATTTAATTAGTCGTCTTATTGCTTAAAACAAACAAGTCTGCTATTGCAGTGGGCTAGCGGAACGTTCCCACGGAGTCAGAAACGATAAATGATAGACAGATAGCACCGTTGTGCTCTTAAGCTGATAAATACAACCAATTGCAATAATTAATAAATTATACTGGACTACTATGGCATGTCCTTCGAATCGCCAAAGTATTTACAGTAAATGGCCTTACTGTTACTGAAAACAATATTTCATTAAACATTTATATTGTTTTATACAATTTTGCTGTATAAATTTATTAGTGATATATAAAAACACAGATTGAATACCGCAATTATCCACATAGTTCCCTTCATTAGAAATACGTTTATTCCATCGAACAGAAAGCTTCTCAATCTCATAACTGAAGAAAGAATGCGAGACTTAGCATCTTCTGTTGCGCAACGCGTAATTATTCGTTTTCTCTTAAACAAAGGCGTGAAATTTTGATGAGACTTGAGACACATTTCGGTGCAGAGCCGTAACAAGGATATTGCAGTATTACATTTTACATCGCATATTGAGTGAAAATTTGGACATGAGAAAGCTGTGCGCAAGATGGTTGCCGCGTTTGCTCACAACGGAACAAAAACAGCGTCGCGATGATGTTTCAATCGAGTGTTTGACGATGTTTCACAGCAATAAGGCCGAGTTTTGCATCAATTTAGGATGAAGCATGGATCTGTAACTTAATATCAGAGACAAAGAAACATGACGACCCTCCACTAACCCGAGCTATTCATTGGTCCAGCTATTCGGAACCATACGAACCTGCTCAACAAAAGTGCACAGCAAGGTACAAAATCTGAATTTAATATCCATGTCGGCAAAGATATGCTCATTCTTAAATTCGAGTGACCTTTTGCGCTCTTCGCGCGGGGTAGAAACTATTCAGGTTTTATAGATAGGTATAGATCATGGAAGACCTTAAGTACGCATTAATCCCCGAAAATGCAGTAAAAAGCCTCAAAAGAGGACGTAGTGGCCATAAGGTATGTGTATCTAACCTGTCCGCTTTTCGAACCACTGACATGACATGAATGGACGCCTCGCGATCGGACGCCATACTTGAACGTGTCTACAGAACGTTTACGAACTCTTATTACAAAATGAATTTGTTCGAAGTAGATTGATCGGGTGGGTTGTTTAAATTTTACAATCGGTTAAAAATATTGTTGTCTTTATTTTATTGCGGGTTTTGTGTCGCAAGCCCAATTGCGCTCGTGGCGGGCGCCTGCTTTGCCACCCCCTTGTTACGGCCCTGGTTCGGTGATATTACTCTAAGTAAGACACAAGTGTTTCTTCAACTTATTTCTTCAGTGACGGGATCGTGAAGATTCCTGTTCGATGAAATTAATGTATTTCTAACGAAGGGAATGTAGAAAAATGATATTTGTGCCTGCTCGATAGCAAATTTGCTTTCGTTCATGAATTTATTTTATGACCCGATGACATTCCATTCCACTCGTCGATCATAACTTAATTGTAGATGTATTTTTTGTTTGGGATAAATTTAATAATTCGATTGTAAGTTGAGGATTTGCAATGAATGATCGTTAAAGTGCATATAATATGCAAAGCAAGTTTTTGTAGCATTGCTAGGATGATCCGTTCACTTTTCGGAGCGCTCTTTCGCAGAAGCACTCGTCATACAATAAAGATCCAAGATTTTTAAAAATCCATTACATTCGAGCATTCTTCGTAAATGGTGCAGGAAAATCGTTCTTGAAATGTCACGGACGGCGCATCAATTCCAACAGTTTGTACTCTAATATTCGCGGATCGCAGCGAGGTCTTCGGATGTGAAGAGTTGGAGTGATATCACCTCGATCGGCCAGGAGTTTGTCGTCACGTTTGGTCTACTTATTTCGTAAAAAGCACGGCGTAAATTGGAATTGGAAAAAAATGCCGCTTAACTGATATGAGCGGATGACCTCAACGTATCGATACTCGACCTGCCTCATTCCGATGCACTTTCATTTGTATAATGGCTTCGATCGATGTGAAATTTATGGACGTTCAATATTCGATTTGTACTGCCGATCCTAACGCTATTTTCTCCAGTCCGCGGATAGTAATTTAATCGGCTGCCCCGGTCACAATTGTAATGGCTATGGTAACTATAAACCGCTACGCATGCAAACGGAGAAGCGGTCTGCCCACAAATTGTTACTACTGACCTTATAACACGACCGGCTCCGGCAGAACCTTTACGGTCTAATCTTTACGCTTTCTTGAGGGTCAATAAGATACATCGATGACGCTCGAGAAGCTCTTCTACGTCGTCCGCTGCTTCCGCTTACGGTTCCTTATCGCGGACTACGTGACTTGCTTTCAAGTGCCCCGATCGACCATTTCATCATGGATGATGATCGTTTAGGACTATTATGTCATGCTATCGTCTTCTTTAATCTACGCATATGAGGAGTCGCTCAAAGTGAAGCCATTAGGAAGGAACGCTGTCGTCCGTAGCGCGGAGGATAACGTGCATCGGATCCAAGAACGGCTGACCTCACTAACCTTATTAAGTTCAAAGACATTATTTTGAATGCGCTATAATAACAGCTTCAAAGGTCAAAAAAGGAGGTATATTGACCCTACGGTGGACCTTGCTCCAACACCATTAATCGGACAAAATGGGACAACGCATAGTGTTACACAAAACAATACTTGCATGCTTAATCTCGCCATAAATACTGATAAATACATGACATGTACAATTAAGCGCCGCAATTGTAGGACGAATATGCTTCCAGTGCGAAGACAAATCATTCGAATTCCACATGAGAAATGATGCAATTCTCTGAATGGACGGAAAGAAATGCAAAAAATAAAAAATCATTCATTGTATAGGGCGCGGCAGGGAAACTACCTTATTTAAAAAATTAATAACACTAACAGTATAGGACATAACAGTTCAATTATTTGTTTTCACGTTACAGAGAAACATTTAAAATTTTAACTTATTATATTTTAAAAATGATATCATTAAGATTTCCTCTAATTTGGTCAATGTATTGAGATAGTCGAATTTTAAAGCTCCTCATCAAGGAAACTTCTAATGCGAATTTTTTCCGAGAAGAGTGGGTGACACTCATCCGAAAATTTGGATCATAATTTTTTGAAGAAAATGGTCAGACAGTTCAATTCTGTTCGTTATGTCCACATGATTGAGGTTTTTTTTAGCAAAACTTGAAGAAATGGATGTGGGGATGTCTGATTTAAGCAGGATGTGAAAACGCTGAAAAATAATATTCAAACTGCTATAGATGACATTGACACAGGAAAAAGTGGCGAAAATTTCGAAACTCGACTATCTCTATGCATTGACCAGAACGGAGACCACCTAAATGATATAATTTTTAAAATATCATAAATAAAAACTTTAAATGTCTCTCTGTAACATGTAAAAAATAATTAAACTGATATTTCCTATATCCGTTCGTGTTATTCGTTTTTAAAATAAGGTAGTTTCCATGTCGCATCCTGCACCATAGAACATTGAACCAGTTAGAAATCTCGTGATTCTCGTGAGTGGCTGAATTTATAACTCAAGCATCCTGGTTTCAAATCTATAAGAAGTGCTGATCGATTGCATTTAATTGAAAACATATCAAAGTTAGCTGTTGCGTAATTGTATCGGGTGGGTGTTAGATCACCCATGAAACCAACCCTACGCCTGTGGGCAACGGTTACCCCTGGAATAATGATGTGGAGTAGAGGTGTGCGAAAGTAACTTCGTCGGTTTGCTCATCAAACACTGCTAACATGAGTTGGGTGCACAGTAGTTGATGGAGACTATGTCAAAGGCTCATCACTATCCGCAACAGCCTAGGCAAACGGCAAACATGGTCTGAAGCTGGTCTTTCCCGCGGAAACCTCGCCTCCTCTGGAGGACGTGGAGTAAAAGGGGTGGGCACCTGAACGTTCTGCACGTAGCGTTTCCCGTAGGGCTAAAAAATCAGTGAAAGACACTCTTTGAGTAGCTAGTTCGGGGTTGTCTGGAACAGACCATACAGGAGCGCAGGAAATGGGTTCGATTAATAATGAACCCCTAATCCAGTCAGTCTGTCGTCTTCTTGCATAAGTGTAAAAAGCCAATTGCTAAATATACGCATGGTTCTTTTATCTAATGTATGTCGTTAATGCTTCCGTAAGAATGCTTTAAAATATTATTAAGACGAAGAGCTAATCAAGGCCAAATAGCGAACAGAATACATTTCTAAAGTTGTCAGATCCAAGTATATGAACAATTAGAACTGGGGAATCCAATCCCGAGGCAAAATTTCGATCTCGGAATTTCGGGATTGCATTAGACCATCCCGGGATCAGTCCCGCGATCCTGGGACTGGGGTTTTTAATAGGTAAAGAAATTACATTGATAAATTTGATCGAAAATTACTATTAATATCATTAATGTGACTAATAAATTCCTTTCTGTTGAGACACGGACTAAAACTCGCAAAATTCCCGATTTCATAACAAATAATTTATTTCCGTCGCTGCAGATGAATACTTATACACTATAATACTTTGATGTGATTTGTAATTATATTACGGAGGAATAAAAAAATCTGAAGCTCGTATCTATTATATTTCATAATCGATATTCCCATTATTAAAGTCGAGGTGTAGTAAATACATCACCGGAAGGGAAAGGTTAATATAACAATTTGAAAAACATATATGTATGTACTCTATATATGTATACATAGATTAGACAGTTACCGCCCCTAGACGTCGCCTAAGCTCACCAATTAGTAGTTGCGCCACTATTTCTAAGCGTCCGGATTTTAGCGGAAATTCTGTTAGAAAAAAAATTCAATCCCGTATTTTTCGGGGTTACTTTTACTAATCCCGGGATTCATGTGCATCTCAAACTGTCCGGGATCCCGGAATCCCGGGATCTACGTAATTACGGAATATTGATACTCAGATCCAACAAATCATTTTTGAGTTGGATCTACACAGAAATAATAAGTCAATTTACGTCCACTTCTATGAAAGCAGCGGGGTAAATTGGGCAGAACGAGGCGAAAAGTGAAACTCCAAGCGGCAGTTAGTCAGAAAGAGAGGGTGAATACCACCACATAAAAATAACACTTATCCCTAAAAAAAAATAACATATGGAGATCATCGAATTTATAGAAGTGAATATTTAATTCAATTCAATTAAAGAAAATACAAAGTTAATTTACGTTTATTTTCTATAACCTGCGTGTCTTTTTTACGCGGTTTTAAGGAATTTATCGTTATTCAGTATTATCGTGTAATGCTTATATGCGTTATTTGAATCATTCGATACTCTGAATTGTAACTATATCATTTTCTACTCGGTCTATGAATAATCAGCTTTCACTTGGCTCAGCTATTTCTAAATTAAGTTTGTCAAACGATAATTAATAATTTCACCAATTTGTTATTATGATTAATTTGGATACCCAAACAAGTAATTATGAAGGCATGCTTATATCCGGTTCATAATGCTTTAAATTATTCTTGTTTTGAAAAACTTTGTAATGAAAACCAAACATATTTTAATGGAATGTTAGAGCATGTTATTGAAAATATACAGAATCGGTTTGGCGATGAATAATTTTAAAAGGCCAGACTAATTGATGTGCTACCCATTAACATAAAAGGGTTAAAATTATCACATGGAATATAATTGAGGCAAAAGTACGTCTTGTTGAGATCATCTTCAATTGTATGTGTTTCAGTGTTGAGTATAGTTACAAAAACAAGATTCTTGCCAGAGGTTGAAATGTAGGTTGGTGGCAGTTGACGTGAAATTCTTAAGAAATCTGGTGGAAATGATTCTGCTGCGCTGGTTGAGTCACGTTCTCAGGATGTAACATACACAGAGATCTGCTCATAAGCGATGAAATTGCATGAAAAATCATATTCTTCCATTCTGGTTTCTTATATAATATGCTTCATCGCATAGCCTTCAACTTGCGATGATGTTTGCTCATAAAAAAGTGCAACAACTCTAAATGCGAGTTATCATGCAAAACGTTTGATTTGTACCGATGTAAACATATTTGCAGACGTAAAAGTGACCCATGGAACATCGCATCTGTCATAATTGACGACTCTTTCAAATTTGCCGCCAATCGGTTGTTATTCTGCTCTGTAAATACGAAGAATTTAATGGCCGCAGATCTGCGCACGTCGGTATGAAAATATCTAGGTTTATATTCGGCGACCTTGCAGCGCGCCATTTTGGCGCTTTCCCGCATACGAGGTGTTAATTAAAACACTATACGTACCGGCTGCCAAATTCATTTTATTCGAATGGATTACATGCGGACTAGGTTAATTTAATTGCCTTAAATAAGCGCGTCTTTATCTTTATGATCGGCATAAGAACGCGGACTTGTTGAGTAGGCAGTGGATCGAATTTCAATTTAATGAATGCAAAAGAGTTGCGTGATCAAATTGATGTTGCAGAATAAAAAATAATAAATGTATACAGCGGCAAATTATATATAAATCTGATGAACAGGACCCGAGACAACGCAGACAGAAGGACATGACGAAACTCGATAACATCTCGATGTTATTCACTCGAACGTGCCTCAAAATCATAGCGATTTCGGCCTTTTTATAATTTCTGAGAAATAGGCAAAAGATCCGAGGCCAGATAGCGCTAAGTATAATTTGTTTTTCGGGGGGGAACGTCTTTTCAGATTGCAGGAGACCCGAAAACCGCGAAGATATGAATCTGGCATCGGCAATAAGTGTAGGTAAATATATGCGGATGGATATCAGAATGCTAATCTGGCGCTCATCGCGAGCGTGGGCTTTCAAACTGTGGGTCGCGATCCAAATCGGGTATCAAGACTTTCTATTGCGCTTCAATAAATCAAAATAATGAAGTCACCACCTGGGAAAATGTCACAGTGACATTATGTGATTTTTATGGCCTTAATATTATGTTACGCGGGGTAAAAAATACCCAAAAAAAGCGCATTTTATGTGTCGTGATCTGTTTGCGGAATAATGACCGAAGGATATGACATGAGCATGCTGTGATAAAAACTAAAAAAATCTTAAAGAAGAGGAATGTTAAGCATTGTTTCTTATTGATACAATCCTCGAATTAGCCTTCGGAAAGTGGCTGAAGAGCTGATTTTTGAGGACTGAATTAAGAACATCTAGACCGAAATAGTATATTTTTTTATCAACTTTTTCCAACTTGTGACGCCTCCATTTCAATTCAATAACCGAATTGATTAGGCAGATTTTCCTGACAAACATGCCATCAAACCAAGAGTCTTCCCGAGGGTGTTTGATCATCTTCAAGACCCATCTGAATTGTTTTCAATGAAACTATATAATAGACGCTGTAAAAATGTATTGCTATCAGCGATTTCAAAGTTGTAATGGAATGAAGTTAATATGATCGCTTGAAGTTTGTCTTGTTATAGCGACCATATTGTTAAAGCAACATCTATTAAATCTATTGCGGATTATTTAATAGTGTATGGCAAATTTTCGCAATGCCTATTGCCGCTCGAAGCCATCGAAAATTGAAGCTCCCGAATACGTGCCATCAAACAAAGCTGTGGCAGATATTTGAACAAAATTATATTTTATATTAAATGCCATAAAATATTCTTTCAAACACAAAAAAAATTGATTCAATATCTTCCACTCAACTTGTTTTATTTACATTTAAAGATTGAGCGTCTTTATTGAATATCCCATGAAAGGGTTGAGAAACTATTATAGTACCCCATTTTCTCACAAGGGGCGGTTTCGTGCCGGGGTTGATACCTTCGTGACACTTTAATGCATTTCAAAATCGAATTTCTACACGAATGATGATGCATTTCCGTAGCAAAAACCTTTCGAATGAATCCTAAATTGGATATGTATCCATTTTTGTAGCGACATGCATTTATTTGTTTCAAATGCATCACAACCCTATTTTACGAACGATTTACGATGAAATAGATTTATAGATCTCGCAGATTAACAGGCTGGGTTTTATTAAAACTACAATATTATAAAAATAATACATTGCCTTTAATAGTGGCTCCTAGAATTTTTTCGATAAATACACTGTCACAAATGCAACAAAATTCTAATCCAACCGTCAATATGTAAAGAACACTATAACGCAATTGATCGATAAATCGAATCGAGGTGAGATAAATTTAATCATTCGAAACGTTGTTAAATTTAAGCAAATAAACCTGAAATATTTAAAAATATTAACAGATTTGTATTGGTAATAATCGCCCTCAGTCTTCAAAGATTGGACGATGAAATATTATTCATATAATAACAATAAATCTCCTTGTGATTATTAACAAATTGGACAATTTTTGGACCCCAATTGAATGGGGTTGAAAGAGAGACAATGGATAAATTCGTTCCAATTAATATGGCATATTGATGGTCATTTCGATACATCATATTAATTTTCCTATTGCTTAAAATCAATTATAATTGCTTGATTTGCAACAACAATCATATGATGTCTGAGATTTATATTAATTATCAAATATTAACACTATTTCAGTTGATGATAAATTTAAATACACTTATAAAACTAAATTATGGAACATAACGTGGCAACACAAATATTTTTAGCAACTGATAATAATCATTCTGTTCTAATTTAAGAATAAAAAACGATATTTTATTTATAGAAATGTCACCAAAAAATTTGAAACAGCGAGTGGATATTAAGATGCGCAGAGCTGCTCAGGTCGTGAGCAACGAAGGTATATATTAATTCAAATAGGCTGCCTCTACATAGGCATAACATGACAAATAACAATTATGCGATCTAGGATAAAACCGTATAAATATATGTATTTAATTCTTTAAAATGGCGAAAAAATAATCTTTGCATGTTTACGTTAAATATTTTTTAGTAATTAGTCAGAACAATACATTTTAAGATAATAAAAAAGATAATGAAACACCCAAAACGTAAATAATTAACACCTATTCGCCAATCACTTAAAAAATCTGATAATATTCTCGTATGATACATTCCATGCGATTTTTATTATACGTTGATATCTACTCGAAGGCAGGGCTATCTTTTATATCATACCCTGTAATTTTTATATAAAACGTATCCATTTATTAAAATGCAGATGCTGAAAATTCAGATCAGTAAACTATTTAAAATATATCCGAACCAATAATTCTAGGGCGATATTAAATATCTGATGACCACCGCCAGATTCATATACGAGGGCAGGGCTGAATGAAACACGCGTTAAAATATCATCGATTACATATTGAGCATTCAAAATGAAGTGCTTGCTTGATAAAATTGAGTATAAGTCTTTAACCCTGTGAATACCGGACGCACTTATCTGTGCGTTTAATCGCCTCAACATTCCATATGCAAGAAAAACATGTTAAGCTTTATTTTTAATCAAATGTGTTCATTTAAAACGGTTGCTTGCAGATGTCACCAATGCTATATATTTAACTAAAATTTTATTAAAACAAATTCTGTTAAAAGGGTTAACACCTGTACGAAAAAATCCATTTTCGAGTCAAAATGGCAGTTTAAAATTTGTACACACATATTTTGTCTACAACTCAATCAACTCAAACTCAAACAGTATCTTTCAAAGACTTAAGTATGTCAATAGGACATACAATCAATGCAATAGGACAATCATATAGGGCCCTAGGCATGCATTTATCCCCTAAAATGGCGCAAAAAGCCCTAAAAGTAGCCACAAGGTCTATGCGTCCAACCGGTCCACTTTTCTGATCGCTGATACATTGAATAAGCGCCTGGCGATTGGACGCACTCACATATTGAGTGTGCACTCAAGCGATACAAAGAGAGTATGCTCGCATATGTGGCGTGCAGCTCTCCACAGTGCTTTATTTTCAATGCGATGCTACTATTTCTAATACAATAAATATCAAAAGTGATCATATTTGAAACACCATTATGGATACCAAATGTATCGATTTCAAACTTGACGAAATGTCTTCGTTACTAAAATTGAAGACAAACATAAAGATGTAGCCAAAACATTTGCACTTATATTGATAGTGCCAAAAATACGTACCGTTTTGAAACTTACGTTTTGAAAAGTAATTAAAAAACTCAATGAAATTCGTCTAGAACCTATCAATAGACACAACATCATCTTGCACCACGATACTGCGAAATTCCATTCAGCAAAAAATATCATTAAAAAAATTAAAAACTTTAAACGGGAGCTACTATTAGATCCATCTTATTTTCATTGGTTTTCCATATTAGAACAGTTTTTGGATACAAAAAATTACTTATTTGGATGATATAAAAAACTGCCTTTGAAGTGTAATAACGGCAAGTATTTTTGGCACTATCGTTATTTATGGTTAATAAAACATTTTTATTTTGTTAAACTAATAATTAATCTACATGTAAACTCAAACTTCTTTTTGTGCGACTTTTTTTGAAGTTATGCGGTTTTTTTAAAGCATTTTTTTATAAAGAGTACATATCGAGCTATTTTAGATAAAATATGATATAAATCATCAACACTAACTGAAATTTGGAAAAAAAATTGTAATTTGGGACTTTGTTAATCAAATTGCATCTGCTATCGCTGAATTACGACCGCGCCCTTTATTCTGGTTTAGATTTTTGAAGAAATCGATTTTTTTTCTTTGTATTTTTCTAATGTTTCGACTTTTAAAATACATTCTCTAAAAGAATTTCTAAAATTATTTTTTTTAAACAATTTATTTTTTTGAGCTAGGGACTATAGTGAAATCTTTACTAATTATGAATAATGTGATTGAAAAGAGAAAATCTACAAAAAACAATGATAACATTGACATTGGGTATATTATTTCTTCCGAATAAATACTAAAAATTATCATACAGTGATGATAGTTTGTAATTAAAATAATTAGTATTTCTCTAGTGGATGTCTGGTATTTGAGATGCCAGATGTCACACATCCTTAAAATTTTACCAATGATGCAAGATGTCCTTTAAATGTTACCAAAAATACTATTTTTTAATTACCTTATTGTTTTCCTGTTTTTTTTATTAACTTTTTTTATGCTATTTTGGTAATGTTCTATAAAGCTGTTTCAAAGTTATGCGGTTTTTAAAATCCATGGAACACACTTTTTCTATGTATGTCATAGTTTTTTTTTGTGCTTTTTTCTGCGGAACGCATCTACCGCACAAAAAAAACAATCAACTCCTGGGTCATTAGCGGTCTTTATAAAAGTTTTTGTTCGAATATTTTAGATGTGCTAGAATTAAAATGAAAATTATAAATGTGAAAAATATTTAGAAATCCTGTCCTCGGGCGTATAAAACGCATGTCCCGCGCGGAATGGGTTGCATCGGAGCGCGGTGATATTATTTGAAGGGATTGACAAATAGGCGGTAATTAGTGATGAGGACGCATTGTTGTTGGGAGGCGGTGGGAGGTGGGTTGTGTTTGGTGGGGTTCGGTGCGATGTCGAGAGTGTAGTGGGTAGCGAGTAGTGAGTAGTGAGTAGTGAGAGCGCAGCGCACTTCCACACTTGTAGAGGTGATACGTTACATTAGTCGATGTCCGGTGGGCGGCTCGGCAGCACGCGCCAAGGGGAAAATCTCGCGGGGAAACTCGCACGCAAATTTCCGCGCAGTCGACGCGCCCGACGGAACATTCCGAGTCGGCGGGCGAGCGCTCGACACGCGCTCGACTCGCGCTCGACCTGCGCTCGACCTGCGCTCGGCCTGCGCTCGACCTGCGCTCGACTCGCGCTCGACCCGCGCTCGACCTCGCGCCTGCGCTGCAACTCCCCACACTCCATGGAATATCCCTCACAGGTACACGATATGGATCGATATGCACACACCTCACTCGCATAACTTCACCCTTCGCGCCAAATGTTTACGTACGCAACAACACTCATCCTTCCGACCAAAACATTCATTATTGTTGCATATCGGCCTCGGTAATTTTCATAATACTTTTCATTCAGCCGCATTCGAGAACAATTGAGTTTCTGTCTGTAATCATTCATTCGTGTCAGAACTTCAATTTCATACACGTAAACATTTGAAATATTCGACATAATTTTATCGAATGGATTTCGTATTTAATCCGAATTTATTGACCCAAACAATTATGCACATGTCACTCGCATGCATATTAACACCTTATCGGCGGGAACACGATATATTCCATTGAATAATTCGCTTTAACTATCTTATGTAGATTGACATACATCATTAAAATCAAACATCTAACCAATGTTTATCAAAAAGTTTTGCTAGCAATTTTTGGCTTTGTGGGTCTTATTTGACCCACGCCAGAAAATCATTAATTACGAGCATATTTTTATACTATTTGCATAAATATGAATTTCAAAATAAACATTTCTTATAAAACTATCGTTGTTAATAAGTTTTACATCGAATTAGTAACTAATATAGATTTTGGACACTTTTTGTTTAGTACGCATTTGAAAAATAATGTATGTTTTTATTGAAAAAAACTCAAACAATAATATTTCTCATATCAAGATCAAAGATCAAAACATCTTTTTATAGGGACTGAAAATATCACATGTTTTAGTATTAATGCTTTTTATCAACCGGTACGCATAGTATTTAAGACGGAATGTGTCTTAACAAATAAACATTTTTACATTTTTGATACTGTTTATCGATTATTTTATCAGTCGCTTTTTTGTTTGAGTCGTTTGTGTTAGGTGTTGAGGAACCTGTTGGGTCAAATTTGACCCACGATATCAGTTAAGGATTAAATCTGTAAATTAATTATTGGGCGTTGTTTCAAACTATTATAAAAACGTTGATATGATCGCCTATATAAATGGTGTTGTGCATGAAGATGAACCCAGTTAAAACATTGGCGGAGACGTCTGCATTGTGACTGCATAATGCAGACGTGTCCGCCAACGCATCAAAATATATTGAATGCTGTTCAAAATAAAAAATGTCTCCAGTCTTTGCACAAAACATGTATCGATGTCTGTTCGAACGCGTCGAATTTCAAAAAAAAAACCATAATCACAGTGTTTCGCATAGGAACTGTTGTCGACAGCCTCGTGCTGAAACTGGTTCATTAGGTCTCTCGGATCAGTTCCGCGTTAGTGACAACGGTCCGATACGTCGCCTGCGACACATCGCCGACTGCTCCGATTCGCGCATCAATTTCGCCATCTCAGGATTCGAACCGATCCGGCTATTTCCGGCGAAAGATGCGCCGCCTGGATGCTGCGATCCGAGCGACCACAAGACGGCACATGCGATTATCGCGTACCATATTTGTATACGCGTTATGTAATTGTGTGAATAACCTACGTTAAACTCTTGCGATATCAGCGTTCGAATAACGACTGTTTTATTTAGCCGCATTCCCCCATAATAGATGCAGAATGCTCGTTTGATCTATTCGCGTTGTTCATTCACACATGGCGTAGGGCTGCCACATTTTCGTCGAACGGCGACCAATTTTGACGGCCCAAAAGATGGGCAATTTTTAACAATTTTTTTCTCAGTAAATACGCCACATAATGAAATGAATTATTTTGAGATTTATTAAGGCACTCTTATACGATACTAAAAAAATAAATTCGTAATTTAAAAAATATATATTATATCGTTTTTAAAACATCAAAATGACATGTCAAAAAAGATCCATTGCTTGCTTCGAGCGCATTACGCGAATTAGCTGTAAAGCATTGAAATAATCCGAATTTCTTCATCAAAATTATGGACGACTTCCTTAAAAACATGTCCTTTTGAAAAATGAAATTTAAAAAAATCCCTAATAATAACATGGGTCATTTTACCCTCCGCGCAATTATTTTTACATCGCACCGCATCTAAAAAGCGTGCTAAAAATCCCAAAAAAATACACACGGTATAACAAACGTTCATTTACACACCATAAGAATTTCAATAAGATCGAATCATATTCAAGCGAATAAACATAACATTGAAATCTTTTCGCATTTCATCGACCCAATCGCTCGTTAATCGTTTACGGATTCGCCATGTTCGAGCGCCATATCAATTTCGACCGACAATGGCGCTCTCAAAAGAGACAAATTCACAAGCGATCCGCGGTGTTGCATAACAGTATTTCGTGCAGAACTGTTAACGATATATATAAACACGCAACGCTTTGACAGATGAATTTTTATTTGCATACAATCCGGCGCTGCCGCATCCTTCGGCGGTTCGATCGTTCCGAATTTTTCATATTTCGGGCCCCGCGTCGAATATGGCAATTCCGCAATTAAATTTCAAAACTGTCCGATTCACGGTCTAGTTGTCGAACGCGAGACCGACTGACCACATCCGTAATTAATCGTTTCTTTGAAGTTTTACGTAATGGCTTTTCAACACATAACGTATCGATATACGTCCGATTGATTTGTTAACAGCATTCCTTAATTTATGAAGCTTGACGAAACAATTCGGGCCGATGTACTCCCATTTCAGTGTTTCGCATTTTTCGTTGAAATACTAACACCGCTGTATTGCAGTTTTGATTGAATTTTTCGAAATCATTTCGTCCCGGCTGAATGCAGAGTGATGACATCTTCCGTATTCTTGCGGACGCATTGTTCCTGAAGAACGTAATCGTGGATAATTTTGGATGCTTCTACTTTACACGAATCAACACTGATTGACTGTATATGTGTTATTGTATGTTAGCGATCCGAAAAGCGGACCGGTTGGACATATAGACCTTCTGGCATTAATTTAGGGCTGTTTAAATGCGTATTCAGGCCCTTTTATGAATTATACGATCGCGGAAGCACCCCCAAAGGCTAATTTACATAGATGAGTGTGAAACAGGGTTGTAACAAAGGCGTGGCAAAGCATGCGCCTGTCATGGACGCAACTGGGCTTAGAGCATAAAACGCAGAATACCCACCCGATCGAGAGTTACACATGATTTTTATTTTACTCAACCGTTCTACTTTAAATGCATCAACACTAATTGACTGGGCGTTTTTATAATACACACTAAGTTGTTTAATCCCTCTTTTATTCGTTATCGTTATGTTTAGCTATGACATCCGATTGCGAGCTGTTCATTCAGCGGTCCGAACAGCAGACCGATTGAGCATACAAACCTTATGACCATTTTCGTTGATAAATGCGTATAATATGATCACGGAAGTCCTTCCAGCGACTAATTTACATAGGTAGCTTTCGCCAAATGAGATATACTCATAAAATTTACTCACTGGCCATTCAAAATTGAGAACTAGCGTATCCTCACGGACATGGTTATTAGATGCGCTGTGTACATGCTGTGCACTTTTTTTTGGGTAGCCTGGCATGATCCTGAATAGTGGGACCAATAAACAGCTCGGGGCGGTGGAAGATCCCTATAATCATCCATAGCTATGAATCGACCCAAAACATCAGCTCTATCGCTGTGAAACACTCGATTAAAACATCTTCATGGCGCTGTTTCTGTTCAATTGTGAGCAAACGCGGCACTCATCTTGCGCACAGCTTTATCATGTCAAAATTTTCAGTCAATAAACACTTTTTAAAATGTCTACCATATCTTCTAGCTAGCGTATTTTTAATCAAGGTCATCCAATACCATTTTGTGGATCTTCTTAAGCATTTCTGGCATGGTCACCTCATTTGGTCGATTTTCGTTTTCTTTATTCAAACTGAATTTACACTCAAACTGCTCTAAATGTTTAAATTAAGTGAATACGATTGCATAAAAATAGATTAAACAAAGTTTACTTGGATCGCGAGCCGCTCATTCGTCATATCAGCGGTTCGAAAAGCGGACCGATTGAGCATACAAACCTTACGGACACTCCGTCCCTTTTCAGGGCATTTTGCGATATTGTCTATGATCTGTATGATCGCGGAAGCGATGTACTATCTAGACACTTTCACAACATCTTTAAAAATACGTGCGAGCAAGGAATTCTACCTTCGAGAGCGCCTTTGCCTCCTGCACGTCACACTGGTGTCAGAAATGGGATATATCGCTCGCTTTTATTTTTGCGCCTGTATTAAAATTTACGGATTAACAAATCTTTCGTATATTTACCCGATCGGAAGCAGAGTAATGCCCTCGCAATATTTGATCGATCGATTTGAATAAATCGATTGTTCCAAGCTTGGTTATTCAAGTTACTTAATGGGATTTGCATTATATGACATTTAAATGCATCTTTAGGGGGAACCACGATACGTTTCGAATCCAAATGACATTCAAATGTAATTCTTCGTTAGTCCCAACTGCGACATTTCGCTGCAAGCAGAAGAATCGCATCGAATGTAAATTTGTGCATTCATCCAATTTATTACTTCGCCGCATTCATTTCCCTTTTACGCGACATGCATCGCTTTGGATTTTGAATAGGCAACAAAAAGGACTCATTGAATCCCATTCATCGTCCCCGTGCAAACTGGAATTGCCCGCGGGAAAACCGGTAATCCGCGCGCGAAAACCGGAACATCACCCCTTTTGCGACGTGGCCCAGTTCCCCAAAGAAATTGAATCGTTTGATCCGCGCAAATATTGATTTACGGCCATTGCGAATTATGAATGCATTAAATAAAGGCGCGATCTTATATGAGCGATGTGTTTATTCGACGGTTTTGTTATTCAAGCTGGTGCCTCATTGAAATTAAAGTAAACAGTTCGGGTACGTTTGTATAAATAAACATTAGCTTTAGCCCAAATCGATGCTTCATTATGGTTTCGACGGCCGTATGACCTCAATGGATAGTTTTAAACACTAAATTGGTGGAGGAAGCGTCGTTAACAAATTATGTTGTGGTAAAAATCTCTGCAAAATAATGCAGACGCCGAAGAAGCGAGCGCATACAACGATGAGTCTGAATAATGGACACGATTTTTTATTGTATCGGGAGTACCGTATTTTAATGCCGCAAATCGGTAGCCTGTGTTCGATCGTCTGCATTGGATCATCTGTCGCTTGTCTTCTGCAAAATAAATAAAATGCGAATTAATCGACAAATTCCTAGTAGATCCATTATCAGCATCTCAAACGCCTGACTCGCAGATGCCTCCAGAAATTATCCAATGCCTGTAATTTTATTCGTTTTTGTCTAATCCATTCATCGATCGGAATTTGAATTTCAAATCATTGTGACCCATTTGTGACCTGATTGAAATTTGCGTTTCGATTACATCAAACATTAAGCTGTGTAGGATTCAGAAATGGAAATAAACGCGCATGAATTCGAGACAAGCATGGATGAAATTCCATCTGAGAATCCTTCCAGCAATACTCTGACAACCACAAATATAAATTTAATCATCGCCTGATTTAATATTATATTTTTCCTTTTGAATATCGATGGTCATTCAAGTGATACAGAGTATTTACAATAGCCCTGCCCTCAATCAGCACTCAATACTCGACGTCAGCTAAAAAAAACTGGTCTAATTTAATCTGTATGGTAAGATAATCGCGTATTTGCGAGCGAATTCGCTTGTACGTTGAACCCGGAAAGAGACAGAGACATAACTCGGTAGCTGTGCTTAAAAAACAGAGATAGGGAGCTTCTTGCGTACATCACACGATTTTATAGATCGTTAACCCAAATTCATCGACTAATAATGATGTGTGAATTGACATAATAAATCGATTTCAAGCGGATATTTTGTGCTATCGACAGTGTTCATTTATTTAACTCGTTCGTCGCTGCATCCACCAGATATGCACATCTCCGAAGTCTCCGAAAAGCAAATCCAGTGTCTCATTATTGCGTATTTCTATAACGACAACAAATGTTAAATTCACTTAAATATCTTTCGAGATCGACCTCGAAACTTGCATTCCTATCCTTGTCTGTTTGCATTCGCTTTGCTCATCACTTTGTTTTCGTTAATTTGACTAATGACAGAGTCAAGCTTATCGACCTAAGATAAAACAACACCTGAGAGAAGATGCGCCACATCTCGTGCGTTATAACATCGCATCGCTATTCCTTCTGTTTACGCTCCGATTCACGTTGGGCGACGAGAGTGTTAAATATTAGCGTCATACAGCATCTAAGACTATGAAGATTTTAAATTACCTCACCACTGTTTTAAATTAGCTCACCACCACAATTCACTTTTATTTTAGAATCGCACAGCGTGAATAAAGCTTGTATATTAATAAAAGAACCTTAACACCTTTGATATTGTCAGTGTTTAGCATTAGCACATAATATTCGTTCATTTTTGTTCATAGCATTTTTATACATAGTAAAGTCGAGTCTACACATTCAGTTATGAATAATATATTTTTGCGATTTTGATTAGGGTTTCTAGTTATTTTCGAGTTTGAAGCATATGTTGAGTGAGTTAACATGTAAACATTTCTTTTATGAACCCATTTATATCTGAATGCATGAACCTCACATATTCTCGTTTTTGCTTTTTCGTTTGTCCAAATCCAAATCCAATCCCTGGATCCCGGACAGTTTTAAGTACTTATGAATCTCGGAATTAGTAAACGTAATCCCGAAAAATCGGGATTGAAATTTTTATTTAATAGAAATCGTACACCTCACAAGCACGTTGAAGGCTACTAAATCGAGACATTCTCGCCGAAATTTGGACGCTTGGAAATAGTGACGTAACTACTAATCGGCGAGCTTAGGCGACACCTAGAGGCAGTAACTGTCTAATTTATGTATACATATATACAGTACATATATGTTTTTCAAATTATTATATTAACTTTTTTCCCTACCGATGATGTATTTACTACACATTGACTCTAATAATGGGAATATCGATGTGAAATATAATAGATACGGGCTTCAGAATTTTTGTATTCCTCTGTAATATAATTACGAATCACATCTAAGTATTATAGTATATAAGTATTCATCTGCAGTGATAGAAATAAATAATTTGTCAGGAAATCGGGAATTTTGCGGGTTTTAGTCCGTGTCTCAACAGAAAGGAATTTATCAGTCACATTAATGATATTGATAGTAATTTTCGATCAAATTTATCAATGTAATTTCTTAACTTATTAAAAACCCCAGTCCCAGGATCGCGGGACTGATCCCGGGATCGTCTAATGCAATCCCGAGATTTAAATAATAATAATTTATATTGAGAATAGAAGCACGACATTGAAAATAAATCACTATGGATCGCAATATTTGAAAATATTTAGACGTGTAGGGGCAGCTTTACAGCTCGACCGTATGAGATGCTCTTTCTGGATTGCTCGCGTATATGCGGAATTACTCATCTACGGATTAAACGATACGCCAAATGAGTCTTTGCAGTCATAATATGATTGATTATAGCTATTTAGATGATTTTCGACACGCTCATTCTGACGGCCCGTAGTGTAAGCATTCTCAAATGAAAATTCAATATTAAATACAAACAAATTGGATATGTATTTTTAGCTTGGATTCTTATCTTTAAATTAATATCGAAAAGACCTTGTGATTGTAATACGACTGCTGATTTGTAAAAGACATTAAATTAAGGCATGAAGAGAATTTATGTAAAAACGTTTTACTACAGAGTTTGTAATGTGCAGATAAAGAACTAACAGCGCGATAAAGATTATCTCGTGACTTAAACGTGCCTTATCAGCAGGAATAAAAGAATGTTGGCTTACTAAACCGGCGGCACAAATTTAAAATTGAATAGAAATGTAATGTCCGATGACACAACATGTGTACCATAACCCAGACAAACGTTCATGGCCACTCAGTACTTGTGACGCGTTTCCGCCAATGAGTACTGTCCGACGCCATTTTTCAACAGTTTGACGACTTTGTGCTACGTTTTTCGTTAATTATTAGTGGTTTTTATTTAATTTTGTTTTTAATCCGGATCTGGATGAAGTTTATTTGTATAATCGTGCGATTTGTGTAGTGCTAGAAGGCAGCGGGCAGGTAAGGTGGCAAGGCGAATGGACGAAAGATAGAGATTAATCGCCCTAATCTCAGACATTCAATTGCGCAATTCTTTGATGATTACGAAATATTGCGTCACGTAATTCAAGCAATTTAAATATTAATCGCCTATACCGTTCGTTTAATCCGCGCTTTTAACGAACAATAAAGAAAATACATTCTCAAGAAAAACTGTTCATGACTGCGAACAAAGTTCTTTCGTGATTGTAAAAAATCCGCGCAAAGTTCCATCGCGAATATTCAAATTCGCAATCAAAGCACCGGTGGATGTTATAATTTTGTGGCCTTTTTAAATATGCAGAACTTAATTAAAACGCAGGCACAAAACTTGACACGATGATCGCTGAGGTCTCAATTCTCTGGGCGATAGGGACTAAAATTGCGCCCATAAATCTGACCCAAAATCAGAAATTTCCGCCATTTACGTAAGTAAAATTTGAGCACGCCGATATTGATATTAGAAATTATACAACCGATTCAGTTTGACCGCTTTTTATGATATTGGCATGATTTTTTCGAGAATATTATGCGATGTTAACATGATACGATATGTCGTGTTGTGTAATCTCACATGCTGTTATTTATGGTATTTTTTGAGCGGCTGGTATTATTGATTTATGATCCAATCAAAGGGCGGTTTTTTGTGTCAGTTGTGATTCGGACGTGAGTGGTTTATTGCATTCGGGTGCCTTCCGGGTTCGGATGCAATAAAAATGATTGGAGCTGAATCATCCGAGGACGCAGTTCTAGATGATTCGGACCAGTGATTGCCGTTCGCCGGTACGTGAAGATATGCATCTGATATGAAGCGAATTGAATTTGTGACCGAGTCGAATTTGCAGTTTTTTTGGGCTGCGTGCGCCGGTGGCACGTCGAGTGCAGAGCGCTGACTGACCCAATGGCGAGTGGTGGGGGGAGCCAGCTCTCTGGGTCAGTGGAGTGCCCCACACTGGCACACGCTCGCAGGGCTGCCACTCGCTAACATCATTGTATTTATTACAATTTTTTTCACAATAAATACACCGTATAATTAAATTAATATTTTAAGGATGTATTATAGCACTTTTATATAATACTAAAACAATAATTTGTAATTAAAAAAAATATATATTACATCGTTTTTAAAACATCAAAATGACATATCAAAAAAGATGCAATTCTACGGTATAGATCAGTTTTTTTTTCATTCAGGCATACCTGAAACAAAAAAATCAAAAAGATTTTTAATCTGTAAGCTTGTAGCTATCGTATAAGACTCAATTAATACTTTTTGTTTAAAAGAAACAAAATGGCGCTGATTTGAAATTTTTTTGGAAAAATGTTTTTAGGGTTATCTTTTTTAAATGTAAAACGTAAGATAAAATAAATATTTTGACCAGGTTTTATGGCGTTAATTCTTCATAAATGGATCTTAAGATTTGCTGAAATTCCTCGTTGAGAGAGGAAGGTTGCTTGTATGTACAAATATAACGATCTTGTAGTTGCATGTTTTTGCAATTCGCACCAAGAATCTGCGCCTTCCGGACAATGTGAATCCACTTGCTTATTTGTCTTTTTTTTAAATATGTGCTAACATTTTTTTGACTTAATTTGCGACCTTATTAGAAAAAAAATAAGAAAGACCCCTGAAGGGAATCTTCGGCCTGCAAACAAAAGCAGTTATAGGGACAAGCCTGCGATCGCAGCGATCTCAGAGCCGTTGGGGTGTAATCTGGATGGAGTAATTGCTTCGGGCACATTTTGCGAATTAACTGTAAACATGTAATGCATTTTTTAAAGTTCGAATACAAGCCTTAAAAATAGAAAAAAAAACACCATATTAACAAATTGCATTCATGTGCGTTTCTCAGTAAACTGGGCAAGTCGTCCTAAGAAAGTTGTCCAGACCACTTTTTCGCGTATATATCGATCAAATCATATTGAAAGAATAGATATCTTCCCGGTTAATAAAAATAAATTTAAAATTGTCGTTTTCCAAAAATATTTACAAGTGAATCAAATTTGTAGCATACACTTTTGACCCTTTGATGAGTATTTCCGCGTATTAGCGTTCGAATTCATGCTATACATAAAGAGCATTTTTGCACGGTGAGTTCAAAGCGAGACATAGACGGAAACAGTGTCTTGCGCACATCGTACGATTGTATAGATCGATAACCCAAATTTATTGACTAATAATGATAACCCAAATTAATCGATTTCAAGCCTCAACAAATACATTATTTTGTTACTAAAAACGAAGACGCACGTGTATTGTTTATGTTTACGCAAAAAAAATTACAAATATTGTGCGCTATATTGTAATTGATCGAATCTTAATGCTTAAACATCATTATCGTAGAGCTTTATAAATGTGCCACGGATTTTGCCATCTTATTGTTTACGTTCACATATCTATATTCCATATTTGGTCTGTTATGATTCAGGGGACTGTTTAGTTGGATTTCATTGGAATGCAGCACAAAGTATAATTCAACGCCTCTTCTCCAGTTCAATCGTCAAAAAGACCACGTAGATCATTCGAATCAAACACATCTTTTGCGGGGAAACTAGGATCATTTATCGGTGCGCAACTCGCATATTTACTTCAATGCATCCTTACATTTAAGTGATTGATTCATTTGAAACAACACAATTGGATACAATTCAAATTATGACAATCCATCAGCCATCGATATACCATCAACATCAATGCAAAAGCAAACAATCATGCCTTTCGACTATCAAAACACTTTTGTAAACTTTTCCTAATAAAATACTCGGAAAACGCGAAGATGTTCGCTATAAGTGTAAGCTTTGATTCAACTGGGCCCGCATAAAATGCCGAGTGTTAAAGCGTCCATCTAACGTTATAATTGACTAATTTGCAACAATACTAAAAATATAATTTTAAAACAATAAAAACGATTCTTTGTTTGTCTGTGTTTCAACACAAGGAATATAGCGTTGGATACATCATACTTTCGTTCGATTGAGAGCGCTATTAATATTGAAAATAAATAATTAAAAGTGTGGTTAGCGACCACATTATTAAAAACATCCGCCAGGAAAACCAACCATCGAAGTCTGCAATTGTCCCATACAATCTAAAAACACCAAATGATATTTTACTCAGATTTCAGTGTATTTTTGAAAAGTATTTCTTGGAAAAGCTTCTTATCAAATAATTTCCTTTGAATGGTTAGAATCATAAAATACACAAAAGACTATTCATGCTTTTAAATGAACCGCTCAAGTGCATTGGTCATGATGTTATATTAGTATAGTCTGACTGGAATTATTAATAGTACTATTTTTGCACAATGAGCGGTCTATTATTTTTGGAATCTAAATTAATTAATTATTCATATCATAATTCATCATTATTTGGAATGGAATTGTCATGTTCGATTTGTACGTACCATGAAAGTATCAAGAAAAAAAAAGTGTTTGTGGGATAGTTGATGTGGTGTGTTGTTTGTGGATTAGATTGTAATACAGTCAACCCTTCTATAGCGTCGAGATAGGAAGTACGCTAAAGAAACAAAACGTTTCAGAAAGTGAGACATCGATACAAAATTTGTACGTGTTTAGTTTACGTATTTTATCCGTTGCTTACATAAAAGACGCCGCAAACGAAGCGAACGCTATAGGAGGGCTATCTATACTTATCAATTTAACTACCTTGAACTGTTCCCTAAATGCAAATTCTTCCTTAGATTCACAATCTAGCCATATGCTTCGGTTGATAATTAGTTTATTGTTCCCATGAAAATTCTACAAGTGCAGCAGGGAAACTTCCTTATTTGAATCACGCACCTTGAAGCGATAATTATTCCCAGAAGAGTGAAATGGTACTCATTCAAAAAAGTGAGACCTAACATTTTCTATCATATAAATACTAGAACATGATAATTAGTTGATTTGAATTAATTATTTCTAATTCTTTGTGTTAATGAAACTTTGTCGAATTCAATTGAAAATATAATTTATAAATAAGCAGAAAAGATAAATAGAAATATTAACAGGGCATTGTCAATAATGCACTATGGAGTGTTGCCCGCAGCGTGTGCGTGTATACTCTCTCTGGATCACTCGATCAAATGATAAAGACCATCATCGGGTCTTATGCAGCATTGCATGCATATTTTAGTAGTTTTGGCTTTTAATTTCATTGTTTTACATTCTGTTGCATAAGATTTATATCCACCTCTACTAACTTGCTTGGATCCTGTTTCGTCTCGAGAGATCTATCTATCTTTTTGTTTTAATGTCAGGTTCTCATTTTTCAATTGAATGGTTGTTGTTGATCTCAAGTCCCAACCTTTATAAATATATTTCTCTTTAGAAGTAGCCGATTGAATACTTGAGCAAAATAAGCTATAAATCCATAATTTACCATTTCATCATCGAAATCCTCTAGATATTGTGCAAATATTGACTGTGTTTAGTAGGTTAAATAATAGACGATGTACGGTATGAATTGTTAAGCTTTACGTTCATAAATTTTACTAAAAACATAGTTTTTACCAATGACGTAAAAAGCAATAAAACGTCCGATCGTAAAAAATGCAGAATGTGCATTTTAACATTTGCATGCATTTTTGAATCCCACATCTGACCTCACATCCATCCGGTGATCTCACGTTAGAGACCTTTCGCAAACCATCAAAGCCTACATCTAGCGAAAACGAGTTGTCCAATATGGAACCGTTGGTTGAATTGCAAATCGGACAAGAAATGCATCACCGAATGACATTAATTTTTTCGACTTATTTTTCAATTTCAAGGTTCCAATTGTCCGCATACTCTTTTCAATCGAATAAATTATATTAAAGTTTACGTCATAGGTATATTTATCCAATAACTTTCCAGCGATTACCATTTAAATTACTTTCATGGCAGAGAACAGGTTGTGGTGTATTAAATCAACATAGCGGCAGGATTGGCCCTAGGGCAGCCTCTACAAATCTGTGGACTGCTTTATTGTCAATGATGTGTATTTTTAGAAGCAGTTGACAACTGTCAATTGAGCATAGATTTAGACAGCGCTGAGACAAATCTGAAAACATTTTTTCGCCATTGACGAGACACGTCCGGTGCCGACGTCTGTAGCCACATCCAGCACAGCTGACATTTCGCGCAAAATGTTGAGAGCGCCTGCTCGTTAATTAGAATGTCATCCTTAATAAAATGGCAATTTCGCAAAAGCTCGTTTCTCTCCTACGATTCCGGTTGAAGTAACTAATTGCAATTTATACACGAGTGCATAATATAAAAATGCCAAGTCAAAGTGCAAATTATAAATCAAGGCTTATTCAAATTATTTTCGCGTGACATTTGGTGGACATAAATCTGACACATCTTGGAATCCGCATTTTAATTAGACGGTTTCGTAATGCGAATTTACATGCTGTCGACTTACAAGATTGTGATACTGCACCTGTATCGCGGCCGTAATGGGCTGTCGGATAAGTTCTGTTCCCTCTTTTTACTAGACGAGCCGATCCCATCGCTTTGGTTTTACTTCGATCCTTTTTTTTTGTAAAAACTTTCCGAGTTGAATTTTTGAATTCTTCCAGGTGAGTTTCGGTTGTTAAAGAGGATACGATAACATTTCCCAGTTTAATTCCCGTATTTTATCCAGTGTCAATTTTGCTTTAGGCGAATAAATACGTCGGGCGGGTGTTAGATTCCACGATGCTCACCCATAAAACCCCAGGGGGGAGAGCCAATCCTACGCCCGTGGGCAACGGATGAACTCCTGAGGTAATGATGTGGAGTAGAGGTGCACGAAAGCAACCTCGTCGAGTTGCTCATCAAACGCTGCTGGGGTAGCCCTGCTAATATGAGTTGGGAACGCAGATCACCCTGTATTGCGTGCGCGTAAAGGGGTGTGTGGAACTGCGAATTACAAAAGTTGACCTGTGCCAAAGGCATCACCACTATCCTCAACAGCGTAGTGCATACAGGGGAGAACAGCTTTAGGTTGCTCGTATCATGGAGAAATGATAGCTTCAAGGGGTACTCAGTTCAAACTGAGGTTAGACTCGTGGTGGCAGTAAGCCTGTGGTAGTATTCCCTTGAATTTAGAATAACCTCTCTTTCCTCCTCTAACGCATCTTCGCGTGCACGTTGTCTGAAGTTAGTGTGTGAAGTTACAACAACAACATGGGGAGCTTCCTCTGGCCCGAGCTGTGTGCAGATCCCCCCCTCCCGCGCTCTGAGCGGGAGGGGAGGGATATATATAGATAATTACTGTTTGAAATTATGGAATAAATTTAAAATAATGATATAAATATATATTTTGTATAGGGTAGGGAAGAGTTCTGAGTCTCGCTCCAAAAAAGGGGCGCGAGGCTGTTACCGGTCACGAGTCATAGAACGCCCTGAGGATGCATTTGTCTTAAAAACTTTAATAAAAAGCCCTAAAATTAGAGAGGGTGGCAACAAGGTTTCCGTGTCCAACCGGTCCTAATTTCGGACCACTGATACATCGAAGGAGCGAACAAGGCCCTAAACCGCTTGTGTCCTATGAGGAACTGGGACGTTCGGTAAGGGGTTAAAGATCAGTGAAATGAAAGTCAAGTCCGGGGTAACCCGGAAAAGACTATGCAGCAGCGCCGGCAATAGGGTCGATATTATAAGCCCGTTAATCGCTGTCTGTCGTCTGTCATCTGTTGAATAAATGCGGTTATTTCTCAATTAATTTTTATTGCAAAACTTCTAATTGTCATCAATAAACTTGTGTAGTTATAGTTTCTCCTGCTTTCATTAATTCATAATGAAGTATTCACCACATATCCTACAATATGCACAAAATGACCTTTTTATAATCAATTTGGTCGTAGGGGTTGGAATTGGGGGTTCTTTGGATCAGCGAGTAGAGATGAGAACGCGAAGATTTGCTCGGATCTTCTTTCCTAGAGTTTTTCTCTGGTGATACTAATTCAATAAAAACATATAATATTAAAGAACGGAACTTGCTTTATTGACGCATTTAAATCTAAAGCTATTTAAAACTTTGCCCCGCAGAAATTGTCAATAAAAATTCAACAATGACGTAGAGAACAATGGCAGAATATTCATTCAAATGTGTGTTTTGTACGAATTTTTACGAAGCAGCAATTCATGCAAACCTTTTTTGATCATATGTGCTCATATAATGGAATAAATTTTAATTCAATTTCAATAATTTATGTCCAAGTGTTCGTCATTTTGTGCATTCAATGCCCTGAGGCAGGCTTTCCCAAACTTTTCCTGCAATGGAACACTTCGTAAATACTGAAATTTTCATATAATAAATCAAAATCGTTTATTAAATTAATTAGATTTTCATAATAATTTGCACATAAAATAGACTCTGAATCCAAGAATTGTTCGCAGTAATTTCTAAAACTCTAAGAGTCAAGTCTATTTGTTTTTTTTTATATTTACAAAGTTTAGACTTTTAAGTATTTATTCTCCAAATAAATTTCCAAAATTCTGAATAAATACGGAGTTATAGCTATTTTAGTGGAGAGGCAACAAAGCCGGACCTACCATAATCAAATCTTTAAACGCGTTTTTCTCTTTTTTAAACACGGTTGACATTATATCTCAATTTTAATTAATTAATTTAGTTAAAATTTGATACAAACTTTTTCATTAAATAGCTTTCTATTGTCTCTACCAAATTTATGTCGTAATTTTATTTTTAACTTTTGTAAAAAAAATTAAAACTCAAAAAATAAATCCAAAAAATGGCGTTTTTTTAAACAGTTGCCATTTTGCGAAAATGAAATTATTTATTATTTTTCTGAGATAGCAACTATAGCCACATTATTTTTTATTAAGAATGTTTTTTTGTTTTTTATTTAAAATAACTAGAAGGGTTAGAATCATGTCAACCAGGACACAACCTTTTTTACCTAAAATATATTTCGTTTATTTTTTAACTACTTTTTTTAACACCCAAAATATGTGCCTCTAGACTAGAATACCAATACAAATCAAGACTACAATCTTTGTTATATTCGCGAAATTTTTAATCATGAAGGATTTATTAAAAATTCAATAAAAACTTACACCAATTGCTATTTCTGGATACGTCAGTTGAATTACCACTTCTTCCTTTTGTTAAAGTTCCTTTACTTAACCAGGAATCCATGGATCATTTTTTTGAACTTGTTTCCTTCAGAATTTAGTATTGTGAATGCATACTTAAAATGTATTTTAATAATGTTTACATTTTATTTTTAAATAAATTTAACAAGGCTGCTTTTTAAATAATCTTTGCTATGTAGCAATTTTTGTTTTATTTTTGCAGCCCACCTAAAATTAAGATTTTTTTTATTTTGGCTTATGTTAGTCTTGAGTTTGACCACTCTGCTCTTAGGGATAAGTTTGTTTTTTGCCATTTCTCTATAATATATAAACTTCCATATGAACCATTCTAAGTTTGCATTAAATTTCCACTGGAACATCAATATCCCGTGGATCATAGTTTGGGAAATCCTGCCCTAAGGAGTGTCATTTGGGATCGCATACCATTCGACAATGTCAGACCACACATTTTTGGCATAAACACCGCAATGCAGAGGATCCAAAATTTTAGACAAATGGACAGTTTTCTTTGATCAGCTTTCTGCTAATATCGATTCCGATGAAATATAGACGTCTTCTTCGTCCGATTGGATTCTAAGATCATCAACATAATTATCGCATACTGTTAGCTTTATGGGCAGCATAGACACAACGGTCGAAGCATGTGGTCTTATTTGAAGGCAGCACCGTTGAAGAAAACGAAATTAGCGGATTTCGTGATGCCACTCGTATTGAGCAGAACGGACGAGGTCATTTACCTGGTTTGTATGAATCGTTTTTGCGTATTATGAACGTTGAGCAAATGGCATTTGATCGGAATTTGAAGGAAGAGAAAGTTGCAGTGAGCTCCGGAGTGGAGCAGCTTGCAGCACGATCCGTATCTGTAGTCGTATATCAAAGGCCAATGATCCACTCGTATAACTCTCATTTTTTAAAGCGAATGCACTCTGTCTTCGAGCTGGTCTTCGCCAGAAACTCGCCATTTAGCAGAAATGCCCGCCGACCATTAGAAACTCTGATGACAGAATGTCCAAAACGTATAATTTTTGGCATGCCATGAGGCGTTCTTCTTTGGCATTCACTTCTAACCGACCTTCGTCCACATCCTTTAATATCAGCTTTTTTATAGCTCGATATTAATCTCGATAATGGCACGATTGTATACAGGATCCTGTTGCGGATCAAAGCGATAGGGCTGTTGCTAACCATTCTTAAAATTTGGCAACCGCCCTCGGTCCCTAACACTAGATTTGCTACACTAGTAAATTTGACGGAATTCCATGAACAATTTTAATCCGATATAAATATATACCCAAACATATGATATATCTCTCTTAGTTTTCTAATTTAGAAATTTTTACCACGTAAAGAATTTTTCAATGAAAAATTCTCGTCTGTTCGCTAATTCTGGCCGTTTTCTGGCAATTGCATCCTTCAGATTGTCTAGCTGGAAACAATATTTTGTTGAATTGATCATTTCACCTTGCTGAAGTAGCTCATAATAAACTACCCCCTTCCAGTCCCACCAAATGCATAGCAAAACTTTTTTTTGATGTAGGCCAGGTTTAGCTACAGTTAAAGCTTCTGTACCATTGGTCCAAGACCGTTTACGTTAGATATTCTCATAGAGTATCCGACTTTCATCTCCAGTGACAAGTCTCTTCAAAAAAGGTTGACTATTATGTCGTTGGAGAAGAAGATCGCATGTTGAAATACGCTGAAGTTTATTTGAGTCAGTCAGTTCATGAGGAAGCCACACATCAGAACGATTGATGTAGCCCAAAATTGTGAGATGATTATGGACGGATGGTCGTGGAATTTCTAACTTGTTAGCTATTTCGCGAACAGTATATCGCGGGTTTTCTTCAACCATGGCTATGATTAGATCTGTGTTCAAAAGCGCGAAAGAAACTTATGGGACAACCTAATATATCAGCCAATTCTTATTAATTAATATCTCGACTAATTTTATACTTAAACATAATAAATGGGCTTTATTCATGAAGATATTTTTTCGGTATGAAATGTATAATTAATCGGAACCTAAATAATAATTGATATAAATCATTATCGTCACAAAAAGTGAAACTCGAAGCGACAATTGGTCGGAAAAAAAATGAGAATCGTTTTTAGTGTGATCTTATCGGTTGTATAAATCATAGAGATGCTGTGCGCATGAGCCGCACCGCCTCTACTGAGAATAGCAAGCCTATTTTATTATATATTACATAAACACAGCTTAATCTTTTAGAGTTTAACCCTTCAATTTAAGAGGTATAGATAAAATTAGGTATTAAATATATTCGGTTAAGCTAGTGTTAAAGTCCATACTTAGAATACGTTCATTTTCTCAGGTGGCGCATTTAATGCGAAATTCATTGAGAGTCCCGTGTCATTTTGCACCGTGGACTTTGGCGGGCTTCCAATCAGGAATCATTCGTACATGCACCAGATTTGACTGCCAAAGGTCATCATTTTTACTATCGATCCCAGCGGCATTTGTCTTCGACGCTTGGGCCAGCTGATCGCCATGTTATCTCCTCTTGCTTCTCGGAGACCTTCTCTCGTCTTGGCAAAATCAGAGCTGGTAGCGAACGAGTCTACTTACCTGTTGTGCCACAAAGTCGGTCATCGTGCATGAGTCTGTCCTTATTTATTTAGTGCATGTCGAAAGTTGGCGATGTCCCCACATCCATCGACGCGGATTGCGACAGGAGCGCTCAAAGACAGGTCAGTGATCGGCGCTCACCATTTGGAGGGGGCCCCCGACGAAAGGAAGTCGCACTTCCAGCCGCACCTGCTGATGAAACTAGAAATCAAAACCAAACTGCGCAGCGAAAAATTTTCTCATGGCTTTTGCAATCGGCCATTGACACACTGTATTGCACCGAACGACACGGATTCGTGCCCTTAGGGCAGGAATCTACCGGCGCAGGTTTCGACGATTCTGTAAACAGGCTTTGAACAACTGCCGATGATGAAATTTGTCGTGAGGATACCACCAATCGACTCTTGTCCTTTTGAACGCCAACTCAAACGTCTAATTATATTCACATGCCTTGGAATCGTTGTCCAACATTCAAATGCTTCCTTCTTCGTCCTTGGCGTTCGCCATTAATGAAAACTGAATGATATGCTTCACCGATCATCTCAATGTCAAGCTTCAATCGCGACATGATTAAAAAATATTCATTCATGAAGATATTTCAGGAAAAACTCGTACATAAATATGAATACCTAGACACTATAACAGCCAAAATAACTCTTTCCGGTCCTCTATCCAAACTGTTGGTCACATAATTTCTAACTGCAGTTCAACGTCTATATATCATTTCGTCGCACTTTTGGCGATTCAAACAATGGATTGTTCGTTCGTTTAAATAATGTAAACGCGTTAGTACAACATTATACATTTTTAAAATTGTACTATCTTCTACTAAAATAAAATGAATTAATTTATAAAAAAAAAACGTTATTTATAAACATTATATAGTGCTGAAATCTAAGCGTTGCTTTTGGATAACTTTTTTAGCTCTATTTCCGAACCAACAAATTCCGATTTCATATTAGATTCTGAAGAAGGTATTTATATTCCTCTAATTCCAAAAGCATACAGCAGGTTTTATAACAGCGATGATGAATCAGATTTTTGGTTAAATACAGTCAACCCTTCTATAGCGTCCCCTTTATCTCAACGTTATACAAAACTTAGTTGTACATCTCATCCAATCGCTAATAGTAGTCCACTATGTAAAGATGTTATCAATAATGATGATTACAGTCCAAATATGCATTTTTCTGTTGAAGAATTTATAGCATATATCGTTTGTGCATCCATGGGAATGCTCATAAACTAAAAATTGTTCAAATTTAAACACATATCTGCATATTGGATTTCAATATAGACCACCTAAACCGGTGCAGGCATAAATTAGCAGCCTCAATTTGTTCTATATGTCAAACGGTTTGATTAATTTCATTTAAAAAATTAGAACCGGTTGATCTCTTTTTGTAGCGAAATATGTCCATGTTAATTAATCACTGCTAATAATTTCGTATGCGTATTTTAATGTAACGTAGAATAATGCCATAAACGTGCTTTTGCATCCTG
The DNA here is from genome assembly GCA_008973525.1 of Stenopsyche tienmushanensis. Classification (NCBI taxonomy): domain Eukaryota; kingdom Metazoa; phylum Arthropoda; class Insecta; order Trichoptera; family Stenopsychidae; genus Stenopsyche; species Stenopsyche tienmushanensis. The sequence goes on along the minus strand of WACJ01000037.1, from coordinate 474,589 downwards.
GTAACCTGCTCTGTCCGGGATAATTTGATCCAGTACTTTTTTAACAATCGATTGCTATCATTTTTCCAGTTTGCATAATTTTTCTTCGGATGCTTTTAGCTGCACAATGTCAATATTCGATGTATTTTTGCCATAATTAACATTTAAATGAAGGATTACAGTATAGCTGCAATTAGTCTCAATTGATTTTTCCTATCATAAATGTTTGAATTCGTCTTTTAAACACTAAATACCGCCTTTAGCAAAATGTCCTTAAGAACTTTCCATAGGATTGATTTTAAATTTTAAAAAATATCGTGCACTTGTAGAGCCGTAAACTATGATAAGGAGCTTGTCAAAGTGCAAACAAAATGCAGTCGCAGCGAATGAATCATAATATTTTATTGCTTCCAATCATATATTTTACGTAAAGGTGCTTATTATATGAATACTCTATGACAAATGCCGTAGTTTTGATATAAGCGCATGAAAAAATATTGTTAAAAATTACGCGAATTTGATAAGTAATAAACATAATTGAATGATCAAAGATAAATCGTTCCATAGGGTCTTTCAATAGGGACACTTTGAAATGTTCAGTAGAAGTAATAGACTCAATAATTGACAGAAGGGTTTAAAAGGCATCGAAAAAATAATAAGCTAACTAGGATATCGCTAATGCTTCTTAACTTTTAAGCGGAGAAGTTCCTTTTCAATAACGCAACAAACAGTGGGCGCGCGCATTTTCGTTAGGACGTATGTTACGACAGAATCAGTCCTGGGTTCCCGGGACTAATCCTGGGATTGTCTAATGGAATTCCGAAACCCGGGATCGAAATTTTGGCTCGGGATGGGATCCCCTATTCCCGCCTGCTTTAGGACTCAACATATATTTCGAAGACGTATATATACGTCCCGCCCACTTAACAGGTTAATTTCTCTAGATTTCAACGATCGTGCGTATGACATGTGATATTGTAGATCAAGAGGTCAATAATAATATGTCGATACGTTGAATTAATTTTATGTTGTATGGAATAAATTTAAGAAAATAGATTAGTTCGGGTCAATGCACGATTGTGACACTTATCAATTAGGTTTCAAATAATACTAAAAATATTTTGTGCAAATTTAGAACAATTGCGGTCAGTGGGCTATCAATGGGATCTTTTTAATTGGTGCGTGCTCAACACAACAGACCTTTGTTCTTCGACATAGCAAAATATCAATATTATGCACACCAATCGGCGTTTTCCGTGGGTGCATAATGCAATCGAGACTCGACAATTGTTCGGAAGCAAAAAATAAATAAATAATCAATCAACGACCGGGGAAAAGGAGGCTAAAAATACGCATGGAATCGCTGATGAATTTTTTCGACGGACACACTGCGCTACATTATGAAGTGCCATGTCGCAATCGAACCACTCAAACACAATAAAAACTGCCTTAATTATCGGACAAAAAACGCCGATATCGTCTCTCGAGTATGAAATGTATGTCTTCGGGTCTGAAAGTCGTAAAAAATCAATGATTTCATACGGTCCGCGTAGTATAGTTGTTGACCTTTGATCGACACATGCCGTTATTTTATTACACCTTTCCAATGAAATCGTAAAATTTCCATTATTTTCAGTCGCCTTGCGAACGCCATAAAGTCTGCGATAAAAAGCATTCGACGAGCGAAGAAAAACGTCCGTCTGTTTCCACCTCCGGAGTGTACTTGAACCTTTGTCCTTAGTTATTTTTAGTCGTAATTCTTGCCGAAACGTGTGTTTGTTTATAAACGATGATGTTAGACTCTCCTTGCATAAAATATTTGATGCCATTGTCCGTTTCATGCCATCAATGAATGCTTCTGATGCATTTGCATATTATTTTTGCAGGATTAATTGGACGTAGCGCCATTTCAAACGAAAGAATGCATCATCGACAGCAGTGCCAATAAGCTTTGATCGCAAAGCTTAAGGAGAGATTTCCTCAAAAGGCTGTATTTTAAATTATTTTATATACGATTGAAGTCGTCTGATCGATCATCATGTCGCACAATTGCAAATCGCCTTTTGCTGCGACGCAGAGGGATGCCAACAACAACATGTACTCAGGGGGTGGTGGTGCAGGATCTCATGGATGTTCCGCCAAAGGATTTGGCGGAACAACAGCAGCTGGTAACAATAAAGGATACCAGGTATTCATTTTTTGTAATAATTTAAAATTATTCAATTAAATATAAATTTAAAAAAATGGTTCAAATCTTCGCTAAATATTAATTATTTAATTAATTAAAATAAATTTATATTAATATGTAAATATTAATTATTTTCAGCAAGTCACAGCTAAAGTCCTCTTCGGGACGGTGGCTGCCATCAACGAATTAAAACTGCAGGAGCGCGCCGCACGAGAAGCACGAAGAACGCACTAACCATCCCCATGGCAGAATGAAGATTATTCCTTAATTTTTGTATTATTATTTATAATTTAATGTTTTCGTTGAATAATTATAAATATGTCAAAATTTTATTTAAAAAAAAAAAAAAAAATAGACAAAAACAACGCACGTGACTGATAAGCGGATCTGGCGTGAAGACTCGTGGATTTTCAAACATGATTTAAATTATATTATAAATTTGTAAATTATAAATATGTAAAACACGTCCGATAAAATCACCAATCTGTCGATGTAAACTTTCGTAATTTAGCTAAGAAGCGAACCACTCTTGACTCATGTCCTATAAATTCTAAGTGAAACTTTCAGCGTAAAATCATAGATGGTAGGCTTATTTTATTTTGTTTTTAATTAAAATAATATATATTTTGCATAAATGTAATATAAAATTGTAATTTAATTGTTTATATTAATGATAAATGATTTATAAATATTTTTTATGCAAGTAAAGATTTAAAATATTTTATATTCATTTTAATTATTGACAATCAACGCCATCTTACGTTCGTCATTGTATTTATAAATATTTTTAAGCTCTTAGCGTTCATGTATCAACAATTCCGTGCGAAATTGAAATTAATTTTCTTCTTCATACACATTAGAAATTCAAATTTAATGGAAAACACGTCATATTCAGCAATTTAAAAGCGTTGATCGTTCATCGTTGTTCATATGAATGTTAATAGATTGTCCAGTCGAAAATGTCGTTTTTTAAATGAATGAATTAAATTCAAATAAAAAATTATATTGATTAATATCTTCGATATAATGTATCTGCTTCAGTAGATACAACTATTTCCCATCTATTTAATTTTCTTCCGTAAGAATAGAATTCAACGAGTTTTCATATAAAATATTTTTCAATTCCTTTTTTTACTTCTTCATATTTATGATTTTTTCGATAAATAATGCTATATCGATCTAAATAAATAGTGGTCGGAAGGAGCAGGATCAGGAGATTAAGGTGGATGCGAAATCGTTTGTCAACCGAGTTCCTTTAATTGGTTTTCGATCATCTTTGATTTATGAGATCGCGCATTATCGTGTTGCAAAAGAATTTGGCGGCGGTTGACTACACCGGGCCTCTTCGTATTCAACGCCACTGTTAATAAACTTTCTAATTATGAAAAATAAATCCCGTTCGTTGTAGTTCGACCATATGGAAGGACTTCATGGTAGATTTTTCCCGTTGGAATTTCATCATACACTTAGCTCATTGCTGCACAACGCCGTCAAATACTGTCATCACTGTAGCATATCTGTGACTGCAACTGCAGATAAAACTTGCTCGGCTAAAACTCTCGCACTGGATTAGTCTATGCATACCGCCTTCGGGGACACTAAAAAATATGACAAAAAAGCAAACCATTTACAGAACATGGCTCAATGGCTCAAAGACTCGCAAACTTTTCCAAGATAAATTAATTTTGATGAATAATTCGATTTTTGCGATGCACAGACTTGGAATACCTACATATTATAAACGTAGTGTTAAGTTTCGGATTATCAACTTGTAGTTTTTTATGTGAGCTGATAAAATCATATCACTTTAATATATATTTTCATCTATATTTATGGATCATTTCACTTATCCATTTATTTTTATCAGAATACCATTTATGGCATTATTGCACCGTCCACGTATGCATGACGCAAATATTGTTTCCACATCAAAATTTTACAAATCTAATCTTTTAATCTTATTAATTACAAGTTCAAAGTATAAAAGTTAGAGAATGCATATTTATCGATAAGTGAAATAATTTTATCACCTCAAATAAAAAATACAAGCTAATACATACATCGAATTATTCACCAAAATTAATTTATCTAACTTGGATTTTTTTTTACTTTTGCAAAAAAATATTTTTTGGAAAAAAACCATCATCTAGGAACGCAATTTGAAAAAAAAATCTATAAAATAACGTTCTCTAGATGTTAGTCGATTACCAAAATATACAATACGTGTTGTCAAAGGAATGATTGAGACACAACTAATGGTCAGAAAGTAAATATGTAAAAACGACATTTTCAATTGGACAATATATTAAACTTTTAAAAAATATTCAATACGTGCCGTATTTAAGACAGAGAAAGTTTATTCGACTGCACCTTTTAATTTTTCACCAGCACTATGATATACATAGTCGCATAAAAACGTGATCATCATTAATAAAACGTAGCCCATAGTAGATTCAATTTTATTATGTACTAGAGAGTACTCGGCATTCGTAACAATGCCAAACGCGCTTATTAATTATTTGAAAAGAAACGCAGCAGTATAATTGCGTGGTTTATTGCTTCAGGCCACGTATAGCGCGGGCTGAAGGAATAGGATTCAAAAGCATGCGCGCGCTCGCTCTCCCCTCGAAGACCGACTGTCTTCCTCTCTCCGCCGCATTGCGCGCGCATCCTTCTTCTCCCCGTTCTCGCGGCCATACAAATTCTGCACTCAAACATTGGCTATGCTGATTTGAAAATTTTTGGTGGTATGAATATAATAATTTGCCAAAGTTTCATTGTAATGGGTTGAATGGCATAGGAGCGTATAGAGACAAACAAACAACAGATATTCATTTTTAAATATATTGATGATGATTAAATGTGTGCGAAATTGTCACAAAAGTCGACTCCAAATTATATCCCATGGGAATAAAAGAAGCACACAATGCAATTATATGAACGGCAAAAAAAATGATATACAAAAAATTGTGAGAAACGTTAATTGAATCACAACGTAAATAGAAGACTGCGTCCGGAAGACGACGTAATTTTATGGAAGCGGCTTTAAAGCACATGGGAACTACACATAAAAATCGCACATAATTGTGCGACAAATTCTTTGGTGCAATTATGATTTATCATTGTGATCGCAAAATTAAAAAAAAAAAAATGCCAATAAACAACTTATTAAGTCTTCTGCGTGACGAGGAAAAGACGGCGTGAACTTTATGCAGAAGCGATTCTTCGCTCGATTTGACACGCACTTTGTCTCTTTTTTGTCCAATCGCCAAACACAATACGTACGAATTCAATTCCGGGATGATCGAACTATTTCTTGGGAATGTGAACAACTTTTTTGGGAATGCAAAAAATAACGTCGTCTTTGTCGCTGTTTATGTCTGGATAATACTAAATACCACTTCTCTTTTTTTGAGTCATTAATGTCTCTCATTCGTCAGAGATATCAAAGATAACGTGCCGATTTGTTATTAGATATGGACATATATAAAGTCAGTAATCATGACATTAAATCTTTAAGTCCCATCAATTCTGTGACCATATTTGTTTGTTAGCAATTCTGGCCGTATTTGTTGCCATTTGCCGCATCGGCGTCAATGATAACTTAATACCGCTAATGCGGCAAATGGCATTAAAACATTTTTTGAATCGTTTTTAAACCGATTTTTTTTTTTGCTGAGAATTCACCATTCATTACCAATATGTTGACTAATATGAACTTCCGTTATTCTCTTGATTTGACTCAAATTGAAGAAAGGAGGAAAACTTATTCCAAATGGACTAAAAATGAAATTTCGATAGACGACTTGATCAAAGCAGGATTTTTCTTCACTGGAAAGGGATCAAATGATACAGTTGAATGCTTTTCTTGTGGATTAGCATTAGGAGAATGGGAAAAGGACGATAATCCAATGGAGGAACATAGAAGCGCCAGGCCAGAATGTTCATATTTGTTAAATATTTCTGGAAATGTTTATGGACCAACGGCGTATCCTGAAAATGCTACCATAGTTGCTCGAGTTAATACATTTAAATTATGGAAATCTCCAGATCAAAATCCATCTACTCTGGCGGAAGCTGGATTTTTTTATACCGGGGAAGGTGACAGTTGCAAATGTTATTATTGTGGCGTTGGATTGGATGATTGGCAGATGACCGACTTGCCCTGGGAAGCACACGCCCATTATTCCCCCGATTGTGATTTTGTCCGAATTATGAAGCCATCTTCTAGTGTTGATAATATTGCCAGAGACCAGATGAACAATGGCAAAAAAGATCGCTGTGACGTCTCAGAAGAGGACCTTTGCCCGGTTTGCTACACTCATGAAACTAGTGTTGTTTTAGTGCCTTGCGGTCATGTCTTCTGTTCTAGATGCTCACTATCAGTGAAGGTTTGTCCAACATGCCGTGAGGATATAGAAGAACGTATTAAATTCATAATGTAAAGGAAATGTAATCAAGGTATTTATATTTATTTATTTAGAAGTCTGAATGAGATTATTTAATCAAAATAAGTAGGATATAGATAGTATTGAGAGAAATAATTATTGAAGCACTTTCCGATTATATTAAAAATAAAAACCTTTGGTTTATTAATCAAGAATGAACATAATAGTCTCTTGGGAATATAGATAAGTTTGCTATGTCGTCTAATTGCATTATTTAAATTTATTTTTTGTTTTCAGATATCAAAATTATACTATCAAGATTCACTCAAAATTAGGTATTCCCGTCGAAGAAATCTTGCACTTCGGAAAATAATTCTCAGAAAATTAAAATAAATGAAATAATGAAAATGACAATATTTAGTCTTATTTTCTACCGTCCTTTTTTGCCTTTATATGAATTATTTTTAGTACTATACTAGCGAGTATTAACCCTTTCGTTAGTGAGCAAATTTAAAATCGATGAAGTCGTTGTTGTCATAATCGCTTTACACCGATTACTTTCTGTCAGCTCCTAATCAGCGTAAGACAATCTTCAATTCGAGGCAGAGTCAATTCTAAATGAATACTTGATAGTGAATACAAGACCACGTCATTTCTTTACATAAACAATGCACAAAAAATCGATTCATTTGCTCCTCCTTTAGAAGGAAATGATAATTGAACAAAGACTCATTCAACATGCAGAGAAGATAAACACTCTCGATAACACAATATTCGGTCGTTTCTTTGCGTAAACAAATAACACACTTGAAATCGAAATCATTATAAGTCGATAAATTTGGGCTTAACGATCTATACAATCATGCGAGGAACTATCCGTCTCAGTCTCCCGAACTGCGCTAAGTTCTCTTTGTCTCTGTCTGTCTCCGAGCTTCAATGTGCAAGATTGCTCTATCTGGATCACTAGAGTGCCGCCGTACCGGTACGGCAATACCGCTCAAAGGGTTAAAGTAACGATTACGCTTAAAAACGGGTGGGTATACGATCGCGCTTAGTAATTATTTCAGAGGTAAATATAAACTCTTTCACATGTTCAAAAAATTTGCAAAAAGCACCCAAAACGTTCAAACTGAACTCTGCTGTAATATTTTATTGTAAGTGTAGTGACTAATTTTTGAAATTAGTAACATCAAAGCAAGTCGATATAATCCCACACGTCATAATCGATATATAAAACGAATATTACATGGAAATCGCCACACATGAAATTGGTTGTTCCAATTGTGATAATTTTTGTGTATTGTATACTAGAATTTACTTCTGTTGTTTTTGCTATTTTTACAAATGTTTTATAAGCTGAAAATATAAGAGTCATGAGAGTTTTTTCCAGTGCATTTTACATGTTTTGGGTTTTAAAATTGGTATGACATGCAAATGTGAAGAAACTAAAATGATTAAAAATTCATGTCCGATGATACAAAATCACTAAATTTTACAATTTAGCCAATCGTCGATACGCAAACTTGATGAAAAAAATGAAGGAAAAAATTTGGACTATTTTCTACTGCAAATGTTCTACAGACCCAAATCTTCAACATCAGGCCGTTACTTACGCGTGAATATCGAATATGAAATTGGTAAAATGTTCGAATATTTTATATATGATTGTTAAGATACGTGGATTGCTGAATCGGAATTTGCTTGTGATTTTGACCGTGATAACGTTTTGAAATGAGTTATTCAGTCGAGTATCATTACTCTCTTGTAAAATCCTTCCTTCAAAAGGGAAATCGACAGATTTGCACGGCAACCCCGTCTCTTACGTTGGTAATTTTCCAATCCGTTCTTTCCACGTTACATTATTAATGGTATTTTGAATATTTTATTTACAATGTGATATGAAATTGGCCACGTAACTCAAGCTTACGCCCTTCGCCGTAATGAAGCGCATATCTACCGCTCCGAACGACTTCGCTAAAAGAGCTAGAACTGATGCCAGGGAGCAAAAATCGGCTTTGCAAGATTTTTATGAGATAACTGACGTTCACTTTATAGAACACGTATAGTAGATTATGTTGAGTCAAAATTTTCTTGGTGATAAGCGAATTGGAATCTATAAACGCGTTTTTCTCAAAACTGTATTTTTCAAATTGATTACCACGATATCTCAAAATCTATCAAACAAATTCGTTTGAAATCTAATTAACTTATTCAATACCTATATCAACACTTTGTAAACTGAGATAGTTCTGATTGATCAAGCCAGAATTCACAAAAGTATGTTCATCAAGATATTTTATGGATTAAAGTGCCATTTGATTTTTTTAATTTCAGATAAGCAAAATTCTCACAATCGTGGTGATGATGAGTGACTAAGTTGCCGTGTATTTCAGCAATGAGTGATGATTTCAATCTGAAAAAAATATAGGGTGCTTTCACCACCATTCTCTTACTGTGCTAAAAGCAACCGTGGCAAAAACTCTTTTGGTATATTTCTCTTATTCTTTCTAAGGGCACCAGTTAGGCTTAATTTTATTCCAGTAGTTGAGCTGATAATGGCATCGATGTAAAAAAAAATGTCAGTCGTTACCCTTCTATTGATACCGTATTGTGGCCGAACCATCTTCATGAGAACTCAATTTCCCTGATCGATTTCCCTACGTTTATCAACAAATCCGGAGTATATTTGTAAATTTAATATATATGTCGTGGAAGAGTCATCTGCTACCCAAACTTGTATGTCATATCTTCCAGGTTTAGATTTCATGTAAACCCGAAATGTACAATTTCCCCATGATGTGGTTAAACGTTTGTCCACGGGCATGTTAGTAGTTGGTGAATAATTTTTTTTGGCATGCAATTACAAATTTGTCAACAATTGACTGTACCGGTTCCAACTTATCCGAAGAAGCGTTATATCGCTCTTGCCTCGTTTCTCTATTGTCGAACCGAATATGGCTATTAATATTAATATATCTATTACGAGACATAACTGCTGTAAAAAAGTCTGTGAAAAAAGACCGTCACTAATCCATAATTCATGTAAACTTAGTTTCTGTGATCAATTTCTGCCTGATGCAAGCATTATTCAGAAGAAAGCTTATAATTCTTCCTCAGGAAGCGGCCCCATCTTATTTTCAGGTAAACGATCCATTTGACGGGTTGTTTCTTTACATTTCTCTCTTACCATGTTTGCAATCATAAATAAAACAAACAATTCAATGGAAAATGGCAAATGGGAGTAGTTTTCTTCGGGAGAAAGTAGAAAACTACTCTGGACGAACTTCTTGGTTTTACTGGAAAGGGCTTTCTGGATTGCAGAATCCAGTTCCACTTTTCTTCGCTAGGGCCTCGATAAAAGAACGGACCCATGCACTAGCGCGGCCATCGCGACGAGCAAGTGAGGGGGGGGAGCCACCCGGGGACTCTACCCCCGAGAGCGCCCCCGCCTCAACATTACAGTGAAGTGAAGTTCTTCATATGCCTCTCCTCAAGGCCGGTATATTTATTAATTTTGCCAAAATAAAACCCAAAAAAACATCAAAAAAGTGTCTTTACGCGGGATGAGACCTTAATCACCATAAATTTCATAATTTGGTATAAACGCTTATAGCAGTGTTTCTCAACCGGTGCACCGCGGTGCACTGGTGCACCGCGAGCTTATTACAAGTTCACCGCGAAAAAATTGGTAAAAACGAAAAATTCTGCAAAAAAGTGAAAACTGAAAAAGTCGTTGGCGAAATTATGAAAGTCAACGAAAGGGTTAATGTAATTTTGAATTAGCCAAATCAATTACGCGTATGTTAACCGTTTAACGTAGACTTTGGGTATTCTACGCCTCGCAGCCGCAGTCTGTTCAAAGTGGAGTAAATAAACATGCAGGAGATGTAGGAGAGGAAATGTAGGAGAGTTCTCGCCTACGTTACAATGGATAAATTTATTACCAAACGAAATCGTGAATCAGACCAAAATATTCATGACACAGGGAGTACAAGTGAAAGAAGTAGTGACGATATTACTAGACATCATACGTCTCATACAAAAGAAAATGTATCCAGTAAAATCAGAAAAAATAATCGACAATATTCTGAAAAATATTTATGTTTCGGTTTTACGTATTTTTACGCATTATGTATTTAACTCAAAGTATGAGTATATTTGAAAACTTCGGTATTTCGGATTGATATTGCGCTATTCGAAAGACTTACCTAAAACAAAGAATTTAAACATCCATTAGACCAAATATTTTGTGTGTATATTTTAGATGACAAATTAAATGATAGCTCAAATTTATCTTGTAAATCTTATTATCCTTACCTGAGAGCTCTTACTGCATGAATTTTGTGTGAAGTCCTGGACACCTTTGGAATTTGGCTCACCAGCAGTTCTTTTGAACCACACTGTACAATTTTTCACAACGTCCATCTAAACTTAAGACTATTGATTGATCAAGGCTGGTCGATTTCGTTATCAAACAATTGTGGATTGCTTTTATATTAAACACGATTTCATACCTGAAATTAAATATTTGACACATTTTAGTCCAATTATTTAGCTGATGATATATTTTTAAAATGATATATGATGTATTTTCTTTAATCTAAGGAAAAATTGATGCTTAATGAAGCTTTTAGCTATGAAATTCTAAATGAATCACTTCCGAATATCGTATTTTACATATACATTTGAATGTTAGTCGTGACTTTAAAAAAATGATACAAAAATCGGACCTAAATCCTACATCTTAAAATAGACATCTTGATTTTCCAATCCACTATGAGTATTATTTCCGATCTGTGTTCTTGAAATCTCAATGCAATTGTTCAACATTAAACATTTCGATAATAAGCCTTATAATCGTATTACAATATACTTAAAAACTATGACTACTTGCATCAATATTTTAGCTGCATGAAGATCAGGACACAGTCTGGAACACGGATCACATTCCGGAACGGCACAACACTCTGTGTATTAAAAAATATCACTTAACATACGCACATGCACATCCTAACCTGTCAAAATAAAATATAGCTCTGCACCGAATATTGTTGCATAGTATAAACTCGACGCCTAAACTGGACGGACAGATTGAAACGCATTTATGACAAATTATTAATATTTATAAGAAAAACTATTTTTTTTTAAATCATGGGATTAAATAAACTGCTGCGATATATTCCCAAAAATATTATTTTTTAAAAAAAATCACCATCCTTTTCGTTGCATAAATACATATATTATTTTTTAATGAATTTCAAATTTGATAAAAATATTTTTGGGAATATATCAAAAGAGCTCATCTCAGAGAGAATCTCATGCATTCTTTCAATAGTTTATCATAATAATTTACATTTAGTATTAATACATTTATATTCGTACGCTCAGTTGAGCCGTCGAATTAAGCTAGGCGACAATCAGTGCGTGTTCGGTTCTTAGGTTATACGGTTTGGCTTAATCGTCAGAGGGATATATCTTAATAAATAAAGTGCAGTGTTGTTCCAGAATGCGTCCCATACTCCAGGATCTATCCTGAACGTCATGCAGCGTCGATACTCAGGCAAGTGTTCTTAGTTTTTAAAGTGTTTTGTACTGCGACTTTATTGCTAAATTGGAGGTCCTTGATGTCTATTTTAAGATGTAGGATTTAAAGCCGATAAATTATGTTTTTTTTAAAGCCACGATAAACTTTTGATTTTATTGTCACAATAGACTCTTACATAGAGTGCGAAATAAGATGTCGATGGTTGAATATAGTAGGATGGTTTCAATGGGTATCTGATGAGCTGTGCGCCTGGTTGTGGCGGAATCTTCAAATCGTCATGCAGTCTGACCGCTGAGGAAAGATTCATAATCATCATCATCATCATCAGTCTGTGTTCGTCCACCGTTGAATGCTAATGTCTTCATCCCTCTCGATCCTCCGCTTTCCGCATCCAGCTTCATCCTGCTATTCTTTCGATGTCGTCAGTCTTACAGGGGTCTCCACTCCAACACTTTTCTTTCCCATCGACCGTCGTTTCTTCGACACATTTGTCTCCCCCATTGCCACTGAAGTGTGTCAATTCTTTCAGTAACGTCTACTACTCGAGTTTTTCTTAGTATTGTGAATTTTGAAGAAGAAGAACTAGTCTCATTGTCGACTGATCGTACTCTAAAAATAAAATTTTCCGAAATGACAATAGAGGACTTTTGGATTTCTGTTCAAGAAGAATATCCAGCTCTTCACACGAAGGCACTGAAAATGTTGTTATAGTTTCCAACATCATATTTGTGTAAGCTCGGTTTCTCAACAATAACTAATATGAAAACTAAAAAACGAGAAAGATTTATGAATTTAGACGAAGAATTGAGGGTAGCTCTATCAAATATTCGACCTAAAATTTATGATATCTACAAAAGCCAACAAGCTCAGGTAGCACATTAATTGATTTTTGATTGATCATATAACTTCTATTGTGTTAAGCAGGGACATCATTTTGGGTGGAAAACGGAAAAAAAACACCACCCCCCCCCGCGTATAAATATAAAATTGTTTCTAGGGAAAAATTAACTAACTAAATATATTTTCAATGTTAAACATTTTTTTATATAATTTTACATAAAAAGAAAATATGTAAAAAAATGGTATGTAAATATTATTTTTTTAAATATGTAATAAAAATTATGCCCATGTATACAAATTTTTTCGACTTCTTAATTCTGATGCACCGCCACTTTTTCCCATGGTCAAAAGCCGTGACTTCAAAAAGGTTGAGAATCACTGGCTTATAGCATCATTTAATGCTCGTTTCGCAAAAATCATTCAGTGCCATTTTCCCGCCAAAAACACCAAATTGTGCATCAATTTTACTAATAAAAATATTTACTGATAAGTATGTGCGACTGCAATGAAACAGTCATCTGAAGCATATAATTGGATTGATGATGTAATTGACCGCAGTTGGATTGCTGTCGTTTGCTGCAATGCCAACGACCTGAAAACGGAGCCTATTTGCAGGAACGAAACGCTTTAGCAATTTGTCGTCCCATCTCGGCGCTCATAATTATCCAAAACATAATAACAAAAAAAAAATGAAATGACTCTATGCAAAAAATGCTAAGAGCTTTATGAAAAGCCACGAGAGCTTTGAACTTTACTTTAACGCTTGGGCTGAGAGCTTTCAATGGATTGCGCGCTAATTGCATTCATCAATAGATGCAAAACCATTACAAATGGTAAATACGTCAATTCAATACGTTAAGAACTTTAGAAGGAAGCATATAAATTCATTTAGCGCTAGCAATCCTGCTTTTCGAGCAATAAGACTTGATACAAACCTGATTTGCCACATGTCCCGGATAACCGGTCATTTTAATCGACACCTTCAGTTTCTTAATCCACAACCCTTCCCGATAGATGCACCACGAGTTCTCAAGCATAATTTAAAACTTGAATAATAGATACATAGCCAATTTGCCAAATGCAAGATCATGGCCTCATATCTAGGACACTTTTTTTGAGTCTTCAGCATCGAGCCCGAGGCGCTATATTAGATTTGTTGCCATTGTTTTTACCATTCATATGTGCGCCCATTCAAATCCACAGTTTTACAATCTAAGACCCAAATTTATATTAAAAAATATGCGAATCTAAAAAGTATACGATGCTTCGTTTAGATCATTAATAACTCAGATGTGGTTTTATATATAGACATCAGAGTATAATTTGTCAAATGCAATCTCTTTGGCTATTCTATTCCGGATGAGACATAATAACCGATGCAAACGACCACAATTTCAACCAAGAGCTTCTACATTTTGTATTTTAAAAGATCCATTATAATAAAACATGAAGAAAATGAACGTAAACATCGTGTGGTTACGCCATAACAATACAATACGAATACGTGAGATTTTAAATTGAATCAATGCGTTCTCACATCGAATACATATACATTTATTAAATTAATCGAATCACATTAAATTAAAATTTATTAATACGGTTTTTATTTATTTATTGCTGTGAAACATCACCAAACACTCGATTGAAATATCTTCACGACGCTGTTATTGTTCCATTGTGAGCGAACGCGGCATCCATTCTGCGCACAGCTTTATCATGTCCAAATTTTTTAGTCGATGTACGATGTTCAGCACTTTTTAAAAAGCCTATCATGTCTGCTAGCTCGCGCACTTGCAGTCAATGGTCAAACAATATCATTTTGTGGATTTACTTAATAATTTCTAGGTTAGTTACCACATTTGATCGACTGATGCGTTGTACGTCTTCGTTTACAAATTCACAGAGAACGTTCACTATTGATGGCTTTATAATATAGGTAATTTTTACTATAGTATTTTTTTAACGACAATCGCTCATCTATACGTCAGGTCGAGTACTTTTGAGACTATCTTCGTACAATATTTTTTATTGCGTAGGTCCATTGGCGTCTCATGGAGGCCGCAATCTTCGTTGACGGGAATAATCGCTACTCAGTATCGATAGAGCTCGGCAGCCTCGACATGGATTCGCAGTATACGACGGAAATCCAACGACGACGATCACGATGCAGAGGCTTCCAGATTTGATGCGAAATGTAAGGCGAAATTAAACCATGATGGTGGCAAATGAAGTTTGCACGCCAAATACGACCAGTCCACAAGGCTTCCCATAGAAAATAGAAATAAATACCCCCACCATTCGGCGGGTGCAAAGCCCTAACAACATTAAAATGGACCCGCTTTGACGACCGAAATTAATATTTAACGGCAGGAATTGAAATTATGATTGCATAAAAAAACGCACAATAGTCTCACTTCTGACACCAATGTTGCGTAAGTTCGACTCGAGATGTCCCTCGTGGTGGGTTGCATGAGGCAACCGTGACGAATATTGTCGATTGATCGAGACGGCAACATATTTAATATTTAAAGAATCATCACATTATTTGCTAGATTAACAGCGACATCTTCCGTCTTTCTTCAGGTGTAATGTGTTATTTTAACAACGCCATCTCTTGTGGCCCTGCGAAGACATTGCACCCGCATACCTACCGATCGTTTCCTGCGCGTGCGCCGTTGCCGGTTGGGAGAGTCATCGGTTAGCCTTGGCTACGGGAGGTCGTCCCTCCTCCAGCAAAATATCTCTCTCTCTCTCTCTCTCGTGTGGAATACATAGTTATTTAGAGAAGAGAGTCTTTCCATTAGACGCCCGTCTATTTCCATTCATTCTTCCAGCAACATCACGGCCCGATAGAAAAACGAACCCATGCGCCCGGGGACTCTGCCCCCGAGAACGCCACGAGAAGCGTTACAATAGGCAATTCTGTCTGACTACTCGAGGATTTAATTTTACAGCACAAGAAAATCGGGATAAAATGAGCTCGATTTTTTAATTAACTCACTATATCAACATTTGTCAATTTATTACCAATTTATTACATAGTTACACATGAAGATTCGGAATTTCAATCAGTCTAAATAACCGTAAATAAGAAAGGTTCTACACAATTTTATACAAGTTCGACTGTTTAAAATCGATAAAGATACTACATTCTTCAATTATGGAATCATTGCTACTATTTCTATTATTTGTATTATTTTTATGAACATATTACATTATATTAGTAGATAAATGTAGATGTAGATATTAGTGTTGCATCTATTTCTTATCATCTCGTTTCAATAGGTTAAAAAGCTTGATAAGTCAATGTATCTGTTTGATACTCACCTAACTTTTCAATGCATCATAAAAGCTCATAGTTCTCACGTACAAATTCCAAATGTTTAGGCGGTATACTCTAATAATATGATAATAACTTGGAATCGATGGATACTTTTTTAATGTTGATTTTCTGCAGACTCATTGGTATGGGGGTTCTTCGCCCTTTTTAAGTTTGAGAGCCCCTGTGTGATGGCCACGCAAATCACAGCACAAAACAGGATGAAGGCATCGACATCTCATCAACACGGAGGTCGTCTAACTGTACTTCCATCAGCAACAGCAACTTCCTCGCCTGTAGATCCAACCAGGATTACTCACACATAAACTGCTCTTTAGCCAAGTCGCACTCTCCGCGAAGATCTTCCGTGTGGTGTTAGGTTTCGATGTTGTAATGGTTGTTATGTGCATTGCTCATCGACTTGCATAATCTTAACCGTGACCGGATAGTATCCACGTGTTGATCTTGATAAGCCGAGTTTACCTTAACTTTCAAAAAAATTCAACCATGGACACGTGAAGAGTTCTCGTAATACAACTGTGTGCTTGAATTTACATAAATTTGTTTGAAATCTCGGTACAATTAACAGAATCAGTGAAAGAAAACCGTCCATCGTCAGCTGATTCTGTCATCGTTGCGCTTGACAAGCCTTCAACTCAGTTGCATAATTGCATTAACAAACAGTTAAAATGCTATCTGATGCATTCCTACAAACATTTAAATAAATTTAAATAACATAATAAACAAAGTTATATTTTAATTGTTATTGTTTTGGACGATGTGAACTATATTTCAATTGGAAAATTTACATAGTCCACTATGGCTACATGGAAAATGTTTAAATTGTAAGTAAACATGTGCATAATATTATAGTAATTAAATAATAATTGCCTGCTTTTATAAATATATAGGAGGAATCAATGAACAATATATATTAAAGGAATCGAAAACAAATCCAATATTTTTAGTACCATTTTTTACAATTTGTGCCCGCGTTAATACGTATTAAGAATGATGTAACTTTAGCTAAATGTCGTAACAACTTGAAATAGATTTAAATTTCTTTCTAGGGATGATAATACACATATTTATCAATATTCTAATCGCGTAAAATATATCTAAATGTCATCCATTCGGCAAAATATAGCAAATGAACTGATTGAATGTTGTCCTTATATTTTGTTCGTGTGTTTACGTGCAATTTAATCAATGGCTGTCCATACAATTCAAGTTAAAAACTTTTTGCATTTTATAACGCTGATACACGCACTACGCATTAAAAACCACTATTATGTTTAAATATATCGATGCTGTAAACTCTTTTATATATAATGCTGAAATTTCGTTTCAATCTATTGGCTGGTTTAAGAATTATGTCAATTTTACAGCAAGGAGTAGAGTTATATGAATAGCTTGCGAAAATTGCCATCATAATCATGTAATTAATTAAACATATGTAATTCAGGGCAGACTTCTCGCTTATGTTCCTATTATACTTAACACATTCCCGTCGGGCACCTGTACTGCGACGGATTTGCCTATAGGCGCAGAAGGTGCGTATCAAAAAAGAAAGATGTATCGATTCAAGAAATTGCTCAAAGAATATATTCGTTCTTAGAAACACACGGTTTCACTTTCAAGCGGGATGTAGAAATTATGGCAGAAATACTATCCTTCCATAATCGTAATAGAAAACCGTGTATATCGAGGGCTGAATATCAGAAATTGTTCCAGCTTGAAAAACCAAATCAGTCCAGAAGGCCTCAAACTTAAATTGCGCCTCTCGAGTGCTAAATCCGCCACTGCACCCGTACATGTTTAGCCTTTATGCGAGGGTCGTCCAGAATGTAAGGTTACAGCATTTATATAGGATCGAAAAATGCTTGCATTCAATTGAAATTCCCAGAATACTTCATAAATGTATTTAAGCTTTTGTATGCCAGTTCTTTCTGGAATCTTGGGTATAGTGATACATTCATGTCTCATCCTCCGTCACGATAGAACCCAGAAAAGCTTTTCCCTCCAAAACAAAAATTCACGCGCAACAATCTGGGCACGCATCTCGCATACAACTTCTTGTAATTAAGTTTTACCGACGCAATATCACCAAGGATACTTGTAGAAATGTCAGGAAATTCTTCCTGAAGGTCATCAAGTGTCACACGGTGGTCATTTCGCACTTGTTCTTCAATTTTTTGTACATATCGTCAGAAATCATTGATGTTCTCCCACTCTTTGTCTTTGTCGGCCTTCTTTAAACAACCTAACCCGCTTCGAGACATGTTATCGACTCATCACATCACTATAATAAACTCCCAATGGATATTTACGGCAGTATTGTTCTGCCAAGTCGAAAAACGGATGACCGCGCGAATTACGCACGGATAAGAGGTAGCGGGAGCGCGCGACGACTTCTCCATCGGAAGAATTTACTGTGACTGAACAAAATGGCCGTTAAGATACCCTCTTTAGGCTTACAAAATACTTTCTAAATGACCTTCATACTTAAAGACATACCTGATTTGTAGGTAGTCCCGTGATTAAGCGGTCGAACTAATAACTTGATTGTCATGGATACAAATCTACAGAAAATGTAGCTGGTAACCACGCGTTTAAAACATATATAAATCTAATATATAAAAATGAATTGAGTTTTGTTCGTTCGAAATGCGCTACCATACCGTTCATTAGATTGCAATAAAACTTCGTCCACTTATTGTTAAAGATTCCGCGAGTAATATAAGCGTAGTCTAATATACAAACATCAATGTTTGTTTGTTCGTATTTAATGTGCTCTCATACCGTTTATTAGATTACGATAAAACTCTGCCAATATATTGATTGCACTTTCTCAAATAATGTAGATACAGTACAATTAACTTACAGTACATCTTATAAAAAACGTGTTAAAACGGTTGGCAATAATGCCATTAAAAAAAGGGATTGCTAAAAGTCACCTCACGCAATTTAAAAACAACATTATTTTCTAGAAACTGCTTAATAATTAAGAAGTTACAGATTTTTTTCTGATATATTGCAAATTTTAGCTAATGCATCAGGCGAAAAATGCTGCAGTGCTGTGCATAACCCGACGGGAATGTGTTAAATAACGATTTTGCATTTGAAATAAGATCTACAATTTTAATTATTGCATCCGTATTTGTCTAAACGTTCATCCCCAATTATTTTGCAATAATTTGATAATTTACGCACGTTTTTTTAGATTTATTAACTAATATTGATGCTAAAAGTATAGTGTACTTAAAGAAAATTATATGAGGCCATGTTTTGGTTTAGTTTCGCTTAGCGCTTACTAGAAAGTCATTGTATTGTAGCTATTAATGAAATTCATTAATAGTAATTTGCAACGTTCAAACAATTTTCTTTAATGAAATTTACAATAGTCGTTGACGCTATGAGTGTTAAAGTCATCGGTTCCGCCACAAAAAAGGCTTTTAATTCGTTCCAAAGCTTGACTCCTCGGCTCTTTTATAAATGCTAAATTTAAAATGTAATTCAATCGTGTTGCACCTTCTTGATGGTTTTTGTTATTCTTGATCAAATCGAAAATTATGGTGGTTTTTGTTAAAAATATTTTTCAGGATGGATTCTTCTCGAGCGATTGTCTTGCTTGCTTACTTCGGTCTTCAACTTGTCTGTATGATATCATCAGAATGTAATGATGCAGTCCAAGTTGTTCCATCAAGACTGACGTCCACGACTGATTTAACATTAAACGAAACCGAAATTGATATTCAAGAAAGACTTTCTAGCGACACTCCGATGAGAATTAATTTAAATTTGAACGGAACCGAGTCTAATATTGCCGATCAGACATCTTACACCATTCCAACAGAAGAAACGACCGTAGAAGAGAAAAGCGATGCTATACCTGGACAATTAACCATGGCCGAAACCATTAATGCATCATCAACCGGAAAAGATCCAACAGAGACTTATACAACGCCTGATTTGGTTGACAATTTCGAAATAGAAAAAAGCACAACTGAGTCACTTGATCGATCAACAATAGAAACCGATGTGCAATCTATTGTCGTAGATCAAAAGATCGCTATGGAACACCCGGATAAATTAATCATCAGCAATTCATCAGTTGCATTAGCGAATAACAACAGCAAATACGAAGACGACGATAGATACGTTAAAATTTCTTTCGTGACCAACAGTCCGAAGATCACCAAAACGCAGGAAGACACCACGAGAAGAATAGAAAGAAGCACGACTTCCAACGATGAAAAAATATTCAAATTTTGGACCACGTTGAGTGTTCAAAATGCGCCATCAACTAAACTGAACGTCAACATAATCAAAGACAACAAGCCTATTTCAGGTCATCTGGTAACAGTCCAACCACCGATTGAATCTCAAATCGATACCAAATACAATAACGATTCATCAATCGAAGACAAACAAATCAGCGCCAATACATCGGAAGCTTCAGACGATGAAGATGCATTAAAAAATCACGCCAAAATTGGATACGACATAGACATTGATCAGACAAATAATGCATTTATCGAAGGCTACGGAATCAAACTGGATGCTGAACCTGAAGATAAAGATTTGAGCGACGATGAAAAGGATGCCATGGAAGCCGAACAATACGGATTGGAAAGGATGAAGGAGCTCTACGAGATTGAAGAGCCGAAACTCTACAACATGGGTAAGTAAGCGGTCGCTTTAAATTCACATTTTGGGTCGTCGGCGAATAAAAACGCATTCAATTTACAGGACTTTGGTTGGAGCCCGATAATCCCGCCAGATTTGTGGCAACATTCAACTGGCAATCGGAAGAAGCGAGAAGATACGCTCAGTATGGCTATGCATCGCTTCAGGCGTCGGCTCATCTCAAGCAAAAGTAAGTCACACACTAATAAGCCACAGTTCGAACCCATTCGCTGCTAATATCCGGTTTGTTGCTCAATATATTGTTTATTTTTCAACCGGGGCATCAAATTGGTCGGAAAACACGATGACATGCGATCGTCGCCAAGAATGGATGACGACATGCGAGTTGCGGTTTACAGGTTGACGACACTCGAGCACATAATCGAATTTTTAATCATGACGACGAAAAAATTCTCGACAATAAATGGCGGCAATCTTCTCAGCGTCCATTTTATGGCATCCATATTTATGCTTACATACGAATTTGGATTTAACCCTTCGATATTGACAAACTAGTTTCATGCATTTTTTACAAACTTACATGGGTGCAACTGGGCTCATTCTCAACTCCGAGTGGCCACTTGGGGTGAAGTCTAGTCTAGTCTAGATTTTATAACTTAAAACTAAAAAAAACTAGCTAAGATAGTAAAATTGATAAATATATAATTTTTATATGTAGGGGGAAAGTCTAGAATCGTTTACGATCTCATTTGGCGCGATCCACCTATGCAAATTAGCTTCTGAAGGGACTTCCGTGATCGTACAGATCATAGAAGACTCCAGGTACGCATTTATTCTAGAAAATGCCACGGACGCGGAAATAAAATGGGAACGGAATGACGACAAGGTTTGTGTGTCCAACCGGTCTGCTTTTCGGATCGCTGACATGACGAATGAACGCCTCGCGGTTGGACGCAACACCCAAACATATCTACAGAACGATTACAAATTCGCATTACAAAATGAAGTTGTCCGAAGAAGACTGATCGGATGGGTTATTTAAATTTTACATTCGAAAAATCAGTCGAAAAAAATGTTCTCTTTGTTTTATTGCAACCTTATGGCGGCTGGGTCGGCAAAAGACAACTTAGTATATATTATAAAAACGAACAGAATCAATCAGCGTTGATTAGTGTAAAGTAGAATGATCAGTCTAACGCTCTTCCAACTGAGCTATTTCGGCGTATATAGTAGAATTATCAAGTATCATAAAATAAAACCATGTACAATTCTTGATCGGGTTGGTATTCTGCGTTTTGCGCCCCAAGTTCAGTTGCGCCCATGTTGGGCGCCTGCCGTTTGCCACACCCCTGTTACGGCCCTGATAAACAGCTCAGTTCAGTGGAGGATTCCCATGTTTTTTTTTGTCTCAGATGTGAATCGATGGATCCATGTTTCATCCATGGTTATGAATTGATGCAAAAAAATCGACCTTATTGCTGTAAAACATCGCCAAACGCTCGATTAAAACATCTTCGCGACGCTGTTTTGTTCCATTGTGAGCAAACGCAGCACCCATCTTGCGCACAGCTGTATCATATCAAAAAGTTTAGTTAATATGCAATGTAAATTATTTTTGAAAGACCTACCATATCTGCTAGCTCACACAGTTAGAGTCGACGGTCATCCTATACTATTTTTTTAATTTTAAAATAAACCTCTTAGTAATATTTAGTATATTGAGTTTATAATAGTATTATTCAACATTTAAAAAAATACTGTATCATACTGTAGAAAAAAGCTGCTATCTTGTATGCCCAGTGTACAAAAGAACAGTTTTTTAAAACTAGTGCCAACAGACTCTAGCTTTGTATAAACATAGCTAGCTTCGTTTTTAAGCTTTATTTTAGCTCAAAAACAGAACTAGAGATACCACCCTCCTAGCTTACCAGCACTTGCTTGCTCTACTAGCTTGAAAACCATCATCGTGTGGACCGGGGATTAGTCTACTGTTTGCATATATACTCTCCAAAGTATCTGGTTCATAACGTCAACACCTCCTTTGGGCAAATATACATTTTTTCAAACATATGATGCAAAAGGATTTCTTACTACATTGGTAAAAATGCAAGTCAACAGTGAGAAATATGATAAAATATTTTTTTTACTGAGCATGAAGAAAAATATGATTTCTCATACAAATTCTATGAACAAAAATCTGGATCTGGCCGGACCACTTTCAGTTGATTCTAGTTATAAAAATAGTGATATCCTTTTTTGTCGAAACACAAAGATCTCGGACTGTTTTTTAATTTTAAATTTTGTAAAACTCTTCAATGGACAAAGACAGGGAGATTTGGTAAGATCTATATATAGCTACTATTAAAGGTCTTTCCAGATCATCTTATTGACAGAAAAGTTTGATACAAAATATTTCAATAGGGACATTTAAACGTACCACCAAGCAAGACCAATCTTTATTTGATAACCCTATACTTTTATAAACGATCGACTCTATTGAGCTATCACTCCAACTTCCATGGAAGATTATATCTGACGATGTTTACAAAATTTATATAATCCATTTTTTCCTATAAAATACAATGCTCAGAGATCTTCTCCCAGATGCAGAATCTCACAATTATGACCATTATAAATCAACAAATCCTTAGAAATCGTGGTAAAATACCAAAATCTTATTGTTCTTCGCTCCCAGACGCATAATGGCACTTTCTCCGGCGCTGATGATGACTGCTCGCACACCACAGCTTCTTAAACATTCCAAAACTTTCATCGAACGGATTAGTTTTTTCGTGTGCATTTATCAAACAAGTGTTTACATGGAAAGTGACATGTTCCAATGTGATAAATGTCATGCCAGCTTTCGAAGCCTTAAGGCATTCTAAAAGCAGTAAACAAAGTTGCTACTTCTGCAAGTATATCATTTGAATACTGCGTATTAGTTATACAAGCACTTAGGCTATACCTTCACCGAAATTCTATGGCTAATTGACGATGCATGTTTGTATTTCCAATGTCTATATACTAACATAACATTGAACATTTCATTAAGACGTATTGCTGCGTTTGTTCTTGCACTAACAACAAAATCTCTTAATGGAAATTATTCTAGAAAGCATCATGCAAATTCATCTAACTATCATCATCCATTCGATGAATAATTCTTTGTAAAATACTTTATCAGTTATTAATTGTACTCAGTCCCCGCGACCTCCTTCATTTCACCTAACCAATATACGCCATCCGCTAAATGTTTCACACAACAAATTGCGTATACAAACAATGCTTATTCTAATTCAAAAACGTTTGCAAATATGCGCACAATAACTCCCCAAAGTTTCATCGCAATCGAATGAATGGTATAGGAATGTATAACCTCCAAACATACAAATCTTACATAAAAAGCAGCCAATGATTTTTATATATATAAATTTAGCAATGGGTCATATTTTATGGGTTTCTAAATACCAAGCGTCGGTATAATGGGTTCAATCCTGGATTTATTATCAAGGTACAAATACAAATTGTAGATAAAATTTTCATGCATCGATTAATTTGGAAAATCAGAAGCATTAATATTTCCGATCGGTCGTGTCAATCCAGGTTAAGCCTGACTTCCTGGATTTAAAAATAGTCATTTTAACACACTCCCGTCGGGTTACGCATATGTGCGTCTTTCGGGTACTATCGTTAAATGCGAGAGACGCACTTGTGCGTCTTTAGCCATGTGATTCATTGGCTTTAACCGTTTATAGAGCAATTTTTTTCGATTTTGATTAAGCCTATTGAGCGAAAAATATTTTTAAAAATGCTCATTACTTGTGAAAGACTTCATGGGGTGATCAATTATAGTGCGATCTTGCGTTTTGGATTGCATATTGGACAGAGGCAAATATTAGGTAAAGCGGAAAGAAATAGCATTTTTTTGTTATTTGGAGAAAATCTAATTGTGCACATTATAGCTCTGCTGTGACAGTTTGGCTAGGTTTTAATAATTCATAGTGAATTACGCCAAAAAAATCCCACCAAACACAAAGGAGGACCTTTTTCAAGGATAATGACGGTCGAGAGATAGAAACAGGTACTTGATTTGAAGAAAGCCACTGTTTTTTCCTTCTCGAACTGTTGTACCTACTTCTCATCCCCAGTAACGATCCTTCTTAAAAATGGATTGGTTTTATACCTGGACAATAGCGATGAACAAATGGTTATCCGTTGTTCCAAGACCGTTGATGACAACTCGTGCGGTACCCAAATTCCCTGTTTATGTTTTTTACCGAGTCTTTTCAAATGGTTTACTGTCGACCAGGGACATCCGATGTCTATCGATAATTCCTTTATTGTTTTTCGAGGATCAGATTCTACCAGAGAATTTAATGCGTCATCATCAATTATTAGAGGTCGTCCTGATTTTGGTTTAATTTTCAAATCTCTGTCGCCACTTTTAAATTGAATTGAATTTTTGAATCATCTATGGCATTTTCGAATATTCAATATGTTGCCATATGTATCACAGATGCTCTGGGTAGCTTCTTTTGCTTTTAATCCTTTATCGAATAAAAACAGTAAACAAGATCGCAAATGGGTCTCATTATTTTCTGGCTTGGACATTTTCACTATAGCTAAAAAAATATAAAAATATTTGAAAAAATAAGACAAACAACATATCTTCAAGATGACATCAACCTTGATGTATTCACTCGACAGCAACCCGAGGCAAGCTGACGGCAAAGACGCAACCAAAAAAAATGACATTTCTTTCCGCTTTATCTAATATATTGATCATTTAATTATTATAATGAAAAATGGATAATAGTTTTTACACAAAAAATAGTTTTTTTTTTGGAGTTAAAAGTATCTTTTGCTACGTTTCACACACAGGCCCAATGTCCTAAGTGTCAGGGTTGTCGAAATAGATTTTTTTTCAACATTTTCAAACATTTCGCTTCCAGAGTCAAATAAAATGGGCAAACCGATGTTAACGAAAAATGTCAACTTCTAATTTCTTTAAACAAAAAACTAACTACTATTTAGAATTTGATTTAGTTTTGAAAAGTTCTAAATATTTTACCCTTTCCAACGATATACTACATGTAATACAAATCATTCAAAAAGTCGTTAAAACTTGAAGAACTACCTTGAAGTTTGGCAGAGCTTTTTAGGTGAAAATTAACAAATAAAATCGCAAATACGCCCTAAAATACGGCTTTTCAAAGACAAAGCCATGAGTAACCCGACGGGAATGTGTTAAGAAGAAAATATCCATATTTGACAAGCTTGAATTGTTTCTATTAAATACAACCCTTTATCAATCGATTAACGTATTTATTTTAATACTTATCTGTTGAACATTTGAGAAGTACTGATCAAGAATGACTATCATGCGACTACACTTTGGCACCTGTCGCTATCTGGCATGACGAGGGCCGCATGAAACGAT
Source organism: Stenopsyche tienmushanensis (assembly GCA_008973525.1). Classification (NCBI taxonomy): domain Eukaryota; kingdom Metazoa; phylum Arthropoda; class Insecta; order Trichoptera; family Stenopsychidae; genus Stenopsyche; species Stenopsyche tienmushanensis. The sequence continues at coordinate 448,240 of WACJ01000037.1, read as the reverse complement.
TTTCCAGCGAGTTTAACACGAAAACGGTCGTTTTGAATGTCGCAAGCAAATAAGGAAAAGTCAGGCAAATTCCCAAGCGATCACTTTCGTTTATTTTATTATTCGAGTGTGACAAGAGCGAGTCACGCTAGGGAGAGTTCTTCAGAACTATAATCTATCATATTTACGTCAGGGTATCCTCACGGATCGGTATCGACTCCAATCAATATGCCGAAGAGAAAGTGTTGGTGGAACTTTGCAGAAAAAGAAAGTCGAAGATGCCTTTAAATAATAAGCATCTTTACCACAAACAGAACATGCTGACTGCAATGACAAAGACGATAAAAACCTTCAATTACGTCTCCATTTTTAATTTAATACCCGCACAAAGCTGATTCATCATGCAATCAACTTCGCATGCGAAAATCGCTGCCTCTGGAAAACCAATTTTCTTCTACGTGATTAACACCAGATCGCATTGAAATGCATTAAAATCAAATTATCTATCTATATATAGTACATACAACATTATCTTGCGATCACGTATTCATTCGTTATCTATTTGGCTTCTGCTTCATTCGATAATAAAAGAGAAGCAACCGAATAATGATATCACGTACAATTCGCGTGACTGGACGCAACTCGCAATTCGTTTTACTGCGACATACAAAAATAGCACGTACGAATTTTGATGGAGAATTTAAGCATCATCTTTGTTTGAATTAGCTGGTCCAGTTGCTGTGTGCAGAATTGTGCAAGCTGTTTGCATTCGCTGGACACAAAAATATGCATATTTACTCACAAATCCGCGATTGGAAATCTCGCGGGAAGAAGTGGGACAGTCAATCCACTTTAGCAAAAAAAAAACTATTGAAAATCGATCTTAATGACGTCTTCGAGTACACCATTAAAGTAGGATAAATCAGAAATCGTTCGAAATAAATCAATATGATCGAGACAGTACTTGTGCGGCAATTCAAGCATTATACGTGGATGCTGAGAGAAATTCTTAAAATATTTCGTATCAATTTGATATATCCGCCTTTAGTTCAGATGACGACTTGATTCTCGTTGAAGATTTAATACCCTTTGGCAGCATTGGCTGTCAAAATAAGATCTTGAACAAATCTCTAATATCTTATGCCCAGTCGTCACTCCAAATTATTGGCGTACTTCAATTAAATGCGGTTGTATTACTGTTTCCTTATTCCATATAACAATATACTCTTGATCTGTATTTTTTTAACTATCTAACTATAATAAATATTTACTAAAAATATTTGAGTTTATTAAAATCACACGACGATTCTGTAATTCTCATCATACATTCATACATCGATGGCAAAGTCATTCTGTAAAGGTACTCCTACACGTCTAAATATTCTCGAAACTTATCCGTATCGCATCGAATCATAATAAATAATAGAAAGCCACATAAATCAATTATATACATAAAACTGAGCGTGATAACAAAAGTGATTCTATTTGAAACGCTATTGTATAGGTCGGCCCAAATGTATCAATTTCAAGCTTCGACAAATCCATTATTTTGTTATTAAATCTAAAGACATATATGTGTATTGTTTATGTTTAGGCGAATAATGTGTGCTGTCAACAGTGTTAAGGTTAATTTATTAATATACAAGCTTTACTCACGCTGCGCAGTCTTGAGAGATAAAGTGGATTTATGTGCGGATGTTTAACTCGATTTAAAATTATCTCACTAATTAAAAAATTGACAGATTGACAAAACTGATTAACTCTGTCCGTTTTTATAATATATACTATGTTATTGGGTCGACCCAGCAGGCATAAGCCCGCAATAAAATAAAGACAAAAATATTTTGGATCGATTGTAAAATTTAAACAACCCACCCGATCGATCTTCTTCTAGAGATTTTGTAATAGTTCTGTAGACATGTTCGGGTATGGCGTCCGATCGCGAGGCGTTCATTCGTCATGTTAGCGGTCGGAAAAGCGGACCGGTCGGATACACAGACTTTATGGCCACTCCGTCCTCTTTTAGGGCTTTTTGCGGCATTTTCGGAAAAAAATACGTAACAGAGGCCTTCTATGATCTGTACGATCACGGATGCCCCCCGCAGAGACTAACTTACATAGTTGGCTCGTGCTAAATAAGATCGCGAACGAGTCTAGACTTCCCTCCAATAAAAAAAAATACATTAATTTATGCGGCTATCTTAGCTAGTTTTTATTAGTTTTAAGTCTTGGTTTTAAGAGCGCAAGTGGCCTTGTAGCATGTACTTGTAGACATTATGCGGATATTAACCCTTAAGTGAGTAAAATCCCAGGGCCTGGGACCCCCCTCCACTTATTCGAACGAATACTCTTGTACATTGAGCTAGGAGACAGACAGAGAAAGAGAGAGATCGTAGCGTAGTACGGGAGACAGAGACGGAGAGCTTCCTCGCATATGTCGCACGATTTTATAGATCGTTAACCCAAATTTATCGACAGTGTTTATTTATTTAACTGCTTCTTTCTCCAATTATCATTTCCTTCTAAAGCAGAAGCAAATGAATCGATTTTTTGTGTGTTGTTTATGTAAAGAAATTACGTGGTCTTGTATGCGCTATCAAGTGTTCACTTACAATTGACTCTGCCTCGGATTAAAGACAGAAAGTTATCGGTGTAAAGCGATTATGGCATCAACGACTTCATCCTCAAAAGGTTATACTCAGATTTTGCAGCTTGCTTTGCACTTTTATTGAGCAGGCTGGTATATTCCTCGTGTTCCTTTATCTCAGGTGTGAAGTGATGGATCCATGTTTCGTCCATGGATGCGAAAACTTGGTTTATTGCTGTGAAATATCGCCAAATACTCGATTGAAACATCATCACGATGCTGTTTTTATTCCATTGTGAGCAAACGCGGCACTCATCTTGCGCACAGCTTTCTCATGTCCAAATTTTCAGTCAATATACGATGTACAGCCATTTTTGAAGGGCTTACTATGTTATATTAATTTAGAATAGGTTATTCCTTCTTTTACAACAAGCATTCCACATGAACGATGCTGTCGAATTTACTATCTTTAACTGTTATTGATTCATTATATATAAATCCAAAATTGTTCTGATGGATCCAATGCAACTTTTATCCAGCATCTCTCACTTTTACATCATGCAACGGAATGGTTTTATCTCGCGTTCTGCACATTAAAAGTGCTATATTTTTAATTAAGTGCTAATCTAGATCTGCATTTGAGCTCTAATCGTCTGTATCTCTTCACTTTCTTTTCACATCTTCGCGCAATTTTCCAACAATCTCACTTATTCCCATCCGACGCATCATTGTGCAAGGCCTTTGAAATTAATATACTCTCATATATCCCAACAACGCGGTTGAATCTCTGTCCGATTTGTGCGTGTGATGATTTATATAACGCGTAAATTAATCATCATTAGCGATTTTTCGTTTCTAATGACGACTTTTGAGATGTAGGAAGGAGATTATTGATTTTTTCAAAAGTATTTAAGTACGAATACGCTTGTAGGAAGAGTGTGACTTTCTATATTTTTAAGAGATAATATGGATTGACTTCCGGCAATCAGGTTCTGATTCGCCATACTGAACTGTCCATTCTTGCAGAGATCGATCTTTTGACGTCGTCATCGTTGTTGCATAACCGGATTTAATTATTTTATTCTTAAATATGTTTTGTCGAATAATTGCTTCCGAAGATCGATGATTTTCCATGGAAAATGAGCGCCATTCTCTGTTGTATTGACTGCACAATAATTAGACGTGATGGAATACATTTTTTCAAAATGAGAGATGTCGTAAACTCATCTATATTTGACCTCAATGTCTTAAAACAACATTGTTTCAAAAGCATGATCGCTGTTTGCATACTAACTGTTTGCGCATAGCAATTCAAACAGAAACCAACGTGCGGAAGAGCTTTGAGCCAATACCATGAAAATTGGCCGACACCATAAATTGGCTTGTTTTTAATTCATATTTAATATAGAGTACATCAATTGCGTAATTTTTAAAAAAGCGAAAATTCGAAAGAACATTGTGCAATTCGTTCTAAAACCGCATTTCTATCGTAAACTGTTTTTATTGCTTTAATGACAGTGAATTATTAATACACAATGAAATGATTTCTCTTCCAAAGAGTTTTTATAGCAATGAATATTGCAATCATCTTTGAAAAAAGATAATCTCGACGTTTACAGCTTTGGTGGAAAAAAAGTGCTTGTGTAGAAAATTAAGTATTACAAGACGGTTTCTGATATCTAAACCACATTTCTGCATTATTTATGCGTACCTTCGCATTGCACCTGATGCAAATTACGTTGATAACTATGCGGTTGCTTGACTATAATTTTAAATCATTTAAAAACAAATCCACAAAACAAAAATCGTTAAATTGTGGATATTCTAATTGCGCGAAATTTTCTACTATCGCGTAAATATGTTTTTTTTTTATCTGAAGGTGCCATTTCCATTGAAAAACGCAACCGGTCTTCACAGCATCCATAGATTTTTCTAAGAATAAAATATTTTTATCACTCAATAAGTTTCTACATTCATATCGATGCTTCTCTAATATTTCGATCCCTATTTTGTAGAAAGATTTGTCGTTTTTTCTTCTTCATTCGTGATCGTTTTTTCACAATTTTTTCCGCCCAAATAGCGCCATTTAATTATCGCCATTGATGATTCTTCATTTCTCAAGGTAATTGATGAATAAAATATTAAAATACGCAGACCAAAATCGCGCAAATCCTTTAAATTGCACAGAAACAGCTCCAAACAGCGCTCTGAATTTTGGACGGGTTGGAATTGTTGATGATCGAGTGCGAGCAAACGCAGTACCCACTTCGAATAGATCTTTCCCATGGACAAATATTGATGCAAAATGGTGAATACACTGCCTTTTGATATCCTTAACTTCAATTTACGATCGGTCGATATGACTATATGTTATTTTACGAACTTATTGAGTGAAATGTTATGGATTTGCATGATGACAGATCTGCTCGATTTTATTAATTGTTCACATTATTCACTTTTTAAGATCTAGAAAACTAAGCAAAACCTGGATTTAGTCCAGGATCTTATCCACTGTACCAACACTTTTTTCGTTCGATTCGAATTTTCGTTCTGTTAATCGGATTTGCTTTCGATTTCGCCGACTGTTCGTTGGTGCATAATCAATTAATATTTAAATCGATGCATTTTTATCGATTATGTAGCATTGCAAACCAAACTAGGAAATCCCAATTTCAGAACGAATTTCCTGAAAATTTACGCTAACAACGCGTATTTACGGGGATCTTAATCTACTCGATAAAAACTATAGCGTGCATTGCTCGTCTTTTTTTGACAATTCTAATTAGCTAAGTTATTTTACTCTTATTTAGCAATCGTTATAGCATAAACTGTTCTATTACGTTGGAATTTTTAATTTGAAATGTTGATTTACTTCCTTTCGATGGCTGTCTTGCTATCCGGAAGGTGTTAATTGGAACATTTTAGAACCGTTTAAAAAAAGTGTTTAAAACCCCAAAAAATATGGATACAACTCGGAATCACATTTCAATGAGCAACCACTTTCATCTTTTTCAATCATGTTTAGATAATATTTTGCGAATCATCATCATCGTTATTCATTTTTGCACTTATAAGTGAATCCAATGTGAAAATTAGAATTTAAGACACAATTAAATCTAATGATGTATGTCGTTTTTGTGGGAATGCTTATAATATTGGCTAAAATATCAAGCACACAATTTCCGAACGTAGTTCAACGTCTATATATCGCCACGTCGCACATTTGGTGGAAATTTCTTGCAATGATATAACGCCGTTTTACACTCAAACATTTTCAGATAGGAATTTTTATACGTTCCTTTATGATATTCAGTCTGTCTTCTCGAAATTACAAGAGAGAGGAGGTTATTGACCAGATTGGTACTTGACAGATTTAATTTGAATCTTGACGCGCACATTCGAGAACAGCTTCATTTCACTTCTGATATTTTTACCGTAATTTAGACTGATATAAATGAGTTTGAAAGTGGTGACGACAGTGATTATAAGCACGAATTAGATGTTGAATTTGAAATATTAAGGTTAGTTGATGGAAGTGAAGAAAGATTATATTTCTTGTGAAAGACACAAAAAAGACTATAGCTCTGTTTCCGGATGCATAAATTTGGGTTCCTGTAAAGTATATGTGTTTCCTGTAAACATACAAACGTCAAAATTGACCCAATGTTTTAATTGGTTGGGATCTCAATATTTGCTGGCCTGAAGAAGTCGAACTCTTAACATCTAATAGTAATGTGTGTCAGATTAATTAGAACAAGGTTTGAATGTTATAGTTGCTTAACCCTTTCAAACCGGAGAACATACACGCTACGCTTTAACGTAAATACACTGTCAGCTCGACCGCAGCTTATAACAAGCTTGATAATGAACCAAGCTCAATAAATGAACCTTAAAACTGTTGATAGCACATGATATTCATTTATTTTTTCGGAATATTTCTTAATCTTCAATTTTTGTTGTCTTTCTGTTGTTCAGCTATTTTTGCCGTGCAGTATTTTCGTAGGTTACCGTGCAATCCTGCCAGTTTACTTCTGAAAGAGTAGATTATGCAAAGGGGTGGTGATACTCGGCTAATGATACCACCTTAGAACAGTTAAGGGGAAATAATAAAATTGATCAACGATAATAATGATGCTCGTATCTTGATTATCAAAACAAACGCCTGCTCTCAAGACAACATGAACGAACGTCGTCTTATCTTTGTTGAAAGAGTTTAATAGCTTATCCGACGATAGCAATTACAGTTAATTATACCTACATTTTATGACTACGATCTTTTATTGAATAGAAAGTATGAACATTTACGATGAAGTGAGTCCTTGTCCCAAGAATCTTTTGGGACAAGGACTCACTTGTAGGGCCGTTGCTGGTAACAGCGATGTAACAAAAGTGTGCAAAAGATTCTCGACGTCCTTTCTCTATCAGTAGAGAGTTTCTTATAGATTATTTGATAGTAGATATCAAAGTCCAGGGGGTAAATAGCAAGAAATGCTTTGAAAGATTCCCGCCAAAATTAATCCAAACAATTCAGTCCGTTTTCGCGCTCGTTTGAGCAATTGTAACATCCAAATTTTGATCTTATAATCTGATACACATTGCTATTAGATGTTAAGAGTTCGATTTCTTCAGGCCAGTAGCTTTCATATATTAATGTTGTAGCGATAAACGAAAACGTTATAATATTAGACAACCACAGCAATCAAATTGTTTTAAAATCGGTCTTATCAGATGATCTCCATTGCGAATTTTCCCATGGATAGAATATTTTTTGTAGTTATTTCCCATTGTCTTCCACTAATAGTTCTTTAAATAATATTTTTTATATAAATCGTGGGTGATTTTCTAAAGCAGAAAATCTAAATGGTTAAATCTAAGTTTTTATTTCCATAATATGGATATGAAGCTGGACTATTATAATGCTAATCCAGAATCTATTCCAACATTAGATCATTTAAATAATGGCAACGTTTATGTAATCGGAATGTTTATTTATTGCCAAATGAAAGCATGTCAATATCAATTTTATTGCATAAATATCGGGATCAATGTTTCGGCGCTCGTTGTATCATCTCCTTATATTGCTTCATCAGCACCAACACCACCTACACCCTTCGGCCAGTGCGCCCCTCGGCCAGTGCGCCCCTCGGCCAGTGCGCCCCTCGGCCAGTGCGCCCCTCGGCCAGTGCGCCCCTCGGCCAGTGCGCCCCTCGGCCAGTGCGCCCCTGCCTCATTTTCGTCCAAACGAAAAATACACGAGAAACACTAATAAGTAAGTAAATGTAAATTATGTTAATATTAGATGTTCTTACAATTTATTGCGGTTTTTTTCTCAATGCATTTTTTTTCAATTTCGATAACAGAGGTCGCGCGTTATCGTGCTGGAAAATAATGGTGCATCTATTCACCAAAGTTGGCTTCTCTTGATGTAAAGCGTCGGAGCGGGGGCGCTCTCGGGGCAGAGCCCCCGGGCGGCGCCCCGCTCCCACGCGCTCGTCGTGATGGTTGCACTAGCGCGCGAGTATTCTGTTTGAATTGCCTTTATATGACTCAAGATATAGGTGCATTAAAACATAATACATACGTCCAAATTAATAAAAAAAAATCAATAAAAAAATGTTCAATTTCTTATGTCCAACATGCATAGCATCTGCTTGCTGTTGCTTAATTATTTTTGCCTATTATTGTGTTGCGAAAATAAAAGGAATGAGTTGCTGTGCAAATCTGTCAGTTTACTTTTGAAGAAGTAGAAAGGGGGAATAAAAAAATGGTCAGCGATAAGAATGGTGCTCGTTAATTATCAAAATAAATGCCTGACTTCTATGCTCCTTGTGAGCATCCTTCGTCCATTGCCGTTGCTTTGCGGTCTTTATTGGAGATTGTTTACACTTTCAGATCTTTTAGCTGGTCATTGGTGCTTTAATTTTCGGTAAAATTGGTAGCCAAAATCTAGGAATGCTAGTGCCGTCATATCGTCTGTTGATTGCAGAGTTTCTTCGTTTTTTGATCTCTTGTAATTTTGATGCTGACGTTTTTGACTGTTGCTATAGTTTATGTGCCGCAAAATTGATGTGATGATCGTTCTTCGTAACATATTCGGTTATTGCTGATTTGTAATCCAATTGCAAAACTGCTTTCTGATATCCTCTCACCCTGTGGGCGATCTATCTATTGGTTTGTTCAATGTACGACATGATGCAAGCTGCGCATTCGATCTCGTAAACCCCCTGATTTTCGTTTTTCACTTTTTTCTCTTTGTCGAATAGGAGGCTTCCTATCTTTTTTCTCGTCCTAAAGATCGCGTTCATGTCTTGCTAATGAAGTGCTCTTGGATGCTTAAAAAAAATCCGTATGGTGCGTAGCGTCTGGTAATAAATGATTTGGGCGTGAGCAGCCCACATACAGCTGTCCATGTGAGAAGCATGCACGCATGCCCTGTGTTTCCCTGTACTCTGTTGATGCTCGCACCGGAAACTGCACGCGCTTCAATACAAATAGCATATCAGTCGGAATAATTGGGACACATCTTCTTTCCATTTCAAACTGAAGCTTTGATGATATTATTCATCATCTTTTTATCTAAAAGTCTGGTACTGTTGCTACAATTTTAATTTATTTCAATTTAGTTGCCAATTTTCAGTGTTAAAATACACAATTCAAATATAATTTTTAAATAGAACGATGAACTAACTAAATGTTGCCTTTATTTTTTGTTCATGTGTTTGGGTGTCATTTGATAAATGCCTTTTTATATAATTCAAATCAAAAAGTTACTTTTTGCATTTTGTCGCGCTGATACACGCACCATACATTGAAAACCTCTGTTTTGTTTAAATATATCTGTGCAGTAAGCTCTTTTGTAGGCACCACTAAAATTTCGTTTCAATCTATTGGCTGGTTTAAGAATTATATCAATTTTACGAAAGAAGTAGAGTTTCATGAATTTCTTACGAAATCGCCCGGACTTTCAGCGAAGCTTAGCGCGAAACGCACGGACTGTAAAGTATTAATGTTTTGTAAATTTAATTCTTCGTTTTCGCCGATAGTCATTTCTTCCCAAATATATTTTTCCGACAATTTTAGACTTTTTTATGCGTATTAGCATAAAAAAGCTTTGTTCTTTATAGAAAAATGAGGGATAAGTTCCATTATTTTTTAAAATGGCATAATATCAAAATCGCATAAAAAAGATCCGCATAAAAACAGACCAAAGTAAAATATATTGGAAGTAGAATGCGATAAAACTTTTACTACTTTAGTACTTGATGTTTATAATATGTATGTACTTCAAGTCGGTATATCGCAAAAATCCAATTATTTATCAAAATTAATTTATCTTATTTTGAGAAGTTTGAGAGTTTTTGAGCCACCTAAGTTTGTTTTCATTTTGATGAGTTTCGTCGGTGTGAGATAAGATTTGAAGTGTCGGCGAAGACGGTATGCATGAACTTATTCTGGCGCAATAAGCAAGTATTATCTGCTAACACATGACGGTATTTGACGGTAACTGTGCATCGATGGGTTAAATGACATTTTCTCGAAACTGCATTTTCAAAAACGGCTGTTTTTGACTGACCCTTCCCATATATGTAATTGTTAATTTGTCATTATAAAAGTTTATTAAAAACACTGTTTTAAAATTTATAGGATGCACATATAAAATAAAAAAATGTTTCGTTTATTTTTAACATCTTGAATAATATTTGTTTATAAACATTGGAGCATGTATAATAAATCTTTTTATTTAAAAAATATGAAATTCCGTCCGAATGGACTATTTTATGAATCCCAGCATTCCAACATTAGATCATTTAAATAATGGCAACGTTTATGTATCTGGAATGTTTATGCCAAATGAAAGCAATGTCAATATCAAATTTGATTGCATCAAATATGCGGGATCAGAGTTGAATGCCTGATAGAAATTGGCAAGAACTCGTCTTCACGCTTCCAATATGGTAAAAGGTTAAAAGATAGATCAGCAGCTTTAGCACAAGAGCAACTCTCTACAACCGGAGGCTTTTGGTTTGGATCTCACCAGACAACTTTCTTCTATTCATGTTTTTCTACGCCTCCGCTTAGCCTGATCTACTTTGCAGACGCAGCATCGTCTTCGGAGCCTTATTCGCCTTGTTTTCGGATCTAGACGATAGAATCGTTTCAAGGTCAATTATCGACGGTCTTTTTTACCCCGGTGACATTTGTCATTCGTTTCTTATATAAAGCTAGAGTAACACGTCGTATCGGCTTTTTGTGCTCTCCGAAAACCGGTCGTCCAGATCAATTCTTATTATTGTTTATTGCCGGAGTGACGATTCTGTGAGCGCATTTTAATCTCTTCGATACACATCGGAAGAAAGTAGATTTCTACGCGGAAAAAAATAAAAGTACATCTTCTTTAATGGGGTCACTCTTTTATTGTGGGGTCCATTGGAGAGGAGTGAAAGGCGAACTATCTCCGAACGGATTCGAAACAAAATTGTTTTTATGTAATTGACCTTCAACTGTATTACATTGACCATTGAGGATGACGATGGAAGCTCTGCACTGGAAGCGTTTTCAATTTCACTTCTTTTGTGACGGAAGAAAAGGCTCATCAGTATACAATAAGGATACGATCGGCTTACAAATGCGTCAGGGGGGTAATTCAATAAAGTGGCACATGAAGCATTACAAATTGCCAATATCAACAACATCATCCATTATCGTAGCCAACGAGCTCTAAATGAAAGAGCTATCATTGGCCAATTAGCGAATTTATTACAGAGAACTAATGTAATTCAAAACACCATCGATACTTTCTATTTTTGTTGTGTGTGAGATATCCACTAAATTTTTATTTGAAAAAACATATTTTATGATATGAAATAAAACATCGTTCAAATGTCCGCCGCGGCTTGGCTTGGTGGCGCGTATTCGGGAGGTCCAATTTTTCGACAAATTTTGCCGCTATATTTTTAATTATTTTAAAAGCGTTCAATGGTCGATTTTAACTATCATATTGCACAAACGATCATTATATTATATAATACATGAAAAGAGGATTGCGTAGAATCATATTGTTGACAATGCTAATTAAAAAATATTAATACGAAACAGTGGGTTGTAAATATTCTGTATAATTGTCATTATCGTTTAATATTAGCTGGTCTGCCTCAAAGACATTTATTTTTGCCTTCAGACAGAGAGAGGCTCCAACTGCGAGACTCCGTTAACGACGGACTTATCAGTTTAACCTTAACACTTTTGATAGCACACAATATTCAACTTGCATAGCATATGCTTTCTGTTGTTCAGCTATTTTTGCCTATGCGTGTTGCAAAAATAAAAAAAACAGGATTACCGTGCAAGCCTGCCAGTTTATTTCTGAATGAGTAGATTTTGCAAAGGAGTGGTGATACTCAGCTAATAACTTCACTCCAGAATAGTCAAGAAGTAATAACAAAATTGGTCAGCGATAAAAATGATGCAAGTATCTTAATTATCAAAACAAACGCCTGTTTTCAAGACAACACGAACGATCAAGCCTCGACTTCTAGGCGCTTATTCTGTTCTTACACCTTGTTCGTAAAAAATTGACAGAAATAAGTGTTTTTTACCATTTTGGTTCATATTGGTTTGGTGGAGTGAAGCATGGCCGCGGGTTGGAGCGGGGACGCGGGGCGGGGAGAGGGAGAAAGATGCACGTAAAATGTAAAGTCAATGGTAAATAAAAGAAAGTTTTAGATCAAATTCCATAAGCAAAAGATGCCATGATGTATGTATTTTTCTACAGTACATAAGAACTCCAGAAATGGTGACAAAAGCGTCCTTCGATACGCTCACCCAGACGGCCCACTGGAGATCATTATGTGTTCAAAATCAAGAAAAATTAGTCTTTATATGAATTTCTATAAGCAATAACAACAGTTCAAAAGATATTTTGCCAAAATAGTCGAATCTCAAATTGGTCTTCAACCGCTTAGCAATAAAACGGCATGAATATAAAAACCATTCATACACTTAGAAGACATTCTCTTAAATTAAAATGGACATAGACATATTCATGTGTGCAATGAAAGTTTAGAACGACCACAAAAAAGAGATCGTCTATAATTTTTTGCCTATTAACAGAGTGCATTAGGTGTTATCTCAAATGCACGTTTGTCAACGTCACATTTACGTTCAACCGGCTATTTTTCACGGCGCCTCATCTAAATTGGCCGTTTTCCTTTTAATTATTTAAATGCATCCAATCGTCGGATTATTGAGTGTTAAATAACGCAGTAAACGACTTCCGTTTGTCGTATATAAATAGCGGAACAGGAACTGGAAACTCTTGCCATGGAAAGCCATGAACTTGACTTTGACAGGAAGTAAAGTGGAACGATCGTGGAGAAAATCTTATAACCGATGATATTATTGAGCCCTTCATTTGTGTGCTAATTTTGTATATATTAAATACATGAATTAATGTCGTTCAGACTTTGGCACCAGATCAAAGATCAGAGACTTTTTGTCGTCGAATTTTCCGTTATTATCTTCAATTGTCAACAAATGAGGTTACATCGTATTAACATCATTTACGTCTATGGATAAACTGGTGTTTTTTGCAAAAAAATTAATGTTTTGGATGTATTTCTAAGACGATAAAAAATATTTTTCTTCTACCTTTTTTCTTACCTCTCCCAAATAAAAAGCACGAGACATTGCAATCTACTGATTAGATTTGCTCCAATAATCATCAAATAAAAAAGTGGACTTAAATCAGCAATAGTGAAATTGTTTAATTGATGTTGCTAATCAGAAGACTTAATCTTGGAGTCGTTGTGGCGGCTGTTGACTGTCCAAAAAAAATACATATGGATTTTGGTCAACCAAGCTATGCTTTAAATTCACCGAGAAATCTAATTTTGAATTGATTCGATTTAATTTAAATTAGTATTAGATTTGCTTTTTATAATAAGGATAGTTTTATTAAAAATCTCCGAACGATTGAAGTTTTTCCTTTAAACTAGATTAATATCTAGTTAAGACCAAAAACACTTTATTGATTTTGTTTTTTGCATATTTACAAAGTTAAAACTTTTAAGAATATATTCTCCAAAGAATTTTCCAAAATTCTAATTATTTACGGAGTTATAGCTATTTTATTTGGCGAGACAACTAAGCCGGTCCTACCAGAATGAAATCTTTAAACGCGTTTTTCTCGAAACTACTTTTTTCAACACGATTGACATGATATCTCAAGTTTTGATTAATTGATTTACTTCATATTTAATACGAATCTTTTTTATATAATTTTTAATCGTCTCTACCAGATTTATATCAAAATTTTATTTTTAACTATTTAAAAAAAAATAAAACTGGTAAAAAAAGGTCATAAAATGACTTTTTTTTAAACAGTCGCCATTTTGCAAAAATAAAATTATTTTATTTCCTCTGAGGTAGAAACTATAGCCACGTCTTTATTAATTAAGAATCGTTTCGTTTTTTATTATTTAAAATTACTAAAAGGGTTTCAATCATATCAACCAGAATACGCCTTTATTTTACCTCTTACACTTTGCCAGCCTTTTTTGTATATTCTAAAAATGTTCCCTTAATACATATGATATGGATGTGACCTTTTCTCATGGATGTATATTGAAGAGACTCATATTCTTATTGTTCGTATATATAGTTTATACACATATATATTATACATACAGGGCGTGTCCCAAAAGTCATGAAATATATGTTTGTGCCACACCCCTACTTATCACTACGGACGCTATTTTAACAGCAATGACGCTACCCAAGCAGTCGTAACTACAGCTCCGAAGAAGGCCTTAGAAATGACGTACCGGGCAAGGGATAGCCTTTTTTTCTCTCTTGAGAAGGGAAAATCTTCAAAAAGACATCATGATTAAATACCATGATAGTATGAGATTCCTACCCACTAAAACCCCCACCCTTTTTTCTCCACCGACCCCCTTGGAATCTGCTTGTGACTTTTGGGATAAACCCTATAGTTCCACATAGAATATATATATATACCATACTGTAACGTTTTTAATTTTTAGTAAAAAAGGCGTATCCCAAAAGTCATGAAATATATTTTAATTTGAAATCGGAAATTGAAGTTAAAGTAATTTGAAATCACCCTGCACTTTGAGATAAAAACTAATTCTATTGCTTTGACTTTTTTTTCTATTGTAATTTTATATCATTTTTCACTGAGAACTGTTTTAATAGTTGTATTTGAAAAAGTGATATAATTCATCCTACAAACCATAAGTCAATATGCTAATCATTCGATTATTTTTAAATTGCTTTCCATGGAAACTGCTCAGTTTCATTATATTACAATCAATCGAATAACTGTGTTTTTCGACACATTCATCCAGGTGGCTCGCCGGGTGAGCGCTCACAAATAAAACTCTTATATCAAGCACACAGGGATATAAATATACACCACATATAATATGATTGAAATCATTTCGTGTGAATGGATATTAAAAGAGCGTTGGTCCTGCAGGGGACTGTCTATATCTGCGCTTATTTTCTACTAATAATAAAACGCAATTTTAATATCAAATTGATTCCAATAAAAAACATGATTGTAAGATTTTACATTCGCCAAATGAATTATGAATCTAAATTAATTCTGAATAAATACATTCCGCAAATGAAGCCACTTTATATAATTAGATTGGATTAAAACGAGGGCTCGCAATGTATCTATTGCGGTCACTAATGATGACGATCGTCGTGATTATTGCTTTTTCGCCAATTTTCGATTTTGAGATCACTAAAATAATGGCTGTTAATAATGGATATCGAGCCGAATCACTTACAAAACAGTCGACTTCTGTAATTTCTTCGCATATTTGGAAACCGAAAAAAATAATTTCAGAATTGGGATGAGGCAACATTGGAGAAACTTAAATCTATGCAAACCGATCGATTAACAAGACGTCATTAAAACAATGATTCCTTGGGTCGACAGCATTTCGAAGCAGTCAAACGATGAAGTTAATTCCGTTGATGGTTCAAATTTTGTTGGGTGCATATAATCACCTAATCGCAAGTGAAAGGCTTAAAACTCTTCGAGAGATTGTAGGCAAGGTCAGGATTAAATTTCTATTCAAGAGCATTTACTTAGTTGGGCTTGTTACATTATTATATAGTAAATTATTAGTATGCACCGTGTTCTGTCCCCGAGGAAAAAATAAAACTGGTTACACTTTCTACGGGTAAGAGTCGAAGAGCACATGTGCCGAGTGCATGGCTCGATAACATTCGGTTTTTATTTATTTTATCAATAAGCTAAAGAATCGAAGCATAAATTATCCATCAAAAATCGAGAATAGAATTCAGTCCTCTGTGGGTCCCTTGAGTTATTCGACTCTCTTGGACAAGTAGGGGTGTGGCACAAAAATATATTTCATGACTTTTGGAACACGCCCTGTATGTATAATATATATGTGTGTAAACTAAATATAGGAACAATGACATGAATCTCTTCAATATATATTAATGAGAAAGGATCACATCCATGCCATATGTATTAAGGGAACATTTTTAGAATATACAAAAAAAAGCTATAGGCTGGTAAAGTGTAAGAGGTAAAATAAAGGCGTATCCTGGTTGACACAATTTCAACCCTTTTACACATTTAAAATAATAGAAAACGAAACGATTCTTAATTAATAAAGACGTGGCTATAGTTCCTACCTCAGAAGAAATAAAATTATTTTATTTTCACAAAATGGTGATTATTTAAAAAAAAGTCATTTTATGACCTTATTTTACCACAGTTTTATTTTTTTTAAATGGTAAAAAATATTTTTTTTAAATAAATTTGGTAGACACGATAGAAAATTATATAAAAAATATTTGTATTAAATTTGAAATAAATAAATTAATCATAACTAGAGATATAATGTCAACCGTGTTGAAAAAAGTAGTTTCGGGAAAAGCGCGTTTAAAGATTTAATTCTGATAGGACCGGCTTAGTTGTTGCGTCACTAAAATAGCTATAGCTCCGTAAATAATTAGAATTTCCAAAAATTCTTTGAATAGTATATTCTTAAAATTCTAAATATTGAAAATATGCAACAACAAAAAAAAGCAAAATCGATATTTTTCAAGTCCTTTTTATGGGAAATTCTGATGCTTTTAAAGACTGGACAGATTTTCTCTGATTGAATGATACTTTGAAGACAGTGGCGGATTTAATACATGATCCTCGTTATGCGCGGTTTCCTATTACGATTTCATTATTACGCGTCAAATATGCAGAGAACGGTCTAGTTTTCCAATTGAAGATTGGAAATATCTATCACGATTATGTTGTTGTAATTGCAAAATATTAATAAAACACTGCCCTTTCCTATTCCATCAGTGGCGCCAAAAATTGGATAAAACATAATAATTATATTTACCATGCGTTACTAATTGTTTTTTTAATGTTGATCCTCAAATATTCAAGCATTGTGGGTGTTAATTTTTTGTTGTTGTTGTTATTGTACAATTTTTTCAAGTATCAATAAAAGGTTGAGTATCGATGTCGTGCAGAAAGATCCGCCGCTATATATAAGATGAGCTAATTTTCGATTTCATCAGTTAACCGCGAGCTCTAGCGCCGTATGGACCTTCCTCCGAAGCCATAAACATTGCCTTCTTTCTTCAATATTTTCATCGCTAAAAATCGATGACGGTGCTTTATGGTGATTTTGAGTTGGCATCCATCTCTGATGGTGAGGACTTATGGATTTATTTTTATTTCGAGTGTCAATCAAATCTAATAAGGATAACCGGTTCGCAATCGGGTCAATTTCTAAGTACTCGATATGGGAAGATTTTTTTCTGGACTGGATAACACGACGGCTTTCTTTTATGTTTTCTATTTGCTCAACATACGTGTGGATATTTATTTGGATTTTAGTCGTGACATAGTCATCGATAACGTGCATAGAGCAATTCAATGATGATCATTTATACGTTATTTTGATCTTACGAATCATCTCCCATAATCCATTAACTCATCTTTTTGATCAAAAATATAAGCATGCAAAATAATAGTATTCAAGATTGTTCCCCTATTAAAATGTTTTCGTCGCTGTTTTTGACGCTGATTATGCCTCCCATGACAATGGCATCAAATGTGTCATTACCATAAACATAATCATTGTCATCGACCGTGTGACATGTTTGTCAGTGAATTCGTTATCACATCATTGTTATTCTAAAAGAGAAAACGCGGTGAAAGTTGGTGAAAAGGTCGTTAATTATTTTTGGACTCCAATCGTCGGAGCCATGTGTGCCATCGTCGTTTAAAAATATGTAAACAAGTTTCACTTCTTTTTGCTACTCACGCCTAAGATCTTTCACAAATTACCAATTACCATTTGGGTGTCGGATAATAACAGCCAGCAGACGACATGCAAATGCGTTTTCTTTTCTTAATGGCATTACCATTAAATATTTTTTATGTGTCTACTTAGAAAATTATAGGACTGGATTTATCAGAGTAGAACATGGACAATTACTTTCGCTACTTGTTTGACTGCCTTTAATACTTTTTTCTTGTACGTAGATTCAGCGATGAGTTCGAAAGCAGAGTCGCCGGTTCAGAAAAGAAACCACCAAAGCTTGCCTCCTTGAAGCAATCCGACTCTTCGCCAACAGTGTCCTTTGAAAGGAACTCCTAGATGTCCACCAGCTTCTAAACGGTATGTTATAATCTAAGCAAAAACAGCAATCATTCGGAATTGAAATTCATCGATATCATCTCTAAACCCAAATACCCGGTTCACACGATGACAGTTTTCAAGCTAGTAAAGCAAACTAATGCCAATAAACCTGCAAGCAAGCAATTGTAGCTTTATATAAACAGAAATAGCTTCGTTTTTAAGCTATTTTTTTAAACTCAAAAACAGTATTAGAAATATAAGCCTGCCAGCTTACCAGCACTTGCTTATGCTACTAGCTTGTACACTATCCTCGTGTGACTCAGGCATAAAGCATCATCAATGATGGCAAGCAATTTTCAATTAAAATATGAATAAAAATATCTTTAACAAAGGGATAACAATAGATTAAATATTTTCCTTCAACAAAAATATTAGGTCATCCTGAAAGAAATCCATTTTTTTTCAATTTAAAACTTTTTTCATTCTTTAAACACAAATCAATATAAAATACAAACACTTTCATTATAAACAATTAAATACCACTTCCCTCTGCATATTTTTTATATCATTCTTATAGAAACCAAATGGTGTCAACTGAAAATTTAGCAAATATAGTGGATATGACAAAACTTCCCAGTTAAGTTGTTTCCTTTTTTTCTGTATTTCTCGTCCTCACTGATAGTTTGCGTAAAAACTTAAATAAACATGTATAGTTGATGTCGGAGATAAGTATGTCAAATGGATAATGAGAATATTAATTCCATTAAAATTGATATTGTTTTAAGTTATAATACAATGTTACAATACAATCAACATACAGTGTTATTTCGGGTTTCTCCATGTTTACTCTCAATAATAAAATAAGAAAAACCCGTGCTTGGGCACAAACTGAACTGAAATGAAAGCGGGCGAAAATAATGGATTTCTTTAGGTAGGACCTAATATAATCAAATGGCATATAATTGAACAAGGCCTATCAAAGAAAATGCCGTTGATACAATTCACTATAAAAGTCGTTATTTATTCAATGGATAACTATTCAAGATATAATAAATTGCTTTAAAACTACATAATCTCCCCAAAAAATTTCCCAAAAAGTCGTGGATATAAAAAATAATTAGTGCTAAATATATTAATCTAGAAACTGTAATAACGGTTCCAAGTTTAAATTTATGAACAGACAAAATATATACAACGTTCTGCTTTCTATAATATAATTTTTACTGCGCCATCTATTTATCAACATTTTTAACATGTTTACTAAAAATTGGCATGAAATTCATCTCTGCCAAATATAATGGAAGCTTAGTTTTATTAGATTATATTAGGAATAATATAAAAATAGACACATCTTTGAATAAATCACTATGTTTATATTTTTTTATCAGCAGGGAAAATATTTCAAATATTGATATTTTATGTTATTTATATGTTGGCTTTATTTCGACAGGTATCGCACACACGATGGTACGTGCAATAACCCACGGCGTGGCAGATGGGGGTCAGCTCTTACACCAGTGGAACGCTTCTTGGCGCCACGCTACGAAGATGAAGTGAATGAAGCTCGCGGTGCGCGCGACGACCTGCCGAGTGCTCGCCTCATCAGCTCGCGTGTGCATGTCGGTCGTCATCAAGATGCTGCGGCCGTCTCCCATCTGCTCATGCAATGGGGTCAGTTCTTGGATCACGACATCACATCTTCGTCTCAGGCGAGAGCCTTCAACGGCTCGATACCGCGCTGCTGCTTGGACAGAGGGCGTCATTTTGTACCGTCACAGTTCATGGTAAGCCCAAGTAAAAATATAATTTAATTAAAATGAGCATCGATGTATAATACTCAAATAATGTATGTATTTAGCATCCGGATTGCATGCCGATTGAAGTTCCCGACGATGATCCATTTTATGGACCCATGGGGATTCGATGCTTGGAATTCGTCCGATCTAGTCCAGCACCGCGTGTCGATTGCGAATTTGGATGGAGAGAGCAGATGAACCAAGTGACTGCCTACATAGATGGATCGCCGATCTACAGCAGCTCTGCTCGCCAGGCTGATAAATTGCGCCTGTTTAGAAATGGTGAGCATCACAGCTTATTGGCATTACAATGAACATCCGTTATGTGACTGGATATAATAACAGTCGATCCAAATTAAGGTATGCTACAATACGGAAGAGCCCAGGCGAGACGTCCATTGCTTCCTCCGCGAGAAGACGACGAAGAAGCACTGTGCCAGGGTGGTGCTGTGGATGCCTCTTGCTTCAAAGCTGGCGATGGAAGGGTCAATGAACATCCGGGACTTGTGGCTATACACATAATCTGGCTGCGCAAACACAACCGTCTAGCTACGGAGCTCGGGCATTTAAATCCTCATTGGAGCGATGAAAAAATCTATCAAGAGACAAGAAAAATAATCGGTGCCTTCATACAACACATCACCTATAAAGAATTTCTACCGATAGTATTAGGTAACTTTTATTTATTTAAGCAAATCCCGTTATTTTGTTTCCGTATATAACCCATGAGCGATATGAATCGCATCAATGCTTTCAGAGTCCAATATTTCCTCTTTTTTATGCAAATTTTATTTGATTCCAGGATCAGAGGTTATGCAATTGTTCGATTTGAATCTCGTGAAAAAAGGATATTATAAAAACTACAATTCCAAAGTTAACCCAAGTCCAGCCAGTGCATTCGGTGCTGCTGCCTTCAGATTTGGTCACAGCCTCGTGCAAGATTCCTTCATGCGATATGATCGATTTCACAGGCCTTTATCGAATAGTGATTACCATTTATTGGTTATTTCCCAATTGAAGTGTATTATTGACAGCTGTTATAGTTAAATTTTATTTACAGACGTATCCCTGCATGATGAGCTTTCTAACCCTTCAAATATATGGAGTTTCGGTGCCGTCGACAGGCTTATATTGGGGATGTGCAATCAGCCATCGCAAAGAAGAGACGAATTTATTTCGCCAGAGTTGACAAATCATTTATTTCAGACTTCGAGATTCGGTTTTGGAATGGATCTGGCTGCTATTAACATTCAAAGAGGACGCGACCATGGTCTCGCGCCGTATGTGGAATGGCGCGAACCCTGCGGTCTGACTCCGGTCAGAGAATGGTCTGATCTTTTCAAGATTATGCCTTTAAGTACAATCAGAAATTTGCAAGATGTCTATAGACACGTCGATGAGATCGATTTATTCACTGGCGGCATGGCTGAACGTCCAGTCGTTGGTGGATTAGTTGGGCCAACGTTTGCCTGCATTATTGCACAGCAGTTTTCAAATCTACGTCGTGGAGATCGATTTTGGTATTTTTTTGTTATATGATTTCAATCATCATTTTCTTGACATTATAATAGGTCATTATTTAATGGATATAATAATGCTTTTAGGTATGAAAATGGACATTTTGAGTCATCGTTCACGCCAGCTCAATTACAGCAAATAAGAAAAATATCGCTGGCTCAAATTCTTTGCCAAACGCTGGAAAGCATTGTTACTATTCAACCGTTTGTATTTTTGACTGTTGATGATTTTCGCAATGAAAGAATACCATGCAGTAGTGATATAATGAACAATTTCGACCTGACTCCTTGGACTGAAAGAGACGCTGTCTTTAGCAATAACATAAACGACTTTGACAGGACAAATTTTCTTAAAAGCTCTTCTGTTCGACCACATTCTACTAATAAAATCTCATCTGATTCTTTGATTTCTTCGACGACTAAACGCATACCTTTCTTGACCACCAAACGAACTAATCTTCTTTCGACGCCCATAGAACTTGACGGCAAAATAGACTTACTCGCATTCAATACGCAAAACTCGACTTCAAAGACGACTGACTTATTTGAAAAACGCAAAGAACCTACTGATACAGGAACTACGAGTGTTACTCCAATCATTCTTGACGGCAAACTTGATTTTCCATTTAACCTACTTGAAAAACGCAAAGAACCTACAAATACTAAACATACGACTGTAACTCCAATTGAACTTGACGGCAAAATTGATCTATCTTTCAATAACACCATTGCACAAATAAATACAAAATCGACTGATGACACTAATATACAATCAATCGAACAACGATCTTTTTCAAAGACTGATGACATTTCAAACAACCAAAGTATTTCAGCTCTGTTGAGCAACCTAAACAAAGTTATAAATTCGACACTATCCGAAGAACAAAAATACTTGACTGACGATGAAAAAGGATCTGAAAAGACGTACGGATTTTTACTCAACGAAGACTCACAGCTTCCTTTCTTTAGTAACTTCTTCAGCAGAAAAACGACAACGACAGAATCCCCAAGACCAAAACCTCAAATAAGTCTTTACCCGTACGATTCATCGACTTCTCCTCCCAATCGCTTCACATACCTTATCAATATCGTCCCAAAGACGACTCCCAAATATGATCCTAATTATCCTTCAAAAGAAACGATTAAAATAACGGTACAAGGATCGACACCTTCCAAGACGAAGCCTCAATCTTCTATCATATATCCTTATGACAAAAGACCAGTATACGACAATAACAAACTAGAATACAGACCAGTCAATACGTACAACCAAAATTTTGACAACAACAACTACCAACCTGATTATGTAAGACCTCAACTTGTTTCCAATACGTATAACAGACCACAGTCGCAACAGAATACTTACGGACAGAGCAACCTAAATTCTAATCAAAATAATTATCTATCAAACTCTCAAATTGCCGATTCCGGGGTTATTTTGACTAACAACAGACCTTATCGACCGTACAGACCTTCAAATAACTTTGACTATTCGACTGAATACAACCCTTACAGCTTAGTGACGTTCAGCCATGTAGAAACAACAAAAAAATACAACATGTACCATCATGTCGAACCACAGTACGACGCTTACTTCCCCGACAGACGACCGACAAGACCGACATTGTCCAACTTTAACAACAATTTCGGATACGGACAGCAGTCCAAACCGGTCGTATCCCAAGACACCAAACCATCCAACACAGGAATCACAATATACATTGAAAACAAACCACCCAAACCGAAACCAACCAATAGCTACTTATCGAACTCCAACAATGGCTATGGGTCATTTACCTCCAAACCCCGACCGATCGCACAAAATCCATATTCCAGCAACGACGAAACCATCCCTCTATTTACGAGACCTAGCTATCAACGACCACTAATGAACAGACCATTGACGAACACCAGACCGAGCTATCAAAGACCTCAATCTTCAGACAGTACTCGACCTGGATACAACTCGCACGATTCTTCACTCACGAGCGAACATGGACAATTCTCTAATGCATGGTCTTCTCATTTCAACAACATGAACTACCCTCAAAACAATTACAATCAACAGTCAAATAAATACCCAATCAATAAACTTTCAACGTCCAATGTCAACATAAACCTAGCATCCGACTATGGAAATCAAAACCATGCCGGCATATCGATTGTTATCGATCCAAACTTGAAAAATAAAAGAAAACCAAACCCTCCAAATGACTATCAATCGCTATATAAATCCTACAGCACCACAAAAGCACCATTGAAATACTATTACATCGGCAATGTGCTTCATAAATACACACAAGCCGACGATGATAACAAAACGTTGTCCGAGCCATCCAGAAAACGAATCGAAATTTTAAGCGAAAATTATAACAACATATGGAAACCGAATAAGGACGAGCATAAATTGTATTACGATCCATCCGAAGAACCGTACGAAGAGAATCTCGATTCGAACTACCCTATGAACGACAACGACGACGATAGCCACGAGCTGATCGATAAAGTCGAGGGCTTCGCAGACAGAAACGACGATCGCATCTTCAAGCGAAACGATGAGAGCAACTCCAATATTACCAGTGCAAGCAAAAGAGAGGCAATTTTGAAAGGCACGACAAAAATCAGAAACAAAAACAAGGGACAAGTGTTCTTTGAGATCATCCCCAGTGAAAATAGGTAATCATTTCGTTCGCGTTGATCTGTATTACGCATGCGCGGCTGATGAAGCCATTTAATTTAATTGGATTTATATTTTCAGTCCGAAAACATGGACGGTTTATAATGAAAAGCCGGAAGAAAATATTCCCGATAGTCCCTACAACGTAATGCCGTTGATCGAAGCAGATCCTCAAGCGTCGAAGGAATTGCCCCGTCCAATGATTTTAGGAACGATGACGAGACATCCAGCTAGAAGAAAGCCATCCAGAAAATAAGTCATATGAGACTCCATCATGATTGAATTGATCTGATTGAAATTTTGTAGAGCGATACATTTTGTTATATAAATAAATAAAAACCAAATAAATTCGCGATCGATTTAATACACAAATTATATTTTCCAATTTAAAAATAATAGTATGCATTTCATTGTATATTGATGCTATTGTAATGTGGAGGTGGGGGCATCGCATTGCATACGCATAGCATTATGTAAGTACGTGTCAACATAGCAACCGCGATAAGAATAATCTTTTAAATTAAATTAAATGGATATATTTATGTGTGAGTAAATATGGATTATATCTAACTGATTAAACCTGTGCTTCTTGAATTATATTGATTAAAATTCCCTAGTAACCCCTTAAGAAACTGAAAATAAATGATTTTCAGATTAATGCAATCAGATAACAATAACTAAGCAAAATAAGTGGATATTTGGCCGCCTTATAAATGTGCGTACTAACCGACCAATTTTGCAGATATGATATTTTTCTTTTTACTTATGGTACAGAAAATGTTTTTGCAGCATATCGTCAAATGTGTTCAGATTCCGTGTTCAGATTTACGGACAATGTTGCAGCTTTTTCATACGTTCCGAAAAAATCAAAAGCTGTTATCCCATTGTCAACTGTCCATAATAATACCGAAGTTGTTAGAGAAGCCCAAAAGCCACAGGTAATGTTATTTTACAACACAAATGTGGTGTTGACGTTATAGAGCAGATGCTTGGAGAGTATATAAACAAAAGGCAGACTAATGTCCGGTGCATACGAGGCTGATTTTCAAGCTAGTGCAAGCAAGTGCTGGTAAGCTGGGAGGGTGGTATCTCTAATTCCGTTTTTGAGCTACTTTTTAGCAATTAGCTCTGTGTATTCAAATCTAGAGTTGCTAGTTTGTTGGCACATAGCTTGCTCTACTTGCTTTAAAACTGTTATTTTGTGCACCGGGCATAAAATATGATAGCTTTTTTTTACAATATGCTGAATACTGCAACAATGGCATCATTCATAGCTTATAAGAATTAGAACCAGAGAACTAATCATCCCACCGATGTACGCCAAAAATGTTTATAAATCCCAACAAATCAGCTGGTGACATTAAATATAGAAGAAAATAAGAACATAAAAATGAATATGTTAAAAATGGTCACGTAGGATTGGCCGGATGAACGTAAAGCTTCAAATAAAACTCCGATTTGTATGTAAGAAATGTGAGGAGCCAGTTTGTCAAGAGCATAGCCAGGCGTTTTAAAGATTCCATAACAGCGTAAATGAGTGATAAGTTTTGTTATGAATTTGAAAAAAAATCGTTTAAATAAATAAAAAAAATATTATTAAGCTCAAAAAAACAAAAAAATACATGTTTTATTTTTTTTACCAGTCCAGCCAGACCACTTTCATTGACGGAAGGTTATAGAAACATTCATTGATAAAAGGATCAAATAAAAGAATCATATTAGAAAAATAGAACTAAAAACAATAAAAATTGCTATTTTTCCTGGAATGAACAAAAACCAAAATGAAAAATAAAATAAAAAATTGTATCGCGATAATAGCGATGAAGAATATTTATGCAAGACCAGTAATCCATTTTACAAAAACAAGATTATGTGTGAATCATCAGTTAAGGAATTTTGTTTTTCCAGTTTTATCTTATATGTAAGATTAATCACTAAATTCTGATGATCCATGATAATATCTTTGTTTTTCAACTCTATCTGGATCAATGGATTCAAAGTTTGTACCTCTTTATTTTTCACACATTTTTTAAAACGTGCTTGAGGATTTACGCGTATTAATAAGATAAAACACAAATACACATATCCCTCGATTTACGCAGTACCCATTTTACGCGGACAGAATTTTTTTTTTAATAAAAATCAAACATGTTTTGTGGCACGCGTCACACAACATGTTGATGATCTTAAATGATCTTAAATTGTGTGAAATATATAGAATTAGCAATTAAAGAAATTAAAAAGTCAACATTAAAGGCTTGTTGGAGAGCAGTGTGACCAGAAATAGTTGAACGTAATCATGCAATTCCAGCAAGAAATGAAACATTTAACAGCATTTTAAATTTAACAAAAACGTTGAGACAAGGGTTGGAGAATTTAGAATTCAGTGACATCGAAGAATTGTTTGTTGATCAGGAAATAGACGAAGAAGAATGGATTTATATGGTGTCAACGAACGAAAAAGAAAATGTTGAAAGTAGCGATGGTAGTGATAATGACATTACTAATAAAACAAATAAGCTTACGTCTAAAGACATTTTAGAAATTTTACAATTGGCCAATGACTTAGAAAATAAGGTTTTGGCCACTGATCCTGTTATTGAACGTGCTGTTAAATTTCAGCGAGACCTTAAAAGCCTGTACGCGCAATACAGTGAAATTTACAAAGACTTAAAAAAAACACATCACAAAAATTAGTTACGGAATCTTTAATAAGACGAGAAGAAGAGCTTGCTGCTGGATTTGAATTCGACGATAGTAGTGATTTCGAGCCAACCAAAATGAAAATTGGTTGAATTAGAATACAGCAGTGAGGAGGTGGAATAATAAAATTATCATTATATAATTATGCTTTTAATTATAAACATGTTATAAATTTACGAAGCTGTCGAAGGTGTGCGTGTCTGGATTGGTCAGTGTTATACGTTCCATCGGCGCCCCGTCGGAGCCTTTCGAAGTGAAAATGAGACCGGGGGATGCCCTCTCCCTGATTCTCTTTCGTATTGTGTTGAAAGCAATCATAAGGAAGGCTGGCAAATCGAGACACGCAAGTACATGGAATGAAGATATTATACAATATATGTATCTAGCCTATGCGAACGACATTGAAGTCGTGGCGAAATCGAGATTGGAATCGACGTAGCGAAGTCGAGTGATGATACTCGGTTGCCTCATGCAGCCCACCAAGTGGCACATCTCGAGTCGCGGGACAGTCCGAGGACCGGACGCACCCGTGCGCCGTTAGCTCAAAGGGCTAAGACGAGAAGGACGGAGGCATCCGCCCCTCGATCGACAGGGCTCCGCAGTCCCGAGACGGATTCACAGCATTTGGGACGAAAGTCCGAATTTTACCTCCGTAGAGGGGGCGATTCTTTATTTCCGACCGCTCATCCGAAAACATCAAAAAGGAGAATCCTCAAAAAGAGAGGGAAACAGTTAAAATATTATGAATTTTAATAATCTAATTTATTTGCCATGATGATACGGCAACGATCACGATGTAGAGGCTTCCAGGTGCATTGTGAAATGTAACGCGAAATTAAATCATGATGGCAGCAAATGAAGTTTGCACGCTAACTGTAAGATAACCAGTCCGCAAGACTCTCCAAAGAGAATAGAATGTCTGTTCGTCCTGCAGCCCTCAGGATCTACCCCTACCGCTTACGGTCAACATCCGGCAGTTGAAAAGCCCGAACAGCACTAAAAACGCCCCGCTTTAACGCCCGCGGCAGTTCATCTTCATAAGTTCTTCTTTGGGACCTTATGCCGACATATCTCACAAAGAAGGTAACTTCTGTTGTACCACTAACATCTCACGACTCATGCGTTGCAATTAATATTGCGGAAACCAGCTTAACATTTTCAACTTACTGCTCTATTACATTCAAAGGCATTGATAATTCTGCCTTGCATTGTTTTCGCAAATAGAGACAATTCTTTTAATCTTTTGGTGGTCGTTTATGTCCGAGAAACCGTATGCAGCTCTACATGTAGTGTCTTCCCTACAAAGGACAAATCACGGACAGGGAGATTTTGTTATTTTTACACTTTGTACTACAATCCAAAAAGTATGCATCAGGCGTAAAAAGTCAATGAATCAGGGGGTGTTTTTGGAAATGTTCTCCTGCTCCACTGTAATAAGTAGGTTTGGACAACTCGCTGCCAGTTCTGGAAGGAGCTAATTTAATCCGGAAATTAGATGTCTATTATTAAGTTCAAATGCCAGATAGTTGTCTATAATTGTCTAAATTTAAAGCAATTGAAGAAGTAGACTACGGAATTATTCTCCGTAGAATCCTCTTTCCGCACATTTGGTGCCAAAACTAACGCAAAACTCTTTGAATGAAAAATCCTTTCCCTATATAAGTTTCCTATGTAAAATCGTCTACTACCGATAATGGATATGAGGCCTTAATAGGAGGAGTAAAGTAATGTATTTTATCTATAAGATCTCATTTGACTAAAACAAAATACCCTTTTCGTTTCAAAGAACAGAATTGACGCACAGTTTTATTATTATATAATTTGCGATTCTCAAATATCATTACATAAGTATGTGCCAATAAAACAACTGCGATAAGGATAATCTTTAAAATTTCAATTAAAGGAATATATTTATGAGTCTATCATGTAATTTTATTTTGCTCGATCAAAGATAGATTATAGCCGACTGATAGGAAAAATCTTTTAAGCGCTTTGTTTTTCAATTATCATTTTTACGTTTCGGACAAAAAAAAATCCCGTTAATCCGAGATTCCAGCGGCGAGGCACTTCAATGGTCATCTATAAGGATTACTCCGCTATTTTGGGACAACTTGACGATAATTTTATTTTTATACTTTTTAAATAAGCATTATAACACAATATTGTATCTTGATAATGACGATAAAGAATACTTATGGAAGGCCAGTAATCCATCTTACAAAAACAAGTCGATCAGTGAATCATTGGTTAAGGAATTTTGTTTTTTCAGTTTTATCTTATATGTAGGATTAATCACTAAATTCTGGTAATCCACGTTAATAGCTTTATTTTTCAATTTAATGCGGATCAATGGATTCAACGTATCTTTATTTTTCGCACGTTTTTATAACGTGCTTTCAAAAGCAAGCAGCTCACTCGAATGACGAGATTATCTCAAATATTAATGACGAGAATGTAGGCGATCTCCATAGTAGACCTTACTAGAGGAATGATTTTTCATGTACTGGTTTCCCATTTGCCTTCCACGCGTGATAAAGAAAGGATAGCATTATTTGGACAGGAATTATAATTCAAGTAGGAGAGGCAACCCCGTAACAAGGAGTTGGCGATTTAAAGTTGCACATGGTTTTTATTTTACTTGACCATTCTACTATACATGAATCAACACTTATTGCCTTTGCTGTTTTTATAATATATGCTAAGATGTCTAATTTTTATTTTCTTCGTTTTCACTTAAACCACCGAAGACTACGCCCCTCGGTCAGTGCGCCTCCGCCTCATTCTTGTCCATATGAAAAATACATGAGAAATATTATAGACATTCATAAACATTATTGTGACATATGAAACAATTGGCGAATCACTTACAAATGACATTGAATTAGACGGAATTAATGTTATATTAGAAATAAATAAGGCCAATCATATGATCATCAACATCGTAGTGCAGCCACAAACAGTCCACTGCAGAACTATGAGCCTCTTCAATATCCATTCACAGGAAGGGGTTACATCCATCTCGTTTGTATCATACATTCACCTCGCGGGTTTCCTGAATGAACGTATCGACGGGCGCTTTCACAGCCACCTCAATAGGGAATGTGGAAGGTTTGAAGACTGAGCAGTTTTCTTCGAAAAACAGTAAAAATCTACACGATCTTATTGATTTTACTGCAAACGGCTTTCCGGAATGCCAAGAGTTCAGTCCCTCTTTCCTGCTAATTTTATTCTTATATAATTTGCGATTCTCGGATAGCATTATGTAAGCACGTGCCAACATAGCAATCGCAATAAGGATAATCTTTTAAAAACCAAATAAATGGATGCGTTTGTGAATGTATAATATATTTTTATTTGGTTCGATCAAATATAGATTATATTTAATTAATTAAACTGGCGATTCTTGAATTATAGTGATTAAATGAAATGACTTTTTTTAAATTAAAAAACGAATAACAATCGAATAATTTTATAAATATGTACTCGATTTTTTAAAATCCTGATTATCAATGATGATATCATTGTTTGTTTCAATTTTACGGGGATAATGAATTTTAGATTATATCAGAAATGTACCACTTATATAACGTATGCCAAAGATAAAACACAAACATGAGAGGACTATGTAAAACAATTTAATAAAAAATGTTATCGAGGCGATTAATGCAGCCGTCCATGGACGGATATAAGCAATTAGATATATCTGGAATAATTAAAATATTTTTACAAATAATGATAATTTCATCACTCGCTTGTGGATGGCAAATTACCACATGAAAAATCCTTTCCTTACATAAGATTCCTATGTAAAACCGTCTACTTCCGAAAATGGATATGAAGGCTTAAAATTAAGAAATGTATTGTTGCGTGGACCAAAATGTTCTGTCGTCCACAGTTTGGTCGGCTTTAAGCTGGCCATAGTTTTTGGTATTAAGACCCGCCCGGCTTAACCGTTAGGCGGGCAAAATATCAAGTCTTAACGAAGTTGTAGCCTGGGGAGGTGGTCGACAGACACTTTGGCCCGCACACATCGCCACCGCATGGAGGCCACGTGCCTCGCAATCATCGAAGTTGTGTTCAATAATTGAAGACTTTAATTATCCTCATCCCTCCATGGAGCTTTCCCCTCGTCGCCGCTCGACAACCTGGCAGTCGTCGATCCCCGGACTAAAGAACTCTGCGCCCCCTCGCCTTGTTAGGGGGCGCGTCCGTCGCTGTTCGGGCTCCGACGCCGGCGCTGCGGCCGGCGCGTTGCGCCCCGCGGCGCGGCCGTCTGGGCCGTCCGAGATACGCCGCGGCGGTTGACAGCCGTGGCGGCAGCGGCGATAGTGCGGCATCGGGGGCTCGCGAAGCGCGGCACCCCCTTTCCCCACAACAGTATTTTATCCAAAAAGTCTCGTGTGAAGACTGTGGCTAAAATAAAATTCTCTTTGATTCAGAGAACTGAATTGACGGTTAATTTGCGATTATCGAATATCATTCTATAAATACGTGCTAACATCTTTTAAACTTTTTTTTTAATCCAATTAAATGGATATATGTATTTGTGAGTGTACAACAAATTTTTATTTTGCTTTGGGATTAAAAATAGGTTATATCTAACTGATTAAGCCTATGGATCATGAATTATGTTGATTAAATGGTAGGAAATGCTTATATGACGCCTTGTGTGCTGTACTGAAATGGCGTCATTCTCCGAATTTCATAACTCTCGTGTAAAATTTACTTCTTAAGAATAAAATCAAAAGACTGAGAGGTTTGCACGGCTACCCCGTCCTTCTATTTTTGCAAGAACACCTCACGCTTTTCATGAAAATTTTCCTCTACGTAACACTATAAAAATTGGAATTTGTATAAAATTAATATAAACTTATTTCAATGTGGTCTAAATTAAAGCAAAAGAATTTGAAAAGAAGCTGATTTGTAATCGTTATTGTCATTTGGAATAATATGTCAATGTAAAATGACATATTATTCCAAAAGTGGATTTCAAATAACATTTATCCTATACCCCAAGGGTGCCCAACCAAAGAGTCCGAACGGCATCAATGAGAATTGATAATGTCCCGAGTGAGTAGTGAAGACAGTTTTATCCGCGCCATTTGGAGAAATAGGGATTTGGTGAAATCCCGAAGCTAAATCTATCGTAGTTAAGTATTTAACGTGACCTAATTGGTCGAGGATGTCCGAAATATTTGGCAGAGGGAAAGCGTCTCCGATGGTGACGTTATTTAGTTTGCGGTAGTCTATAACCACTCGCCATTTCTTCGTGCCATCAGGCTCGGATTTCTTTGGTACAATCCAAAATGGTGACGACCACGCTGAGTCGGAGGATTAGATTATATCTCGGTCCAACATTTCATTTATTTGTCGATCGACTTCCGGTTTGTGGATTTCCGGAAAGAATATTTTGTGGCTGATGGAATCAGTGCGGGACAATTTATCACCGCTTAAGAAGAAAAGATCGTTTTTTCTGTGCAAAGTTTGATGGCAGAATCCTTTTGTTTCTGGTTCAAATGTGAGAGATCTAGTGATTTTATAAGTCGTCTATCCCGAGTGTAATCGTGCAATATTCTGCGATGGGATAAGGGCTCAAGAGAGTAGGTTTCATTGAAAGGTTCTAAATATACATAATTTTTAGTAAGGTCCACTGCTTTCTCAGTGACGTAAAGGATTGTAGTGTAAGAATTGCCCGAAGAGCGAACCAAAGTGATCGCTCATGATAGAAATATTCCCGGGAAAATTTCTATATTGGGCGTGACACCCTGGAGTATTTCCGGGTTGAGGATTTTAATTTCCACCAACGTCTCGGTAATTTTTCGTTATTTTAACAACGGGAAAGTTTCACCTAAGAAGCGTACCACATGGAGTTTGAAGTCAAAGTTAGCCTGGAAATTCATTATGAAATCTAGAAATTCATTAGGAAATTCATTATGGAATAATAACTCGTCGAGAGGAATATTAGTTGCGTCATCTGAAATAAGAATGAAATGAGAGTTTGAATGGGATATTCGACATTTTCAATGCGACGAAGTGTGACGATTTTTAAATCGTTCACAGAATCATTATTAAGAATTGAATCGGTTTTTATTAACGTTAAATCGGCTCCAGTGTCACATGTTGTCATTTCTGCTTCCAGTTTGATGGTTCTGTGTGCTGGCGTATCTTTCAAGGGATCGTCATGGGGCAGCAGATAATCTAACAGATACTCCATGAACTCTCTCGGGTCTACGGCTATCCTGTTGGTTCTGCGATTCCATATTCCGGCCAGGATCTTGATTGGCCCATTGGTAATAATATAGATTGGCCTTATAAGCATGTCCCCAAGGAGCTTCCACGCATTGTTCATTTATATTGTTCCTCTGGGATATCATTTTGGATTTCTCGATTAATTTTTTATATGCAGTCGCTCTGAGTTTCTTCGCTGTGGTTTTCCTGGTGAGTTTGTGAGATTCTTTGGCACATCAACTGAATGTTCCTAAGTTCTCTTTTTAGATATTATAGATTTTTTCGGGCCTTTCTTGCCGCTCTTCTTGCGACCGTCAGTTCGTGAGTCCACCAGGGAGGCATCGCCATTTTCACTTCAGGAGATCTGCCCAACCCTTGTTCGGCGACTTCAAAAATGGTTATATTAAGAGCTTCTGTCGCAGTATAGATACCTGATGAGCGGATTTTTTTTACGATGTCCGTATCCTCCATCTTAATTGATAGGGGCTCGTCTATATTGTCTACGTTGCAGTGTCTACGGAAACGGTGCGGGATTGCAGTCGAGGTGAGATTGGAATACAGATAAGTTCTCTGTGTTCGGAGCGAGAAGGTGATTAGGTTGTGGTCGCTGCAGGATGTATTCTCCTTTACTACCCATTCAGCAATCTTGCTTGCTGAGCAGCAGTCGCACAACGTGACATCTATGTGACTTGAGCCCATCGATTCGGTGAAGGTGGGAGGGCTGTCTGGATCGTTAAGAGTCGAAAGATTATTCCTTTCAATGAACTCCTCCACGTCCTTTTTTCTATGCTAGATGCTGCTGGTGCCAGTGGCTGTGACGGTGTTCTCCGGGCCCTACAATGCGAAACTAGTGTTCACATCTGCATCTATGACGATTGTAGAAATTTTGCCGGAAACACTGTTTTTAGCACCCGCTTTCATAGGTGTCCTAAAGTGGAGTATGACTAGGGGTTCCAATCGAATATACTAATATTCGATATTCGAATATATTTGGCCTTTTTTCCAATATTCATATATTCGAATATTTATAAAATTAATCGGATATTATTCGTTAAGGAATTAAGAAAGCTAAAACAAGATGGAACTCAATAAGTATGATGGAAAAAATATTTTTTAACTCTCTGAATCAGTCAACAAATCATTAAAGGATTTAAAATCGGAAACTATTATTGATGAAAAAACCATTTTTTTAAGAAAATTGCTCGATGTTGTTCTGCTAATCGAAATAGCAACAAGTAAATGCAAAAAAGTGATGAGTTTATTGAATTTTATTGAATTATTGTAAAGTTTATTGAAAAACTATTCAAAAATATCGATCATGTCAAAAAAGGTGTGATATTTTAAATATTCTATACGATTCTCTACTGTTGATAAAACCAAACTCAACAACAGCTGCGAGGGTTTTTTCAATAACAGGCTCAATAAAAATTAAATTACGATCAAGTTTAAAAGTAAAAACGTTCAATGCACTTTTATATTTAAATTATGTATTTTTGAAATGTAAATAAAATTCTGATCCTTTTGATTTCGCTGAAACCAAAAACCTTAAAATTTCACTTGATTTCACGTCTTTGTCCACGAGAAAACTCATTGCGCAACAGAGGATGATACTTCTCACCTTCTTTGTATGATAGGATCAAAAAATTTCCTATCCCATGGAATAAATTTATTTCTAATGAAGGAAACATTGTAGAAAAATAAGATGCTCCATTTGTATTTTTATATAACACTAATAAATTTGTACAGAAAAAAAACGGGTTATATTTGAATTACCCTCGTATACATGTATAAAATATTCCAATACTCGAATACTCGAATATTCGAATATTTTACCAATTTAATCGATACAGTCGATATTCGAATAATTGATTTTACGAATATTTGGGACCCCTAAGTATGACACATACTTATATGATACCTTTAGACAATTTTATTGGACATATATGATTTATTTACATAATTTAAAAACAACAATAAATTCGATAAGCCGGAAACGCAGATTTTCGCACACCGTTTCCACGGGAGTCCGAAGGCGGAAGATAACATACCCTTTTTAGATAGTTTTAGTTAAAAGTTTCCGTAAATAAATAATTTGAATATCACACACACTAACGTACAAAACGTCTATTATTGATTTTTTTTACGCAAAACCCATTAGACACTTAATGAATAGGTAATTAACAACCAACTGAGCCGACCTGAAGATAAAAAAATGCTCTTTGGGCATACGAAAAGCAGAATTGCACGGAATATCATACAACTCGACCACTTTCGACCTTAGTCGCGAGTAGGGAATCCAATCCCGGGATCCCGGATCCCGGGATCCCGGACAGTTTTAGGTACTTAAGAATCCCGGGATTAGAAAACGTAATCCCGAAAATCCCGGGATTGAAATTTTTATCTAACAGAAATCGTACATCCAACACGATGAAAGCTACCAAATCGAGACATTCCCACCGAAG
The DNA here is from genome assembly GCA_008973525.1 of Stenopsyche tienmushanensis. Classification (NCBI taxonomy): domain Eukaryota; kingdom Metazoa; phylum Arthropoda; class Insecta; order Trichoptera; family Stenopsychidae; genus Stenopsyche; species Stenopsyche tienmushanensis. The sequence goes on along the minus strand of WACJ01000037.1, from coordinate 412,635 downwards.
TCTGGACGCTTGAAAACAGTGGCGTAACTACTAATTGGGGAACATAGGCGACGCATAGGGGCAGTAAATGTCTAATCTATCTATACATATAATCAGTACATATATGTTTTTCAAATTGTTATATTAACCTTTTCCTACCGGTGATGTATTTACTACATCTCGACTCTAATAATGGGAATATCGATATGAAATATAATAGATACAGGGTTCAGATTTTTTGTATTCCTCCGTAATATAATTACGAATCACATCAAAGTATTATAGTATATAAGTATTCATCTGCAGCGACGGAAATAAAAAAAATGTCGGGAAATCGGGAATTTTGCGATTTTTAGTCCGTGTCTCAGCAGAAAAGAATTTTATCAGTCACATTGATGGTGTTATACGAAAATGAGGGCTCACGCGATCATCAACTCGAACTAGCATTTAAATATCTGATAACGATACCTCCAACGAGTGTGGAAGCTGAGCCTACATTTTCAGCAGCAAGTTGTCTGACTTCCAAAATCAGATCCAGACTAAATGACGAAACACTAATGTTTAATGTTAATGTTACTTCGGGCATATTTCCAAAATAATATTTGAATTTTTTAGTGTTTTATTTATCTATTTTTGAATTGTATTTTTATCTTTTCTTAAATAAATAAAATTCTTTGGCCTTCAAGTGATTTTTTATATTGAACAAATGGACTTATTAGTAATTTTTGATCAAATTCATCAAGGTAATTTCTTGAAATATTGAAAATCCCAATCCCGGGATCCCGGGACTGGTCCCGGGATTGTCTTATGAAATCCCGAAATCCCGGGATCGAAATTTTGGCTCGGGATTGGATTCCCTAGTCGCGAGACGAAACCGTGAGAATGTGAACGAAAATAATTAATGTGTTTGCTGAAGGTACGTCGTCCTTTGAATTTTAAAGCTAGCCCGAACTTGCTTTGAATGTGGAATCTCCATTTAATTTTATATTGAAAAATATTGTTTTTTCACATAGTAATGGAACAGGCAATGCTGTCATACAGATGAACCAATTTTTATTATGCAAAATTTCCAAATCGTTTAGAAAAAAGTGTGAGAGCGCCAACGCCACGCGCCCCCGCCCCACTACACCACTGAATTTTTCACTCTGAGCTTCTATCTTCTAATTTTAAACAATTAGTAAACTTCATAATACACCTATCCCTCGATTTACGCGGTAGATACGTTCCAAGAGAAAACGCGTAAATCGAGACTTCAAGTTCATACAAAAACGGAAGATAGGTTCCAGAAATTAAAAATCCGCGTAAATCGAGACTTCAATTTCATATAAAGTAAGGGAATATGTTCCAGAAAACCGCGTAAAACGAGTACATTGTATATACAAATATATCTGCATAAAAAAGACAATTTTATTAAAAAATAGATTTAATAGATATACATTTATAACATGTTTATAATTAAAACATAATTATATAATGATAATTTTATTATTCCACCTCCTCACCGCTGTATTCTAATTCAACCAATTTTTTCATTTTGGTTGGCTCGAAATCACTACTGTCATCGGATTCAAATCCAGCAGCAGGCTCTTCTTCTCGTCTTATTAAATAGTCCCTAACTATTTTTTGTGATTTTGTAAATTTCACTTCTATATATTTCACACATTTTAAGATCATTTAAAATCATCAACATGTGACGCGTGCCACAAAACATGTTCGATTTTTATTTAAAAAAAAAAAAAAATCTGACCGCGTAAAATTGAAACCGCGTAAAATGGATACCGCGTAAATCGAGGGATAGGTGTATGCAATCCATCAAGTGTGTGAGTAAAAGTGAACACAATTCTCCACGTGCAAATCAGTAAATAGAACATATTTTTTGTTTTATCTTGAACAATCCGGATAATCGAGGTTCTATTGTATATTTTTAGGAAGCTGCCAAAGTCATTATCACTTTTCAAATAAAGATTAATAAAAACAAACAAGAAAGGAGATAAGATAATAATCATCTTATATAAGTGTCCAGAAACAATTTCGAGAGGACAGTTTCGTGTGCCGTGTGTGTGAATAAATATTCAAGAAGTAATGGACGTGCCAATCTCACCTAGACAACCTCATGGTAATCGCGTTGAAAACAATAGTTCGCCTTTACACTGTGCAGCTAGGATTGGTGACCTTAATATCATTAGAACACTACTTGATAATGGTGCTGATATAAACGCCATCGACGCAGATAACCACACACCTTTAACAGTGGCATCATTTTATGGCCAATCAGAGACAGTTCGAACGTTATTGGAAAAAAAGGCTAAAATGGACACAACTGCTTTGTGGACACCATTACATTGTGCTGCAGTTCAAAACCGTCTCCAAGTTGTGAACGTGCTGCTTTCATCAGGACATCCTCTTAACAATCTGGATAAATTTGGTCGAACGTCCCTACATTGGGCAGCAAAAAACGGTCATATCGCTATCGTCAAACGTCTACTTGAAGATGTTTCTGATGTTAACGTCATCGACAAATGCAAGCACACGCCTTTGACATTGGCATCATTTTATGGCCACCTAGAGATAGTTCAAATGCTATTGAGAAAAAAAGCTAAAATGGACACGACATCTTTGTGGACACCATTGCACTGTGCTGCAGATCAAAATCATCACCTAGTTGTGGACGAGCTACTTTCTTGGGGTCACCCTCTTGATAAAAAGGATAAATTTGGTCGAACACCCTTACATTGGGCAGCCAAAAACGGTCATCTGGCTATTGTCAGAAGGTTACTTGAAAAAGGTTCTGATGTTAACACCATCAGCAACTGCAAAAACACACCATTAACATTGGCATCATTTTATGGCCACTTGGGAACAATTCGAACATTATTGAAATACAAAGCTAAAATGGATGCAAAGATATCTTGGACGCCATTGCACTGTGCTGCAGATCAAAATCATCTCCAAATTTTGGATGTGCTGCTAGCATCGGGACATTTTTTTGATGATCGCGATAAAGATGGTCGAACGCCATTACATTGGGCAGCCAGGAACGGTCACTGTAATGTCATACAAAAACTTCTTAAAATGGGTTCCGATGTAAATCTCATCGATGTAAATGGTAAAAACACACCTTTAACATTGGCATCTCAATTTGGCCACATGGAGGCAGTACGACTGTTATTACAACATAAAGCCAATATATATGCAACATACACATGTACTCCTTTGCACTGTGCAGCTAAAAATGGTCACTTCAAAATTGTAGACTTGCTACTCTCAATGGGACACCCTGTTGATGATCTTAATGAGAACAATGAAACTCCCTTACATTGGGCAGCTTGGAATGGAAACGTTGATATAATTAGAAGACTTCTTGAAAATGGTTCGAATATAAACGCCATCAACAAAAACAATTACACACCTCTGATCATTGCATCTCTTAATGGCCAATTGGAGGCGATTCAACTGTTATTACAGTATAAAGCCAATATACACGCAACAGCCACAACAACTGCTTTGCACTGTGCAGCTAGAAATGGTCATCTCCAAATTGTAGACTTGCTGCTATCATCAGGACATTCTGTAGATAATCTCGATAAAGAAAATGCAACTCCTTTACATTGGGCAGCTTGGAATGGAAACGTTGATATAATTAGAAGTCTTCTTGAAAAAGGTTCGCGTATAAACGCGATCACCAAAAACAATGACACATCTCTGACCATTGCATCTTTTAATGGCCATCTGGGGGCAGTTCGAGTGTTATTGCAGTATGAAGCCAATATACACGCAACAAACACAAGTACTACTTTGCACTGTGCAGCTAGAAATGGTCATCTCCAAATTGTAGACTTGCTGCTATCATCAGGACATTCTGTAGATAATCTCGATAAAGAAAATGCAACTCCTTTACATTGGGCAGCTTGGAATGGAAACGTTGATATAATTAGAAGTCTTCTTGAAAAAGGTTCGTGTATAAACGCCATCACCAAAAACAATGACACATCTCTGACCATTGCATCTCTTAATGGCCATCTGGGGGCAGTTCGAGTGTTATTGCAGTATGAAGCCAATATACACGCAACATTCACAACAACTGCTTTGCACTGTGCAGCTAGAAATGGTCATCTCCAAATTGTAGACTTGCTGCTCTCATCGGGACACTCTGTTGATGAACTTGATGAAAACAATGAAACTCCCTTACATTTGGCAGCTGCGAGTGGAAACGTTGATGTCATTAGAAAACTTCTGAAAAATGGTTCCAATATAAACGCCATTAACAAAAAAAATAACACACCTTTAACTATTGCATCTTGGAATGGCCACTTGGAGGCAGTTCAACTGTTATTACAACACAAAGCCAATATACACGCAACATCCACAACAACTGCTTTGCACTGTGCAGCTGGAAATGGCCACTTCAAAATTGTAGACTTGCTGCTCTCAATGGGACACCCTGTTGATGATCTTAATGAAAACAATGAAACTCCCTTACATTGGGCAGCTAGGAATGGAAACATTAAAATCATTGGAAAAATTCTTGAAAGTGGTTCAGACATAAACGCCATCACTAAAAACAATGACACTTCTTTGTTAATTGCATCTTTAAATGGCCACTTAGAGGCAGTTCACCTGTTATTACAGTATGAAGCTAATATACACACAACAGCCACGTGTACTCCTTTGCACAGTGCAGCTGGAAATGGCCACTTCAAAATTGTAGACTTGCTACTCTCAATGGGACACCCTGTTGATGATCTTAATGAGAACAATGAAACTCCCTTACATTGGGCAGCTTGGAATGGAAACGTTGATATAATTAGAAGACTTCTTGAAAATGGTTCGAATATAAACGCCATCAACAAAAACAATTACACACCTCTGACCATTGCATCTCTTAATGGCCATCTGGGAGCAGTTCGAGTGTTATTGCAGTATGAAGCCAATATACACCCAACATCCACAACAACTGCTTTGCACTGTGCATCTATAAATGGTCATCTCCAAATTATAGACTTGCTATTCTCATTGGGACATCCTGTTGATGATCTTAATGAGAACAATGAAACTCCCTTACATTGGGCAGCTAGGAATGGAAACGTTGTTGGCATTAGAAGACTTCTTAAAAATGGTTCGAATATAAACGCCATCAACAAAAACAATTATACACCTCTGACTATTGCATCTCTTAATGGCCACTTGGAGGCGGTTCAACTGTTATTACAACACAAAGCCAATATACACGCAACATCCACAACAACTGCTTTGCACTGTGCAGCTAGAAATGGTCATCTCCAAATTGTAGACTTGCTGCTCTTATCGGGATACTCTGTTAATGAACGTGATGAAAACAATGAAACACCCTTACATTGTGCAGCTAGGAATGGAAACGTTATAGGCATTAGAAGACTTCTTGAATGTGGTTCGGATATCAACGCCATCAGCAAATACAATTACACACCACTGATTATTGCATCTTTTAATGGCCAATTGGAGGCGATTCGACTGTTATTAAAACACAAAGCCAATTTACACGAAACAACCACAACAACTGCTTTGCACTGTGCAGCTAGAAATGGTCATCTCCTAATTGTAGACTTGCTGCTCTCATCGGGACACTCTGTTGATGAACTTGATGAAAACAATGAAACACCCTTACATTTGGCAGCTGCTAGTGGGAACGTCGATGGGATTAGAAGACTTCTGGAAAATGATTCTAATATAAACGCCATCAACAAAAATAATTACACACCTCTGATCTTTGCATCTCTTAATGGCCATTTAAAGGCGGTTCAACTGTTATTACAACACAAAGCCAATATACACGCAACATCCACAACGACTGCTTTGCACTGTGCAGCTAGAAATGGTCATCTCCAAATTGTAGACTTGCTGCTATCATCAGAACATTCTCTTGATGATCTCGATAAGGAAAATGCAACTCCTTTACATTGGGCAGCTTGGAATGGAAACGTTGATATCATTAGAAGACTTCTGAAAAAAGGTTACAATATAAACGCCATTAATAAAAAAAATAACACACCTTTGACTATTGCATCTTGGAATGGCCACTTGAGGGCAGTTCAACTGTTATTACAGCATAAAGCCAATATACATGCAACAAACACAATTACTCCTTTGCACTGTGCAGCTAGAAATGGTCATCTCCAAATTATAGACTTGCTGCTCTCATTAGGACAATCTGTTGATGATCTTGATGAAAATAATGCGACGCCCTTACATTTGGCAGCTACGAGTGGGAACGTTGATGGCATTAGAAGACTTCTGGAAAATGGTTCCAATATAAACGCCATTAACATAAAAAATAACACACCTTTGACTATTGCATCTTGGAATGGTCGCTTGGAGGCAGTTCAACTGTTATTACATTATAAAGCCAATTTACACGCAACGAACACTAGTACTCCTTTGCACTGTGCAGCTAGAAATGGTCATCTCCAAATTATAGACTTGCTGCTCTCATTAGGACAATCTGTTAATGATCTTGATGAAAATAAAGCAACTCCCTTACATTTAGCAGCTGGGAGTGGGAACGTTGATGGCATTAGAAGACTTCTGGAAAGTGGTTCCAATATAAACGCCGTTAACATAAAAAATAGCACACCTTTGACTATTGCATCTTGGAATGGCCACTTGAGAGCAGTTCAACTGTTATTACAACATAAAGCCAATATACACGCAACGGCCACAACTACTGCTTTGCATTGTGCAGCTAGAAATGGTCATCTCCAAACTGTAGACTTGCTGCTGTCATCAGGACATCTTGTTGATGATCTTAATGAAGACAATGAAACTCCCTTACATTGGGCAGCTAGGAATGGAAACGTTGTTGGCATTAGGAGACTTCTTGAAAATGGTTCGAATATAAACGCCATCAACAAAAACAAACACACACCTCTGATCATTGCATCTTTTAATGGCCACTTGAAGGCGGTTCAACTGTTATTACAACGTAAAGCCAATATACACGCAACATCCACAACAACTGCTTTGCACTGTGCAGCTAGAAATGGTCATCTCCAAACTGTAGACTTGCTGCTATCAATGGGACATCTTGTTGATGATCTTAATGAAGACAATGAAACTCCCTTACATTGGGCAGCTAGGAATGGAAACGTTGTTGGCATTAGGAGCCTTCTTGATAATGATTCGAATATAAATTCCATCAACAAAAACAAACACACACCTCTGATCATTGCATCTTTTAATGGCCACTTGAAGGCGGTTCAACTGTTATTACAACGTAAAGCCAATATACACGCAACATCCACAACAACTGCTTTGCACTGTGCAGCTAGAAATGGTCATCTCCAAATTGTAAACTTGCTGCTGTCATCAGGACATCTTGTTGATGATCTTAATGAAGACAATGAAACTCCCTTACATTGGGCAGCTAGGAATGGAAACGTTATTGGCATTAGAAGACTTCTTGATTGTGGCTCGAATATAAACGCCATCACCAAAAACAAACACACACCTCTGACTATTGCATCTCTTAATGGCCACTTGGAGGCGGTTCAACTTTTATTACAACACAAAGCCAATATTCACGCAACAGCCACAACAACTGCTTTGCACTGCGCAGCTAAAAATGGTCATCTTCAAACTATAGACTTGCTGCTGTCATCAGGACATCTTGTTGATGATCTTAATGAAGACAATGAAACTCCATTACATTGGGCAGCTAAGAATGGAAACGTTGTTGGTATTAGGAGACTTCTTGATTGTGGTTCGGATATCAACGCTATGAGCAAAAACTATTACACACCACTGATCATTGCATCTTTTAATGGCCAATTGGAGGCGATTCGACTGTTATTACAACACAAAGCTAATTTACACGAAACAACCAACACAACTGCTTTGCACTGTGCAGCTAGAAATGGTCATCTCCTAATTGTAGACTTACTGCTCTCATCGGGACACTCTGTTGATGAACTTGATGAAAACAATGCAACTCCCTTACATTTAGCAGCTGAAAGTGGGAACGTTGATGGCATTAGAAGACTTCTGGAAAAAGGTTCCAATATAAACGCCATTAATAAAAAAAATAATACACCTTTGATTATTGCATCTTGGAATGGCCACTTGAGGGCAGTTCGATTGTTATTACAGCATAAAGCCAATATACACGCAACAAATACAAGTACTCCTTTGCACTGTGCAGCTAGAAATGGACATCTCCAAGTTATAGACTTGCTGCTCTCATTTGAACAATCTGTTGATGATCTTGATGAATATAATGCAACTCCCTTACATTTGGCAGCTGCGAGTGGGAACGTTGATGGTATTAGAAGACTTCTGGAAAAAGGTTCCAATGTAAACGCCATTAACATAAAAAATAACACACCTTTGACTATTGCATCTTGGAATGGCCACTTGAGGGCAGTTCAACTGTTATTACAGTATAAAGCCAATATACACGCAACAAATACAAGTACTCCTTTGCACTGTGCAGCTAGAAATGGACATCTCCAAATTATAGACTTGCTGCTCTCATTTGGACAAACTGTTGATGATCTTGATGAAAATAATGCAACACCCTTACATTTGGCAGCTGCGAGTGGGAACGTTGATGGCATTAGAAGTCTTCTGGAAAAAGGTTGCAATATAAATGGCGTTAACATAGAAAATAACACCCCTTTGCTTATTGCGTCTTGGAATGGTCGCATGGACGCAGTTCAACTGTTATTACAGCATAAAGCCAATATACACGCAACAAACTCAAGTACTCCTTTGCACTGTGCAGCTAGAAATGGTCATCTACAAATTATAGACTTGCTGCTCTCATTGGGACAATCTGTTGATGATCTTGATGAAAATAATGCAACTCCTTTACATTTGGCAGCTGCGAGTGGGAACATTGATGGCATTAGAAGACTTCTGGAAAAAGGTTGCAATATAAACGCCATTAACATAAAAAATAACACACCTTTGACTATTGCATCTTGGAATGGCCGCTTGGAGGCAGTTCAACTGTTATTACAGTATAAAGCCAATATATACGCAACAAACTCAAGTACTCCTTTGCACTGTGCAGCTAGAAATGGTCATCTCCAAATTATAGACTTGCTGCTCTCATTTGGACAAACTGTTGATGATCTTGATGAAAATAATGCAACACCTTTACATTTGGCAGCTGCGAGTGGGAACTTTGATGGCATTAGAAGACTTCTGGAAAAAGGTTGCAATATAAACGCCATTAACATAAAAAATAACACACCTTTGACTATTGCATCTTGGAATGGCCGCTTGGAGGCAGTTCAACTGTTATTACAACATAAAGCCAATATATACGCAACATCCACAAAAACTGCTTTACACTGTGCAGCTAGAAATGGTCATCTCCAAACTATAGACTTGCTGCTGTTATCAGGACATCTTGTTGATGATCTTAATGAAGACAATGAAACTCCCTTACATTGGGCAGCTAGGAATGGAAACGTTGTTGGCATTAGGAGACTTCTTGATTGTGGTTCGAATATAAACGCCATCAACAAAAACAAACACACACCTCTGATCATTGCTTCTCTTAATGGCCACTTCGAGGCGGTTCAACTGTTATTGCAATATAAATCTAGTATAAAAACAAAAACCATAAAAATTGCTATGCATTATGCAATTAAAAATAATCATCCCCAAATTGTAGAATTGCTGGCATCAGGACTGACGAAGAAAAAGAACCTTTTTCAAAAATTTTTTTTTTGAAATGCGAATTATTGTTTTTTGGACGGTCTCATAGATATATATATATATACGAAACGTATTTGTTCAACGCCAAATTGCTTCAAATTAATTATTATGTGGATTTCAATTGATTTTGACAATATTCTATTTCAATTTTGACCCATGATGCCAAATATGTAACTTTTTTTCATTAAGTGTTTTTTTTACTTTTTCCGATTTATTTGAATTTTCAACATTAATGAAGGGATTTTTGAGAGCCAAAGTGTAATCATGATTTCATGTATGGACCACGATAGATCCGTGGACTCGGCGAGCGGCAAACCGAAAATTACTCAATTTTATAATACAATAGAGTCTCGATAATGCTGGTGCGGATTATTCAGTTTGCGGATATGATTATGAGACGTACCGATCTATTGCAACCATAAATACGCGTGTTATTTGAAACAAACATTGTCAAGCATCGATACGAAACAGTATGAAAACGTCAATATACCAAGATTTGGATGCAGCTATGCAACTTCAATACTTTGTCTGGGTGGTTGACTAGATTCAGGCAACGACACGGCACTCAGTTGCTGTGTTGAAACTGCTGATAAGTTCTGTATAGAATTTCGAGAACATTTTCAAACTAATCAAATCTATAATGCTGGCCTATGTTGAAAGTGTTGCCGACAAAAACGCAATGGAAAAAAATAGACAGCTCCTAGACATAAATCGTTAACAGATTAAATTACAACGGCTACAGGAAAGATTAAACGCATTATAAAGAGAATAAAGCAAATGATGTATCTAAAATATATGGATTATTGGACAATTTAAAATTTTTTGAAAAGTGGATAGAGAAAATACCGAGGAGTGGCTGAATCATTGTTTACATGATCCAGGTTTCAAACGCATGAATGATGCAAATATCTTTTGTTTTGTTTCTCAAGAGGACACTACAAGTAGGGATCCCAAATATTCGTGAAATCAATTATTCGAATATCGAATATAAAATTTGTTAAATATTCGAATATTTTATATATGTATATGAGGGTTATTCAAATATAACCCGGCATTTTTCTGTACAAATTTATTAGTGTTGTACATAAATAAAAATTGAGCATCTTATGTTTCTACAAAGTTTCCTTCGTTAGATATAAAATTTTTCCATCGAATAGGATGGTTCTTGATCCCATCACGTAAAGAAAGTGAGATGTAACATCTTCTGTTGCGCAACACGTTTTCTCGTAGACAAAAGCTTAAAATCAAGTGAAATTTTGAGGTTTTTGCTTTCACCGAAACCAAAAGGATCACAATTTTATTTACTTTTTAAAATTACATATTTTAAAAATAAAACTACATTGAACGTTTTCATTTTTAAACTTGATCGAAATTTCATTTTTATTGAGCCTGTTGTCGAAAAAACACTCTCAGTTGTCGTTGAGTTTGGTTTTATCGACAGTAGAGAATCGTAATCGATATTTTTGAATAGTTTTTCAATAAATTTTACACTAATTCAATAAAACAATTTCAATAAACTTAGCACTTTTTGTATTTCTTGGTTGCTATTTCGATTGGCAGAAGAACATCAAGCAATTTTCTTAAAAAATATATTTCTTCATTAGTAATAATTTCCGAGTGAATTTCTGAGTTTACGAACACAAAGAATTACTTGTATGTCTATGAAGGGAAACAATATTTGAAAAATAATTTTCATAGAGAGTCATCACATCAATTATCAACAGATGACAGCAAAATAAAAATCAGGTATGGGGCCTTCTTAGAATCATAATACATAATAGAAAGCCACATAAATCAATTATATACATGAAACTTAGCGTGGTAACAAAAGTGATTCTATTTGAAACGCTATTGTATCGATCAGCCCAAGAGTATCGATTTCAAGCTACAACTAATACATTATTTTGTTACTAAAACAAAAGACACATGTGATTCTGTTTTAAGACTGGACTCTATGCACTCCAGAAAGCCCTTTCCAGTAGAGTCAAAAAGGTCGTCAAGAATAGTTTTTCACTGTCTTCCAAAAAAAAAACTCAGTCTTTACAAACCTCCCACATTCTCTATCGAGATGATCGCGAAAGCGTTCATCGGAGACGGTTCATTTTCAATTTACTCGAGTACTAATTTGTACATTTCGCATTTGTAACAGTATTTAAAGTGAAATGACTTCTACTTCTGGAAAAAAGCGCTTGTATAAAGAAGCATTTCTGCAATGGGGTTTCACGAATATTGTTGACAGGAATATAGAAAAGCCTCAGTGTGTCATATGTAATAAAGTTCTTAGTTCAGAGAACATGAAACCGAGCAAACTAAAAGGACATTTCGAGAATGTTCATAAGGAATTGGCAAGTAAATAATTTGATTTTTTAAGAGAAAAGAGAGTTTTTGCAATTTATTTCCACAGGAAATGCACAAAAGATAACTGAATCGTATCTTAAGCTTCGTATTAAATAGCTTATTCCATTTCTATGAACAAAAAACGGTGAACTCATGAAACCTTGTTTATGTCTCTCGTTATTGGTGAGCAACGGGTGGCTATGATTAATCAAATATTATTCTCTAATAGAACAATTCAAAGTCGTATTTTAGAGTTGAGTAATGAAATTTTGGAAACCATTATTTCTGAAATTAAAGAAAGTTCTATGTTTGTGCTGCAATTGGAGAAGACAACCAATGTAGCTTCGTGTTCGCAATTATTGGAATAAATTCGGTACATTACAGATGACCGTGTAAAAGAGGAATTCTTGTTCTGTGAGACTTTTCCCATCACTATTCGTGGTGAAGATGTATTCAAAACAGTTATTTGTGGAAAAAGAACTGAACTGGTCAAAGCTAGTTTGTACAGACGGGCGCCATCCATGATGGGAATACGTTCTAAATTCGATTTGACTGTTAAGAAGCTTTCTTCAGATTTACTAAGCACGTTGAGTAATGTAGTAAAAATTATGAATCATATTCGTGGCAGCGCTACGAATTCCAGATTATTCAAAGTTTTGTGCGATGAAGTTGGAGCCAAATTTAATGGTTTTTTGTACCACATAGCGGTACCCTGGCTGTCGAGAGGGATAATTTTAAACAGGGTTTATGAGCTCCGTGAAGTAATAGGATTGTTTTTCGAAAACCAGAAAACACAAAAAGAAATAAAATTGTACTCAAAAATAAAAGATAAATCATTCATCAAAATGCTGACGTATCTTGCTGATTTTTTCAGTGAAACTAACAGTCTGATAACAAGGAAATAGGATGAATATCTTTACAGCATAGGATAAAGTTGCAAATTTTCTGTATAAATTGGAACTTTACTAACGCAGAGTTCAAGTTGACGATATATCGATGCTTACACAACTGTGTGAGCAATTGGTAAATGACAAATCTGAAAAAATCACGTTTGAAAATTCTGTCATTCACCATTTATCTGCAGTATATTTCCCGGACATGGACAATCGTCAGTTCAATTCTTGGATATTAGGACCATTTTATACTGATGAAGTAATTTTTAAAGACGAAGATGTGTCAGCCAAAGTTAAATTTTTCACAGACTACTCGAGAATAGCACTTTCAGAGAAGTGAAATTTCAAAACTATGATCTGTGTACATTTTGACGAAAAGTTGGTGCTGAATATCCGATTATAGCTGACAGCTCTAAAAATGTTCGTTGGGTGAAACTAAACCTAACATAAAAAAACTTGCAAATGCAAAACAATTTCAATTTTCACATTAACCATCATTAATTAATCTAGAAAGTATGTTAAAAATATAATTTCGTATAGTTTTGTGCAATTTCATGATAAATAAAAGCTATTTGTATGTATATGTTGTTTTTTTCAACAAAATTTTAAAGGAGGGTAAAATCAGTTTCCCTAGTAGGTTATAGGGGTAACGAGACTAAAAAGGTTGGGAAACAATGCATTAGACCATCCCGGGATCAGTTCCGGAATCCCGGTAACGAGATTTTCAATAGGTTAAGAAATTACATTGATAAATTTGATCAAAAATTTCTAATAAGTCCATTTGTTCAATATAAAAAATAGCTTTAAGGCGAAAGAATTTTATTTATTTAAGATATGATAAAAATACAATTCAAAAATAGATAAATAAAACACTAAAAAATTCAAATCTTATTGTAACGTGGAGGAAAATCACAAGAAAATTTCGAGAAAAAGGAGTGATGATTTTCAACCAACGGCACACTCTAGAACGTCCTGATCAAGGTTAAAGCGTAATTCGTCAGAAATAAGGGCGATGCGCATTTGGTTTTATTTACATCAACTTGATTTCGTCACATCTATGAAATACTTAGCTTTGATTTTAAACCGCTCGATTTATTATGATTAAATCGATTCAAATATTGCCGATGCCGGTCTTTGATTCAAGTCAGATCATATTTTTCTAATAACATCAACAAATATGATTTGGCTTACGCCATCCTTCCGAATCAAATGAGGATCAGTTAGGTTTAAGCTTTAGTCCTAAGCAGTAGTGTTAGTTAGCTTAAGTTTTTCTAGAGTTAAGTCTACGAGTTTAAGTCCTTTGTCCTAAGTTTCAGTTATAATGCTCTTGTAATGATTACAAAACCTTATTTAAGTGTAGAAAATAAATTAGTTATAAGAAGACATCGTCTTTGAATACATCAAACGCTTCCGTTCCTCATTCATTCCATCGCATCTCTTTCCTCCTTCACCACCACCTTCTGGGAGTCCTTCTCGCCGACGTTGCGAATCTCATTCGGGGCAGTCGTGGGTCATCGGAAACTCACGTTTCTTGAGAATACCGTCGCTTAACAGAGGGGTTGCTGCTGCTGCCTGAAAGAAGAGGAGTGCAGAACCGGCGCGACGAAGATAACTGGGCCCCGAAATTCGGCGGAGGGGTTGCTACCACGTTACATTATTTTGAAAATATGTCCGAAGTAGCATTAAAGCATCGAGTATTTCGTCATTTAATCTGGATCTTATTTTGGTAGCCAGACAACTTGCTGCTGAAAATGCACGCTCAGCTTCCACACTCGTTGGAGGTATCGTCATCAGATATTTGAATGCTAGTTCGAGTTAATGACGGCGTGAACCCTCATTTTCGTATAACACCATTCATGTGACTGATAAAATTCTTTTCTGCTGAGACACGGACTAAAAATCGCAAAATTCCCGATTTCCCGACAAATTATTTATTTCCGTTGCTGCAGATGAATACTTATATACTATAATACTTTGATGTGATCCGTAATTATATTATGAATGAATACAAAAATTCTGAACCCTTCATCTATTATATTTCATATCGATATTTCCATTATTAGAGTCGAGGTGTAGTAAATACATCACCGATAGGGAAAGGTTACTATAACAATTTGAAAAACATACATATACGCTATATATGTATACACAGATTAGACAGTCACTGCTCCTATGCGTCGCCTAAGTTCGCCTATTAGTAATTACGCCACTGTTTCCAAGCGTCTCGATTTAGTAGCCTTCATCGTGTTGGTGAGGTGTACGATTTCTGTTAGATAAAAATTTCAATCCCGGGATTTTCGGGATTACGTTTTCTAATCCCGGGATTCTTAAGTACCTAAAACTGTCCGGGATCCCGGGATCCGGGATCCCGGGATTGGATTCCCTAGTTAGGAGTAGTCAAATGTGGTTAGGCCGCAAAAATATTAGTCAAATTGTATTAGCAAGGGGTAGTTATGTCGCATCACAGTATTCGAACTTTGACGCTTAGTGCCTACCGGGCACAATCAAATAATATTTAATTGGTCAGACTGGGAGTAACTGGAAAAAATATATAGACATAGCTGGAACGAATAGGTTAAAGTCAGGTATCAAGTAATATCAAATAGTCAGGTCCATATCAAATAGTTTCATAGTCAAGATTGTATTATGGGAGCAGTCGAAAAAGCATTTCGCTCCCAGTGTTCACACGTTTATGTGATAGTAGAAGGTGGATGTGTGCGAGTATTTGTTAATTCACTTACCTTGGAAGCTTGGATTATTATGATCTTACTTGCGTTATTATCCTTGTTGCAGTTCCTCTCAAGTGACGCGGTGGAGATGTTCCATTTTTTGTGCAGATGTCATAAAAACAATGTTTTTCGGCGTCATTCGCGAATTTTATATACAAGTGTAGTCGGCGTTTCATCAGAGCGTACCAATGAAATTGCGCGGGGGAGAGTAAGGGGGGGGGGTCCCCGGCGTTGAGGTGCCGACAAGTCACAGAAAGAAATCAACGTATCACAGAAACGAATTATTTTCGCAAAGCGTATCGAGCGCCGAGTCGTTTTACCTCCGACTATCGGGAGAAGATTGAATGTTAAACTTTGACAATTATTGAAAGGTTTTTAAGTCCTTACATTTTATTATTGTATAGTATTTTATTACAGTTAATATAGCTACCCTCAATTCTTCGTCAAAATTCGTAAACCTTTCTCGTTTTTTTTTGTTTTCATATTAGTTATTGTTGAGAAACCAAACTCACACAAATATGATGTCGAAAACTGTAACAAAATTTTCATTGCCTTCGTGTGAAGAGCTGGATATTCCTCTTGGACAGAAATCCAAAAGTCCTCCATTGTCATTTCGAAAAATTTAATTTTTAGAGTACGATCAGTCGACAATGAGACTAATTCTTCAATACGATGTATCAATCGTTGCAATGTGCAATCTTTTATTCCAATAAAGTTAAATGTTCTATTATTACGGAAATAATTCTCTCGGGAATTTTTTTGTTAAGTGAAGGAAATATACAATTTTTTTTTCTATTGTTCAATATTTCCGAAGAATTATTTTTTTCCGAAATCCTGTCATTTTGTCAATGCTAATTGTTAGATTTAAGTACATATTAATGTATTGTGTAATATTTTCAATAAAGTGTAACGTGGTCGCAACCCCTCAGCCGTAACGGTCGCAACCCCTCGGTTCTGCACTCCTCTTCTTTCAAGCAGCAGCAGCAACCCCTCTGTTAAGCGACGGTATTCTCAAGAAACGTGAGTTTCCGATGACCCACGACTGCCCCGAATGAGATTCGTAACGTCGGCGAGAAGGACTCAATAATAGCGGTGGTGGAGAAGGAAGAGAGATGGATGGATGAGTGGGGAACGGAAGCGATTGATGTATTTCAAAGACGATGTCTTCTTAAAACTAATTTATTTTCTACACTTAATTTAGGTGCTGTTACAAGACGTAAAAGTTCTTAAGATTGTCAATGGTGCAACTTAATATTGAACTTAGGACAAAGACTTAACACAAAGACTTAAATTCGTAGACTTGTTTCTAATAAAACTTAAGCTAACTAACACTACTGCTTAGGACTAAAGCTTAAACCTAACTGATCGTCGTTTGATTCGGAAGGATGGCGTAAGCCAAATCATATTTGTTAATGTTATTAGAAAAATATGATCTGACTTGAATCAAAGATCGGCATCGGCAATATTTGAATCGATTTAATCATAATAAATCGAGCGATTTAAAATCAAAGCTAAGTATTTTACAGATGTGACGAAATCAAGTTGATGTAAATAAAACCAAATGCGCATCGCCCTTATTTCTGACGAATTACGCGTTAACCTTGGTCGGAAATGTTCTAGAGCAGCGCTTCTTAAACTTATGTAGTCCGCGGACCCCCTCTTGAACAAAATTTTCTTCGCGGACCCCCTCTTGAAAAATGGGGATCGAATTCTAATATGATTCTTATATGAAATTGTTTAAGATGTTTTTTTCTTTCTTCAAACTTAAAACTCAAATTAGCAGATAAGCACGAATCAAGTCGAGCTAAAGAATTCGATCTCCGGGATTTTATTTTTCATCGTCGAAAAGTTGGAAAAGACTCATACACACATTCGTGAATGCGTTTCGACCACAAGTAGATTTTTTAAATAATCGCTTCTATTTTATCTTTAACTTTAAATATATTTACAACTGTACCTTGTAGGCTCAAATTAAGTTCATTTAAATAAGTAAAAATATCAGCTAAATAAGCAACCTTAGCTAACTAGGAAAAATCGGGGTCCGCGTAAACAGGGGTCCGCGGACCCCCGGGGGTCCGCGAAGCTCTTCAGGGGGTCCGCGAAGAAAATGGTTGTGGAAGTGGGAAGGATGAATGAAGAATGCCGATTTTTTTTTTTTACTTTCAAGCTCTTCCTATCTTTGTTTAAGTAACAAAAGATACGACAAACGTATTCGTTCCGCCATAAAAATATATATACTTTCTTAGAAAGTCGACAGTCCTTAATAGTTAATCCGACGAAATTATACCTACATTTTATGACGGTTGAAAGATTGTCGGCGGTGTTTTTTGTAATTTTAAGCTAAAACAGATGTGTGTTAATAATTTATTTTGAACGATAGAAATATTTTGCAGTTCATTGCATATTTGGGGGTGACGTTGTGCACTACAAAAATTGCATTAGTGACTTAGTGCTGTTCTAATATCAAAATTTCTTGATTTTTTAATAAATGTAAGTATGCACATTTGCAAATTTCTTTAACTTATTAACATTAATCTGTCATTGATATAAACCTTGGCCTCGTATAAATAATGTAAAAGAGCAGTTAATTTCAAGAGCGCTCAAAAGTCAATATTACTCACTACAATTGGATGAGAGTACCGATCTTTCTAATAATGTTAATTTGTTATCATTTATTAAGTATGAATTTGAATATAAAATTAAAGAAGATTTGTAATTTTGTGATTCACTAACTTCGTGTACTACAGCTAAGGCTATATTTAATATTTTGAATAATTTTATGATTGAAAATGAGATCGATTGGTTAAAATGTGTTGGAATTTGCACTGATGGGGATCGTGTAATGTCAGGAGCAAAAACTGGATTGATTACTCTTATTAAAGGTGTAGCACCTCAGGTCATTTGGAACCATTGCTCCATACACAGGGAATCATTGGCATCCAAAAATATGTCAACCGATTTAAAAACCACGTTGTATGAAGTTGTTAAAGTTGTCAATTTCATTAAGGTTCGTCCACTCAATTCCCGAATTTTTAAAATTTTATGCGAGGAGATGGGAATTCAACATACACATGTATTATTACATGCTGAAGTACGTTGGTTGTCACGCGGGAAAGTGCTCAATCGCCTTTTTGAACTTCGTGATGAAATACGACTATTTTTAATAGATACGCAGTTTGAATTGAGTGGATGTTTTAACGATTTTTCCTAGTTAGCTAAGGTTGCTTATTTAGCTGATATTTTTACTAATTTAAATGAACTTAATTTGAGCCTACAAGGTACAGCTGTAAATATATTTAAAGTTGAAGATAAAATAGAAGCGATTATTAAAAAAATCTACTTGTGGTCGAAACGCATTCACGAATGTGTGTATGGGTCTTTTCCAACTTTTCGACGATGAAAAATAAAATCCCGGAGATCGAATTCTTTAGCTCGACTTGATTCGTGCTTATTTGCTAATTTGTGTTTTAAGTTTGAAGAAAGAAAAAAAGAATCTTAAATAATTTTCTTATAAGAATCATATTAGAATTCGATCCCCATTTTTCAAGAGGGGGTCCGCGGACTACATAAGTTTAAGAAGCGCTGTTCTAGAGTGTGCCGTTGGTCGAAAATCATCACTCCTTTTTCCCGAAAATTTCTTGTGATTTTCCCCCACGTTACACTAGGATTATTATTATGATTATATTTAAAATAATTGGTTCATAAATAAATAAATAAATAGAAAAAATGATTGATTTATGTTTTTGTTTGAAGAAGAAACACAAATAGATATTGTTTTATTCATTTCACAAATAGAACATTGTTGAAGTCTTAAGAAATGCTCTAAAAGTATATTGCATATTACACAGCTAAATACTAAAAATAAAACCAACAAAATATTGATTGCTGAGAATTATGGTCATTCATAGATAAGGAAAATATAAAAATAACACGGTACAGAATTGGCAGCCCTAGTCAAAAAACAGTATCGAATTAACGTGCGATCACTACTTTTCTGCCTTTAGTTTTATCATTCTTGACTTTTTACGCTATGTGTGTTTTTTGGTTTTTTTTATTTTGCAAAAAGCACAAGACACTTAATGAACAGGTGATTAACAACCAACTGAGCCGACCAAAAGATGAAAAAACGCTCTTTGGGCACACGAAAAGCAGAATTGCACGAAACAACATAGAACTTGACCGCTTTCGACCTCAGTCGCGAGACGAAACCATGAGGAATGTGAACGAAAACAATGAATGTGTTTGCTGAAGGTACGTCGTCCTTTGAATTTTTCAAACTAGCCCGAACTTGCTTTGAAGGTGGAATCTCCATTTAATTTTGTATTGAAAAATATTGCTTTTCCACACAGTAATGTACCAGATTTTGGCTGTTCAGTTGATCATTTTTGTATGAACCACATAAAAATACTCTTATATTTCTTTGTTTTTTCATAACTTTTCGTTCTGAGCTTCTATCTTCTGACATTAGTAAACTTCATAATACGTAATCCATCACATACGTAAGCAAAAGTGGACACAATTCTCCAAGTGCAAATTAGTAAATTGTATTTTTTTTGTTTTATCTTGAACAATACGGATAATCAAGATTCTATTGTATAATACTTTTAATTAAAAAGCGGCCAAAATCATTATCACTTTTCAAATAAAGATTAATAAAAAGAAACAAAAAAGGAGATTAGATAAGGATCATCCTTATATAAGTGAGAAGAAACAGTTTCGCGTTAACAGTTTTGTGTGCCGTGTGTGTGAATAAATACCCAACAAGTATGGACGTGTCAATATCGTCTGGACAACCCCATGGCGATCGCGTTGAAAACAGAAGTACACCTTTACATTGGGCAGCCAGAACTGGTAACCTTGATATCATTAGAACACTACTTGATAATGGTGCGGATATAAACGCCATCGACGCAGATAACCACACACCTTTAACAATAGCATCTACACGTGGGAACAAGGAGGCAGTTCAAATATTATTACAAAATAATGCTAATATACAGAGAACTGGTACGTGGACCGCTTTGCATTGCGCTGCTAAAGAAAACCATCTTCAAGTTGTGGACTTGCTGCTCTCAGCAGAACACTCTGTAGATGAAATCGACAAAACCGGCCAAACTCCATTACATTGGGCAAGTAAGAACGGGCATCGTAACATAATTACTAGACTACTTGAAAAAGGTTTCAATGTAAACGTTATCGACAAAGAACACCACACACCTTTGACATTGGCATCTTCAAATGGTCACTTAGATGCAGTTTTAATTTTATTGAATCATGAAATTCGTACACACGGACTAGTATCGTGGACTCCTGTGCATTTAACTGCACAAAAAAAATATCAACAAGCTATGGACTTGCTGCTCTCATCGGCGAAGCAACCTTTTGATGATCGCAATGAAGACGGCCAAACACCATTACATTTGGCAGCTTTGATGGGTCATCTCGACATCGTAAAAAGTCTTCTTGAAAAAGGTTCCAAAATTAACACCATCGACAAATGCAAACACACTCCTTTGACATTAGCATCATTTTTTGGTCACACAGAGACAGTTCGAACGCTATTGCAATATAAACCTGAAATGGGCAAAACGTTTTGGTGGACATCTTTGAACTGTGCTGTAGATCAAAATCATCTCCAAATTGTAGACGAGCTGATTTTATCAGGGCATCCTCTTAATAATCTGGATAAATTTGGTCGAACGCCCTTACATTGGGCAGCTAAAAACGGTCAGATTGCTGTAGTCAAACGTCTACTTGAAGAAGATTCTGATGTTAACGTCATCGATAAATGCAAGCACACTGCTTTGACATTGGCATCATTTTATGGCCATTTAGAGACAGTTAAAACGCTATTGGAAAAAAAGGCAAAAATGGATACAACAGATTCGTGGACACCATTGCATTGTGCTGCCGATCAAAATTATCTCCAAGTTGTGGACGAGCTGCTTTCGTCGGGTCATCCTCTTGATAAAAAGGATAAATTTGGCCTAACACCTTTACATTGGGCAGCCAAAAATGGTCATCTGGCTATCGTCAGAAGGTTACTTAAAAAAGGATCCAATGTTAACGCCATTAGCAACTGCAAAAACACACCTTTAACATTGGCATCATTTTATGGCCACTTGGGAACAGTTCGAACATTATTGAAATATAAAGCTAAAATGGACACAACAGCTTCGTGGACACCATTGCACTGTGCTGCAGATCAAAATCATTTCCAAGTTGTGGACGTGTTGCTAACATCGGGACATCCTTTAGATTCTCGCGATAAAGATGGTCGAACGCCCTTGCATTGGGCAGCCAGGAACGGTCACATTGATATCATAAAAAGACTTCTTGAAATGGGTTCCGATGTAAATCTCATCGATGTAAATGGTAAGAACACACCTTTAACATTGGCATCTCAATTTGACAACTTGGGGGTAGTTCGTACGTTATTGCAATATAAAGCCAACATACACGCAACAGCTTCGAAAACTCCTTTGCATTGTGCTGCTAAAGAAAATCATCATCAAATTGTAGACTTGTTGCTCTCCTTAGGGCACGCTGTTGATGATCGCGATGAAGACAATGAAACGCCCTTACATTGGGCAGCTAAAAATGGTCATATTAATATCATTAGAAGACTACTTGAAAAAGGATCAAATATAAACGCCATTAGCAAAAACAACCACACACCATTGACGCTAGCAACTTGGAATGGGAAATTGGAGGCCGTTAAAGTCTTATTGCAATATAAAGCGAATCTACATGTCACAATCTCAAAGTCGGATTTACATTATACTGCTCAAGAAAATCATCTTCAAGCTGTGGACTTGTTGTCCTTATCAGGACAACTTCCTGATGATCGCGATGAAAACAATGAAACACCCTTACATAGAGCAGCTAGGAATGGAAACGTTGATGGCATTAAAAAACTTCTTAAAATTGGTTCGGATATAAACGCCATCAACAAAAACAATAACACACCCTTGATCATTGCAACTCTTAATGGCCACTTGGAGGCAGTTCAACTATTATTGCAACATAAAGCTAATTTACACGCAACAGCCACAAGAACTG
Source organism: Stenopsyche tienmushanensis (assembly GCA_008973525.1). NCBI lineage: Eukaryota > Metazoa > Arthropoda > Insecta > Trichoptera > Stenopsychidae > Stenopsyche > Stenopsyche tienmushanensis. Next base: position 389,936 of record WACJ01000037.1, on the reverse strand, counting down.
CTTTACGAATTGCGCAATTGAAAATAATCACCTCCGAATTGTAGACTTTCTCCTATCATCAGGACATCCTGTTGATGATCTCGATAAAGACAATGCAACTCCCTTACATTTGGCAGCTGCGAATGGGAACGCTGATATCATTAGAAGACTTCTTGAAAATGGATCAGATATAAACGCCATCAATGATCACCACACAACTCCTTTAACAATAGCTTCTCTTAATGGTCATTCGAAAGCAGTTCGACTGTTATACACGCAACAGACACATGTACTGCTTTGCACTGTGCTACTAGAAATAGTCATCTCCAAATTATTGACTTGTTGCTCTTATCAGGACACCCTGTTGATGTTCTGATTGAAGACAATGAAACACCCTTACATTTGGCAGCTGAGTTTGGACACGTTGATATCATAAAAAGACTTCTTGAAAATGGTTCGGATATAAACGCCATTACCAAAAGCAATCACACGCCTTTGACATTAGCATCATGGCATGGCCACCTAGAGGCAGTTCAACTGTTATTACAACATAAAGCTAATATACACGCAACAGCCATAAGAACAGCTTTGCATTGCGCAGTTGAAAGTAATCATCTCCGGGTTATAGACTTGCTGCTGTCGTCAGGACATCCTGTTGATGATCCTGATAAAGACAATGCAACTCCTTTGTATAGGGCAGCTGCGAATGGATACGTTGATACCATTAGAAGACTTTTAGAAAATGGTTCGTATATAAACTCCATCAACAAAAACAATAACACACCCTTGACCATTGCATCTCTTAATGGCCACTTGGAGGCAGTCCAACTATTATTACAACATAAAGCTAATATACACGCAACAGCAATAAGAACTGCTTTGCATTGCGCAGTTGAGAGTAATCATCTTCGAGTTGTAGACTTGCTTCTGTCATCAGGACATCCTGTTGATGATCTCGATGAACGCAATGCAACTCCCTTACATTTGGCAGCTGCGAGTGGGAACATTGATGTCATTAGAAGACTTCTTAAAAATGGATCAGATATAAACGCCATTAACGATTACCACAAAACTCCTTTAATAATAGCTTCTCTTAATGGTCACTTGGAAGCAGTTCACCTGTTATTAAAACATAACGCCAATATACACGCAACAGACACATGTACTGCTTTGCACTGTGCTACTAGAAATAGTCATCTCCAAATTATTGACTTGTTGCTCTTATCAGGACACCCTGTTGATGTTCTGATTGAAGACAATGAAACACCCTTACATTTGGCAGCTGAGTTTGGACACGTTGATATCATAAAAAGACTTCTTGAAAATGGTTCGGATATAAACGCCATTACCAAAAGCAATCACACGCCTTTGACATTAGCATCATGGCATGGCCACCTAGAGGCAGTTCAACTGTTATTACAACATAAAGCTAATATACACGCAACAGTCACAAGAACTGCTTTGCATTGTGCAATTGAAAATAATCACCTCCGAATTGTAGACTTTCTGCTCTCATCGGGACATCCTTTTAAAGATTTCGATGAAGACAATGCAACTCCCTTACATTTGGCAGCTGCAAATGGAAACGTTGATATCATTAGAAGGCTTCTTGAAAAAGGTCCTGATATAAACGCGATCAACAAAAACAATCATACTCCTTTGACCATTGCATCTCTTAATGGTCACTTGGAGGCAGTTCAACTGTTATTACAACATAAAGCTAAATTATATACAGCTGGTATGTCGTCTTCTTTGCACTGTGCAGCTAGAAATGGTCATCTCCAAATTGTAGACTTGCTGCTCTCATCGGGACACCCTGTTGATGTTCTCGATGAATACAATGAAACACCCTTACAAGAGGCAGCTAGTAATGGAAATGTTGGGGTCATTAGAAGACTTCTTGAAAATGGTTCGAATATAAACGCCACCAACGATGACGAACTGACTCCTTTATCAACAGCATCTTATTATGGCCACTTGGAGGCAGTTCAACTGTTCTTACTACATAAAGCTAAATTATGTACAGCTGGTATGAGGTCTCCTTTGCACTATGCAGCTATAAATGGTAATCTTCAAATTGTAGACTTGCTGCTCTCGTCGGGACACCCTGTTGATGTTTTCGGTGAAATCAATGAAACACCCTTACACGCGGCTGCCGTAAATGGGAACATTGATATCATTAAAAGACTTCTTGAAAATGGTTCGAATATAAACGCGATCAACAAAAACAATCATACTCCTTTGACCATTGCATCTCTTAATGGTCACTTGGAGGCAGTTCAACTGTTATTACAACATAAAGCTAAATTATATACAGCTGGTATGTCGTCTTCTTTGCACTGTGCAGCTAGAAATGGTCATCTCCAAATTGTAGACTTGCTGCTCTCATCGGGACACCCTGTTGATGTTGACATTAGCATCATGGCATGGCCACCTAGAGGCAGTTCAACTGTTATTACAACATAAAGCTAATATACACGCAACAGCCATAAGAACAGCTTTGCATTGCGCAGTTGAAAGTAATCATCTCCGGGTTATAGACTTGCTGCTGTCGTCAGGACATCCTGTTGATGATCCTGATAAAGACAATGCAACTCCTTTGTATAGGGCAGCTGCGAATGGATACGTTGATACCATTAGAAGACTTTTAGAAAATGGTTCGAATATAAACTCCATCAACAAAAACAATAACACACCCTTGACCATTGCATCTCTTAATGGCCACCTAGAGGCAGTTCAACTGTTATTACAACATAAAGCTAATATACACGCAACAGTCACAAGAACTGCTTTGCATTGTGCAATTGAAAATAATCACCTCCGAATTGTAGACTTTCTGCTCTCATCGGGACATCCTTTTAAAGATTTCGATGAAGACAATGCAACTCCCTTACATTTGGCAGCTGCAAATGGAAACGTTGATATCATTAGAAGGCTTCTTGAAAAAGGTCCTGATATAAACGCGATCAACAAAAACAATCATACTCCTTTGACCATTGCATCTCTTAATGGTCACTTGGAGGCAGTTCAACTGTTATTACAACATAAAGCTAAATTATATACAGCTGGTATGTCGTCTTCTTTGCACTGTGCAGCTAGAAATGGTCATCTCCAAATTGTAGACTTGCTGCTCTCATCGGGACACCCTGTTGATGTTCTCGATGAATACAATGAAACACCCTTACAAGAGGCAGCTAGTAATGGAAATGTTGGGGTCATTAGAAGACTTCTTGAAAATGGTTCGAATATAAACGCCACCAACGATGACGAACTGACTCCTTTATCAATAGCATCTCTTCATGGCCACTTGGAGGCAGTTCAACTGTTCTTACTACATAAAGCTAAATTATGTACAGCTGGTATGAGGTCTCCTTTGCACTGTGCAGCTAGAAATGATCATCTTCAAATTGTAGACTTGCTGCTCTCGTCGGGACACCCTGTTGATGTTTTCGGTGAAATCAATGAAACACCCTTACACGCGGCTGCCGTAAATGGGAACATTGATATCATTAAAAGACTTCTTGAAAATGGTTCAGATATAAACGCCATTACCAAAAGCAATCACACGCCTTTGACATTAGCATCATGGCATGGCCACCTAGAGGCAGTTCAACTGTTATTACAACATAAAGCTAATATACACGCAACAGCCATAAGAACAGCTTTGCATTGCGCAGTTGAAAGTAATCATCTCCGGGTTATAGACTTGCTGCTCTCGTCGGGACACCCTGTTGATGTTTTCGGTGAAATCAATGAAACACCCTTACACGCGGCTGCCGTAAATGGGAACATTGATATCATTAAAAGACTTCTTGAAAATGGTTCAGATATAAACGCCATTACCAAAAGCAATCACACGCCTTTGACATTAGCATCATGGCATGGCCACCTAGAGGCAGTTCAACTGTTCTTACTACATAAAGCTAAATTATATACAGCTGATATGAGGTCTCCTTTGCACTGTGCAGCTAGAAATGATCATCTTCAAATTGTAGACTTGCTGCTCTCGTCGGGACACCCTGTTGATGTTCTGGATGAAAACGATAAGTCACCCTTACACTGTGCCGCTAAAAAAGGGAACATTGATATCATTAAAAGACTTCTTGAAAATGGTTCGAATATAAACGCTATCGACGATGACGAAGACACTCCTTTATCAATAGCATCTTTTCATGGCCACTTGGAGGCAGTTCAACTGTTATTACAACATAAAGCTATATTATGTACGGCCGGTACGCAATCTCCTTTGCACTGTGCAGCTATAAATGATCATCTTCAAATTGTAGACTTGCTGCTCTCAACGGGACACCCTGTTGATATTCTCAATGAAGACAATGAAACATCCTTACACGAGGCTGCTAGAAATGGGAACGTTGATATCATTAGAAGACTTCTTGAAAATGGTTCGAATATAAACGACATCAACGATAACAAACACTCTCCTTTATCAATAGCAACTCTTTATGGCCACTTGGAGGCAGTTGAACTATTATTGCAATATAAATCTAGTATAAGCGCAAAAACCATAAAAAAAGCTATGGGCTATGCAATTAAAAATAATCATCGCCAAATTGTAGATTTGCTGTCATCAGGACCGAAGAAGAAGAAAAACATTTTTCAAAAAATTTTGAAATTCAAATGATTCATAGGCTGAAAAATTTAATATTTTTATGGAGGATGTATTTGTTTAATGCCAAATTCCTTTAAATTAATTATGGATTAATTTAACGCTGACGCACGGGTCCGTTCTTCTATCGGGCTGTGATTTTACTGTACGAATGGATGGGAATAGACGAACGTCGAATGGAAAGACTTTCTCCTCTAGATAACTATTTATTCCACACTACAGATAGAGAGAGAGAGATCTGGCTGCAGGAGGGACAACAGAGAAACAGAGAATGCAATTTTCTCCATCGATCTAAATAGAGACACTGATTATGTTTTGGAAGAAATACATGGACAGCCGGAAAATCAGTCACAGCATGAAGAACCACTTGCATCGTCTTTTGTCGTTGTTGCTATTCCAAATCGTTAGAGCCAGATGCTACTTATGCAAATATTATGTGTATTATTTGTCAAAAAGTGTAAATACTGAAACTTGTGATACTATAAAGATGTTAGAAAAATATGAGATGAAATATAGTTTAATTTTTTTCTATAAAAACGTTTATTTTTTAAATATATACCAACCAAAAAGTGTTACAAAGCTAGGTTAGTTAGTAATTTATGTAAAACATATTAATTTTTAAAGACCCTAAAATTAAAATACGATAGTTTTGTAAGGTGTGCTTATTTTATTTCACCCCATCCATACTTATGCAATAATATGCTTGTAACGACTGATTTTCTGATGTGGATTAAATAAGACTTATGATGCTCGTAATGTTGACAAAAATATCAATACTAGTTAAGGTTAATGAACAAGAAAATCAAAACAAGGAAACAAAAGAAGGAAAAGTGAAGCAATCTATACAAATTAACATATAAGAAAATAAAACCAAACAAAGTATTATAGACTAAATAAAATAAGTAAATTTCTAAAAGAAACAGGAGGTATTAAATAAACAAATGAAAAGAAACACACAAAACAGATTATGACACAACTATTAAATACCCCAGGAGCTATTGGAATACACAGATGATGGTATAATAGAACTTTGATTATCCAGACTAATTGAGGATGAAAGTAGTCTGGATAAAGAAAATTCGGATAATCGAAAATAGTCATAATTGACAGGGAAAGTATGAATAACTTTTATTTGTCTATATTTACAAACACATATAATAAATTATTTTCTTTGCATTGCAATTAAACCACTTAGTTACACCTTCTTCGTCGCATTCAGCACATGCAGAAATTTGTGCTTTTGCTTCTGCAATGTCTCTTATATCAGGTTCTACCGCGTTACTGGAACTTACTAAAGATCTTTTAAAAAATATATTTCAAAGTTGACATATTTAAAGAATTCCAACTATCTGCTGCGATGTAGCAACAATCTTTTTAATTTATTTTCTTGTTTTCTTGCTGATAACCGTTTCTTCATTATTTTCATCTGCTAGTAATAATCGTCGGGCCATCTGATTTCTATGTAAAAGTTTGAATGTTTTTATTACATCCTGATCCATCGGTTGTATTATCAACGTACTATTTAGTGGAAGAAATTTTATGATCCACCTTGGAAATTCACAGATTTTGTTGTAGAATTAAATACTGACGATAAAAGGTATGCGTTAAAATTAAGCCTTGCATATAAAAAAAATCAACAAGTCATTTCACATTTAAACAACGTCAATTGACATGCAATAGCTGAGAATCGAACTTGGATCAACTGGTCGGAAGGCTATAATTATGCTCAAATATTATGTTGACCATTACACCACCAATACTCATATGCATAATAATTCAAATGTACCATTTTTATAACAAGTTTTACATCCGAATTACTATATTTACACATACTGTTACATTTCGTTAAAATACTTTATTAAAAAAGAAAAAAAAACATTTTTTTATTAGGATAATGATCAGATTCACATTATAAAATAGAAATTTCCCATGTTGATATTTTAAGGAATGACATTTTCTTACAGTTTATCACGTCTATGTATAATTTAGTTCCGGAAAAATAAATCAAGCGTGTGTAGTATAATACCATATATTAAACGCAACTGGAATTATCACAATAACGCTCTATTCTTAAGAATATCCCCCATAGGTATGGCATACACGCCATGAAATAGTTTTATATATTCCGATACACAAATATCAAACACAATTCTAATTCATATGTAGCTTAAGGGGTTACATGCGTTTACTCGGGCAAAAAAAGGTCTATTTTCAACAATTTTTTTTTTTATATAAAAACTAAAATATTTTATTGAAACTTTTTATTATCGTAAAGATTTACATTTAAAAAAGAATTTCTGAAATTTTCAAAACTCCGCCATTGTGACGTCATTTCCCGTGACCCCTCCAAAAAAAGGTGCGTTCGCATTGACAGTACAACTTATGACATGATCATCTGAAGTAAAAAAAAAATATTCTTTTAGTTAAGGCTATAAACTAGAATTTGGACGAAGGAAAAGAAAAAAAAGTGAAAATTAGATTTTTGATAGACCTTTTTACAAAAAAATGCAAATTTTGGTAAAATTTGCTCAATACTTTTTTTTTTTAATAGTTGTGATTGAAAAAAAAAAGAATCCTTCGTCCAAGTTCTTATGAATTATATTTCAAATACCTGTGTAAAATTTCATCAAGATCGGTTGAGTAGTTTTTGAGAACTTTTGACAATCAACTTTGAAAACACAATTTCGAGAAAAACGCGTTTAAAGTTTTGAGTAACAATAAAACTCGAAAAAATTTTTTTTTTGTAACTTACATTGAATCATCGATTCCTGGGCCTGGGCCTCCTGGGCCAAAGTAAAGAACCTGCAGCAGCTGCAATGTCAATTGCATCCTTTTGCTCCTGTCTATGACGAATCCTGGCTTCGCTAGTCTCGCTCGCTGATTTTTTTTCGGCTGCGCACACACGGTTTTCATCTGAATTTCGGGCATATTCGTGGGAATTTTGGCCAAGTTTTAAATCCATACCATGCATAAATAATAATAAAGCTGATGTTCCTTCATTAAAAGTGCAAGCAGCGACCAATGCAGCAATATTAACGATCTTTGAACCAGTAGGAAATATTTTTGAAGTAACCTTCCAGATTAACTGGTTCAAGCTTTCATTATTATTTTGTGTGAAACCACCAACACACCACTCCAGAAGCTCATTTTTACTGAGATCTTCATAGATAGGTTTCATTGCAGTCAAAACATCATTTGGTAATGGAGTATAATCATGTTTGAATAATGAAAGAGTGTTCGTAGCCGATGCTCGCTGCCTAGCGCACCAGGAGTCTGGACCTTTTATTGTAAAGAGGATACCTTTCTTCTTAATTATAATATTTCATCATAAATTACGACATTTGATCGAAATTTGATCAAAATTTAGGAAAAATGACAGCGAGCACCTTTTCTCCAATCTGGAAACTCTCATCTCCGATTCAGTAAAATCGCTCACACACTTTAGACCGCACCAAGACCTGAACACTATGCGCTTTTTACGCTTTGTTCACAGTTTTCACAGTGACAGATGCCTAGAGATACGTGTTTTTAGCATCTATTTTTTAAAAAAATAGCGTTTATATTCTTGAATTTAGCGTTTTGGAGCAAATAAAATAACACATTTTAGCATCTATTTTTTGTACACAAATTTGAAGTTAAATAGTCTAATTTAAACATAATTTGCAAAAGATATACATACATATATTGTAAAAAACATTGGAAATTATTTAAAAATAGAAAAACATCAATTAAATTCATATAATTATTAATATTTATCATCGAGCATGTTTCTATTGACGATTCTTTCAATCTAGTACGTCGATCGTTCACAATTAAATTATATGAACTGAAAAACCTTTCTACATCAACACTATTTGCAGGACACCAAATTGATTGAATGGCTGCATTGCCGAATTCTTCGTGGTTTTCCCACTAAACTAATTTTGTGAGCCCAGCATTTAAAATGTAGCATTTTATTTACAATTAAAACACTGAGACTTTTATGGCACGCAATCATATAGGGCGCCAAGTCCGAGACAAATCCTAATATGTCCGAATATGAAATTTCATATTCTTTGAGAGTATCTACCAGGGCCGTAACTAGGGTATGATGCGCCCGTGGCAAGAATCAAAATTGCGCCCCCCCCCCCACATTTTCGGACGGATATTTTCAATACATTTTTTAAAGGTGATAAAATAATGTTTAATATTTTGACATTATTTTATTACAACATTGCTACATTAAAAAAAGTGCTAATGTTAGTTATAAACAAAATGGCGTCGTTATAAGATATTTCATTAGACTTTTTTTATTGATATCAAGAAACTCAAAACCAAATAACAACGAAAGGCAAGCTAAAACATTCAAAACTTGACCCAAACCGACAAACTCGCATAAATCAAAATCGAAAAACTAAACGCGATAAAAGAAAGAAACAACGTGCAATCAACCCAACCCAACCAAACCCACCCGAGCGTAGACGAGAGAAGCGAAAATCAAGAACCTAAACGACCCCAAAATCAGCAATAAACCGCGAATCGCTCCGTAAATCGAACCTAAACAACAAAATCCGCGAACATAGACATCAAATCATCAAACAACCGAAACTAACCGAATAAAACACGATCTAGATCACCATAAAACGAAAATTCTGAACCCAACCGACAAAAACCGCGAACGCAAACATCAAATAGACAAGCGATAAAATCTAACCGAACAAGGAAAAACCGCAAACACCGCGAAAAATATCACCCAAACCTAAAACTAGTTTAAGTCTTAATACTACCAATAATCACAATCATTGTAGACATAACCTAATCTACTAACAAACACATGTGCATGATTTGCATGAATTTCCAATAAAGATTGCAAACAGGTACGGGCACCAAGAAGACACAGACACAAGCAGGAGCAGAGACAGAGACTCCTCAGTCCGTCCTGAATCGATTCCTCAATTAGGGATAAATCAAGGACGGACAGGGCCACAGGCCCTCGACTGGAGCCAGAACAATTATCACGCATCTATTTTATTACAATGCCAAATAATCCATGCATGCACATTTCAGCAACACCGAATCACCCACAACAGCAGTACTAAGTCCTTCAGACCGATACACCATCACGACCAAGAACTTCAGACCAGCACATTAGCACGACCGAGTCCCTCAGACCGGCATACAAGCAAGATCGAGTCCTTCTGACCGACACACCAGCACGACCGAATACTTCATACCGGCACATTAATGCGATCAAGTCCTTCAGACCGACCTCTCAGCAGGACAGAATCCTTTAGATCGGCAAGTCAACAAGACCGAGTCCCTCAGACCGGCACATTAATGCGACCGACTCCATCAGACCGGCACAACAGCACAACTGAGTCCTTTAGATCGATACATCAACACGTCCGAGTCCTTCAGACTGGTAACATCAGCACGATCAAGTCCTTCAGACCGACCCCTCAGCAGGACAGAATCCTTTAGATCGGCAAGCCAGCAAGACCGAGTCCTTCAGACCGGCACAGCAATGCGACCGAATCCATCAGACCGGCACATCAGCACGACCGAGTCCTTTAGACCGATACATCAACACGTCCGAGTCCTCCAGACTGGAAACATCAGCACGATCGGGTCCTTCAGACCGACCTCTCAACAGGACAGAATCCTTTAGATCGGCAAGTCAGCAAGACCGAGTCCTTCAGACCGACAACATCAACACGATCGGGTCCTTCAGACCGACATCTCAGCATGACCAAGTCCTTCAGACCGACACGTGTGCAAGATCGAGTCCTTCAGACCGAGCCCGGACCCCGTTCGCGGGCGCGATCCTTTTCTCCCCTCCAGCACTGATAGGGCGTGACTCCGAACCGTCGGACGATTGAACTCAGGCCGGTGACCAGCCCGGAACCCGTTCGCGGGCGCGATCCCTACTCCCCTCCAGCACTGATAGGGCGTGACTCCGAACCGTCGGACGACTGAACTCAGGCCGGTGACCAGCCCGGAACCCGTTCGCTGGCGCGATCCTTTTCTCCCCTCCAGCACTGAGAGGGCGTGACTCCGAACCGTCGGACGATTGAACTCAGGCCGGTGACCAGCCCGGAACCCGTTCGCGGGCGCGATCCTTACTCCCCTCCAGCACTGAGAGGGCGTGACTCCGAACCGTCGGACGACTGAACTCAGGCCGGTGACCAGCCCGGAACCCGTTCGCGGGCGCGATCCTTACTCCCCTCCAGCACTGAGAGGGCGTGACTCCGAACCGTCGGACGATTGAACTCAGGCCGGTGACCAGCCCGGAACCCGTTCGCGGGCGCGATCCTTACTCCCCTCCAGCACTGAGAGGGCGTGACTCCGAACCGTCGGACGATTGAACTCAGGCCGGTGACCAGCCCGGAACCCGTTCGCGGGCGCGATCCTTACTCCCCTCCAGCACTGAGAGGGCGTGACTCCGAACCGTCGGACGATTGAACTCAGGCCGGTGACCAGCCCGGAACCCGTTCGCGGGCGCGATCCTTACTCCCCTCCAGCACTGAGAGGGCGTGACTCCGAACCGTCGGACGATTGAACTCAGGCCGGTGACCAGCCCGGAACCCGTTCGCGGGCGCGATCCTTACTCCCCTCCAGCACTGAGAGGGCGTGACTCCGAACCGTCGGACGATTGAACTCAGGCCGGTGACCAGCCCGGAACCCGTTCGCGGGCGCGATCCCTACTCCCCTCCAGCACTGAGAGGGCGTGACTCCGAACCGTCGGACGATTGAACTCAGGCCGGTGACCAGCCCGGAACCCGTTCGCGGGCGCGATCCTTACTCCCCTCCAGCACTGAGAGGGCGTGACTCCGAACCGTCGGACGATTGAACTCAGGCCGGTGACCAGCCCGGAACCCGTTCGCGGGCGCGATCCTTACTCCCCTCCAGCACTGAGAGGGCGTGACTCCGAACCGTCGGACGATTGAACTCAGGCCGGTGACCAGCCCGGAACCCGTTCGCGGGCGCGATCCTTACTCCCCTCCAGCACTGAGAGGGCGTGACTCCGAACCGTCGGACGATTGAACTCAGGCCGGTGACCAGCCCGGAACCCGTTCGCGGGCGCGATCCTTACTCCCCTCCAGCACTGATAGGGCGTGACTCCGAACCGTCGGACGATTGAACTCAGGCCGGTGACCAGCCCGGAACCCGTTCGCGGGCGCGATCCTTACTCCCCTCCAGCACTGAGAGGGCGTGACTCCGAACCGTCGGACGATTGAACTCAGGCCGGTGACCAGCCCGGAACCCGTCCGCGGGCGCGATCCTTACTCCCCTCCAGCACTGAGAGGGCGTGACTCCGAACCGTCGGACGATTGAACTCAGGCCGGTGACCAGCCCGGAACCCGTTCGCGGGCGCGATTCCTTCTCCACACCTCTAGCATCAAGCGGTATCCCAGTACGACCGAGTCCTTCAGACCGGTATTTCAGCACGACCAAATCCTTCAGACCGACACATCAGTGCGACTGAGTCCCTCAGACCAGCACTTCGGCAAGACCGACCACAGCAAGACCGAGTCTCTCGGTATTGCAGCACAACCGAATCCGTCGACATCTCAACAAGACCGAGTCCCTCAGACCGGTATTTCAGCACGGCTTAGTCCTTCAGACCGACACACCAACATGACCGAATCCCTCAGATCGGTACATAAATACGACCGCGTCCAGCAGACCGGTATTTCAGCACGAACTTCACGACAGAGTCCTTCAGACCGGCACATTAGCCTAACCGAGTCCCTCAGACCGGCACATCAGCACGACCGAGTCCTTCAGACCGGTATTTCAGCAAGACCGAGTCCACCAGACCGGTATTTCAGCACGAACTTCACGACAGAGTCCTTCAGACCGGCACATTAGCCCAACCGAGTCCCTCAGACCGGCACATCAGCACGACCGAGTCCTTCAGACAGGTATTTCAGCAAGACCGAGTCCACCAGACCGGTATTTCAGCACGAACTTCACGACAGAGTCCTTCAGACCGGCACATTAGCCCAACCGAGTCCCTCAGACCGGCACATCAGCACGACCGAGTCCTTCAGACCGACACAGCAACACGACCGAGTCCTTCAGACCGACTCATAAGCACGACCGAATCCCCCAGATCGGCAAACAAACACGACCGCGTCCTTCAGACCGGTATTTCAGCAAGACCGAGTCCACCAGACCGGTATCTCAGCACGAACTTCACGACAGAGTCCTTCAGACCGGCACATTAGCCCAACCGAGTCCCTCAGACCGGCACATCAGCACGACCGAGTCCTTCAGACCGGTATTTCAGCAAGACCGAGTCCACCAGACCGGTATTTCAGCACGAACTTCACGACAGAGTCCTTCAGACCGGCACATTAGCCCAACCGAGTCCCTCAGACCGGCACATCAGCACGACCGAGTCCTTCAGACCGGTATTTCAGCAAGACCGAGTCCACCAGACCGGTATTTCAGCACGAACTTCACGACAGAGTCCTTCAGACCGGCACATTAGCCCAACCGAGTCCCTCAGACCGGCACATCAGCACGACCGAGTCCTTCAGACCGACACAGCAACACGACCGAGTCCTTCAGACCGACTCATAAGCACGACCGAATCCCCCAGATCGGCAAACAAACACGACCGCGTCCTTCAGACCGGTATTTCAGCAAGACCGAGTCCACCAGACCGGTATTTCAGCACGAACTTCACGACAGAGTCCTTCAGACCGGCACATTAGCCCAACCGAGTCCCTCAGACCGGCACATCAGCACGACCGAGTCCTTCAGACCGACACAGCAACACGACCGAGTCCTTCAGACCGACTCATAAGCACGACCGAATCCCCCAGATCGGCAAACAAACACGACCGCGTCCTTCAGACCGGTATTTCAGCAAGACCGAGTCCACCAGACCGGTATCTCAGCACGAACTTCACGACAGAGTCCTTCAGACCGGCACATTAGCCCAACCGAGTCCCTCAGACCGGCACATCAGTACGACCGAGTCCTTCAGACCGGTATTTCAGCAAGACCGAGTCCACCAGACCGGTATTTCAGCACGAACTTCACGACAGAGTCCTTCAGACCGGCACATTAGCCCAACCGAGTCCCTCAGACCGGCACATCAGCACGACCGAGTCCTTCAGACCGGTATTTCAGCAAGACCGAGTCCACCAGACCGGTATTTCAGCACGAACTTCACGACAGAGTCCTTCAGACCGGCACATTAGCCCAACCGAGTCCCTCAGACCGGCACATCAGCACGACCGAGTCCTTCAGACCGACACAGCAACACGACCGAGTCCTTCAGACCGACTCATAAGCACGACCGAATCCCCCAGATCGGCAAACAAACACGACCGCGTCCTTCAGACCGGTATTTCAGCAAGACCGAGTCCACCAGACCGGTATCTCAGCACGAACTTCACGACAGAGTCCTTCAGACCGGCACATTAGCCCAACCGAGTCCCTCAGACCGGCACATCAGCACGACCGAGTCCTTCAGACCGACACAGCAACACGACCGAGTCCTTCAGACCGACTCATAAGCACGACCGAATCCCCCAGATCGGCAAACAAACACGACCGCGTCCTTCAGACCGGTATTTCAGCAAGACCGAGTCCACCAGACCGGTATTTCAGCACGAACTTCAACCGAACCACCCCATGCCCTATCCACATCCAATACGAAAAAAGGGTCCATCAGACGAAAGAAAAAAGATGTCCATCAGACGAAAAGAAAAAAGATGTCCATCAGACGAAAACGAAAAAAGAAGTCCATCAGACGAAAAGCACGACCGAATTCTTCGGATCGGCAAACAAAAACGATCGCGTCACTTAGACAAATAGCGATCATTCCCTAGGTCTTGATACGACCTATGCCCTATCCAATTCCAATACGAAAAAAGGGTCCATCAGACGAAAGGAAAAAGATGTCCATCAGACGAAAAGGAAAAAGATGTCCATCAGACGAAAACGAAAAAAGAAGTCCATCAGACGAGAAACGTTAGGTCGCTCACCAGACAAAGAAAATAAATAGGTCTCAGGAGACAAAAATAAAATTAGTAAAAGAGGTCCATCAGACAGAAAAACACTCTGCACACTCAAGTCTGGACTGTCGAACCAGCCGCCGTCGCACCCGCCTCCGGCCTCACGGTCGTCGAAGCGGATCTGTCACAGCGAAAGCCCGGCCCCTCTAATCGGGGACCGGCCGTCCGTGTCGCCTCAGACGCGGGCGTCGTCCTAAGCAACACAAAGGACGTACCCGGCCGCGCGGACGCCCTCCAATACTCTTTGGGGAGGGATGTGCGAGCGGCCGCAGTCGCGCACTAGGTAACCGTGACTCCGACTTGTCGTACGATGGAGCCTAGTTCTGGAACCCAGCCCAGACCCAATACGGGAAGTCGACGGGACGTGTCCGCGGAGGCGTCTACACTACGTAACACATTGGCGTCTCGGGAAAGACTTAGAATCAAAAAATTTCACTTCGTCAGGACGAAGACCGCACACACGGCCATGGTCCGCGTACCGGAAGCCGTCGTCGAAGAACTTCCAGATTCTCTCCCGACCGTCGGGCAGAGCAGGGCCTCACCCTTTCGGCGAGGAAATGATAGAGCGCACGCGCCCGAATCACCATCGCTGCGACGGTGGACTGCTGCCGTTCGCGACTCTCGGTCCAAATAGCCCGCACTTGAGCGCGCAAAGCCACCGCATCCCGGTTGTCTATATCCACCCTCCTAGCTGTAATCCGAATCCCCCAACCCACCAATTAGAGACGTATAAATATCTCGTTCCTCCCAAGGACTCAGGTCCTTCTCAAAAATGGGCCAAAAAAAAAAAAAAAAAAAAAAAAAAAACAAAATGGCGTCGTTATAAGATATTTCATTAGACTTTTTTTATTGATATCAAGAATTTGTCGGATTGTAAAGCCCTTAAAAGTTTTAAGGGCTTTACAAAATTTTAAATTTAAAAGAGTTCGATATCCTTGTGTTTCGAAATAAAAGTATATTTTTATTGATGTACCTAAAGCTAATTAAATAGGTTTGATCAGACCTAAATATTTTTTTCATAGGATTCGTATAGAACAGTGGTTCCTAACCTAGGGGGAATTACCCCTGTAGGGGTAAAACAGGTGTTCTGCGGGGGTAATCATGCTGGTAATTTTTGGTATGTAGATAATAAAATGGCAGATCAGCGCCATGTGGCTGAGCACAAATTTTAAAGAGGGGTAAAATCAATTTCCCTTATAGGCCATAGGGGTAACCATACTGAAAAGGTTAGGAAGCACTGGTATAGAATATCATTTTTTTCTTCATGTTCCGTAAAGAAATTTTAATTATTTCGCTCCATAAAATAGTTTATGATATTTCTTATGCTGACCTGCATTTTTACCTGTATCCTAAGAAATCTTTCTTATAACACAGTTCTTTAAAACATGAAATGTACCAAATAGAGCAATAAATGCGCTCACCACAAAGAATCATAAATAAATTGAAAGCAAGCATATGGATGTGAATTCTTACATCAAAGTTCCATCATATGAAGCCTCCCTTCTGAAGAGTTCTTGAAAGTTTCAATGTTAGTCTAGCTCGCGACTGTATGCAGCCAATACCTGGGTTAGAAAATATAAAAGCGATCTCGTATTATATCATCGCTCCTGTGCAAAAATAATACATCCTTAAAATAGATTAGAACAAAATTAATTTCTTCTACTATACCTTATACTATGCACCCAAAAAACAAGGACTGTTTATAATAAAAACCTGGACAAAATATTTCTAATAGTGCGGATAATGTAATGCCATTGATTGATCCTCAAGCTTTAAAAGAATTATCGCTTTCAATGATTTTAGAAACGGGTACCTGAAATATATAGTTTAATGCATTTTTAATCCATATATAAATAAAATTTATATATGGATTAAAAAGTCACTATTTATGTATTTTAAAGTGGAGCAAAGTAAAACATTTTAAGTTGTGCGCGCTGCTAAGTTGTTATAGCTGTCGCCTACTGTCAATGAAGAATAGCTTTTCAAAAAGAAGATAAATAGAATATTAATCATATAACACACCGATAAAATGGCAAGCAGTCGCTTAGAACGCGTTGGAACAATATTTTCTAGGTAAAGAGCATTGAAATATGACGAATACGCGCATTTTGTTAGATTAGTAGTCTGACATAAACCTAACCTACAAAACATAATTTGTGTCGCTTTAAAAGGATTTATGAATGAAAATATAATAAATAAATCTTGTATATCGGATAAAAATGCAGAACATATTATGATTGCAGATTTCATAAATATCATTTGAAATGATAGGTTATCCAATGTATATATCCAATGTAATATATCAAATGTATATACTTTCATAAGGAGACAAACTTAATTGTTAGATTACTATTTTGTAAATAGTTTTATACATATTGATTCATTAATTTTATAATAAGGGAAATCAAGATCTTTCGTCATTTAGTTAGCTTAAATTAAAATAAATCTATTCATACATCATACATAACCTCTCATTCAAATAATATATCTTTGTGCACTTGAGTCCTGATTGTAAGTCAATTCTTGTCACATTTATTTGTGAAATTATAATGCCGATTGGAGGACGTATTTATTTTTTACAAAATGCTTAAGATCAATGTACGGAATAGTATTGAATGCAATTTTTATGCTTCATTTTGAATTATTTAAAGTTTTAGTGTTGCATCCGTTGATCTAAACGTGAGTGACGTACATGAATAAGGGACGAATGAGTGATTTATACAGTAAAGTTTTTGTGTATTGTGTCAATGGAATATCGATAATAAGGACACCTGTGTTGATAAAATATAATATATTTTGTTCTTCTAATAATCTAATAATCACTTAAATATTATAGAGTTGAAGGTCTATTACGCTCCGGTGCTATGCGACCAGAGGATCGTCCCATTTGGTGGGACATATACCGAGCTTTTCCTCCAGTAACAGAACCAGTTTACGTAAGACCCTATTCAAAACCGGAAGTTAGAAACATATTCTACGAAGAGGATGTTATTAGAGCGTTGGTATTTATTCAATTATCGATTAATTCGAAACAAGATAATAGATTTAAATGCATTCTTTCGTTTTATAGGAAATATCACAAATCCGGTGAACCATTCGGCACCGTTAACCTTTCCAATAGGACCAGTTTAACGAACACTCAAAAGTTAATCCACATACATAAGAGCTTGAAATCTGAATCCGCTGAATATGAAGAAGATTTGTATGAAAAGTGCTTGAGCATTTTAAAAGAGCAAAATGCGACAATGAGAGAAGATCGAATTCAAAGATCGGAAAATAGAAAATCAGCGGACGAAATGGACGCTACATCCGCGCCTGTTAGAAGCAACAAAGATAATCAGCCGACTACGAATATTCGAGATATTTTTGATTAGAGTAATCTCGATATGCAATTAGTTTAGTTAAAAAAGAATGTTCGTTATCGTAAATATATTTAGATTTTTTTTTATAAATGTTTCATTTAAACAATCATGAAGCGAAAGATGAAATGAAAATTTTATCATTTTAGTCTCTTGGCAAACACATTTTTACGTCCAGTCGGTGAGCTATAAATTTTGTAAAATTATTTATACACACGTACGTAGCTTATCTTTCAAGCGTTTTTCTGGATTCTTCAAATTCATTGTTCAAATTAAGCTCTCTCATTGAATCTTATAATAATCGTAGCACTTCAGAGCGACTACAACTCTAGCGTAATATCACCACCGCTGACTGTAAGGTCAATTTGTGCATGACGATGTAATTGTATAAAGTGTTTAATGAGCCACAAAATTTTTTCTTGCCAACAATAAATAGTACTCGCATAAATAAAGTTTTTTGGTAAAAATAATCTATTTATTCATATATAATAGTATTTTTTAACAACAAATTAGATAATATTAGGGGTACCGGAAAATAATCCATTTTTTAAACATAACAAAAATTTATTGAAATATATTTACATATCATTATAAAATATAATTTCCATTATTATTAAGGACTGTTTGCCATCTTTCTGGCAGCTTTTCAATCCCCTTTTTGTAGAAGTTGGACGTCTTTGAGGAAAAATACGAATTTAAAAAGTTTTCAACGTCATTTAGAATATTTTTTTTTTCCGTTTAAAGAATGCTTCAACGAGCGAAACAAATAAAAGTCAGATAGTGCGAGATCTGGTGAGTATAGAGGTGATTTAAAACTTCGAAATTAAGCTCAGATTTTTTTTCGGGGGTCACCGCTGCCTTGTATGGGCGCGCGTTGTCGTGAAGAAGAATCGCTCCTTTTCGATTGACCAAAGAAGGACGTTTAACTTTTAATTTTTCATTCATTCTTTCAAGCTGTTCACAATAAATTGCAGCAGTTGCCGTTTTGCCCGGTTTTAAAAGTTCATAATGGATAATTCCACGATTATCCCACTATACACACAATAAAACCTTGCGGAGGGTGAGACCCGGCTTAGGGGTCGGAACAGGTACAGCGTTCTTCGAAAGCCATTGTTTTTTTATTTCAAATTGTCGTAGACGATCCATTTTTCGTCACTAGTTACAATTCGACTCAAAAATGGATCAGTATTATGTCTAATTAAAAACGAATTGCACGCATCTATGTGTGCATTTTTGTTGTCTTCGGACAGCGCATGTGGAATCCAAACTCCCATTCTGAAAACTTTGTCGATTTTTTTCATGTGCTCTTGAACTGTGGACCATGGAACATCGAGTTTTTTTGATAATTCCTGAATACTTAAATGAGTATCGGATTCCACCATGGCCTTCAGCATATTGTCTACGAATTTCCACGGTTTTCCTGATCTTGGTTCATCTTTCAAGCTTCTATCGCCCGATTTAAATCGCCGGAACCAAAATTGACATCTGTTAGCTGTTACTTTCGCTCCATAAAGCTTTTTGAGATTTTTGGCCGTCTTCGTCGCATTCCAGCCATCATCGAAAAAAAGGAGCATGCAGTGCCGTATATGTTGCTCTGTTGCTTCGGACTTGCTCATTTTAATCCTAACAATAAAAAATATTTATGGGACAAAAAAATAAACCCGAGAAACAGTACTATAAAAAGAAAAACTTACGACGATGTTCTCTTTACGGTGTCCAGAGACAGACTGATCACAAATAAGGCATGCAAAAAAATGGATTAGTTCCCGGTACCCCTAATATATATATGAAGTAAAAAATCAAAACAATTAAACTTACAACACTAACTTGTACTTCAATAACATACACTTGAACAAATAAATTTAATGGTTTAAAGTTTTGCATGGTTTTAAAAGGTTTGGATAAATTCGGCTCATAACTTGTTGTTTTAAGTTTCAAACACAACTCTAAATTTTCATTTGTTAGTTGGCTTCTTATTTTACTTTTAATTAAATTGATGCAAGAAAACGCTTGCTTCAGAGCTTGCTTAGAGATTCAGTATCAACTCCAAATATAGATTTCGTTACTATTTGTGTTGAGAGGACTTACTATGAATGCTAGAATGGTTTTGTTGGTTTTGAATTGCTGAAATCTGTCAGCAAATTCATCTTTGATTTTTTTTATAACTGTGCTGAAGTAATTCGTGTCAACAATCGTACTTGTTTTAGTGCGAAATTGCTTTAGAAAATGAATTAATAAACCGCTCTGAATATCTTCTGCAAAAATAATTAATTTTTCTTCAAAACAAATCAACTCTTCTACCAAAACGTAGGCTGGGTTTCCCTTTCCTTGCATTTTTAGATTCAGATCCTTTAATTTCGCCGTGATATCCACCATAAAGTAAAAATTTTGCAACCATTTGTTGTTCTCTAATTCAGGGTGATTAATGCCTTTTTTTTGTTGAGGAATGTGTTTTTTTTATTCAAGCACAGAGCAAAACGTTTCAACACCTTACCTTCGGAAAGCCATCGCATTTTATCGTGAAGAAGGAGGTCGGAATACCGAGTGTCCATTTCAGTTCAAGAATTCTTTAAACTGACGATGGTAGAGTGCTTTTGACAAGATGCTGTTAACAATCTTGATTAACAAAGTCATGACCTCAATTATTTCGGCCGGAAATATTTGGGCACAAATTTCATGGTTTATTTTGCTCTGAAGAATCGTTATTGTCCCTTTATTTTTTCCTGTCATACTTCTGGCTCGATCAGTTGCTATCGAAACGATTTTATTTAAATCGATCTTATTATCTCCGAGGCATTTTTGTACATTATTCGTTATATATTCCCCTCTAGTTTGTCCCGAGAGCGGTAGCAATCCTAGAAGCTCTTCTTTTGGACCTCGGCAAGACATATACCTGACAAAAAGGACAACTTGTGCCGTGTCTTTTATGTCGCAAGACTCATCTATAGCAAGTGATAAGGCAGAAGTCAGTTGAATGTCTTCCACCTGCAAATATGTTACATTTGAAGACATTTTAGCTATTCTATCTTGTACTGTTTCAGCGGATAGTGGCAAATCTTTAATTTTTTTCAAGATTTTTGGTTTGTTTTTGAAATCACGAAACAGTTCTTCAGATGCACGTATGAAGCAATATTTGACATACTCACCATCTGTGAATGGTTTGACTTTTTTTGCAATTTCTAATGATATCGCAAAGCTTGCCAGATTAACATTACTTGTAGATTGCGTCCAGTTACTTAACACTGGGACTTGATTGCTGTTTTTGTTTTTGGAGTTGGACTTGTTGTATATACGATAATTATGAAAATTCAAACATAAAAATACAGTTCGGATATTAACACTTAATATAATCAGTTTGAACAACAATGAAAAACGTTTTAATTTGTTCTACAAATTTATTTTATAGAGCGACTAATATCGGACGATCTACAACGTGCCATGCTCAGACCGAATTTAAAAAATACAATCTTATACAGATATAAATTATTCTAAGTTCTTAACACTTTGATGAGTATGCACTCGCATGTTATGGGCAGCGCTTTATTTACAATGCCGTGCTTTCTGATAGAATATTATTTAATCGAATTATGATATCGAAAATCACATTTACAATCTGTTTTATTACTTTGTCACGCTTTAATTAAATTCCCAACGAAATTTCGTGAACACAAAATTAATTTAACGGAATTAATTCACTCCCGAAACATGTGCGCTACAAAAATTAACGCACTAATCAAAGTGTTAATACACATTTAACATAAATAAAAAGACATTTGAGTGCTTCTTAGGATGTTGTTAATTACAAAATTAAAATACTATTGCAGGTACCCCTTCGATCATAAGGTTATAGAGGGTGCATTCAAAAAGTAATGCGTCCGAATTTATAAAAAATCATATTTGTACAATTAGGCATAAATCTATGAAATAGCACCCTCTTGTATTGATAAACTTTTTGAGGCAGTGTGGCCAGACCTGGAAGGCCTTCTCCAGGATGTCCTTTAGAGCGAATGTAACATGAGCTTGGGTGGATCTCAATTGTGTCCCATTCAAAACTCGTTTTAAGCGAGGAAACAAAAAAAATCTGGGGAAGCTAGGACAGGGCTGTGGGGAGGTTGGGGAACAATAATGAGGTGCGTGTCCTGACCAAGAAATTATTGACAACGAAGATGGACGTCCACTGTGTGTTTTTTCAGCGATTTTTCAGTCCTTCCTTGAACGACTTGTCTCATTGGAGAACTTGTGATATGGACCAGCAATCATTCCAAAGGCCTGCTGAATTAATAGAAACGTTACAGTGGCGGACTTTCCAAATTTAACACAAAATTGAGTGTCGATCCATTGTACCAGTGTTACATTGCTTCAAAAAGAGATTTTTAAGGGCGCGTTTTAAAGCTAACACTCCCCTCAACCTAACCCATCGGGTTAGATCGCTCTGCAGTATATCGTCGCATCTGGATAAAATTGGATGCATTATTTTTTGAAATCACCGATCGATTGTGTAAATTTGTGGAATAAAGAACTTAATGATTAAATAATATTCTGTGAGGAATTGTGATTATTTGCCGCATGAGGCTATTTCACTCGTTTCAACTATTCAATCAACTTAAAAAACACTAAAATAAAAGAGAGCAATATAAAAGCTCACAAAATTAGCGAACAATGAGGATGTACAAAAAATAAGATTATAATTAAAAGTACTTTGTCATTAAATATGTATTTAAATAACGATATCAAAATTAAGCTATGCTATGTTAAACTATTGAATGACTTAGAAGTGTTTTCTCGCCTTTAAAAATTACATCTTTCGTCTATTGAAGCTTAAATAAAAAGATAACTATACGCAGCCCCCTGTTGACCGTCAGGGTTGCGTTCCAAGCATTTTCAACATTCAAATATACAAAAACGTACATTAAATAATAGTATTTGCATTTCTAATCAAATTTAGCATAATTTCCATTAAATAAATCTTAATGGTAATGAAAATAAAGAAATTAAATGCAATGTAAGTACATCCTCACTGAAAAAATTATCCACGAGGATTACTTACTAGATAACATTAATATTACTACTAGATAACATTAATTTTATATAATTATTCAAAACAACTATACAATCAGTTCTCGACTTATGACCGTTCGGATTTACGACGGAGAGCAAAATTTAAATAACGTATCGAAGATAAATGCATGTGCCGATTTGAAATATCGTTTGACCCTTTTGTTGGATTAAAATGTAGCCGCCTGGATTTAAATTGAAGCCACTTTGAATCGTTGGAACAAAAAGGTCTTTTCCAAGACTGGTTTTAATTGAGATTAAGAAGAACGAGCTATTGAAAAAAGATCAAAAGAGTTGACACAATGAACTATCTAAAACAATTTTGCTTAAAGACATGGCCGTAGCTTTTAATCGAATCGGTAATGGAATCAGACAATTTGAAAATGTGGACCCACACATTGATAGATCTTCGAAGGTACGCCGCCTCATCGAGCAAGCACTCGTCTGTTATAATTAAATTTATAAAAAAAAGAAACGGTAAACTACACAAACGACTCTGGATGTTTGTATATATTTATTTACCGTCAATAATTATTATTCAAAGTTATGTAGTTTGTTTAAAATATATTCTTTGGAGATATTGAAGGTCATCTAAAACATGTGAATAATTTAATAGTTGTGTTCTGAACTTTTTTTTTGGATCCCACCGCGTACTAGAAATTAATAAGTATCTAATTTACATTAGGTGCCAGTAAATTCTATAGTTACACAAGTGGAAGAAGTAAGCTATGTAATTAATCACCGTAGAAACCTCCTTCCGCACATTTAGTGCCAAAACTTAGAGAATGGACCATGATTATGATAGTCTGGCGACTGAGTGCCATTGGGTTTGGGATGGAAAGGGGTTTCCAGACTATTACCAGCTCGTTAAGATAGTACCAGACTGGTTCAAACTTGCTGAAGTTTACCAGAAAGTGATGTCAATTTTAAAAACAATTGGAATAAATTATTTTTAATACCTTATAATAAATAGTTTACGTTTATAAAAATGCCAGACAACAACGCTTTTAAATGATTGTTTATTTTACTAATTTATAGAAAATTAAAAAATATACTTGGACAGTATGACTTAATTATGTTGAATTTTCACTAGATTTCAACCCCCTTCCCTCCCAAAACCAACGGCAATCATTATGACAGTGTGGCGACTGTCATAATGATTGTCCGGAAACACGCCAGAACACAATTATTAAATTATTCACATGTTTTAGGTGACCTTCAATTCATGCAGCCAGCTCTTGGTATAAAAGAGCTAATGCGATTGGTAAACATTTGAACTTAATACTTACTATGAAAGCAAACTAAAGAAGAATGAAATAGTAATAAAGAAATCTATCATTGATGGAACTAAACTAAGTTCCAAATTATCATCGCATACAAGATCTATATCATTAGAAAAAACAGAAAAAGTGTTTATAATTTTACATTGAAGATTTAATCCCAATAAGTGGCTATTTACTTCGAGAAAAAGCACAAGTTTATGAATAAATTGGAGCCATCTACCAATTCATATTCCAGGGGAAATAAAAAAATCATTGCTAGTAACGGATGGCTGAGCGGATCTTTAAAAAGGAATGCATTTCATAATTTGAAAATTTGTAGGAATGCTGCGTTGGTATATAAACCACGCGCTTTAAAAAGCGAAGATCTAAAGCAGCCACCAGCACATTGGATGAAGGCACCAGCACGGTAACAATGTGAAGATATTGTTTCTTCCACCAAATACAACAAGCATCATTCAGCCATTGGATCAAGGAATAGTTGCTACTTTCAATAGAAAATTAATCATCAAATCTGGAAAAAAAAAATAATTTTGGATTGTTTAAATCATGTTGTTGCATTTACTATCGCTGAATTACGAGCACGCTTTAAATGTATACTGAAAAGCAGCATGGCTTGGATGATGAGGCGGAAGAAATACCAGTTCCTCTTGTGGCAAATATAATTTGAGAAGGCTTTGCAGAAGACTTTGCAGTAAATCGGTTAATATTATTTTATTCTTCATGATACGATTCGACGTAGACTCAAAAATTATATTTCTGGGTATGAAGAACTGCATAAACAATGGCTTTCTTCCGGACAAGTACCTGTTCCGAGCCCTCAATCAACACTAACAATAAAGAAGATCCTGCTTTGTGTGTGATGGTATTTTTCTGGAGTTATTTATTATTAGCTAATAACTAAAAAAGGATTCCTCTTCACGGGGAAAAAATTGGAATGGAAATTCAAGGGATTCGACTATTCACCGAATCTCGCGCTATCGATTTACTATCTTTTCAGATCGTTAGAGCATACGTTAAGACATTAAAAAATTAGCGGTGTTGGATAAGTAAAAGCGCACTTAGATAAGTTTTTCACCCTGTCAACCCAGTCGCAAATCTGACCATGAGAACTGACTATATCATAAAAATACACAATAGCATTCATTTAAATTTTACAGTGGTACTTTAACACATTCTTACTCAGTCCATTTATTAAACAAAATCAACGATTAAACTGAGTTAGAATGAATGTTTTACAGAGTACATATTCTTGAAGATTCGTTTGAACATATTCACTTATAAAATATCATCTATTTAATTGGGACATTCTGAATCCATCGTTTTCAGATACCGCTGTACTGAGCGTGCGAGGATCGTTTGACACAATTCTGCTCGAGTGCTGATTCGAACTGCCGGGTCTTGCAATTGATGATCCGTAACGAACTTGTCTATATTTCTTACTTATCAGCTTTTTAGTTTTGTCGTTGTACACAAATATGATAAATATAATAATTCCTTGAAAGGCATTGCATAAATCAGTGAGGATCCAAATCCACGTTAATTGGAAAAACATAAAACTAATCCATTCCGCTATCCAGTTGATTCCCATGACCAAAAACAGCTTTAAATACAAACTGAAGCGTTGCTTTTCTTTCTCAATTCGCGAATGACGACTGCTTTCATTCGAATTTAACATAATATCCGTCTCCTTATTGACGGATCTAATTCTACACGCCGTCATGATGAAAAATGCTACATTCGCTATCACAAGTATCATCATCGGAGCATAAAAATACACATAGACTGCTTTGCGATCATGAAACCAACATCTACTATCGCCAAATTGCGGCCGTATATGGCTGTCGGGGATCGACGGGCTGAATTGCATAAGCGCACAAAGACCAGTCAATAATATCGGAATGCCCCAAGCGTAAAGCCCGTAAAATAAGAAGCGACGTTTTTCTGCTGCTAAGCCTCCTCTGCGTCCAGTCATTTCTCTAAATGACCACCATAAATCAAAACACATCACGTTCAACCAAAAGAAACTTATCATGAACGATAAATATATCACAAAAGCGAGAACGATGCACGCTGTAATATCGATCTGTTCGTTTTTAAAACCGCTCAATTGAGTCGACACTAAGAAGATGTAGGCGACGATCAATGCCGAAATATAACACATCAGCGATTTTCCATGGAGGTTCTGAAGTTCGGGCACAAACGCATAAACTAAAAATGTAGCGATCAGAAAAGGAATTGAAATTATAATTCCTAGCGCGTTCAACAGAAATATATACTTTTCCCCTTTTGTTGTAGGCGGGTCGAAGCATATTAGAGCTCTCGTCTTGTTGTCAAATTCTTCTAAGCAGTAATTCATAACGTCAATGTTTGGACGCGACGAAAATGGCATCAACAAAGTCCCATCCTCTTGCAAATAAAATTGATCTTCTTGCACTTCTTCCGGCTCCAACATAAACAATCCGTTTTTGCAAATATTTCCGTGCAATAACGCAAAGTGGCTATCCGCCTTCAGCTCCAATTCTTCTTGTTCGAAATAAACCGCCGGACTGAACGGATTGGGATCGCGGGCAAGATTTTCGACGCAGCTGCCGTTAAAAACCTGATTGTCAGCGCAACACTTTCTGATGCACGGTTTCACGAGACACTTGCATCCTCGCAATTGATGATCCCCATTCTCGTCAACGTGTGTGAAAATTTGATTCTCCGTATACGAAAGGTCGTCGGCGAGCACGGAACCATTTTGTAAAGTTAAGCCGTGTGATATATCGACGCTCAATTCGAAGATGCACGGCGGATCACTGCTCACGCAAGGCGCGAGACCGTTCAATATCAAAACAATCAAAACGGCAAAATGTTTCAACTTTTCCATTTTTTCGAGAGCACACTTTTTTAACAGCGGCTATCTTCGCGAACCAAGCAAATAATTTTCACCCCAAATGTGCGAAACACGTTTAATTTAACGCTATATTAGTACGGGGCCTTAGTGCCATAAATACAGTAAATCTTAAGCAAATCTTATCAGAAACTTATCTACCACTACAATGACTCGAGCTATCATAATTATAAGATTGTAAACTGAGGAAAAAACCTGATACCTCCACTTTATAAATATTTATTTTACATTTAC
Source organism: Stenopsyche tienmushanensis (assembly GCA_008973525.1). NCBI lineage: Eukaryota > Metazoa > Arthropoda > Insecta > Trichoptera > Stenopsychidae > Stenopsyche > Stenopsyche tienmushanensis. Next base: position 362,493 of record WACJ01000037.1, on the reverse strand, counting down.
AGCGAAAATTTAGACCGCAATCAAATGTTTATGTGTTTATTTAACCGTTTATAAGATTTGTGTCATTGCTGTGCACGGTTAAATAGAATAAATGCAATATAATTGAGCAAATTTGCAATTCCTCATCCTCGTTTTAATTTAAGCCATGCTATTTTAACATATTAGAATATATGAAACGTGTCTAGCGAGCCTAATCCTTTATTCCTGGTCTTAAATGTTTCAAATTTAAATTCATTCAGGAGTTACGCAACGATGATTCATATCTGTTTATCTAAACCAAATGTAAATATTAAGTATCATTTAATACGCTATCTAAATATGTAATATTTGAGAAGCATTGTGCTAAGCTTATCGTTGAAGTAATTAAAAATATTCCTGAAAGCATTGCTCATAATTCCAGTTAACGAAACGTTTACAATACGTCACTTTGAAAATTGAATTTTTCTAGGAAATTATTGAATGTGCTCCACGCCCAGAGCACAATCTATGTTTTTATCTGAAATAGTTGTTATCATGTTTTATCTCTAGTCAAAATGCTGATAACGGTTCATTCTATGGTGCAAGGTGTGTCAAATTGGTGATCATCATAATACATAGTGTACAAAGAAAAAGCGAAGACACAAAAAATGGCTGCAAGACGATCACTTTTCTTTTATTTGGCCGTAATCCTCGGTAAATACATATTTTTTTCATATCCGATAATTCGATATACGCTTATTAAATTTAATCTAGTATTGTCATAGCATAATCCATAAGCATGTCCAAGCATTTACATATCGGACGGAGTAAACACCTCAAATTCTCAATATACTAAACAACGCCGCTGTATTCGATCTGCAAAATGCTAATTATTACTATTTCATTGTCATTATTTTGGTACAGAATAAATTTTATTTTAGTTCGATATGCAATTATTAATGTAGTATGCTCCAACGCTGCCCTGTTGGAACCTTTCGAGATGATGATGGGAGTCAGACAGGTGGATGTCTTCTCCGTATTACTTTTTAATATTGCATTGGAAGCAAATGTGAGGGAGACTGGCAAATCGGGACGCGTATATCCACGGAATGACGACGCAATGCATCTAGCTTTTGTCGACGACGACGTGGTTAAATCGAGATCGAAAGCTTTAGTGGCGCTTACGTTTATCGACAAAGCTGCTGCTAATTTCAGTATGAAAAAATTATATATATGATGGTAGCGAGGATGAATGCTGAAGGTTACATCTTTGTGAGTGTCAATAATACAAATATTGAAAGGGTACAAGAGCTCAAATATCGTCAAGCCATCGTCATGGAGAAGAACTCGATGAATAACAAAATAACATAGGATTCAACACGGTATTCGGTGCTATCATTGTTGAAAGAAATATTTTCGGACACCTCCGAGGCTTTAACGTCATGAGATCGAATCAAGAGGCTATGGACACGTACGGTAAAAAAAAAATTAGAGTCTCTTAAGTCATATTAGATTCTAAACCGAATGGCAGTAGAGTCGTCGGAAGACCTCGCCTATACTGGCCGGATCAAACAATAAAAGATACCGCACGTCTGGGCCTCAGCAATTGGAGGAAATGGTGAAACACATTGTCCGCAACCAGGGCTCTCTTATAACTTACGTAAAGTCGATATACCTAAATAACCTTTGGATCTTTTGTTTGCGGTTTTATTTATTTTAAAAAGTGATTACCCGGCATGCGTTGCAATGCCACGTCCGGCATAACAAACTGCGTACACAAATATTTTTTTTACTATGCCTATGTTATTCCCGCAAGTGTAAACAATAAGTCGACAAAGTTTTATCACAATCGGATGAACGGTATGGCACCGCATTAAATACGGACAAACATTTATTTTTATATATTAGAAGATTACTGTGCGAGTATATTGAAATTGATTAAACGTACTACTCCTGATTCTATGGGACAGGATATGAAAAAAATATATTTCCTAATGCTTGTTAAACATCCTTTACCGAGAAATCTTTTTGAAATAAAATATTTAATGTTTATTATAAATATTTACTCGTACTTAACATATCCAGAAAATGTTGCTCACTCTTTGTTTTTATTCATTTGGATTATTTACGAAGAAAAAAAAAACGAAGAAGTCTATTTAGCAACGATAACAATATTATCTTCCGTTAAATTCCGAATTTGCTTGGGTAAGTTTCACATGGACGGGATATGAGGAGATATTCTCAGTTGCTGTAGAGGTAACTCCGTGATGTACTTAAGTGTCACATATGACTTCACCCTAGCGAGGAAAGGAGGGACTGGATTGTGCACTCTGAAAAACTCTTTCCAGTAAAATAAACGAAGTTGTCTCGAGTCATTTTTCATTGCCTCCTGAGGAACTGTTTTTATAAAAGCCCCCATACTCCCTATCAAGACAATCGCAAAAGTGTTCCTCAATACGTTCATCCAGGTGGCCCACTGGATGAACTCGGAGGTCGTGCTACCTTCAATATCGAGTTACTGAGGCAGTGACTATAATACAGACGAGATGGATATAACCCCTTCCAACGATAATCTCGAAATGCTGGTGGTAACGGGCCACATAGAAAATTGTCACGGAAACTCCTATTCATTAATCCGATCAGATCAGGAGTGCCACCAGCCTTCCATTAGTACAAGCGCACTGTGAGTTACAGAGGGTATTGGAGGACCGTCATCAGCACTGTGATTCACACAAACCGGGATCACGATTTTAAGTCATGAGGAACACGACACAAAGAAAATTTATATATTTTCAAATGTTGTATTTGTAAAAAATTATTAAAAGAATTTGAACCTTATAAATTTTCATCGTCACTTGATAACAATATTAATCTCACGTTTATCTAGCGTATGAATCATTTCCTGTGAACATGATTATAAACTACTCAAGAAGTCATTCCGTTGGGCTTTTTAGACTCACAAATGGAGAAAACTAAACCTGAAAGATCACTCCCGAGAATTTAATGACATAAATATTGAAAAAAATAAAAATTATAATACACAAGCATACCTTTTTATGAGCATTCCAACGCCAGAATAAAATGGCGATAATGTCTTTTTGATTTATTTCAGTTTCTCTAAATAGGAGACCTGAAAAACAAAGTGCGTTAATATTCTTATCATTGAATGTTGAATTAATTTTAAGCAAATTTTACTGACCGCTGAAAAAACTGCGTTTATTAAACAACTTGTATACTTTTTGCAATAAGTTTCACTGTTGTCATCAATATTGAAATAAACTTCAATTATCAATCAAATTCAAATTAATCCACACGTTTCAAATATTATTCTTGAATTAATAAACCTACAATTGTAAAAATGAATATTAAATTGTATTATTATTCAAATATCACTATTACAATACTTAATACCTTTATATATTATTTCAGTTGTGGTGAGCGTGCTCGTCCAAGAAACTGAAGCTAGAAGAAAGATTTTAAGAGGCAGAAAAGCACTGACAAGATCACATTATCGTAATATAAATTTAATATTTATAAACAATGCGTATATCATAAGTTGCGAATAATTAATTAAATCATCAACTTGTGTAGGTGGCACGGCAATACCAGCATGGGCAATCTCTGTCATCGTTGGAGTGGTTATGCTAATAATAGGAGGAATCGTTTATGCGGTCATGAGAAAAGTGGTTCTCGGTGGTGAGTCCGATTCAGCAAGAATCAATTATCAACCGGCAATGCAAAACGATCCGTGATGGATTCAAATAATCATATACATTACTTTGTCTCCTAAGATTTATATAATAAGTTTTCAATATTTTATACAAAAGCTTGAAGCACTATGTAATAACATTTTTATTACTTTAGAATACACGCGATCCTCATTCTGTAAAGGTTTAAAATGATGCAGTCATATAAATATTGAATTTAAGCGTTGTTTTTAAACTAACAATTACACATTAGTCTTTAGAACATATTGCCTATGCATAAAGAGGGATCAAGTGTATATTGAATCAGGAAAAAAATATGTACATGATAATTCATATTAAATTTAAACAATATCTGAAAAAATATTATCTTTAATAAAATATTTTCAAGGGAACATTTTCTTTTAATGTTATCATCATGCAAAAACTATTAGCTACAGTATTAGAGCCTTCTCGATGCCCTTCTTTAAAGTCCTTATGACGTCCATCAAAGCATCACATTTTAATGGACCTTGTTGTATCCATTTTATTTCTAAATAAATTCAACAGAAATCATGGGAGCTGCGCATTAAATGAGCTTTGCTATGTGACTGAATCTATTGTGGGATGTATTGGTCAGAATGTTTTGTAAAAAACCTGTTCTTATTAGTATTGTTAGTAAATTGCGACAACCCTAAATAAACAATTAATTTAATGGCGTTTTTACAATATTAACAAAAAAAATCTGTGTTGTGACAATCCTGCTGTTTTTATTGTTTTTTAAAAATCATTTTATACATTCATATAGCAGTTAAATAATACGACAATTCGTTCTTAACTCAAAAATGACATATTATGACTTTTTTCATTTCACATCAAACGGAAAATTACATATAGTTGAACAGTATGTAATGAAAATAATAAATTACATGTATAATTAAATTAATACACATTGTAATAAGGGCTGATAAATTATTGAATTTAAAGTATCTTTTTTATCAGTTTTTAAAAATAATTGCAATTAAAAGAGCCTAAAAATACATTAAAAAAGTAATTAAAGATCATATTGTTGTTGTACTTAAATAATATATGTTAAAATGAGAGAAAATAATAATCAATAGCTATTGATTTTTAGTCAAATGTTATTAATCTCAAAAGAGTGAATAATAATATACAATGTGTATAGTTTAAAGGTTAAAATATTTAAAATTCACGTCTGTGGTATTTATCAGGATCGAAGTATGACGTGACTACCACACGATGACTGAATTTGCGTCCCGTTAGCGTCTGCTGTGCCTTTTGACAGTCGGCAATAGAATTAAACTCCACAAACACCTGTAACAAAATGTTATAGTAATTAATTTGAACAAAATAATTTTAATAAATAGCAACAAAATTAAATTTACCTTTCCACATCCAGGAACTTCAATTCCTTCAATGGGACGAGGAATTTCTATACTGCGCACATTACCATATTTACTACACTCCTCTCTGCAAAACACATACATAGAATATATACACATTTTTATAAATGTAATAAAATATAAGCTATTATTGCCATATTTGAGTTATGAAGACTCGCACAACATTTGTAAGTATATTTATAAAAATAGAAAGTGGTTTAAAATAGAAAATCTAACACATGTTTACAAATGATTGGACCAATATTAATGTGAGATAAAATATTACTGTTGTATCTCAAAATAAAACATCACTAAATTAAATACGCACTATCTTTATTGAGACAACATAAAACCACTGCAATTTTTAATTCGTGAAACCATTTAAATGGTGTGAATCTTAATCAGAGTTGACAATGAAAATAGTATATTTGATTCACAGGTAATTAAGAATAATTTTATTGCGGAAGATTTTAAATATATACCGGATGTCTTCGAGAATATCGTCATATTCATCTTCATCTCGTAGTTCATCTGGCGTGACCATATTAAGAAGACACAATACCTCCGTAGCTGGCCCGGCACTACCTAATGATAATCCAGGCACTTGAAGTTGCACTGGTGTAGCTCCAGCCACAAGCATAGCTAGATCAAAACATGATTTTTAAATCGTATTATGCATTAAAAAATAACTTTAATTTCTCAATTAAACGTGTGTATTAATACCTATTGAAGAATTCTTTGCTCCCACACTGGCACGTTGGACAATAAGTTTTTTATCACCCAACTGCATTCCGTTCAATCCAGCGATGGCCTGTTTAGAGTTGCAATTTACTATTAAAACACATATGGGTATGGGAATAAAAATATTATAAGCATAAAGCGGTAATTAATGTCTGTACCTGATCTGTCATAGCAATATCGACATATTCAGCGAACGCATATCCTTTACTCAAGCCGGTTGACGAGTCTTTCACAAGATTAAATGCCCTTAATTGCCCAAAGGACATAAGCAACTCCTTCACCTAAAAAAATTAGCATCCTTTTCAATGTTGATTCAATAATTCATACAACAAAAATAAAGCATATATTATTATTTCATTTCAAAATGAACATAAAATTGTTTAAATGATGGGAAAAACTGATTTAACAATAATATATCCTTTATTTCTTTCAATGTTACGTAGAGAAATTCAAACTCATTCATTACTGCATTTGGATGGATTGGAATTTAGAGAGTTATTCAAATTAATACTTCATTCCAAAAACAGAGAATGAATTGCATGAATTTATAACAAAATTCATGGATAGGATTTCATTGAATTACATATCGCATTTATTCGATTTATATTATAATATTAATGAACGGTTAGAATAGAAATACTTTCAGGTATTTTTAATAGTTTTAAGACATTTTTAAATTCCTGTTATGCATTATTTAAATTAAAATATACATTAAAAAAAACACTGAATGTTAACAGTGTAACGTCTTGCAACAGGATAATCTACTGATGCCGTGTTTTTAAAATTAATGGATTAACTGACATTTTGAGAATTAAATTATTTGGCGAAACTAAAAATAAATTAATTAAAAATGATTTTTTTTTCTTTAGAATAGTAGTCGTAGGTTAATTTTAAAGGTTTAAAATTTGTTTTGGGGTTCGAAAACTCACATAATTACAGATACCAATCTACTGTGATCTATTATTTATCTTAGAATGATAAGCTTTGAAATTGGCCAAGCTTAGAAAAACAAAAAGGAGATGAGATAGACAGCAGCCGCAGTAAAAAAAAAAAGGTCAGACAGACAAGGGTAAATGCATATTTCGAGTCTGTTCTCAAAACATCTGTTAAATAATAACAGTTTGATATTCTGGATAGAAAGACACAACAATTCGTAACGTATCAACAAACGGTCTTCTGCATCAGCATCTGATCACACTCTACCTTCTAGTGCGTGAACCTCTTTTCTGATCTGATGTTAAATGAGCTTCTAGTGTTTGGTCTTCCTAAAGCGTTAACGAAGTCGGGAGTGCAGTTTCACAGGGACTCTCCCCATTGAGCCCACACCCTTATATGTAAATGTGCATTCTCAAAATGAGAAACAACGAATATTAGAATAATCACCACGGCGCCAAAAAAACAATAATATTATAGCTTATAAAAGGTAAAGAAGCTCAAGTTGCTACCACTTTCGATTGTATCAACCACATAAAAAAATCACATTCATATTTGAATGGTTGTAAGAAAATGACTCATGAAACATTAATTATCAGTTTCTATTACAAATTAATATTTCTTTTCTTAGATTTTGACTTATAACAATGAAATACATATAATATTTCTTCAATAGGTTGGTCCAAGATTAGCTTATAACCAGATAATGTTAATAAAACTTACTATGCTTGTTGTTGATTTAAAAACCATATTTCTTATTAGGGGAAAGACTGTAAAAGTATTTGAAGTACATTATCCTCTTTTCGCAAGGCCTAAAGGTGAATTCAAACTATGTGCAGTGTTTGTTTAGTGTGTGCCTCAAATCACATCAAGGGATAGAATTTAGTAGTGTTTCAAATATTAGGGTGTCCCATAAGTTTCTTTCGTTTTCATATTAAGAAAAAAATAAACAATAATTTGTATTGCATCAAAATTGATTGAATAATATATGATCCATTCTGTTCTATTACCTTTCTCCATCTCTCCGGAAGCCTCATAATGCCTTCTTGCCAAAATTTCCCAGATTTGTTGGCAAAATATTGATCAAGGCAATATATCATTTTTTGAATTAAAATTTTTACCACGTAAAGAATTTTTCAATGAAAGAAATAAATAATAATCTGAAGGGGCAATGTCTGGAGAGTATGGAGGATGAGGTAAAACATCTCAGTCAAATGATAATAATTTATTTCTGACGGGCAAAGACACATGAGGCCTGGCGTTATCGTGATGAAAAACAACACCTCGTCTCTTCGCTAATTCTGGCCGTTTTCTGGCAATTGCATCCTTTAGTTTCTCTAGTCGGAAACAATATTTTGTTGAATTGATCATTTCACCCTGCTGAAGTAGCTCATAATAAACTACCCCCTTCCAGTCCCACCAAATGCATAGCAAAACTTTTTTTGGATATAGGCCAAGACCGTTTACGTTGGATATTCTCATAGAGTATCCAACTTTCATCTCCAGTGACAAGTCTCTTCAAAAGAGGTTGGTTATTATGTCGTCGGAGAAGAAGATCGCATGTTGAAATACGCTGAAGTTTATTTGAGTCAGTCAGTTCATGAGGAAGCCACACATCTGAACGATTGATGTAGTCCAAATTTGTCAGATGATTATGGACAGATGTTCATGGAATTTCTAACTTGTTAGCTATTTCGCAAACAGTATATCGCGGGTTTTCTTCAACCATGGCTATGATTAGATCTGTGTTCATTTGCGAAAGAAACTTATGGGATAACCTAATATATACATCTACAACAAAAAATAAGTGAAAATATCTCAAAAACTGAAGCAAAACTGCCCGGTGAAGAAAACAAACTCATTCACATACCTTCAGTTCTCTCTAAATTACAACTAACTGTTGTCCTAGAGCAGTAAACAGCAATATATGCTGTTTATACAATACAAGCAATATTGTTCTAATATGAAATCAGTTTACTTTTGCAAAAGCTCAATGTTATCAATTTCAAATAGTCTAACCCATTGAGAATGTTAATCTAATATAAAAATTAGATAATGCATAAATCCAAACATTTAATGTCTGTTATATCATCAACTGTAACAGAATGTTTCATCCAATTAAATTCAAATTAATGTTTGTACATTTCAAATATTACACTAGATTGAAAGATAACGAATCTTTAAAATCTATTTTTTTAAATTACCACAATGACTAGCTTGTGCTATTAAATAAACTAGCATGTTTAAAATAGGCAGATTTTTCTGCATGTTTCATATCTAAAAAAATATTTAAAGGATGGGAAGTATAGGATAGGTCGAGTATAATGATTGTGCCCTAATTCGGTTAATAAATAAATAAAAACATGATATATATTATGATTTCGTTGACTCATGTCTTATAACTTTTAAAATACCCTGTTATTACGAGTAAAATAAAAACCAAATGATATAAAAAGCTACATAACTTCTATAAATATATAAAAAAAACAATTAAATTCCCCCTAAATTTAAATAAAGCAATTTGACTTTAGCTGGTTTGTGAAAACGTTGTTAAAAAGTGAAAAATTTTCTTCAAAATCGAATTGAAAGAAGTTTTCATAAAAGAACAATTGCTCACTTAAATACCTGTAGATAACGCATTAATAAAATGATTTGAAAGAGTCAGACTTGCCTTGTCGTCCGTTGTTTGCTCATTCACCTCATTCAGAACTTAGATGTTTACGTGAGAATGAGTGACAACATTACACAGGCCACGATATTGCCAAATCTATGCTAGGGAGGGCAGAAAGCACATGGTATCAATCATTTAAATATTTATGAACGAATAACCGCTAATAAAGCGGCTCGCAAGTTCTTCCATGAGGAAGGCTAGCTAGAAATATGATAATAATTTTTAACTAATTAGTTCTGGTGAGATAACGACAAGACTTGCTCCCTAGCTAAAAGAAAAACCCGGAATAATTTACAACTCCATCTAGACCGGATGAGCTGAAAAGCCCTGAAAGGAAGAAAAAGGGGCGGAAGAATGCAGCCCTGAAATGTAAAATGTGTACTCTGAAAACAATAGCCAATTGGCATTTGTTCAATAAAACCTCTGAATGCAGATCACCTATACTGCAATACTAAAAAGAAATCTGAGATATAATTCATGTAAATTCATTTTAAGCCCGAGGAGCGTATTTCACACAAAAATATATATTAGGAAAAAATAATAAAATTGACCCTTTTTAATTGATGCTAAAACCTAAGAAACATATTTAGAGCACGTTGAAATGATATTTTTTTATCTCATGCTAAATTCTAAAATCTGAAAATTAAAATAATGAATAAGTCCACCTAAAATTGATCCGATATATTGAATTTAAATTTTGGTATTTGCATGCCACACTTTTGCATGTACTTTAATGTTTAGTGATGCAACTTCACGCTAAATTTTTCTTTGTTGGCTTCAGGTGAGGATTAGGAAATCTCTAAAAAGAATACTACTTCTCTGATTGATTTGAATAAATACCTGATCATCATTAAGGTAGTTAGGCAGACCTCCGATGAATATCTTGTGGGGTGAATCAGGCACAACGGTACTGATTACGCCAGCTGTAAAACAAAATGAGTTAAAATACAAACAAAATCACACACATATATATAAGATGACTTTTTTTTAACACTTACCAGGAACATCGAAAGATTGATTTTCCGTTCCGGGCGTTGGTTGATAATCATGTGGTCGCCGAATTTTTAAGCTCTGCCCTTTGAAATTGATGCCGTCAAATGCCATTGCTTGAGTTGTCTCGTCAATAGATCTGTTCATAAAAGAATGAGTTATAAATTTTCAAATATACAATTTTAAAAAGGTTGACAAGACGAAAACGTTAAAAACTATGAGTTAAAATATCATACCTAAATTCTATGAAAGCAAAATTTTTATCAAGATTTATTTGACAAGCCAAGACGGGATTTCCAGCTGCCTGCGCAAGACCTGACAGATGCATTTGTTGGTTGAAGAATTCCATTGTCTCCTCTTCCGTTACACCAAATGGAATGTTCCCAACGTAAAGTCTTTAATAAAAATAGCAATCATAATTAGCTTGTACAGTTTAATAATAGATCGCATATATGAGTGAAATAAATTTTTACCTTCTAGCTTGCCGAGTTATAGTAGAACCGACAACGGGTACAGCGGCCTGGGGAGTGTCAGCAACGATATTTGCAGGAATTTGTCCAGCGGCCTGCATGGCTTTGTATTGTAGGGGAGTGATGTGTTCGAAGCCCGGCGGTGGTACATCCCAATATAAAGATGCTTTACGACGACGGGAACGCGTATTACGACCACTGGGCGAGCGAGAACGACTCCTTTTTCTTTCTCTTCGTTCCCGGCTGCGAGATCGAGATCTTCTTCTTTCGCGAGACCGTGATCTTCTACGACGCTCTATAATCGATAACACAATGTATCGTATTATATTATTAGCGATACAAATCATTATTGATCTTAAAAATCACACTATTGGTAAATTTGTTTTATTGATCATTTGCATTATTTTCAATATTTATACATATTTATTTAGCATATAAAATTAATAATTTAAACAGGAAACGTGCAAATTAATCGTTTACGCCTATTAAATGAGAAAAAAATTATTTAACAATAAAATTAAAATATCATAGCCCAGAGTAAGGGCTTGTCTGTGGATAGCCTTAAATTTCGTTCAAGCGCATTGCGAAGATATTTAACCAAATAGAATACACGAAAAAGTATATTAAATCACGCTTTTAGCAGATGTAATCCGACGTATCCGAAGTAACCTTTTAATCGACACGATTTTTGACAAACGTGTGTTATATTATTGATTGTGCGAACAAGCTAATATTATAATCAAAGCACAAAAATAATACACGTGTATATACACAAATAAGCGATAAAACATGAATATTTACCTTTATCTTCACCCATAGCGAAAGTCAAACAGAAAACCTCAACGAAACCGCCGACAATAGACGCTGTCACTTTCGACAGTAATATTGGTCTTAACACAGTAATATATGACCATGATATATCTGATTTTTAGCCGCTCTTTCTATAAAAAATATCATCTTTTTTATTGAAATAAATAGCATATTTAAATAAGATATTCAGCACATTTTATATATTTTAAATTTATTCCAGCAACAAAATTTATAGCTTTTAATATTGATTTTTAACTATTACGATTTTAATAAATTAGTGTTGAACATGATGCATTTATTGCAGATATTTTTTAATTTATTTTAAAAGTATAATCAATAAACCCCACCTTCCCTCCGCCAAATAAGTCATTTTTATTTGACACTCATATCATTTTATACATAGCGTCGTTTTTTTTATTTTTGATCGAAATGTTTTGAATGTTTGCTCGTATTAACTATAAATATAATATCAAGACACATTTTAATTAAAATGATCAAATATGTAATTCAAACATTCCCATTCTTAAATTCAATATTAAAGACGTTTAACCTCCAAATTTTATTTGTGAATGCTAAACCTATGAGCATATAAAATTATAGATTATTAATAATAATATTGATTTTTATGAAAAGGGCTGCTTGAAGTACAAGAAGCCAACATATCACATCTGGTTAGGGTGGAATCCCACACAATGGTAAATACATATCAGAATCGCTTCTACATAATGGTAAAACTTGACAACCATTATAAACTTGATAAAAAGAAGGTTCTACTCAATCAAATCACACTATCTAAAGCAAAATTTAAGAAGTTGATTTGACCGTGATACCTGTATATGGATCAGTAATAAATTAAGTTAAATAAGGAATAGCAACTCATTGATACCTGAAAACATTTAAAATTTAATGTCTAGAATGAGTCGTTTATGGATACAAGTATCCTAAATGTTTTATATGTTAATTTTAAGACTACTATATTCTTCTTAATTGTCCTAATTATTATACTGCTATTTGGCTGGAAACAATCCTATTGTCTGACCATATAATATAAAGGAGATATGTGTTAAAGTAATCTAATATATAAAAATTAATCTTTGTTTGTTCGTATGTAATGCCCTGCCATCAGATTGCTATAAAACTTCGTCCACTTATTATTAAGGATTGCGCGAGTAACATAGGTACAGTCTAATATATAAAAATCAATGTTTGTTTGTCCATATTTAATGCGCTTCCATACCATCCTTCCGATTGCGATAAAACTTACTGTTTACATTTGCAGGAATAAGATACGCATAGTAAAAATGAAGTTTGGGCTGTGGGGACGGGGAGAGAAAGGATGCACACGCAAAACGGTGGTTAAGTTGGTTTTTGAGACGAGAGCGAGTGTGTATATGCTTTTCCATGAGATGCAAGCAAAGATAGCAGACATTTTAAATATATGCACAAGATGCCTAAAAATATTCTGTTTGAAGTGTAAGTAAGCGATCTCATTTCTCCTTGGTGAGCGATGTGTATAAAGTAGGGTGACGTAAGAACATACAGTTAAATGAGTAGGATTAACCATTAGATGTATCGATAAGCTTTTGCCGATTTTGATAGACGTCTGTTTGAGCTCAATTTGTGTCCAGACATGGTGAAGACAGCATCATTAAATTTATGTTTTAAAGAATTATTTTGTTAAGGGTAAAATGTCAAAACCCGAAACTGTTCAACATTACATTCGGCATTATATGCTGCTGGTTTTCGATTGAACACCACCAAGGCTACAAAGGCCATAAATTAAATTTATGATGAAGTATTACCATTATGTGTCGATTTTGGTGTTCAAAATTTAAATCGGGTAACTGATGTTTGAAAGTTGCCCCTAGAACTGGAAAACTCTTAAATTTGGATGACATTTGAGAGCTATAGTGGAAACAGACCATCGATTTATTTAAGTTCACAATCTTAAATATGATGATTAATAAAATTGATTATTTTAGATGTACACAGTAAATTTGTAATTAGGATAAAAATATAAATCCAAAATACAATTTTAAAAAAATCACTGAATAAAAAGATAAGAGCAATAAAAAAAAAACCAAAAGGGTTGAGATGCCGATATAAAGATACAATTTTTTATTGTTTTGTATTATTTTATACATTCATATAGAGGTTAAATAATAAGACAATTCGTTCTTAACCCAAAAATCACACATGTTATGACTTTTCATTTCACATCAAACGGAAAAATTACGTACTCCAAAAATCGATGCAAGTAGAAAGTGTTATATAAGATCATAGTTGAATAGTATGCAATAAAAATAATAAATTACATTTATTATTAAATTAATACACATTGTAATAAGGACCGATAAATTATTACATTCTTGTAATATTCAATAGCAAATGGAAAAAAAAATAAAAACGAAGAATATATATTTACACAAAGAACAACATCTTTGAACTAAAAGTAATAGTTACCTTTTTTTAATTAGTTTTTAAAAATAAATTGCAATTAAAAGAGCATAACAAAACATTAAAAAAGTAATTAAAGATAATATTGTTGTTGTACTTACATAATGTATGTTAAAAATGAGAGAAATTAATAATCAATAGCTATTGATTTTTAGTCAAATGTTATTAATCTCAAAAGAGTAAATAATAATATACAATGTGTATAGTTAAAAGTTTAAAATATTTAAAATTCACGTCTGTGGTATTTATCAGGATCGAAGTATGACGTGACTACCACACGATGACTGAATTTGCGTCCCGTAAGCGTCTGTTGTGCTTTTTGACAGTCGGCAACAGAATTAAACTCCACAAACACCTGTAACAAAATGTTATAGTAATTAATTTGTACAAAATAATTTTAATAAATAGCAACAAAATTAAATTTACCTTTCCACATCCAGGAACTTCAATTCCTTCAATGGGACGAGGAATTTCTATACTGCGCACATTACCATATTTACTACACTCCTCTCTGCAAAACACATACATAGAATATATACACATTTTTATAAATGTAATAAAATATAAGCTATTATTGCCACGTTTGAGTTATGAAGACTCGCACAACATTTGTAAGTATATTTATAAAAATAGAAGGTGGTTAAAAATAGAAAATCTAAAACATGTTTACCAATGATTGGACCAAAATGAATGTGATATAAAATTTGGCTGTTGTATCTCAAATCAAAATATCACTAAATTAAACACGCATTATCTTTATTGAGACAATATAAAACAGTTGCAATTTTTGATTAACGAAACCATTTAAATGGCGTTAATCTTAATCACAGTTGACAATGAAAAACAATATTTGATTCACAGGTAATTAAGAATCATTTTATTGGGGAAAATTTTAAATATATACCGGATGTCTTCGAGAATGTCTTCATATTCATCTTCATCTCGTAGTTCTTCTGGCGTGACCATATTAAGAAGACACAATACTTCCGTAGCCGGCCCGGCACTACCTAATGATAATCCAGGCACTTGAAGTTGTACTGGTGCAGCACCAGCCACAAGCATAGCTAAATCAAAACATGATTTTTAAAATCGTATTGTGCATTCAAAATTACTTTAAATTCTCAATTAAATGTGCGTATTAATACCTATTGAAGAATTCTTTGCTCCCACACTGGCACGTTGGACAATAAGTTTTTTATCACCCAACTGCATTCCGTTTAATCCAGCGATGGCCTGTTTAGAGTTGCAATTTACTATTAAAACACATACGGGTATGGGATTAAAAATATTTTAAGCATAAAGCGCTAATTAATACCTGGTCTGTCATAGCAATATCGACATATTCAGCGAACGCATATCCTTTACTCAAGCCGGTTGACGAGTCTTTCACTAGATTAAATGCCCTTAATTGCCCAAAGGACATAAGCAACTCCTTCACCTAAAAAAATTAGCATCCCTTTCAATGTTGATTCAATAATTCATACAACACAAATAAAGTATATATTATTATTTCATTTCAAAATGAACATAAAATTGTTTAAATGACGGGAAAAAACTGCTTTAACAATAATATATCCTTTATTTCTTTCAATGTTATGTATAGAAATTCAAACTCATTCATTACTGCATTTGGATGGTTTGGAATTTAAAGAGTTATTCATATTAATACTTCATTCCAAAGACAGAGAATGAAATGCATGAATTTGTAACAAAATTCATGGATAAGATTTCATTGAACTACATATCGCATTTATTTGATTTATATTATAATATTAATGAACTGTTAGAATAGAAATACTTTCAGGTATTTTTAATAGTTTTAAGACATTTTTAAATTCTTGTTATGCATTTTTTAAAATAAAATGCATATTTCATTAAGATTAAATGTTAACATTGTAACTTCTTGCAATGGCTTAATCTACTGATGCCATGTTTTCAAAATTAATGGATTAATGGATATATTGAGAATTAAATTATCTGATCAAATAAAAAAATCCAGGGCTATTCTATTTGATTAATTTACTTAACATGCAATTATTGTCTAGTACATTCTCAAAATGAGAAACGATTAGGTTTGTCCTGTGTGATCCTCACTTAGTCATCCTAAAGTGTTAACAAAGCCGGGAGTGCAGTCTCGCAGGGACTCTTCCCTTGAGCCCACACCCATATATGTAAAATTACATTCTCAAAGTGAGAAACAACGAATATTATAATAATGACCACGATTCCAAAATACAATAATATTGTAACTTATAAAAGCTAAAGTTGTACAAGTTGCTACCACTTTCGATTATATCGACTATTTAAAAAACTCACATTCACATTTGAACGGTTGTAAGATTTTGACTCATGAAACATAAATTATCAGTTTCTATGATGAATGAATATTTCTTTTCTTAGATTTTAGCTTATATCTATGAAATACATACAATATTTTTTCAATAGGTTGGTCCAAGATCAGATTAGGACCAGATAATGTTAATAAAACTTATTATGCTTGTTGTTGCTATATTTCTTATTAGGGGAAAGACTGTAAAAGCATTTGAAATACACTATCCGCTTTTCGCAAGGACTAAAGGTGAAATCAAACCATGTACAGTGATTGTTTATTGTGTGCCTCAAATCACATCAATGGATAGAATTTAGTAGTGTTTCAAATAGATACATCCATGACAAAAAATAGGTGAAAATGTCTCAAAAACTGAAGCAAAACTGCCCAGCGAAGAAAATGAACTCATTCACATACTTTCAGTTTTCTATAAATTACAACTAACTGTTCTAGAGCAGTAAACAACAATATATGCTGTTAACGAATCTTTAAAATCTATTTTTTTAAATTACCACAATGACCAGCTTGTGTTATTGAATAAACTAGCGTGTTAAAATAGGCAGTTTTTTCTGCATGTTTCATATCTAAAAAAATATTTAAGGGATGGGAAGTAGAGGATGGGTCGAGTATAATGATTGTGCCCTAATTCGGTTAATAAATAAATAAAAACATGATATGTATGATGATTTCGTTAACTCATGTCTTATAACTTTTAAAATACCGTTATTACGAGTAAAATAAAAACCAAATGATATAAAATGCTACGTACCTTTTATATATATATTTATAAAAAAAAAGAATTAAATTCCCCCTAAATTTTAATGAAGTAATTTGACTTTAGCTGGTTTGTGAAAACGTTGTTAAAAAGTGAATAATCTTCTTCAAAATCGAAATGAAAGAAGTTTTCATAAAAGAACAATTGCTCACTTAAATACCTGTAGATAACGCATTAATAAATGATTTGAAAGAGTCAGACTTGCCTTGTCGTCCGTTGTTTGCTCATTCACCTCATTCAGAACTTAGATGTTTACGTGAGAATGAGTGACAACATTACACAGGCCACGATATTGCCAAATCTATGCTAGGGAGGGCAGAAAGCACACGGTATCAGTCATTTAAATGTTTATGAACGAAAAACCGCTTATAAAGCGGTTCGCAAGTTCTTCCAAGAGGAAGGCTAGCTAGAAAGATGACAATAAATTTTAACTAATTAGTTCTGGTGAGATAACGACAAGACTTGCTCCCTAGCTAAAAGAAAAACCCGGAATAATTTACAACTCCATCTAGACCGGACGAGCTGAAAAGCCCTGAAAGGAAGAAAAAGGGGCGGAAGAATGCAGCCCTGAAATGTAAAATGTGTACTCTGAAAACAATAGCCAATTGGCATTTGTTCAATAAAATCTCTGAATGCAGATCACCTACACTGCAATACTAAAAAAAAAATCTGAGATATAATTCATGTAAATTCATTTTCAACCCGAGGAGCGTATTTCACACAAAAAATATATACTAGGAAAAAATAATAAATTTGACCCTTTTTAATTGATGCTAAAACCTAAGAAAAATATTTAGAGTACATTGAAATGATGATATTTTTTTATCCCGTGCCAGATGCTAAAATCTGAAAATTAAAATACCGAATTTCGATAGGTCCACCTATAATTGATCCGATTTATTGAATTTAAGGGGTTACATGGATTTTTTAATTTAAAAAAATCTATCTTTTTAAATAATTTTATCTAATATCACTAAAATTTTTCCAAAGTTTCAAGTCGATAGGAATAAACCTTTAAGAGAGCCTTTGAAAATTCCGCATTATAGGATCAACCGACCGGGAGTGTCGTACTTTATTTGCATTTTTCTCAAAACTCTATTTTTGAAGTAGCTGGCCACGATTTTTCAAAAACGAATGCACCAATCTGATCCTCGCGAGGATAATTTTTTCTAAGGGGTCTCCAAAAACAAAGTCTCAATGGCTGTATTTTCAAAATTTTTAAATTAAAAATTTATAAAATATTTTTTTATATGCTTCATAGTCTGAATAATATATTTAATTTATTATATTAAAAAAAAATTAAGAGAAAATATTTTTTTTACCCTTTGAAAACCATGTAACCCCTCAAATTTTTTTGTATTTGCATGCTTCACTTTTACACGTACTTTAATTGTTTAGTGATGCAACTTCACGCTAATTTTTCTTTGTTGGCTTCAGGTGAGGATTAGGAAATCTCTAAAAGGAATACTACTTCTCTGATTGATTTGAATAAATACCTGATCTTCATTAAGGTAATTAGGCAGACCTCCGATGAATATTTTGTGGGGTGAGTCAGGCACAACGGTACTGATTACGCCAGCTGTAAAACAAAATGAGTTAAAATACAAACAAATCACGCACATATAAAATATGACTTTTTAACACCTACCAGGAACATTGACAGATGGGTTTTCTGTTCCAGGCATTGGTTGATAATCATGTGGTCGCCGAATTTTTAAGCTCTGCCCTTTGAAATTGATGCCGTCAAATGCCATTGCTTGAGTTGTTTCATCAATAGATCTGTTCATAAAAGAAATGAGTTATAAATTTTCAAATATACAATTTTAAATACATTACTTACATTAATACATTAAAAACTATGAGTTAAAATATCATACCTAAATTCTATGAAAGCAAAATTTTTATCAAGATTTATTTGACAAGCCAAGACGGGATTTCCAGCTGCCTGCGCAAGACCTGACAGATGCATTTGTTGGTTGAAGAATTCCATTGTCTCCTCTTCCGTTACACCAAATGGAATGTTCCCAACGTAAAGTCTTTAATAAAAATAGTAATCATAATTAGCTTGTACAGTTTAACAATCGATCACATATATGAGTCAAATAAATTTTTACCTTCTAGCTTGCCGAGTTATAGTAGAACCGACAACGGGTACAGCAGCCTGTGGAGTGTCAGCAACGATATTTGCAGGAATTTGTCCAGCGGCCTGCATAGCTTTGTATTGTAGGGGAGTGATGTGTTCGAAACCCGGCGGTGGTACATCCCAGTATAAAGATGCTTTACGACGACGGGAACGCGTATTACGACCACTGGGCGAGCGAGAACGACTCCTTTTTCTTTCTCTTCGTTCTCGACTGCGAGATCGAGATCTTCTTCTTTCGCGAGACCGTGATCTTCTACGACGCTCTATAATCGATAACAGAAAGTATCGTATTATATTATTAGCGATACAAATCATTATTGATCTTAGAAAATCACACTATTGGTAAATTTGTATTACTGATCATTTACATTATTTTCAATATATAAACATATTTTTTATAACATACAAAATGAATCATTTAAACAGAAAACGTGCAAATGAATCATTTACATCTATTAAATGACTAAAATTTTATTAAACACAAAAATTAAAATATCATAGCACAGGGTAAGGGCTTGTCTGTGGATAGCCTTAAATTTCGTTCAAGCGCATTGCGAATAAATTTAACCAAATAGAATACACGAAAAAGGATGTCAAATGACATTTTTAGCAGATGTAATCCGACGAATGCGGAGTAACCTTTTCATCGACACGATTTTTACCAAGTGTGGACTAACGTTTCCCGGTATCGATTATTGTGCGAGCAAGCAAATCATATAATCCAAGCGTCAAAATAATACACATGTGTTAAACTAAGCGATAAAACATTAATATCTACCTTTATCTTCACCCATAGCGAGAGAAGGAAAAGCTTCAACAGAAAGCGCAATCGCCGGCAGCAGACGCCGTCACTTTCGGCAGTAGCTTATCGATCTTAACACAGTAATTTATGACCATGACAAACCTGACTTTTGTCCGTGAAATTTTAAAATTTCTATTTTTATTTCGAACTTTGCATAAATGCGCTGTATCTAAAAAAAAACCTATTTTTACAAAAATAAACGGCACATTTAAACGAGGTGTTTAACACAGTTTACATATTTTAAATTTATTCCAGTTACAAAATTCTTAATTAATTAATAAAGTGTGATTTAAATTGAGCGTAACTATTATTATGTAGCAATAAGCATAACATGCGTTTGTTATAATATTAATATTTTATTTCTTTTAAAAATATAATTGATAAAATTCCCCAATTGATTATATTTATTTGATATTATATTTATGTGATCGTATTAATTATAAATATAATTTCAAAAGAAATATGTACATCCTAATTCAAATATAAATTAAAAAGTATTAGGTCTTTCCGAAAGAAATCCATTGTTTTCACATGCGTTTTATATATATATATATACATTATTTTTGGTTGTATGGTTTGTCTGCTTTATTTTTTGTCATAAATCTCATTTTATTATCAAGTATATTTATTTGTATTTTCAAATCGAAATCATTTAGTTTCTATAAGGAAAATAAAATTTGCATTTCATCAAACAATATTTTATTAATAAAAATATTACAATGGATAAATAATGTACAGCACTTTTAATCAATTCATGGAACTTAATTAATGAGAAAGATTTGTTTTATGTCAATAAGGTCACTCTGTACAAATCTATATATTTCAATGGACAAATTTTCAGTCTTTCCAAAAGACTAAATGGTGGTAATTAAAAAATTCACGCTAGATTTTAATGAAAACCAAATTTTAAAATTAAAACCTATTAACATACATATAAAAGCTCTTTGACAATTTATAATAATTTAAAGGGTATCTTTTATTTTTTAATGACTGGCACGTTAACTCTAATAACTACATTTGTAAAGCACGATGATTTCAATATATAACCGTTACATGTAAAGCTACTGAGCTTTTGATAAAACTATACTAAAATATATCAGTTGGTCAAAATACATGAAAACATTTCGGTTAGTATAAATATACCACAAGGTGAACGAAGAGTGAATAAAAACTATTAGATAAATTCAGTATTAACGTCGCATTTTCACGAATGCAATTTTTAAACAGTCATCTTCAGCCCGTCAGCGAATTATCAAAGACCATTGTATCTTGTTCTAGCATTTAAAGAATGAGAGAAATGGGTTTTGTATTCAAATATTGAAAAGAAAAAGGAGCGGTTAACCCCTTGGAAAAGGCAGCCCCAACCCCGATGACATAATGCGACATTAATACTGCGTTTATCTAATATATAAGAACGTAAAATTTAAAATGAGGGTTATTAATTCTCAGTTTCTAACAGTACTTTTTGTGACATTCGACTATGGTCAACTAATCTTAAACATATTTATTATTTTAGATACTTAATATCAAATAGAGAAAGTGATATATTTAAAAAAAATACTTTGAGTCTTAAGTTAATATATTTGGTTCAACGAGTGTTATTCATGAAGCAAATTTCCATCTCTTTCTAAAATTTAAGATCCTATGCAAAATTAAATGTCATAGGAGGGCACGATCCGAGGTAACAAGTTCCATAATTCAAAAGATCAGAATTAAGGCTCCAAAACTATGATTATACATATTATTTCAGATGACGGCGCCGATCATCTAAACCGAGGGTGACGAACCTCTGAGAAACAGATCAAATTTTATTACCAATTTTTAATATTAGCGCATGGATATGGCCTTTTTTTAAATTGAGTAAACATTGTGCGTCCTTTGAAATATGCGGTCGTTAAAACATTCTGAATAAAAAGTGAGGCTTGAAAATAGATTCAGAATATAAATCACGGCATATAAAAATCAACGCGTGGGTCATTTAAAAAGTCAGTGTCCGACGTTCAATCGTAGGTTCGCCACCGCTGATGAAAATTATTTAAGATTTTGGTAAGAATCAACACGTTTTTAAAAATTACACAACAAAAGTGCACTATGTGATAGATTACTCTTATATGTATGTTCATATTCAATACATTGAATTTTTTCAAATATATGCTAATCGATGATAATTGAGAAGTGAACGCAAATCATTTATTGATTCATCATCGTAAATCCAGTCACGGAAAACAATTACAGTTGTGTGCGGAAAATTATGCTACTTAGTAATCATAGCTAACTTAGTATTTTGAGCACAAACAATACATATACGAGGCATATCCACAAAGTAAGAGTACTGACGCTCCGTGGTTTTTGTTTTTGACAGAGTTGGATGCATTTAATGTCAAGGCGTTGGGAGGAGAATGCACTGTCGTTTGTCTCAGTCACCCGTTTAAGATTTTTCGTTCGTTTCAGACGGCTGTAGAACAAAGATTTTCTACTGACAATGAAGTCGAAAGTGACAGGCCAAGTCATCAACGGGAGACTTTTGACAAAGGTATCATAAAGCTTATCCCTTGGCTCACAAAATGCATTGAGGAGGAAGGCGACTACTGTTGAAAAATAGTGTTTCATGCGTGTGAATTTGTAAATTTTTCATAAATATATTGCCTTTTTGATTTAACAAATATCGAGTATTCTTAATTTCTGAACATGCCTCGTATACGTATTTAACTTAAATGTACCTTTAGCACTAGATCACCAATCATATATTCAAGTTACACCGTCACTACATATTACGCGACAACGATTAACGCAGTGAGTACGCCTGGGTTACTAATTTGCTTATTTAGAGTGGTACTGAGCGCGATGGGGCAGGGAAGGTTCAGGAAAAATGTCGAATGCGTTGCGAGTCTGTAGTCTGTGAGACTAATGATTAGTGATCTAGGGTTAGTGTCCATTTTCCCCACTCACATCAAAATATTGCGATATATCCCTTTTTATATATTTATCACAATTCCTCGTCAAAAATAATGCTAAAATGGAGAAAACAGCGCAATTTTCACATAATAGCTATAATGAATTGGTCGTATTCTAGCTTAATCGGAATGTTGATTTATGGACCCACTAATTAAAGCAAATGAGAGGCAAAAATATACATACGAATTTAAAAAATGAGCTGGTATTACATTTCGTTAACAATAATTTGATTCATAATTTATCGGGTTGGTGTTATTTTCAAAAGATAATACATAAATTTAAAACCGCATCGTTAACATTTTTGAGTAATATTTTATGCTTATAAAAGAGCGACGGCAATTACACTGCTAATATAAGACATAGAATACAGCATTTGTTTAGTTAAATTTTATTTCCTTACGAAACCAATAATTGGCTATTCAATTGGTAACCATACGTATATTTGATAACAGAAATAAAATAAAATTTAAGAAAAACCACAATGCGACAACATTTATAAAAGTCATAAAATTATCAACAATTGATTGCAGAGGTAGCAAAAAAAAAAGTAAGTTAATAAGCAACCAAATAGATGTATTATATCGATCTAATTCAGCGTTTCCCAACCGTGATCCCCCGGAACCGCAGAGTTCCACAAAATATAATAATACATAGTTTATAAACAACGAGGATGATATTTCAAGAGTAAAATGGTTTAGAAACGCTGATGTTATTTATGGATAATTCTCCGACAATTAGTCAAATAACTAGCAATATAAAAACAATTGTATTTTTCTTTGATAAAAAAGAGCAAAAACACAAAATGTTTCATAAACATTTTTACAAAATAAGTAAAATACCCTTAGTATTACATATATGGTTGAGGCTACATTTTGTAAGCAAAACAAATTAAATTACATTTGTGGATATTTTCAATGCCGCAATATCGACTTGAATTGATTATATGCACTTCGTCCATCAGAGGCAGTACAATAGGTACATTTGTGAATTGATTTTTTTGAAGATGAGGTTGAAATCTTTTGATTACGCTAAAAATGTAGCCTTTATACCCTAAATCTGCTAAAAAGAATTCTAATATCGTTCTTTTTAAACAATGTACGTTTGTTCTATTTTTTACACACAATTAAATATAAACGGAGAAGTCAAAATACATGTACATTTATGTATACATTTTTTTTACTTTAAGACAATATTAATCTAGTTTTGTAGAAAATTGTCTTCTTTAAAAGTGAATATAAAACAATATTAAAGCACACTTAAAATATACTTCCAAATTTTCACACACAAAACTAAAACTCATGTGCATTATAAAATCTATTTTATATACAATATTCATAGCCAATATATCTTATAAATTTTCAGGCAATTTCTTTGAACTATAATTTAGTATTCAAGATAAAGGGAATTTTAAAAATCTTATTTAACAAGGAATGAGCAGCGTATAAAATTTGCACACTCGTAAAATTTTACTACATAATATGTAGATAGACTTCTCTTTGTTGTACAAAATTTTTACAGTATGTCATGAAATATTATTGTTTTTAACGACACATTAAAAATCACGTCTGTGATATTTATCCGGATCAAAGTACGACGTAACCACTACACGCTGACTAAATTTGCGACCGGTGAGGGTTTGTTGTGCTTTTTGACATTCCGATATTGAATTAAACTCCACGAACACCTGGAAAAAAAACCCCAAGATTAGAAACTAAAAGAAATGATGAGTTTATTTTTTTAAATAACAGTGCCAATTACATGCATATTTTTATTAATACGTATGTTTTATATTAAATATTAATATTTTTAGGGATATTATAAAATTAAAATTCACCATCATACTATTACAAAGTATCACATGAAGATTCGGAATTATAATTAGTCAAAGACCGATCATGATTGATCGTGATCGAGAGAGACCCAGATTAATCGAATAAGTGGGTGCCGCAAGAATTATCCGCAAGCCATAAAGTAAGACGTTTGAATGTTCGTTCTTTTATAATTTGCAATGATTAAATCCCATGTTTAAATCAGATTTGGACTAGGATTTGCCAAAGCTTTTAATGCATCAAAAAAAGCTCACGGTTAATGTATGAAATAAGGACAAAATACATTATTCCATGTGAACTTTTATAAAAATGGATTAAGTAATTTAGTTTTACATTGACAAAAGACTATTGAAGTTAATGGAGATTATTTTGATTGGATAAATTATGTTTTGTAAAAGTGATGGCGTTTTAATTCTTCCCTACGAATTCTGAACGTTCATGCGATACGCCCTAATATATTCAAGAAAATATAATAAATCTGTTGATAACAAAAGTTTTGATACCTTTCCACAGCCAGGAACTTCAATACCTTCAATAGGTCTAGGAATTTCAATACTTTTAACGCGTCCATATTTGTTGCACTCTTCCCTATAAAACAAGCATTTTAAACAATTAATTGTGAATAATTATGCAGGGTTTTTCAATAAAGACACTCGAAATTTGTTAGGGTCATAATCAGCTAACGTTCATACGTCAATAAAACGCAACGTCAGCTGAAAACATCGGCGGTTGTGCGTGTGAGTGTATGAGAAAACCCGAGGCAATCAATTTCTCGTTGTTGACAAGAACTTGGCAATTTCATTTTGGCAAAATTTTCATCGACTTGACCATTGAGCAAGTTGTTTGCCTGTATTAGTGTGAGGAGTTTATTACGCCAGATAAGTCTCTGTCTCTCTCCGAGCTCAGAGTGCAAGAGTGCTCTTTCTGAATCACTGGAATTTGCTTGTAAATACGCGACTGTGCTATCTTACAGGTTAAATCTCAAGTCTGTCCTTATAAACTGCAAACGATTGATGCCTTCAAAGTCAACGTAATGAACGTCATCCAGCGAGTGTCATTATTTAGACCCTATATAAAATTTATTTTCATTCAATACATAAATAAAAGGAAATAATACCTTATATCTTCAAGTATGTCTTCATATTCATCTTCATCTTTTAATTCTTCTGGTGTGACCATGTTTAATAAGCACAGCACTTCAGTCGAAGGTCCAGAGCTACCCAACGATAATCCTGGAACTTGTAACTGTACGGGTGTTGATGACATCATCATAGCTGCAGTTAAAAGATAAAATTTTTAATATTTACAAAGCATTTAGTACATTCAATTAACGAAATCGATGAATCAAAAAGGTGATGTCTAAACGATATATTATACATTATGTAAAAAAAAGTCATTATTGATTATATATTGAAATATTATTGGCCAATTACCAATTGAAGAGTTCTTTGCCCCTATGCTAGCGAGTTGAACTATCAGCTTTTTATCTCCAAGTTGCATTCCATTTAAACCAGCTATTGCCTATAAAAAAATTAAATATGTAAATTATTTGAAAATAAAATTATACAATATACAAAATAAAAAAAATACCTGATCAGTCATGCTGACATCTGAATAAACTGCGAATGCATAGCCTTTACTGAGTCCAGTAGAAGAGTCTTTGACGAGATTGAATGCTCTCAATGCACCAAAAGAGGTCAATAATTCTTTTACCTATAGAACAAATACAAATACTTTTTAGTGTTGAGCATTTGAATGTCAATATACACAATAGACACGGTTGAAAGACTCGATTTAATTAGATATTATTAGAATATTCTTGATTTTAAATGTCATTTGAAAGAGTATATATAAAAATAACTACATTATTAGATGATCGATTCAGTCAATGCAAAATCCATTTATATAAAGTCATAGTTGATAAAAGAAGTAAGCTTGAGTAAATATAACACAAGTAGAAATAAGAAGAAATCTAAAATACCATATATATTTCTTTAAATCAGGAAAGATGGTAGACATTCATTATCAAAGGATTAAATATTGATTCGCACAAAAGAAAAATAAGTAATATGATTAGATTTATTCATAGCTGAGCGCGCATATATAATAAGATTATATGAAGCTATATAAGAAGGTTCAAAAAATATTCGCTTTATATAAATTATGTTGAAATGTTAAAACTTGCCTTGTCTCCCAATGTCTCGCTCATACAACTCAGAGTTTAGAAGTTATGTTGAGAATTAGAGACAACGGAGAAATGCAGGCCACGTTATGCCAAATCTAAGCTAGGGAGGGGCAGAAAGCACACGGAATCAATCGAGTACATTTTACTTAGCGTCATAATGTTACTTAGCGATCATAGTATAAGATTCGGTGCTCTCTCCCCGGCTATAATTGAAAATAACCTATATTATCTAAAATATGCTAAGCTGAAAAAATTGTAATTATAGCAGTAAAACTAAAAAAAAGCTCCAGAGTAAAATTCTGAAAAAATTGTCCGTTAAGACTATAATTTTATCTCCGCAACTGTAAAACCTTACATTTATAAAAACGTTGCGAAAACATAAAAATACTCATTTGTCGGTATCTAGAAAAGCATATTTTTAAAATAAATTTTCAATTTCAAATTCGTGTCGATTGTAAATGTTTTTGATTGATTCATGTTTATAAGTAAACAGGTATTCATACGAGGAACGTTCAGAAATTAAGTGTACTGTGACCATAATACGCTGTGGTTTTTTGAAGTTTGGTAGCTTTCAAATGATAGAGGAAGATTTCCTGATAGAGCGAGCATCACAGGAACACGGTAATATGTATACTCACGTTGTAGCATCCAATTGCATAAAAGACGTCGGTAAGAAATTCTGCCAAGTGCTGTGATCCGATTGATTTAAAGCGACCGAGTTCTATTGTGACTGGAAATGAAACGTGGATGCCAAAAAATTAAAAACAACGAGTTCGAACAAAAAACATGGCCTCAATCATGTTTTGGGACCGAAATGGCATCATTTTGGTCCAATTTATGCCTCAGGGGGAGATCATCAATGCAAAACGATATTGTGAGAGCATTCAAAATAAAAGAAGGGGAATGCTGACGAGAGGAGTGTTCTTTTTGCATGACAACGCCCGTCCTCACAAAGTCTTAGCCACCAAGACGCTTCTGGACTCATTTGATTGGGATGCTTTGAGCTACTTAGCACCTTCTGATTATCATCTTGTCGCCTTCCTGAAGGCACACATGGGTGAAATTAAATTTTCACCGAAGCTTGTGCCATGGTTTACCACATGCATTGAACGGAATGGCGATTATGTAGAAAAATAGTCAATAAGTATATCAACAATATCCTGTATTTTTTTAAATACTAAAAGTCTAGTACACTTACTTTCTGAACATGCCTTGTAATTGAAATTATGACAAGGAATGTAAAAAACACACTTTTGGGAATGAATTTTAATTAAAGACAAAATAGGAAATCTGAACAATAAACAGTTTTCAGTAACATGGCAATAATGGAATTTAAAATATCCTGATTGACATTGAAAATACTGCTCTAGTTTTCAATATATACTTTTGATTGAGATTTTAAGGCATGGTCTTGCAAAAGCACAGAGATTTTGGTATATTTTAATGGGCAGTTTGAAAAGGATCCTTAATGTATTCATACAGGGTGTCTTCCAAAAGTCATGAAATATATTTTTTGCCACATCCCTACCGATTGCAGCGTGTTCGAACTGGTCGGATCAGATGAGGTTGGGACCATTACAGCGCACCAAACTTCAGTCTGCGCTTATACCTCAAGGACAGACCATCAATGCTGCCACTTGGGTTTTCTGGCGAAAAACAATGTGGCAATGCTACAGCAGCCACCCACAGTCCCAATCGACTTATTTTTATTCCCGAGGGTCAAAACTACATTCAAAGGATGTCATTATGACAATATTGATGCTCCTTAAGAGGCCGTGATGACAGCTTTGAAGGAGGTACCCATCGAGACCTTTGAGAGGGCGTACCAGGCATGGGAGAATTGGTGGAATAAATGTAAATGTGTAGAGTACTTTGAAGAATATTATCATATTGTACTTGTATTGTTGATAAATCTTTTAAAAAAATATATATTTCATGACTTTTGGGACGCAACTTGTATATAAATAATTGAGTTTTGAGATAATGAAAATGTCCTACATTTCATTAAAATTAGAAAGGAAAAATTTATGTTTCGTATGCAGAATTACTTTTGATTTATATACCAGTTTAAAAAAAAATTCATTGCCCTTGGTGGCGAGTCATCGATTTTTTTTTTAAACAGAGCATTCTTTGCGTGTATGTGTATTGCGTATTTCTTACTTTTTTTAGAAAATGCAGTTGAATTAAATATTTGTTAAACATTTATCAGGTTTAAAATACATCTCAGTTGATATTCAAAAATAAACAATGGAAATATTAATTTGTCTAAAAAGAAGATTAACAAAAATACCTGCTCTTCATTTAAATAGTTCGGCAACGCTCCAATAAATATTTTATGTGCTGACTCGGGAACAATTGAACTGATTACGCCACCTTAAAAATTGATGTTCATATTTAAAGACTTGTGTAAATATCTGGTTAATGTAAATTCCATATAATAGATTGATAACTGACTTGCAATGTTGGCGGAGGGATCTTCCATGCCCGGCAGAGGTTGATAATCGTGAGGTCTGCGAATTTTCACGCTTTGACCTTTAAAATTGATGCCATCAAACGCCATCGCCTGGGTCGTTTCATCAATAGACCTAAAATGTAATTAATCATAATCCAGACAGTTCTTATCTCTGTTTTTTGAAAACGGAGAGCAATTTGAGATGAGAGTTAAGTAAGCTAGCTATTCAAAGCTAAAACATCACTCAATAAGTTCGTAGGATGATAGTCCACAAAATAGTTGTAGCTTGATGCAAAGCAGTGAGTGTATTCACCGTTTTGTATCAACATTTGTCCATTAAAAAGCTCTGTTTAAAGTGGGTACAGCATTTGCTCACAGTCAATCAAGACTAACAATGCGTCAACAATTCAGAGCGCTGTTTAGTGTGTAATAAAAAGGATTTTTCATGCAGCAATGGATCTATCACTACACTCCAGAGTTAAATCGGCAACCAGCTGAGTGGACAGCAGCCGGCGAAAGCCGCTCAAAACAACCAAAAAGGCAAATGTCAGCGGATGAGATATTTTGTATTTTATTTACATATTTACAAATAAACTCTAATTATGAAGCAGGGGAATACAATGAAAAATGCAGATCATTAAAATGTTTCATAAAAAATGTGTAGCCCTATTTAAACCCATTCCAAAAAGGTTGTCAACAAAGCAAAAAACTCATTAATTAAAAAACATATGTAACAATTATTTTATCCAAAATTTGTAAATGTAGACGTAATTTAAAATCAATATAAGAAATTTGAAAATGAATGTTATTTTGAAAGTAATGGTGTTTTATTTTAACACTTTGAGACCCGCTGACGCCTTTTGGCGTAAAAATTCCCCAACCGTTATGAACCGCTGACGCCATTTGGCGTAAAAACGTAGGCCTACAACATCATAAAAAAAAATGTTACCGACACTAATATTTCACTATTCGTTGACAGATGTCTCTACAGATATAAAGGGTATATAAATTTGAGTTTTAAGGTTGAAGAAAGAAAATAAATTTCCTATAAGAATCATATTAGAAGTCGATCCTAAGACAATTTTAAATTGAAAAGTAGCTCCCAAGACAAAAAAGGTTGGACGATCCTGAAGTAAAGGATATATACATATCCAGTGGCGGTCCTTCCATAAAATTGCGAAGTATTATCACCCTCATGTAGTAAATAAATTTTAAATGAAATATAAATAACAAGTAGTATTTATAGAAAGAAAAAAAATGTATTTCGTTGGTTTGAGAACCACTGCTTGAAAGTTGTAAAATGAAGATCACATATCTATACCTTTGATTATGTAGAACATAACCTGAAAATTTTACGTATATACACTCATAGGTTAAAAAGATATGTAAATTATTATAAAGGTCTTGATTTCTTGCGAAATTTGCCTAAAACGAGCGGCCCCCACAGCATTTTCACACCAAAAAGCGCGGTTCTCAAAGTGTTAATATACGCGTGAAGTTTCCTTGTACATAATATGTTAATCTGATTAAAAATGATAATTTGTATATTTAATATAAACAATACTTTAATATATATTTGAAAGATGCGAAAATTCGAGATAATTGTATGTAATATTTACCTGAATTCTAAAAAGGCAAAGTTCTTGTCAAGGTTAATTTGACAAGCTAAAACTGGGTTGCCGGCGGCTTGAGCGAGTCCGGAGAGGTGCATCTGTTGATTGAAAAACTCCATGGTTTCCTCTTCGGTGACTCCGAAAGGTATATTGCCGACGTAGAGTCTTCGAGCCTGACGGGAGATCGTGGAACCGACGACAGGAACCGCTGCTTGAGGTGTATCAGCTACGATGTTAGCTGGAATCTGACCGGCAGCCTGCATCGCCTTGTATTGCAAAGGGGTGATGTGTTCGAAACCAGGCGGTGGCACGTCCCAATACAGCGATGGCTTGCGACGTCGCGACCGACCGCTGCCTGCGCCGCCACCGCCGCCACCACCACCTCCACCGCCAGCGCCTCGCGACCGAGAGCGCTTTCGGGAGCGATCTCGGCGACTCCTGGTCCGTCCACCTGACCGTGAGCGCGAACGGTGACGACGAGCTGCAAAACATAAAAAAGCAAGTTCTTTCAAATTCTCCAACTAGAAATTCTTGCTTCCGATGGAAAAACTGACCTTTATCTTCGCCCATCACAACCCTCGATGAAATACCGCGCGTCCAACAAATCTCTGCAGACGCGCCGCCCGACCGCGGCGGATTCGCGAACACGCAGCCGTCAAAGGTCGATTTTAAAAATTCACGAACACCCAATATTCGTCAAAAAATATATACATATATGTAATACAATCTATTCATTCATTTAGTTTTTATATCCACAAAATATAAAACTCAGCAAAGAACATTTATTTTATAAAAAATTAAGCAACAAAAAAAAACAAAAAAATTATGTGCTCAAAGTAATTTATTCAACATATATAAATATTTTTTTAACACATTTTGGACGGAACAGTGTACAATCAAAATTAAATTACATATATAAATATTAATCTGTGTCTATTTCTTATTAAATTACTCGATAATAATTTGCATTCAGGTACATGCATCGGACGGTTTTAATAAAATGTCTTAGTCTATACAACAAATCGATAAGCAGGCACCAAATATAAGAATTTTTGGTTGCCTATATAATGCGATAATCTCATAATTATACAATTAAAATGTCGGCAAATCTTCAGGCAAATATTCTGGCACTTCCTGATCTGACGATGGTGATTCTGCACCTCTTCGTTCGTGATCAAGATTTTCTGCACGCTTCTCCAAATATCGTGCCCGATCAGTGAATTCTTGAAAAAAAGGGATATATAAGCATACATCCAGTGTATAAAATAAGAACTCATTTAGCACTTAGCATGCGTTGTTAGACAACAAAGCTCTAAATGAAACAACATTAAATGTGGTCATTATAGTAAGAAAAATAGGGAAATATTTTTATATTAATTTATATTGAACACAGGTAAAGCGAAATAAAAAGATACCTTTGCTGTCTGAAGTGTATCCGGCAGCTAGAGATTTACTTGCCATAAGGCGTAATAGATGATAGGAACGAACTGGTCCTTTATCTTCTATTTTCTCTAGCAGCTGTTGTCCTGCAGATATGGCTATAGATAAAAATTGATTAATATTTTTACACATAATATCAATATATTTTTAATATTACAATATATTTTTATGTACCAGTAGTCCCAGAAGTACCCGATCTAACAAAATACAAAAAAATTGGAAAAAAGTATCTTAATTTCTCAACATAGTCTTCTTTTAGTTCAATACACTTTTACCAGTGACGTTCAATAGCTTCATTGCCCTGTTTATATAGAGAACTGTCGAGCTCCTCAAAAAAGCTATTGATCGCCGACTCCACCTCTTCATTATTGGCGAATCTTTTATCAGCGAGCAATTTTTCAACTTTAGAAATATAATGTAATTTAAGAGGACTAAATCTGGTGAATAGGGTGCACAAGGAAGCAATTTTAACTTTAATTGATAGATTTTAATTACCGCGATAACGGGTGTGTTAACTGATGTATTTACTATTTTCTTTTTTTAAGCCAAATGCATTCGATTTTTCTTGATTTCATTACTTAAACATCATTTGCTGCAGCCCCCTTCAAACTGAAGTTGGACTTATTTTTACTTTACTTACTTACGTTGGATCGTTGAATAACCTTAGTCCTTTCTTTTTCCCCACACCTTCGAGTGCACGTGGTCTAAGCCGGTCTTCTACCGAGAACCTTACTTCTTATGGAGGACACAGAGTGGAAAGGGTGGGCGCCCCGAAGCTCTTCGCGTAGTGTTTCTCATTGGCTCAAAGATCGCTGGACGACATCCATGTGTGGCTAGTCTGAGGGTACTCGGAAGAGACTACACAGCAGAGCGGGGCATGGTCTCTGTCTTGTAAGAACACCGAATACTGATAAGCTGCTGTCTGTCCGTCTCAACGTGCTCCTTTATCTCAGGTGTTAAGTGATGGATCCATGTTTTATTCATGGTTATGAATCAACACAAAAACTCAGCTATATTGCTGTAAAACATCGCCAAACCCTTGATTGAAACATCCTCATAAAGCTGTTTTTGTTCCATTGTGAGCAAATGCGGCACCCATCTTGCACACAGCTTTCTCATATTCAAATTTTCATTCAATATGTGATGTACAGTACTTTTTCAAATGTCCATCATGTCTGCTAGTTCGCACACTTTCAGTTGATGGTCATCCAATACTATTTTGTGGATTTTCTTCACCATTTCTGGCGTGGTTACCTCGTTTGGTCAACCACTGCGATGTTCATCTAGGCAGCTTATACGGCCTCATTTAAACTCTACCACTCAATATTCTACTGTTGTAAACGAAGGAGCAGACTTTGCCAGAGTAGAATCTAGCTTGGCATTGATATTGGTTGAATTGAGACCTTTCAAATTAAACATAATGACAACCAATTTTTTCCGTCAGGTTGGGTACTTCAAGGACTACCCTTGTAATATATAAAATTTCATCTGATAATTGTAGTGTATAAAATGAATGGTAAAATAATACCGTTCTGATATTCCCCACGACTGAAAGCTTTCTCTATGCCAATATATTCTTGCACTTGATCTGCTTGACTCTGTAGCATTGCCGCATCAGTAGCTTGAATATTATAAAATTGAACGTGTAAAACTAATGCTAATAAACAAAATATAATTTAAATTTTAATATTACCAGCTAAAGGATCACCAGATCGAGACAAACAGCGAAGGGCTTCAGA
This sequence comes from Stenopsyche tienmushanensis, assembly GCA_008973525.1. Taxonomy (NCBI): domain Eukaryota; kingdom Metazoa; phylum Arthropoda; class Insecta; order Trichoptera; family Stenopsychidae; genus Stenopsyche; species Stenopsyche tienmushanensis. The sequence goes on along the minus strand of WACJ01000037.1, from coordinate 328,115 downwards.
CAGAGCTCCTGCAGCTTTTTCATAATTCTATAATTATAATAAACTAACTATTTTTATTCATTTACATGCGTTAATACATAAACTATATTTTTATTACTTGATAATCATCAATTTCTTGCTGAGCGCAGGCGGCATAAAAGGCAGCAAGCGGTCGAGGGGCACGAGCTCGGGTGTAAAACGATGCGACATGACGTAATAGATCTGGTTGGGCTCGCCAGTCTGCAGCTTGCAATGCTCGAGCTGCCATTAAATAGACTGTACGATCTCTTGAAACGGATGCAAAAAATACCATCTTATCGGTATCTCCAGACTTAACTAACCATCTCATTGCAGTTACCTAATGAAATACAATTCTAAATGAATGAATGTCCTTTTATGTTTTTTATTACATTTGACAATATTTTTTAGCCTACTTTGTCTCCTGCTTGCGTGAGTTTCTTTGCGGCTAAATGATAAAGACCACGTCGACCTAACAAATCTGCTAATTTTTGTAATACTTCCGTACGATTATCCATCCCTTTTGCTGGACTCAATAGTTCAGCTAAATCCTCAGAAAGTTCTACATTGTGTTCTTCTATTAATTCTAATGCATCATCAAACTGCACCGAAATAAAAAATGATATTAAATATGATATATAATTAAAAATATTAAATAATTCAAAAAAATTCCATACAAGTTGAGCTGCAGCAAGAATTTTGACGGCTTGTTGTGGTTGATTTGCGGCAAGTAATGGCTCGACTAATCGTTGAGCCAAAAACGGTGAACAGCCTCCAGGACCTTTAGATGCTACTGATTCTGCCACGCGGGCCAAAGCTTCAGCTCCTGTATCTCCTTCGGCAGATAAAGCAACTTCTACGGCTTTGTGTAATTTTCCTGAAAAGTGTAAAATTAAATTTATAATTGATCAAATGTAATAAGGATGATATCATAAACAATGATATTCTTAATACCGGATTGATGATAAAGATGTGCTGCGGCTGGAGCGCGACCAGCTTTTTCAAGAGCTGTAGCAGCTAATAATGTATGAGCGGTGTTCCCGTTAATAGCAGTACTGTTACCGGCTCTTACTACTTGTTCCCATAGTTGAGCTTCTGCTGCACAACGAACTGCAGCAGACGGAGCACCTGCTTTCATATAGTACTAAAAATGTACAAAAGCAAATATTATAAAAAGGATTTTTAATAAATGATAATAAAAGACTTTTATTTACTTTAATTGCTTCTTCAATTTGTTCTGGTTGCAATTCAAGATGACGAGCTACATAATATGCTGCAGCAGGATTATCAGCTAAAGCCTGTGCTTCTTGCAAACGATCAGTATGACAAAGCAATCTAGCCTGTGCGCCACCATCGTTTGCTGCAGCATACGCTTCGAGGGCACCTTCAAGTTCTCCTTGACTTTCCAAATAATGTGCCCACCAAAGCTGAAGGTCCGATTTCTGAGAGTTCTCGACTCTTTTACGGAGTGTTTCCAATTGTCCAGCATGCAATAGCATGCGTGGTACATGCGGCACTTCCACGTCCGCCTTTTCAAAACTCACTGCTGCCGATTCTATCTCACCAGCATCGCGCCTAAGACAACCAAGTTTAAAATGTGCATTTTTTATCAATAACGCAGCCTCGCCTTCAAAAGAATTTTTAGTTAGTTTTTCTAAGCCTCCTTTTGTTGCCGCCGTCATTCTAGAAATTAAATCAAATCGACCATCCTCCTCCAATAATTCTTTGGCTTCGTCGAGCATTCCGAGTTGGATAGCCAATATTGCCGTCCTGGATTTCTCGCTAAGTTTAGGATCTTCCATTGCAATATGCAGAGCCAGGGCTCCTTTTACGTTGTTCATTTTGGCCAAACAGACTGAAGCAACGTCTAATCTTTTCTGCGCCACACAGGCTCGCGCAAGACCCTGCCAAACAGTTTCGCCCGCCTTTGTATGCCCTATTGCTATTACGGCTTGTTCCATGTGACCCAAAGTCATATGATATAAAAAATCTAGCAAATGACCGCGCACTATTGAATCACAATCTTCCGATCCCAAAAATTCGACCATGGTGTTCTTAAATAGTTTTCCATCGAACATAGAAACGACATACGGTGTTTGAACCGTGCATAAATTTTGTCCTATTCGATTTTCACCAGTCCCGCGCCAATTTTTATATTCGGCAAAATGGTTGTTGTTAACAAAGAGACATTTGATAACATCTTCTCCGTTTGAGCGTGCATGACAAGCCACTAATCGGGAATCAATACTGTCCCAACAAATAGTAATAGGTACACATATTTCACCTTCGACGTCTTTGAGAATTATACTACCTAAATTATCATTAGATGCGTCCCATAAATATAGTTTTGGTTGAGGTATAAGATTAGAATTAGCTATAGCTAGGCATACTAATCTTCCAGTACAGTTTACCGCTGCGTACATAATCTCGCCAAAATCTTCAAATAGTTGATAACAATTTTTAGGATTATATTGAGATCGAAAACCTTTTTTTGTTATTTCCACTACTTTTATAGAACCATCCATAGTAGCTATTGATAAGTAACATTCTGTACGAGATATGCCAATAGGTTCCCCTTCACCATCACCAACAGGAAGGGGTCCTAAAGCTATTCCGGATACCGTTTTGGCTTCAATACGATTTCCTACAATTCCAACCATTGTTTCTTCATGAATCAGGAGCGTTTCTGTCATCCAAGAAAATTTATAAATAGGAAGAAAATTAAATGTTTCTCTACTCAATTTAAAAACCTAAAAAAAGTATTGATTGAAATTAAATGTAAGAAAATATTAAAATTAATCACCGTCATATCAATAAAATACTTACTTGAACTTGTTTTCCGTCAGAAACAGCAACATAGTTTTCATTAAGGCACATTGCTTTAATACACAGATCAGCCGTGATATTAGTAATAGCACCTTTGGGAGCTTCCAACGCAACGTTATTCGGTCCTTTTTGTATTCCCCATACCTGGTTAGTATACCCCCAGCAAATTGGTTGTTCTCGAAGAATTGAAACACTCGTAATGCTGTTCACGGCGAGCAAAGGCTTTAAGCCGCCCTCAGATCCCCAACATATCTGCTTGACGCTTCCTTTTACCGAGCATGCATTGATCATATTCCATTGCCCGTGATGATCTTTATGCCAAATAAATACCCTTCCCTGATTAGAGCCGCAGCAGAGACTAGTATTGAATAAGTTATAACTCATGCATGTAAACATTTCCGAATTTTGCTTGGGGGCTGCTTCATCAAACGGCAGAGTAAAATTATCATTAGTTTCACTGTCCCAAATGCGAATCGTGGTTTCACCAGCGAGAATTGCTACCGACGAGCCTCCTGCACTACAAACTCCCAGTCCTACTCTAGTCGTCATTTTAACATGCATTTTTGCATCTAATGTGCCTTTTTTGGAACCCATTGCAAATCGCGTTAAGCTCAGCGTTCCACCCGTTTCCCAAGCAACAATGAGCCATCCTGATGTAGTCATTTCCATAAAATGAACATTGCCTACAGAAGGAAGCACTTCAGAACACTGTGCCAGATTCATCTATGTATAGAACGTTTCCATTCTGTTGTGCTGCATATAACGCATGATTATCGCCGGAAGCGCCTGCCACGCGAGGTGCAGTACGAGGACGCCACGCTGCCAAGACATCCAACGCACCTTCGTCTCCAGCTATTGCAGCTTTGGCTAATCCTCTCACAACGCCTTCGCTTATTCCTATTCCCACTGGACAAAATGCGGCATGTGTCAGAGGCTCATCCAGTGTTAGATGATAAGCCATCAAGAGCCCCGAAGAGGTGGATCGCCAGCCAGTTACGGCACTGGCGGCATCGGATATAACAAGTCGACCTCCGCCGATGCTCCATTTCAACAGCAGAGGTGGGGCACTATGAGGAGCAGACAATGGTTGCCAACCGCTTCCCTGCCGCCATAGATGGAGTTCACCGCTTTCCCATCCAACCGTCAAAAGGATTCGCTGTGGATGCCAACAAAGCGAACTGGCTTGATGATTAGATTGTGGAATATCTTTGTTGTCGTCAACAATAGCACCCTATAAATGTATTTTTAAAAAAGTTTTAATAACCATATTAAATCAATAATTTCACATATATTTTTCATTGTTGTCTAGATTACAACAATATAATCTTAATTTGTATTTAATACATAATTTATTCTGATCAATCATATGTATTTCTTATTTGATTTAAGCTTGGTAAGATTTTTATATATAAATATAAATAAATTTGTTACATTTCCATCAATAATTGTAACTATTCCGCCTCTGTTTTGGCTGTAAGATGCAATTGCCAGTAAAGATTCCACTGAATGCCATTCTAAAATTGTACTTATGATGCCAGATTCGTTGAAGTCTACTTTACTATCAAAATAAAGCGTCATAATTGTTATTGGGGTGGGTTTGCGCTAATTATATTCGATGACATTGCATTTGAACGGCAGCCATTTGTAAACAAACTCTGACGTCTGAGGATATTTCTAAACTAAACAGGACATAATACGACCATATCCAATATAGATTATATCCGACGGCCGCTTAAATAATTCCAATAAATGTTCCCCCTTTTTTTGCGTTTCAAGGATTTAATGTATTTAATAAATTTTGTAATGCAATATGCTATTTATTAATTCAGATTAATTTGATCGCTATAAAATATTTCTTAAATTTACTATAAATTAAAAATATGTCATTTATTAAACAAATTTCATCATGTTTATTTTTTAAAAAATTAATGCAATTAGTCCGATGTACAAATCACAATGTGCAATCAACGGCATTGTTTGTTTTGATTTAGCAATTTAAAAAATGCTGACATAGAAAATGCTTGTTGTTTTAAAACAATTCTAACATAGATCTTATGAACTATTTAGTATTAGTCTGTGAAATTCTAGCAATGTATGCGTCTTATTGCACGCTGTTAATATTTTTCCTTATACCTTCAATAAAATCATGGAGTTTGTCCCATCTTGGCCTGACAAAGTATTCCGTAAAACACATTTCTACATTCAGAAACCACGCATATTTGTCGATAAACGGGTTTAAAAATAATAAAACATTTTCATATATAATCGATGCACCGTGGCCCGAAGATCCATTATATTTTTCCAAGGCTCGAATTTTTCCATCGCCCAAATTTTATTCAAGGAAGAATTGTGATCATTTACAAAGTGTAATATCAACCGACGTCGATTCATTTGGAAGAATTTGGATCCTGGACGAAGGAGACGATAAATTCAATTGTTCAGCGAAATTAGTGGTGTATAACTTATATTCAGATCAAATTGTTCATAGGCACGTTTTCGACAGTGCGAAATTGAAATTTTCAAATATAGTCGTGGATAAGGCGCCTTTTTATTTGAATCAGATGGCATACATTGGAGTATCAAATAAAAATGTAATGTTTATTTGTCCGTTCAAAAGTATGATTTGTAAGATGTATATCATAAACAAGATTTCAATAAAAGCATTTGAAGATAGTTCAATCAGCACAGAAGAATTTGCTGTATCTGGATTTGATGATCTTATGTTTGTGACTTCTAAAGAGACGCCTGGAATTTTTGTCATAAATTTGGAACCAATTAGAAGACAGCCACTATTCAAAGAAAATGTAATTTTATTGAAAATACTGTTTATTCTGTTTGTTTGATTGTAAATAAAATAATGATTTTGTTTTATACAGGATGCTGTGTCTTTAGATGCTTATTATTTAGGAGATAAACTTGGAAGATCTCAGGGCTTAATTGTAGATTTACAAGACCGCGTTTGTTATTATCTTGTTCGAGACTACGCCGTTGTTTGTTGGGATTTGAAGTAAGTTTTATTTATTTATATTTAAAAGTTTGTATATTTTTATATAAAACTAGCGAGTACCCGGTATGTGTTGCAATGCCACACGCGCTTAGTAATTATTTGAAAAGAAACGTGGTTTATTGCCTCAGGTCACGTGTAGCGCGGGCTGAAAGGCTAACCTCGAAGTTCACCTAAGAAGACTGACTATCTCCCCCTCTCCTGTGAGCGGAGCTCAATCACCGTATTACGCGCGCATCCTTCTTTTCTTCGCCCTCGCTTTACTTCACCAGACCAATATGCGCCATTATGGTGCATCCGTCAAACGTCTCGCAAAACAAATTCTGCACACAAACAATGGTTGTATTTATTCAAAACCCTAATAGATGCTTATTTGTCCCGCTATTTAGGACCATGCGCTTGCGTTCTTATAACTAAAACTTAAAATTTAAAAAAACTTGTTAAGATAGCATCATAAATTAGTAGATTCCATGATAGTACAGATCATAGAAGGCCCCGGGTGCGCATTTATCCTCGAAAATGTCGCAAAAAGTCCTAAAAGAGGACGAAGTGGCTACAAGGTCTATGTGTTTAACCGGTCCACTTTTCCGACAGCTGACATGACGAACGAACGACTTACGATCGGACGATATACCCGAAAATGTCTACAGAACGATTACAAACTCTTATTATAAAACGAAGTTGTCTGAAGGAGTCTGATAGGGTGGGTTGCTTAAAATTTACAATCAGTTAAAAATATTGTTGTTTTTATTTTATTTATTTTTCGTTATCGCTTAAGCATTGGGTTTACCCAATTTTTCCCGAATTTTTCCATCGCCGATGATAAAGTTTTATCATCGGATCGGAAAAATAATCAACAAAACGAAGATCGCGCTAAAGCGAAACCGCGTTGAGCGAGTGCCGTGTTAAGCGAGAGATGAGTGTATGTTTCAATACATTTTCAATAATAATATGTATTTATTTCATTGAGACTTTGATGACGAACCGTTTCATCGAACATGACCAAGGCTACCATTATTTTTCAATTTCGCTCAATTTTATATCGCGTTGTACATATATTTTTTTCTTTTTAGGAAACCATTAACAGCTGAAGGGCATAATGTATTAATGCAATCATATTTAAAGCTATCAAACGTGACACAACTTTTCTTAGACTCGCAGTACAATATATGGGCGCACGTGGATGCTGAAATTTCTTCAAAAACGAAGAAAAAACACAATAACAAGAAATTTAGAATTAATAAAAAAGCAAAAGATAACGTTCATATTGAATGTGTAAAAATTTCGTAAATGCAGTGAAAAAAAACATGGTTTTAAAGCCATTAGATGAGGTAGTACGAAAGCAACACGTGCGCCATCGATCAGAGCACTGATTGGTAATTTCGATATAATTTAAATTTATACGTAATGATCTCTCAATGAAATTTTATACCATAATTTATGAATATTTTTTTAAAAAAAGCATATGAAATAAAAAATGTATTTATTCATATTTACACCTTAAAATACAAATAATGCCCTAAATACCATTGCTATCAACTATATAAATATTTTTAAGCCTAATCAATTGAATTAGCTCGACATGTCTAATAATTGATGAGTTGCACCGATGCCACAACTGTCTGATATGTAATCTTGGAAGTTGGATTCCAATACTTTCATTTTGCTTCTGAGCTGATCGAAGGTGACTGCTGTTGGAAGAAAACATTCTTCACTCGTGTAAACTGGATGAAGACTCTCAGGAAGGAACGGGGTGGAAGTATCCCATGCATAGATGCTTCGTTCATTTTTGTACCGGAAAAATATGCTGCAAGCACCATCAGTGCCTAAAAATACTGTAGGTGCAACTTTTGTTCCAACAACTGCAAAAAATTATATTAAGATTTAAACCAACAGTTAAATTAGAATTTGTTTTCGAAACTGTATTCCAAAAATTACCATGAATTTTCCCCTGTGTTATTCCTTTCTTGAGGGAGTCAGTATTTATAGAAAAAATAAAAGGGGAATTCAAATAACTGAGATAAAGGTGTGATTTGGTTGTTACGAGCCTAGTCAATGCCATGTACATGGTATCAGTCGGTTGTTTGTAATCTGCTACAGTTGTAGGTAAATTGACTTTAAATCCAGAGCTTTTTTCAACGTCGAACACCAAAAGTGATCTCGATGGTGCATCGGTAATGTATCTTAAAAATAATATATAGCATTATATAGTAGATATTATTGATAATGCGCTGAAGTCATAAATGCAATCCTCGAGTCTCCACGCAACAATGGTGTCAGAAGTGTAACAAATTTGATTTTACACGTAATACTTACAGGTATGGTCCTTTTTTCGCAATCATAATCAGCGATGATAAATTGCAGTCTTGAATTCGCGCCGATAAATTCGGACAGATCGATTTTTCTCACTATTTTGCCAGATTTAAGTGATATGCATACAGCTTTCGGTGGGCAAGTGCATTGGGGCGAAACCATTTCGTCTAAAATCCAGTGTCCAATACCCAGAGCAATCCCTGTGATAATTAATCAGGTCATAATCTGGATATTTGAATATTATCAAATTAATAATATATTAATATTACCAAATGATCAACAGTAAAAATCTACAGCGTTTTGAATTGCATCACAATTTCCTTCCTCGTGTTCCAATAAGCTGGGATATGGAGTGAATTTCGGCTCCTTCATCTTCAGCTTCATGTCATAGGACACCAACGACGCCGGATTGCCACTTTTATATCTACAATGAGTTGTATTTATATATTGAAAATTGCATATATCGACATTGAATGTGTCTTAATATACAAGTACCTGGATGTTAACAGGATGATCGTGTCGAAGAGAACAGCGGCCTTAGTTGCGATGATATTTTTGGGTATGTATTGTCCTGTGCTGGTATACATCCTCTTGGCTTCCGAAGAAGGGAAGCAAAAAGAGCCACCCTCCCATGTTATCTTGGCAGGATTGCAGTATAAGGACGACAATGTTCCGCATGTGTAATCGATAATTAAAATAAATAATACCGAAGACAGCAACATTTTCATGATTTCAGAGTTACAATATGAATTACAGTCGCAGATAAACTAAAAGATGCATCGAAACGACTTTGAATATAAAGATATTTTTTGCCAAATACGACATTAAAATGCATTTGGATTTTAAGCAAATCTAAACGATGACGAACAGGAGAACGTGTTGTTCGTGTAAGATAACTTTGAAGTCATGTGGCGTTTATAAATTGTAAAAATAAGCAATTTGTATCTCAATTTTGTCTTCGTTTGCGGAAGTCAATGCATTATGGTCTCTTCCAAAAAAATATGTGACTTGTGTATTATTTCACATGAATGTCATAAAAGTATTCTCAGTTTTGAGTTAATGACGATGTTCTTAAATTGGAGTTAACGTTAATTGGAATTAAAGGAGTTTAAGAGGTAAAAAAGGGTGTATCCTGGTTGACACGATTTCAACCCTTCTAGTCATCCAAAATTTAAAAAAATAATAATTAAGAAAGATGTAGATTTAGTTCTTCCTCAAAGAAAAATAAATAATTTTATTTTCATAAATTAGCGACTGTTTGAAAAAAGTCATTTTTGGTCATCAGTCACATAAAAATATTTTTTTTACATAAATCTGGTAGGAACAATAGAAGATTATATAGAAAAGGTTCGTACCAAATTAAAAATAAATCAGCTAATTAAAACTTGAGATATGATGTCAACCGTGTTGAAAAAAGTAGTTTCAAGAAAAACGCGTTTAAAGATTTCATTCTGGTAGGAGGATACGTAAATGTAACAAAACGTTTTTACTAGTTGAAACTAATTTATACTGGTTAAGTGGTTGACAATAGTCCCATAAAAGGAATAGCTAAAAGCCACCTCAAAACCTCTATTTTAAAAATAATAATAAGCAGGGCCCTAACAAGGGGGTGGCAAAGCAGGCGCCCGCCATGGGCGCAATTGGGCTTGGGGCGCAAAACGCAGAATACCGACCCGGTCGAGAGTTGCACATGGATCAACACCAATTGACTCTGTCCGTTTTTATAATATATACTAAGTTGTCTAATCCCTTTTTTCTTCGACATCGCTTAACCACCCGGCCAGCAATAAAATATAGACAACCATATTTTCAACCGATTATAAAATTTAAACAACCCACTTGATTAGCCTACTTCGGACAACTTCGTTGTGTAATGAGAGTTCGTAATCGTTCTGTAGACGTGTATGGCGTCCGATCGCGAGACGTTCATTCGTCATGTCGGCGGTCCGAAAAGCGGTCCGATTGGACACAGACGCGAGATAAATGCGTGCCCGGGGCCATCTGTATAATCACAGAAGCGCCCTTAATGGTGATTCACGGCAAATGAGGTCGCAAACGAATCCCACCCATAAATCTATATATTTATCTATCTTACTAATTTATACTGCTATCTTAGCTAGTTTTTTAGTTACAAAATTAGCTAGTTTCTTCTCCACGCTCAGAACGTAAGTATCCTTGCGGATATAGATATTAAATTCAGATTTTGTGCCTCGCTGTGTACTTTTGTTGAGCCGATTGGCATGGTCTCGAATATCTCTTTTTGTTATGTTATAAGCATACACGGCACACATCTTGCGCACAGCTTTTTCATGTCCAAATTTTCAGTCAAAATGCGATGTACAGCATTTTTTGAAAGGCTTACTATGTCTGCTAGCTTGCGCACTTACAGTCAACTCGACTCTAATAATGAGAATATCGATATGAAATATAATAGATACGGGGTTCAGAATTTCATATGGTGTACCAAATACATATCATGGTAACGTACAGGTGTTATTGCGTTAGAATTCCAGGGCGCTACGGCTCTGATAATAAGTCCATTTATGGTTCCATTCAAAAATCTTTAAAAATATGATTTTTGATCAGGATATGATTTTTAAACATAATAAATATAAATAGGTAAAATCTCGCATTTATAAAAATAGTATGATTTTTAAGTTTTTAAGGACTAAAAACAAAATTATTTGAGAAAGCCTGCATTTATAACATTTTTACATTGGAACGTCTATGACGTCCAAAAATATTGTAGTAGACTATTCAAAATCACGTTTTAATCTTGAAAAAATTATTAGATCTGATTTCCGCTATGGTAAGTATTTTCATAGCATTTCTTTGAATATTAACAGCTGGCAAAAAGTCATAGCACTATTCTCAAACTGTACAGACTTTAAATAAAATTTTAACAAAACACAACAACCAAGACTGAACTGACAATCCAGTGTCCAGTGGAAAATGTCGTTTGACCATCAGTTGTGTCTTAGTCATCTCTTTAACAATACGTATTGTATATTTTGTTAGTCGACTAAGATTTGGAGAATGTTATTTCATAATTAAAAATAAAAAATTAGGATAAAGGAATAAAAATTAAATAAAAAAGGTTGTATCTACTGACGGAGAATAAATTGTATCGATGAAATTAATTAATACATTTTTTGTTTGAATTTAAGTCTTTCATTTAAAAAACGACATTTTCGACAGGACAATCTATTATTAATAGGTCTATATTCATCTATATTTTATAAAGTAAATATAATAAAATAATATCACAGTTTGAGAATCATGCTTCCATGAGGAAAGCATATAAATGCTAGATTGTTATAAACCATTATCATTTCTCACATAATTGGAGGTAACATTGCATGGTATGATTTTAAAATAAAAATTTAAAAAATATATATTTTTTTATAAAAGTCTATAATTACATAATTCTTGCAGATGGAGCCATCAAAGCTGTGGCCTATTTTAATTTTTATCATCGCAGTGCACAAGTCTGAATCCACATTTTTTAATTGCACCAAGCAATGGAAAGCAATAGGAGATTTATCGTTCCGATTATCCGGAAGAAGTATGGAATTTCCATGCGAAAGCACAAAAGAACTGTACAGAGAATCAGGAAAATATGTGCCAAAGAATATATTAGCAACCAGGATGCAGATATTCAAATATGAAGTCGTCGTCGCACTACCGAGGTATTTTAGATCTACTATTTTAACGTCGTAAAAATACAAATCCGGTTGTAATATCAATCACAATTTATTTTGTAGATACAAAGTAGGCTGTGCCGATAACTTTAGGTATGACTCAATTAAAATGCAAAGGTTGTCATACAAATATAATACCTTTCCCGGACTGGTCGTATCAACAGGAAGGCAACTGTGATGCTATTCAATCTGCCATAGACGTTTACATGGATAAAAACTATGTTCTATGGGTTCTGGACGATGGCATCATAGATAGTCTCGGTGCACCCTATAGAAAATGCCCGCCTAAAGTCTTGGCTATATCTATGCTAACCAAAAAAGTTATAAAATCAATTGATTTGTCTTCATACGTGACACCGCAATCCTCACTGCAATATGTCGTCGCTGAAAACGTCCTCGGTGAAGATCACATGTCAGTAACGATTCAAATTTATAACGATGCACTATTGCGCTTGGATTCTAAAATTAATGCATTTACTTGTAGATATGTTTCCGATGCCAGTGGTGCCATTATAACAGTAAACACACATTGCGGAAAAGGAAGACGTCTAGCCTTTCCGCCGTCCGTTATGGGAGTTTATTCAAGAAATTGTCCACTTTATATGAACATTTTGATGAAAGATTATTGCTATTATTTGTACTTTACATTTGCAGACTCGGATAAGTATGATTGTTTATTGATTTTAATCGTTATAATGCTTAAAATTAGTAGCGGCTCGCGTATAAGCGCTGTATACAAACTGAATAAGCATTAATATTTTCGCTGTATTTAGAATTTTTGCTGTGGATACGTCGACATTGAGGGACGATGATGGATTAGGAGCCATAGAAGTTATTGGGAAAAAATCAAGGGGTTCAAATTTAGTATTCTGCGGTACTGATGGACTTAGCGGTTTACTTTTCAGGTAAATTTATATATTAGTACGTTTAAAATAATGTTTTGAAAAATATATAAATTTAAATTATTTAACAGAGAGAAAAATGGAAAAGAGATTTACATCTGGGACTGCAATACTCCTTGGAAAAAAGACGAATGGAGATTGGCGCAAAGAGGCGGTCCCGAGAGACAAGTAACGCATATAGCGCCGGGCCCGTGGAAACTTCTATGGGTGCTGGAAAGCAACGTGCATGATTTTATTTCAAATAAAGCAGGCAGTTTTGGGGCGTCGACTATACTTCATCCAATGGCAAAAGACATAGACGAGACTCCAATATTGAGTCTGGCAAATTTAATAAAATTGTAATAGAAACCGGATCAAATACGTCCAGAAACAAATGTACATAGATAAAAATTAAGTTATATTTATGATGTAATGTATTTTTTTTGTAATAATAAATTTAAACGTATTTATTTATGGAACAAAATTAATTATTCTTCACACATTTCGTTTGGAGACTTACTACCCGAGTTAACGTATCGTAAGCCTCTGCCATGATCATCTTGATACGAAGTGCGGATGATTTGTAAAGACTGAGCACTTTTCTTTCCACTCTGTGTCCATGTCTCCCCGTTTATGTGGTTTGCTATCTTCAATATCGAGCAAACGAGGACGTGAATGTATGATTCGGACGAATTGGACGTAATCCCGTCCTGTGAATGGATATTGACGAGGTCCCAGTTCTGCAGTGGACTGTTTGTGACTGATGATTTATTTATGCAATTATTCTATATTATTTTCATCGTCCATCCATCGTCCAGCATATCCAGAGCTGTTTCATTTTTTTATAATTTACATTTAACAGGCAAGTGTTTGCTCAATGAGGTAGCATACCTTTGAAGATCTATCGAGGACTGGCTGCATATTTTCAATCGTATTTATCTACTTCTTTAAACTGTTTTCATGGTCGTTAAGTCGAGTGAGGAATTAACAAATACTAAAAATAAAAATCATTAGATGTATGCCAACTATAGCTTTAATGAAAATTTTGGCTCTATATAGCCATTGGTAATTAATATTTGTAAACTAGACTGTATATTACATCACATAACACACATATTACACGAAAATTTAAAAAAATAACTGTACAGAATGCTATTTTTAAAAATTTTAAATAAATAAATTTATAACGAATTATCTTTTAAAGTTAAATCTCCTTTAAGAACTCGGCATCTCATCGTCTTTCTTGCAAAAACATAATATAATTAGATTTTTTAACGGCTTTTAACGCACCAAATGATAGTATCGTAGATTATTTTCTGAATGTTTTATTACAAAGCTTGCATTCGAATCAAAACTGGATATTTATTGTTTCAATGGTCAATAATCCTTGATCAGATTTAGCCCGATTTTATTAAATAAATACCGAGACAGTCGATCAATTTTGCAATCCACTCATAGGTTCACTCCCGTCTAAAATTCCTATTTGAATAAGGTTGTTATATAAATTAACCGTGTGCAGGAAAACCCTTCTTAAAAATTCCCTATCCTAAAGAAAATCTCCTATGAAGATCATCTATGTTTAGATAAAAAATTGGATATAAGGATTCCGATCATTAATTGAGTTTATTAGCAATATTTATTAACTTTTTACGTCACTGCAAGAAAGATAAAGAGAAAGGATGTTTGTAAAAGTAATTTTACTTAAAAATAAAATTACTATAGCACCCACTAATATTAAATTATTACAACAAATTAAACTTTAATTTCTGATTTCAACGAGTGAAATTAATAATACATCAGTATATAGTATATGAATTATATTTTAACACATATAAATTTGAAACAACAATAATGAAGGTTAAATAAAACAATTTTCAAGCATATACAAAAATCACATAATCTTTACAAGGTGTAACTGAAACAAAAAATCTCACAAAATATTTTTTGAATTTATTAAAGTGACCTTAAAAATAATATACACATAAAAAGTTCATACGAGATTCATTCTAATATATACGTAAAAAAAAAGAATTTGCACTTGGTAAATGTAACATACATATTTATCTACACAACATTATAAATCCACTTTACAAATATGATACTTCTAATATCAAGACAAGGAAACAATGCAAAAATTCTTTTCGTATAGAAACGCCAATTAATAGGCCTTCATGCGCTATCACAGCTCTAATCATCCCTTAATAATAAACTTAAATATATTACAAATGATTTGTGTAAAATACAATAAATTTGAATGCAATTACCATTAAATCACATTGGACCAACAAAACATTGTATAAAACTTAACAACTTTCAATCCCGTCAATCAAATTATTAATACTCTTCTAATAAAATTATTTCATTTAAATCATATTCGTACCGTACGCACGATTAAATATTGACAAACTCAATATCTGAATAAAAATATCAACGCAAGTAAAACTACTTATGAAAATCAACTCCGTTTATTTCATAAATCTTCTATTTTTAAAAACTCAAACGGCTAAAACACAAATAAAAGAGAATCTTCAGCAGCACTTGGCTTCACGGGTGGCAAAGAGGATCTAATTTGTTTGCGAGATCGAGTATCCGAGATGAGATTCGATTCCGAGCAAAATATTATTACACGAGTATCGCTACACTTCTCCGCATTTCGTCTATTTCCAACATTTAAATATCAAAATTTTATTAAAATCTCTATGCAATATTATATTTTTAAGTCTTTCGTTTGTGGCAAGAGTTTAGTCTAATATAAATACGCTGAAAAACGTTACAGAATTTAGTCAATCTAAATAAAAGACAAAAAATTGAAAATCGTATTATAAAAACAAATAAAAGAGCATTTAGCCAAACATAACGGTTTAATAGCGCAATACGAAAACTTTTATTATTCCAAAAGTAATAACGAACGCTTTGAACGTGTAATTGAATGCTTTCATTATGTTTAACGCCAGATCACTAATCATATATCATCGTCGAATGTGTTCCGAGTCGGTAGTCTGTGAGACTAATGATTAGTGATCTGCGGTTAAGCCTCTAATTTTAGTCGTCCGCCATGCTAAATTAAATAATCAGTGATTCTAAAGTCCTTGCAAAAATTTATTAAAATACATATATATAGAAATATGTCAAAAATCTAAATAATATATGAGATCAGCTATTGAACTAGATAGTTCATCTATTGAATTGGTCTGTATGTATATAATATACACGTAATTGAAAATACAAGAGTAACGATCATTGGAAAATTATTTCAATCTACCAGATTATAAATATAAAAAGCTGTAAAATACTATGTATGTATATATACGGTATATAATTACAAAATTTCGATAATCAAAATGAATGTTGATATGATATGCTGATTTCATTAATTATCCACTCACAGACCACACATTATCATTTTAATAAACCGGCAATGAAGAATTAGATTTAAATACATAACGACTGCGTCTATAACCGCAAAGAGCAAATGCGGCAAAAAGTGGTGAATCAAAAACAATCTTCAGCAAATATCAAAATCTATTTTTATTTTCGAGTATTTTTGTTAATTAGAAAAAATGGTCACTATTGTTTAAAAGAACGAGATTATACATCATTTTATTCAGAATATATTTAGCATCATGGATTTCACCAAATATACCTATGCATCAATTTTTCGTATTATTTTACTAAATGTGGGGAGGAATGTTTTTAATTAAATGTTTATGCAATCAACGCATACGGATTGTATAAAACATTACAAGTTGTTCAATTACAATAGAGAATAAAGCAAATATATTTAATTCAAGTCACTTTGTGAAATATTCAGGAGTAAATAAATGGTTTATTTTATTAATAGGTTCCAGAAAAGAGTGTTACTAAAATAGTTTTCAAAATGTGTTCTATCCGCCAATCCTGTACTTTTTCTGTAGTTGAGTACAATCAACCCCTTTATACAGTCTTTTACATAAGCAACGGGCAAAATACGTAAGATCTTCGGACGTTTTAATCACTTGCACTTGATAAAAAACATACAAATTTTGTATGGGTGCTTAACTTTCTATAGCGTGGTCCCTATCTCGATGCTATAGAAGGTTTGACTATATATAACAAATATAAATTAGGCAAGTTATATATTAATATTAAACAAGACCATGATTATCAAGGGGCAAATATGAAAACCTTCTAGGCCGAGTTTTATTACAAAAAATATGTTTGGTGGGATTATAACCCGGCCCAAACACCAATTGTGTTAGTTTATTATGACCAATTGAATTGTTAACATGAATAAAAAAAGTTTTTTCTTCAGAATAATAACGCTTAAATGCAAAAACAAGATCAAAGTGGAAAAATATTAGTTATCTGCCAAGCTCTCAAGACCCTTAGCATATAGACGACAGTCATATTTAAACAGATAAAATACATTCAAGATTAATGCCCGACGAATCAGAGCTTCCATGGTATTTATTTTATTCGGAAAATGACAACCCTTTCTGAACATCCCTATTAATAGAAACACCTTTTATCGCTAAATGGGAAAAGCAATACGAAAACTATAATAATTAAGATAAATTTTCGAGTGTAATTCACAACCCAGTTAAATAAAGTGGAATTAAAAGTTTAAAATTGTGCGATTTCGACAAAAATCATAAAACAAATTCAATAATCATATATAACATTTTAAAGAATGTAATTCTTACAATAAAAACATACAATACGTAATTAACTAAAATTTTCACTAAGTTGCAATAAAACCGACTATTACGTTACTACAATTTTCACTTATTAACTAGTTCATAAGGAATAATGATGGTTAATGTTTCAAATATCAATATAACGCCCACTGAGAAATTCCATAGGATAAAATCCCGCGAGTATTTCATAATATCCTGGATTTACAGAAACATGAAATAAACATTATGTATGAATACTTATCGATTAATATTTTCAGTTCATCAATTTTGATTAAGAGGCCATGGGTGTCATATATTGCAATAAAACTATTACATATTTCCTTTTAAAAACAGTTGTGATTCAATTTTATTTCTCTATGAATTATTAAGGTCTGCGATCATATCCAAAGTATTATTTTAATTTGGTGTTAGAAATTATATTAATTGACAATTATATCTATTTATCGACTCACGCGATTACTTTCAAATAGTTTTTTTTAATTATTACAAGGAAATTTCAGTTATGATTTACATTTATTATTATATTATAAGATAGTAAAACAGGTACATAGCCAATTTTAACTAGATAAATTTTTGCATCCGTCCACAATATAGAAATGGTTGTAATAAATATGGTAATTTCCAAACTAAACAATAAAGTGCAGACTATAAATTGTAAATTAACTTGATTTTATTTCAATATACTTCAGTCTTTCAAGAATGCGTGCACAGTGAAAATAATAATGCATCTAATTTTCCACTTATAAGACATTAATTGAATTAATAATAATATGATTGACACAAATGATTTAAGTTTATCTTTCCCCAATTTCAGGAATTAAACCGGCTTCTATCTTTGCCGATTCGATTTTCCTTTCGAGGGTAGTGTACGCACTACTTCCTATTCCAGAGTCTTCGTCTCCACTGTCTAACAGAGTTCCTTCACCCTTCACAGGTTCTAGTATAGATTTTTTGTGATTCTCGTCTAAATTAATTGGTATGACAGCTTTCTGTAAAGTAGTAACATCTAAATTATGAGTTTCGTTGGACGGCGACCATTTTTGTTGAGGAATATCAGCTATATCGTTCACGCTTTTCACTCCGTGTTGATTCTGTTGAGGTTGAATTTCTTGCGATGAATTAGTAGAATCTAATATTTCGCCAGCATCGACGGTCTTGGAATTTAAATCAATTTCATTGTTTAAATTGGAGGATATATTAGATAATTCTACTGAAACATCTTTTTTTTTAGATATAAGTATAATCGATTTATCAGAGTTTTCACTAGCATCACTGCTATTGGCAATAGCTTCTTTAGATTTGTTCAAATCATTAGCGTAAGATTCAATATTTTTGAAATCAAATACTTTCATTTCTCCATTTGGATTTTTCCCTGCTGAAATTTGACTAGGCGAATTTCTTGCAAGAGGACTCGGTGGTAAATCCAGCTTAAGTTTATCACGCGTATGACGTAATCCTCCCAAGATAGAAGAATGAGGTAAGGGCGACGTTGACCCTGAGCTATGACTACTATTTCCAGATGCTAACGGAGACGGTGTGCTTGGAGTTAAAGATCCACTCGGTGATCCTTTTTCAGGAAGAATAAGAATTCCACAATTAGGTGAAGAGCGATTTTTATTGACTATGTTAAGTCTGAGCTCCTGATTTGAAAGGGCATTATTGGGTTCTAAATCCACAGTATTTTCACCATTTGGATTATAAACCGTATCATTTTTATTATAAAACTTTGCATCTTGAGCCGATGTTGTATCTTTAAATTCATATTCTATGGACCCAGGAGTAACATCTTCAGTTCCTGAATCAGGTGTAATAAAATCAGAAGCCTTGGCATTTTCCAATATTGTTGTTATGATATTATTTGCATCGTCAGGGTTATCAGTCGTCTTCACTAATAACAATTCTGATGGTATAGGAGGTAATGGTTCATCATCGTCTATTTCAGTGCCGTCTACGTTATACGGCTTTACAGTATTGAGTAAAGACAAATGCTGCCCAGGGAAAAATTGACTATATGAGGTTAAAAGATCATAAGTTGAAGATGTTGAAAAGAAATCATCATCTGGAGTTTCTGAAATATTTTAAAAATAAAATACATCAAAATATAATACAGATTTAATTAACAACAATGATAGTATAAAAGCATACCGGATGAAACAGCACAAAGTGCGTCAGATCTATTTAAAGTTGAATCGCTATATTTCTCATAGTGTGGATCAAAATCTCCATTGTTGCAAAGCGTTCGCCAATCTACAAATAATTCAAAAAGATATTATATATAAAGATAATATATTAAAAACTCATTAAAATATTCACAAAAACCATACCCATATAAGAAGATCCCATTAGATGCGGAGAGTCTCCTTCGTTATCTGATAATTCACGTGGATATTCATATACACGTGGATACTTTTGTTTTTTAAAAACAACCTTTTTCTTATTTTCCTATAATAATAAATACAAAACAAATTAATTTTAAATATAGACATATATGTTTATTCATTGAATACGAACAAGCAAAACATCTAAAACATATTTAGTATAAATTTAAAAACTCTAATATGTATTTATCTCGATATATTAATTAATAACATTAAATCTTACAATTTGACTATTGTCAGGACTCTTTAGTGAACTTTTAGCAGGAGTGGCTAAATAGTTCCAACTTGATGGTACAAATGCGATGTCTTCTTCGTCGCTGGATTCATCAGAAGATTCTGATAGGGATTTCAAAGGCTCTTCAGGCGTAGCTTGATGAAAGTCATGGCCTCCAGAGAACTTTTGATTAAATTTCTGCTAAATAATTATGATAAAGTAAATAGGAGAGTCATTGATATAATATAAAGTTCACATACATATTTAATACATGTAAATATTACAACATAAACATGTATATATGTTTTTTATTATTTATATATTAATATTTTCATGAAGCATACTTACAAAATCTTCTGGTGGTATATACAAAGTTGCTGATAATGTTATAGGCTCCTCTGCATCACCTTTCTATAATGAACATCGCCAACCCGCAACCAAATAAAGCAGACATGTATATATGTATATGATATAGATACATAAAGATATATTAGAAAAAAAATGAAGTCTAGCAATAGTTAATACCAGATCACCCCATATATATATGGTAACAGAAATACATGCAAAAAGAAACATTAATTTAACCTATGATACAAAAAAATAGAAAAACGAAAGCTAAAACAGAATCGTGATGACACTAATGCGAGAATTTATTACAAAATGAGTAGATACGAGGATAGTCTCAGAAGTACCGAACCTAACAAAGAATATCCACATATTTATCCACACTCTTTTCAGCTTGATACATTTTTTCCTGGCGATGTTCAATAGCTTTGATACCCTGTTTATAGTGTTATTGTCTGCAGTTTGTCATCTGCTGCAGCCCCCTTCAAACTGAAGTTGGACTCATGGTGGTAGTGAACCCGCGGTATTATTCCATTGAACTTAACTTAATCTTTGTCCTTCTTCCTCCATCGTACCTTTGGGTGCACTTAGTCTGAAGCTGGTCTTCCTGCGGAAACCTCGCCTCCTCTGGAGGGCAGCGGAGCAAAAAGGGGGACGCCTGGACGCTCTGTGCGTAGCGTTTTCTCAGTGGGATCAAAAGATCAGTGGAAGACACTCTCTGTATAGCTAGTCCGGTGTAACCCGAAACAGACCATGCAGCAGCGCAGGAAATGGGATTGACATTAAAAATGATCCCCCAATCCAGTCAGTCACTGTCTATCGTCTGTCATATTCCTTTATCTTATCCACGTCGACTGTCGGATGCCAACTCTATTGTTTTTTTCCCTCGGTTAAAAACCGCATGAGATGCCGTTGGGTTGTTACATATTACTGGACGTCCCAGTTCTTCCCTTTAGGTTGAGACTTTCCCTGGTCTCGGAGAGTCCATGCCAAGATTTGTTCATAGACACAGACCATGTTCTGAGCACATATCCGGGCATGGCATCTGATCGCGAGATGCTCATTCAAAGTGTCAGCGGTCTGAAAGGCGGACCGGTTGGACACACAGACTTTGTGGCCACTCCTTCATCTTTTAGGGTGTTTATGGCTTTTTATGTAAGTTATGGGGAGAAATGCATCTCCGGTGCTTTCTATGATCTTCATGATCACGGTAGCCCCCCCAAAGACTAATTTACATAGGTGGTTAATGCCAAATGATAATTTAATATTTTACTACTTTGTTGTAAATGAAGAAGCAGACTTCCAAAAGTAGGATCTAGCTCGGCTTTGATATTGGTCAAACTGAGACCTTTCAAATAAAAGAATTAGGTCACATAACGATGACCAATTTTTTCCATGTTCACAAATTCACTGAGACCGTTCACTATTAATGACTGTCAAACAAATACTAAACAACGTAGTGTCTTCAAACTTTATGCTATATATACGTTAGATTGGGTACTTCTGGGATTGGCCTCGTAAACTTTACTTTAAAAAAATCGTTTTTATTTTAAAGCCATTAAATTACACACACACAATTGTATTTGTAAATCAGTGAAAAATATTCATGATTTAACCCATCCCTTTTTTTTTTAAATACGTATGCTCCTAATAGTGTGATAATAGTTTTATTTACATTTTAGCAAAATTCATCTTCTTTATAAAATGTTTTATAACATTCATACACAATGATAAGATGATATTTGATATTAAAGAAAAGCATCGACATCAAATTAGAAAACAGGAAAATAGATAAGTCACGATATATCGAGATAGGAATATGAATAGTATTGTATAATATTTTTCAAACCTTCCATGTGAATTCTCCACTAGACGATGAATTAGCATTTGATTCATCGCTCCCACTGTCCCAGTCTTTTAAACACTCTGGAGCAATTGTATTTATATCTTCCACTGCTTTTATATCCCGTGTATAAGAATTATCAATTGAGAAATTAGATTCGTTTATTGGACCTATTTATTTAAAAAAAAGCATATTAAAATAATATATAAGTGTAAATGTATGATCGGTAAAACGTTCCTGTTTGTTACCTGAAAAGTGAATATTGCTGAGACCAGAAGAAAATAAATTTTTGATATCCGAAGTTTCATTATCCCCGTGTTTAATTTTATAGTTGTTAACATCTTTGAGGGATCCTTCTAAGTTTTGAATTCCAGACGGTTCACATTTATCGCCTTTTTTTGGAGTACAAGCCAATTTATCATTAAATGATTGCATATCAAGCCCTGAATGACCCAAATACTCCAGTAATCCGGCATCATTATCGTCGTAGTAAATATTTGAAACATTTTCATCGTCATAATTTGACTTCATAAAGCTACTGTGATCAATGGAAGAGTCTGTAATGTACTCTCCCAAATTACTATCTTGGATCTTTTTTTCAGCAGATTCATGAAAATCTGAATACGAAAGGTTTTCAGCGAGCTGTTCATAACGATCGGGAGTCGCAAGGGATGTATTTTTGCACGAAATATAATCATTTTGATTCATCGATTGGTCATTGAGTCTCACATTATCATAATCTATACTTTTATCTTCAGTGGAATTTATTGTTTCGGATATTATAGAACCGATGTTTGATTTATCTTTTTCATTCAAAATTTTCAACTTGAGAGAATCGTCATTATCGATTATTTCAGTGTCGAATTCTTTGTTTAAGACCAATTTGTTGCTATCGATAGAGGACTTTTCCGTTTGAATAAAATCGTTGGTGATGTTACACAAATTGTGTTGGTTTAATAAATTTTGCTCCAGACTTACAAAATTAATTATGGACGACCCGTTTTTGAAATCCATCGTTGAATTATAATTAATGGGATTTATTTCATCTTTTGGTGATTCGCACGAGTCGTAAAAATTAACATCGTCGTCGAGAGAAACCATTGGTGCGTCCATATTATCCAGAAATTCAAACTGGGCTTCAATAATATTTTCAGCGGAATCCAAAGAATCTTGAGACATATCGGAAGGTTTTTTGCTTGAATCTTGATTTGTACATTCACTTAGCGGTGTTGATGTGGCCGCGATACAAGTTGTATCGGAAACGGAAATATTTGTAGATTCAGATATTTTTGGGGAATTCAATGCAGAAATTTCGCTTGCTAAAAACAGGCTGTTATCTTTATTTTCACATTCTCCAGAATTACCAGCAATATTATCACATTTCAAATTTTCAGATTGATCTGAACACATAGATATTAACAGTTCAGGTATCTTTTTATCATCTTCGATTGTGTTTGCTAATGAATTGTCTGCAGTGGGAGATACTTTTAAGTCTTCCAAGACTGTATCACTTTGTTTAGTATTTGACCCGCTGGACGCATTTAATATATTGCTTTCAGACTCATCACTTATATTTTTGGCGGCCTGCATTTTAGGACTATCTAATATAGCACATTGGGTAGAATCGTCCATCGAAGTGCAATTGTGTTCAAGGGTTGATATCAAAATTTCAGATCCAGTATTATTTAATTGGGAGGTTATATTATACGTGTTATCGAAATTTTGCATCACCATTTCTAGAGAGGGCTGCTTTGTTATACAATGCTGTGAGGCCATTTGTGCACATGACATCGGCTCGTGAGTTTTATCACCATCGTTCGTTTCGACATTTTTTGGTGTTTCGGATCCGAATTCATAATCGACACACTTATCAGGACTATCGGCGAAATCATGAAAAGAGCAAATATCATCAAAGTTTTCTTCTACATTAAACAGTGTATCGTTGGAACACCAGGAATCCATGCTTGGTGTTTTTGTGTGTAAAATTTGTGAAATTGATTTTTCAGATGGCTTTAATTGACTCTCTGATATATTGGAAGTGTTTAAATCTGACACAAATGAAGGTTGGCTTATTTTTGATACATTCGAAAGATCATCTGGTATGTCAAAAACTTTGTTTGGGCAAACATACGTAAGATCGTTTACCGGAATATTTTTTCCATCAATCACGTATGTTTTTGAGCCTGATTCTGGAGAGCTAGGTGGTGAAATATTTTGCGACTGTTGTTCATCATTCTCTAGGTTAAAAGATAATACACATTCACTGACTGATCCAACTTTAGAAGCATTTTCTAAGGTTTTTGTTATATTCTCTAGCAAATTGTCAAGATTTTGTGATATTTCTTCAGTTGATTTTGTATTTGAATGATCTTCATAAAAAGGTGACAATAGTTCCGAGCTTGGCAAGCTTGGAAATGGAACTTCAGACAAGGAGATTTCCTTTGCTCCGATAATTATGTCGTTTTCGCAATCTAAATCTATCTGATCATCGATGCAGTTCAAACTGTCAACACTTAGACTCATGCTGTGGAAAATAAAAATAATTGGTTATTAATATATACAAAAGGTAACGATTGATATCAGGTAATGTTAACCGAATAATAATATGAAACAAAAACAATTATGAGGTGTACCCAAAAGAAACTGAACTTATTTTTTTAAACTTGTTTTCGTCGTGTTTTTCTTCATCCAGACATCGGCAAAAAGCTTTGCTTGGAGCAAAACGCAGAATACTGATTCAGTCTAGAGTTGCACATGGTTTTTATTTTACTTGACCATTCTACTTCACATACATTTTTATAATATAAAATACTAAGTTGTCTAAACCCTCTTTTCTTCATTATCGCTTAAACATTGGGTTGACCCAGCCGGCATAAGCTACGAGGCGCTCATTCGTTTTGTCAGCGGTCCGAAAAGTGGACTGGTTGGACACACAGACCTTGTGGCCACTTCGTCCTCTTTTAGGGATTTTTGTATTTTTTTCGGGGATAAATGGGTACCCAGGACCTTTTATGATCTGTACGATCACGGAAGCCACTTTAAAGACTAAATTACACAGGTGTCTCGCGGTAAATGAGGTCACAAACGAGTCTAGACTTATCCCCACTCATTAAAACTATATATTTATCTATCTTACTAATCTATTCTGCTATAGTAGCTAGTTGCTTCCTTACTCTGCTCAGAGCGCAAGTAGCCACACGAAATTGAGAATGAGCGTGTCCTTGCGGACATGGATAATAAGTACAGGTTTTGTATCTTGCTGTGTACTTTTGTGGAGCGGGTTGACATGCTCCCGGACATGTGGACCCACTTTTAATAATTTTGAAAAGAAATTTGGATAATTTCAAAACTTTTCTTTCAAAACAAAGCACGCCTCCATGCAATTTTGTTTTTGTTCTGGAGTGAGTAGTCGAGGTACGAATTTGGCAGTCACCCTTTTCATCCTCAAATCTTCCGTTAAAATTCGTTTCCGCATACCGTGGGAGGACAACCGGAGTGAGGTTTGTCATCAATTTATATTTTTCATCTTTTAAATTGGGAAACCACTCAAACATTTGTGTTTTTCCAATAGCATCAATATTGTTAGCCGTTTTTAACATTTCAAGAGTTTCTGTGTCGGTTTCTCCGAGCAAGAAGTTAAACAGCGCGCTGGTTCACGAGAATTAGCCATTGCAATACATCAAGCACACTAAACAACTCGGAACTCAAAGTGATAGAACACGCAATACAATATCAGTTCAGTTTCTTATGGGCACCTCCTCATATAAATAATACTTTATAATAGCTATAACATAAATAAAAATAATTACTGTTTATCTAGTTTCGTCGATTCAAAACCATCCAAGGCAACAAATGTTTGATTTGATCCATGGGAATCATCATTAGTGTCATCATCCGAATAGGTCTTCAATTTTTCATCGAGGTTTTCAACGTCTTTGGAATTTACATTTTCAACATTGTTATTATCAAGGGGAAGATCTGGCATAACAACCATGCTATTTAACTGTCCAAGTGACAAACTGTTAGACGTATCAGATTTTTCAAAATCTCCTACAATAAAATATATATGGATTTAATGACATGTAATTTTAGTGAATATATAAAAAACTTGATGCAAAAAGTTACTCATTGTTACCTTTTCCAATATCAGAGAATTCTGACCAACTTTCTTCTTGTATAGGACTCAAAGAAGGAATAACACCGTACAAGTTGTAATGAATGAGCACTTCATTCCGTGCAGCTTGTAAATCCGGAACAGTCGACGCCTGACCGTCATTATTTCTATTGTTGGATTCTCCTAACGCTTTATCTATTACATTATTATTTGGATTTGTTACAGTATTGATATTAACAGTTTGCATTCCAGTATCTGTGTAATTAATTTCATCATTGTGGTCTTTGTTTGAATTTTCATGACTCATTTGCTGCAATAAAAACATCAGTCCATTATAGAAGAGAAATTGAATTACATTTTTGAAGCTATTTTGTTACAAATGTGGCAATCATTTAACGCTGATATAAAAACAAAAATTTGCTACATAAGCTAATTTCGTTAAGCGAAATTATAAAATATTCCAATTTCATAATAACCTAGTAAAAATAACAACAATCACAAATAAATCTAAATACATTTTAATAAGCTTAAACTGATTTCAAATCCATGATCTTCTTGTATTTGGATATGCCCAAGTTTACTACCAAAAAAACGTATATTACTACCTGAACCAAAGGAAGTTTTAATTCCAATTCAGTCCTAATCGCTTTAACACTCTCTGGGTCGATTATTCTATCAGATTTATCACTCGGAGATTCCATAGTATCCTCACAGCCAATAAATGTTAAGTTAGTTTGGTCAATTTGAGGAAGACATTGACCCATTAGCTATAAATGTTTAAGATAAAATACTATATGTACTAGCATGTTACAAGGTATTTAAGCATTTAAAAATATATATATATATATATTAAATTACAACACTAAATATTTAAAAATAGCCGATAACTGCCATCACTGAGAACGATTGTGTAATTTATTAAAATAACGAAATAATCACAAATTCAATACCTGCGCTAGTGGAAGTTTCAATTCAAGCTCAGTACGCAAGGCTTCAACACTTTCGGGGTCGATGGAAATATCTGAATTGCTGTTGTCATTTGGAGATTCTAACATGTCGTCCTTACATCTAAATGGCACACTTGTATTTTGTTTCATATACACTGACTTGGACAGTGGAAGATCAGTCTCCTTATTGACGCAATAGTTGAACGCAGTATCGTTTCTGCGATGAAGGAACCAGCCTTGAGCAGATTTTTCTTCCGCGTTATTTCCAGGTTTAGATTTTAGAGCACTGTTATTTTCATCGAAAGCTGATTGCGAGTCGTGACTAGATTCATTATTTGTTGGTGGTAAATCATCGTTGGTAAGTAATGCTGAATTGATATCAGCTACTACAGAAGATGAATTTGTATTTGGTAAATCTGAATTATCTACACTTGGATCATTTAATAATTGATTATTTGGGTTTCTGAGATTTTCCTCATCGCCAACAAATTCTTCCAAATTTTGCGGAAGCGAATGTTCGATGTTAAGATTGTTTTCATTTTCTGCAATAGCTAATTTTGACGTAAAACTATTGATTTCTTCTTCATCCAATGTGATGGAAGAACTTGGAGTATTTTTCTTGCTGGTTGTAATCACAATTTCTTTATCAACGTGATTAATTCCAGAAGAACCGGTGGCATTTTCTATTTCACTATTCCTTTGAGATTTGTTTTCAGTATGATCGTTAATCGGTAAGCCAATATGTATTTCAGTAGTCTCAATTTCATTTTTAGAACTGTCATTTCCCGGTAAAGATTTAGCACACAATTCAGCAACATCAGCTGCATTGACGTCAGGGAATATGCTATCAAAATTTTGAGATGAAATATCTTCGAAGCTTGATCCAAGGAAACGATCCCATGTCTCTAAAGAGTAATCTACAGGTTTATTCTCCGACATTGATTTCATAGAAGTAGCAGGACTGTTGAAAAAATATGCTGACGAAACATCAATATTTTCCTGTTTCTTTATGAAATCATCTGATTTACTTTTTAAATTAGTTTTTGCATCATTATCATCAAAGTTAGTAGAAAACATGAGAGCTTCTTCTTCTGGAACAGAATCATGATCTTTGAAATCAGTTTTTAATCCAGTATATAAGTCCAACGTACAATCAGCAAAAGGACCTAAAAGCACATTAGTACCCATAGGTAAATTGGCATGTTCAAAAACGGATTTTTCCCTCAAAGTATCCTCATCAACGGAACACTGTTCTAGTTTAGTAACAGAGTATTGACCATGAATAGGTTTTATTGGAACAAATTCGTTGCCAATGTTTGTTACAATCGGTACATTGCTACTCACTGAAGATTTTTTATCTTCGAATTCAGTGTCATAATTTGAAATATCAGGACTATTCTCACAGTTTTCATTTTCACAAGGAGATTGCGTACATACACCCAAATTTTGGGATTTCATATTAAGATCATCGGGCAAATTTTCGTGACATAATGGTGAAATATCGACAATCTTCAAATCGTTTTGATGACTATTAATATTTGGGGTACTTGTGGTAGATTCGTCCACATCGTGAACCGATTTTGAAATAACACTCGTTGAATCTTGCGAGTTTTCACGCGTGATATCAGTTGTTTCATTTTGACTTTCGTATAAAACAACACCAACAGGCTCTCTCTTAACAATGTCACTGGGCATATTCTCAGGCGCTGGTATTTTATAATCTTCAGATATGGATAAATATTTGGTTGTTTCCCAAGTATTATTCTCCGAATTCTCTTGTGAACTCTCCGAAGATTTATTTATTAAATTATCTACAGCGACTTTACGACTAACAAGTGCATCGATAGTATTTAAATTATGCGACTCATTAGTGTTTTTGTCTAAAAAAGGATCCAGGGTTTTCTTAAAGTCTAATAAATCCTTAATTAACACATTCTTATGTACAGAAGACAAGTCGTTCAGACTCTTAGTGGGTCTAATATTTCTTAATGTCATATTCCATAAGCTTTTTTTCAATTTGATCATATCAAATTCAGGCTTATTCATATTTTCACCCCTTCCGGACAACGAAAATGAAAAATTCCTCGGACAAGAGAGATATTCTTCGACCGGTAAACTCGAATCCTTCAGCAACGGATCATATTTGTTTCTTTTTTTGGATTTTTCAAAGGCCGGTGGCAAAAACTTGCCATCGACGGAAGTGAATGATGTATCTTCGCTCTCTAAATCGGTAAAATCCATATCTATATGCGTAAGGACCATGAAATCTGTGACTGATTTTGATTTTAATTTTATTTTCTCAGTTATGGTACCCATTTCAATTCTTTTCTTCCATATCTCATCTTCAGTTTCCGAGCCTGAACTGCATTGTCTAGCGAGTTCCACCTTGTCATCGTTTGTATCATATGATTTTCTTGCATCGTCCGGAATGTAACTAGAATCTTGTAACGAGTCATAATCTTGACTATTGCTTAAATATTTTGTTTGGAAAATTGGATAAACAGAACTATTTTCATTTATCTTGCTATCCAATTTGTCTAATCTGAAATCTAATGTTGGATATATGTCTTGCTCGCTACTATTTTTAAAAGTATTTAATTCAGGTACTTTTTGTGTTGCACTGTTTACATTATGACTACCTATATTGGCATTATCTAAGGAAGCATCTGATAAATCATCACCAGTAATACATTGTCCACCGACAAACAGTCTATTGTTAGTATCATTATGCTGAACATCGCTTTCTTTCTCACAATATAAATGGTCGGCATTTCTTTCCTTATTGGATGAAACCGTATTGTTTGAAAGATCTCTTGAAGGGACTAGTCTGATGACTCGATTCGGAGCTGGATGTCTTTTCTGAACTTAGCATGTTATCCAGATCGCTTATGACGTCACTGACAGTTTTAATATACGACATGTCTTCTTGAGAATTCACTGGTAAATCTTGAAGCCACGGTGCTACTTCACAACTGCTATTACATATAAAAGTTCTAGTGTTGGCAGCAAAAATTGAAGGCGAACCGTCGAAATATTTATTGTTTTGAGCATATTGATCGCTTTCCACGACACTTTTTTCTTGAATAGATTCTAAAGAGCCGTGCAGATTATTTAGGCTATCTGATTTTGTTTTTTCCGAAAAATCATCAATCAACACATCGGTTGAGCCTTCTGATTCAGGAGGACAAATTGATTCAGTTTCACACTTGCTGATTTTCTCCTCGTCAATATCTGACGAGGAAAAGTTAAAACTTTTCATACTAGTATCTTGTGAATTAACCATATAACCATTGTCGATTTTTGGAATATTGTTTGGTTTTAGATTTTGCCACCTATCATTAAAGTTCTGCATCAAAGTATCGTCTCTTTGCGAATCATTGCCTTCAAAATTATTGGAATATATATACTGCAATAATGATAATGTTTGTGCAGCATTAATTCTATCGGCTGGGTTTTCTTGCCAACAGGATTGCATAATTCGATATCTGAATATTAAACAAAAAATGTGCATTATTAACAAATTAAATTTAAATAATCGATATAGATACGTTCTAATACTTACAAATACGATCCATGCGCTGTTATTGGAGTGGGTTGGTATAATCTCAAACCGTTTTGGCACAATACTGATGATATTACTTGTTCATCATTTAAATTTTCATAAGGTTGAGTTGCCCAAGTGCATGATTCCCATAAAAATACTCCCAGTGACCACATGTTGCTTTCTTTTGAAATCTGTTGAAAATGTTATTACGTTTAATGAATTAATATTTACAAGAATCGAAGTTTTATATTATCACTTATATAATAAAATAGTACCTTATCCATCCAAGATTCCGGTGCTATCCATCGTAATGGCACGGACTTATCAAAAATATTATAAAAATCTAACGGGTGTAGATGTTTAGCACCTCCATAATCGCCCAACTTAGCTGTTAAGTTTTCTGTGACCATACAGCTATGGCATGCAACATCTCTGAAAATCGTATTTAAGTTTTGAACAATATTTTATATTGAAATTAATTATGAAAAAAAAACTTACGGGTGAACAACATTTTGTGAATGTAAATACGAAAGAGCTGATGTGATTTCACATTGAAATTTAGAAGGAATTCCTTGCCCACTAAGTGTTGCCATATTTGATTTGTTGGATTTAAGAAACGTTTTCAAATCCCCCTAAAAATAACGAGTAAAAAAATTATTAGAAAATATTCAAAATTTTACATTTAAAGTAATTACATGATGTGCGTTTAACTGATTATAAAAAATGACGAAGAAAACTATAGATCACTAATCATTAGTCTTACAGACTACAGACGCAGAAAGCATTTGATCTTTTCCGCTATGGTTATGTGAGTGATTCAAGACATTGAGCAGAGATATCAGTGCAAGTATCAAAGATATTTTGAAAATTGAAGATGTTACGTCAAGTACTTCTCAAGCACAGTCAAATAAATGCAAGATTTGCGCATTTTGTCCTTATCAGAAGCACAGGGTGATGAAATTTTCAAGTCACTCCTGTGGCAAAGCTATTTATGGAGAACACAGCTCCATCCAATGTGTAATGGGTGCGAATAATAAGTTATGGTGTTTCATTAAATGATTGTGTAACTCGAAAATATGATTAGCGATTTAGGGTTAAAATATGACTGAATAATAACATATATAAAATATAATTTTAAATACTCACTAAAGGACAGTATTCAAACAACACAATCCATGGATCTTGACTCAAATTATATCCTAAAAATTTCAATACATTGGCATTGTTTGCATTTTTGTACAGTTTACATTCATCTAAAAAGATACATTTTTCTCCAATGGACACATTTTCATCTAATATTTTTACTGCTACTTTCATTATCTTTTTATAAGAGGTATCTAGCTGAGATTCTTTTTTAGATGCTTCATTGTCAAAAGACTCGAGATTTCTTGCTTCTGCTTCAATTATCTGCAAATTATAAAATACGGTAAAAAGGTTGAAATTAAAAAAATTCAATAAACACAAGCAAAATTTTTAATTCACTACTTACACGACCAAACCAACCACGTCCAATTTCTTGCATATACTGAAGTTGATTTCTGGAGAAGTAATTATTGGGATTTTCTAGAAGATACAATTGAGAATATTCTGAATTTGTAATACATGTAAATATAATTCGATAAGTATATCAATAGAATTGTTTAATCACTTACCAAACCAATCACGATGGTCTTCCAATCTGTTTGGGGGGAAATCTTCTACATTTCGTAAAGGATAAGGAGGCGAAAATGCTCTCGAATATTGTGGTTCTTCTACGGCCGCATTTTCAATATCAACATCTTGATTTACATTAAGATTTTCATATTCACTTACAATATAATTTTCAGCATTATTATTAACAATGTTTTCCAATTCTTGTGGGGAAATTGGTCCGTTGTTGTTATTTTCAAATGGCGGATTGTTATTGTCCATTTCGGGCAAACCAAAGAATTGTAATTGAGCAATTCTGGGCAGCTCAGGTGATATTTCAGCATTTCCATGCGGTCTCGGTAAATTTTCAGGGGATAATGGACCAAAAATTGTGAATTCCCTATCGACTATAGGATTCACAATGCCGGTATCGATGGGAGAAACGGGAGCATTACTCGCGTTTGATACGGCTGCGACTCCCGCCATTTCGGAAATATCTGTACTTGCAGCATTGGTGAATTGCTGTAATAAAAAGTTCTCATTTAATACGAGCACAATCGCCTTAAACAAAATAGAGCCATTCGCTTATGCACATGAATAAGAAATTTAGTATTTAAAGCCTGAAGTCTAATTCTAAAATTATATAGAACACACCAAATTACAACAAAGAGAAAATATACATACCAGGTCATCATTTCCATTTGCCTTGAAAATGAAAACAGAAAAAAATTGTCACTTCTAATTTGCAATGAAATTTACAAATCATATTATATTCACTTAAATCATAAGATGAAAAAAATGTTCTCTAAATATTCATACATCTTTTGCGCATAAAAATATTTACTTTTTGACAAAATAGAATTTGAAAATATTGCTTTTTTACCAAAGAAAACATGTGTAATTAAGATTTTTTTTGTTGTTAACTATGAACTAATTGATAAGCATTAGCGGTGAAATCATGTCGAAATATATAAAATATTAAATAACGACACTCAAAATTGTTTATTAATAAGATCGTTTGTGAGGCTCAATACTATTTATATGAATAGATAATGAATTTTTTTCAACACGGGAGATAACGTTGTAAGATATTCATGCCCGTTAGCACATAAATGTACATTTCCTTTCCGAGTTGTACATTAAATATCAAGTGATGGAATATATTATACGGATGGAAAGGCTTTTATATCGAGGCGAAATAAATTATAGTTCAAATTACACTTGTTCACCGATTGTTTTTATTGCCGCATAAATGAAAATGTGAGATATTCACAATTTTGAAACATCGCAATGCATCATATTTTCATCTAACTCCCATATGTTAATATTCTTGGTTCTTTTTCACGTTTGTATCATTTAATAATATGGACAGTCTTCTTTAAATACACTGAACTTTCCTTTTTATTTTCCCCATTTTCTTTGTACATTTAATAACTTGTATTACTACTCCTATTAATTATGTAATGGGTAAAGAATCACATTTTATGAATATGTTAAATAGGTATAATTGATGTCATCTACTTATGATGTTTCATTGTTTGGCAGGCTAGTCATTAATAATATGGTGTTATGTTATGCATATCTTTATTCTATATTTATCAATGAGAATTTTGAATGTTAAATGAAGCTAGGTTTACTTTTGCTGTGTGGAAATGTAAATTAATTTATGTATTTATTCAAAATTTATTTTGGATTATTCTAACCGTTAGATAGCCAGTAGTAAATATATTTATATACAGAGCTTATAATTAATATTTTTTTAAATTGCAAAAGAGCAAAATATCAGTAAATGAAACTGATCACATTTGAGCATCACTGAAATCATCATGCAATGCGATACAAATCGTAATTCGTCACACTAGCATTGTATGGCTATTGAATATTCGACTTTCATTTTCTAATTTCAGACATTCATCTCATGTTTCAAATTCAGAGGAAAAAAATGAACTTTCAGCAGAATACCGAATACATAACATGGCATGTGAGGAAGTTTTCAGGGCACCAGTAAAATAAATCTTTTGATTTTTAGGTGGATGTTAAAACTTCCGAAGAAATTTTGGGAGTAACTCGGATCTATTTTAAGAGACTATGTGGAAAATCCAAAGTTTCGTTCCTGACAAAATATCGATTTTCTTGGCATGGTGTGTGCTGATAGCCACTCCCAACGAGAAAAAATTATGTCATTTTCAGGTCAGGATTAGTTAAATCGTATTAATAACAAGGGCGTTCAAATATTGCCGCACTAATAACGCCATGGAAAGAAATTGTCACGGATCGATCAAAAAGTTTTTGTAATTTGACACCCCAAAATATTATTCAAGCAACTTGTAAATACAAATGATAGCTGCCAATCATCGAAAAAGTCATTTCACCGAAATTAATGAAACCAGTCCTAAAAAATAAGGCTATTAAAAGCTATGTTTTTAAACTTTTTATATTGTCGATACATAGATCAACAATTGTTAATATTTAATTAAGGTATTGACGATCGAGCAACAAAATTGTCAACAAAAAAGCATCTGTTTTGGGTTCAAGAGGACGTTCATCACGAAAACAGTTTGGATCAGTGAGTGACCACGAGGACCTTCTCAGATCATAAATTAGATTGCAGAAATCGCTCGTATTTTTTAATCGAAGCGTATACAATTCAATGCATAAAAATTCACTTATACATCAAAACGCCGCCATCTTAACCAAATAATATATTCATAAAATACAAACGTTTCGAAAATTGACAAACCTGCATTTTTCAGCAAGGTGCAATAATCGTTTGATACAAAAAGTGCAAAAAATTTTCAATTAGCTCATTGCTGGATGTGCATATATGCACTTCGGCATGATATCAAATGAACCATAAAATGTATATTCAGCTTTTCTCACAGGCCACCGAAGCGAGCGCGTCAAAATAACGTTTTCACGATATTCTTCATTGTTAACACTTTAAAGAACGTAAAGAGCAAAATAATGTCAATGGACGAAATTGATTATTAAAGTTGTCCCGAAAGAAATCGAAGCGGAACTGAACCTAAAAAACTATAACCGGTAAGATCAATATTTCTGCCCGGAACGTAAACCGAAACTGAACCGATTCTAAATATCTTTTTTCGGTTCGGTACATGTTTTACGCGAAAGATAATTTCGTTGATAATACGTTAACCAACCAAACATCAATAATAAATGAGAGTTTATAAAAGAAGGAATAAAAATGTTCCAAATGAAAACATGTTTTGAATACATACATATAAACACTCCTTCTTATAGAAACTAGATGATTTCGATTGAAAATATGAATCCAAATGATTTTTTAAATTCATCTACGCTTTTAAATCTTTCGTCCGTAAATTAATGCTTTAAAGATCGAAATACGTAGGATGCAGAACCTCCAATTTTAGTCGTTTGTCGACGATAAACTTTTATCGTTCCGCCCAGTCTAAGTTCATAGTAAATAACTCCAGTCATATTCCATCAAACCTTCCTAACGCTTGGAACGGGGTATGTTTCTTAGAAAGCCATTATCATTATTTTGACATCGTATACGACGCATTTATCGTCTCCAGTGATAATTTGCGGGGAAAAAGTGCGTTTTCTGTCGATCATTTTTTCATCGTTGTTATCCGCGGACAGTTCGTGCGGCATCCAAATATCAATCGTGATTACATCACCAATGCGTTTTAGATAATCGTGTATTTATAGAAATATTATCACCTTTACCGTGTCTGAACTCAAATGCGAATATAATGGATTTCTTTTCGGAGGACCTAATATATTGATGTTTAAAAATTAATAAAGCAGAATGTAGCACAATTTTACATCTGTTCCTTATTTATGTGTCACGTATTATTTGCGCGAATCGAGTGAATCGTTCAAAGCCCATATATTTCGTATCGGGGCAATAAATAAAATTAGACATTTCATTGTACTATGGGAGGAATAAATTAGAGCGCTGTGGAATCATTCGCAGATGTTCATTGAGCTTATATCGCATAAAAAATTAAGCTAGTCGATAGTGCGATCTCATGCATTAAAAGTAGAAAACTTGCGAGGGTCTGATGGCTTGAATATTTTAGGGAGATTTAGTATCAGGGAGTAAGTGGGTTGTTTCATTAAAAAATCAGAGCCACGGTGTGACGTGTGACGCCGGTGTAAAATCGACGAATTCAAGCGCCAGGCGGAACACAAGAGGTTAAATACGGAACGTTAAAAGAATCGTGATTGTGCTGTGGCCATAAATCCTTGCCGAATTGGGACGATGCTTTTGAAGCGAATTTAAAGTTGAAAATGGGAACGGAATGTCTACCGGGGCGCACCTTCCATACACGCCCTTTCAGCAAACGATTTTCAGGAAACAGGTTCGCCTTCAGCACACGCAAGTATGACTCAATCGCAAAACATACAAATGGCAGGTACTATGGCGTATGCTTATTGAAATGTGATACTTTACAGATCGTTTGAACCTACATTTCAATTTGAACATACCTCGAATAAATCACTATTTTTAAATGATATTTTAATTGATACCACAAAAAAATCAGCCACTCATAATTGTCCCCAGATGACTTTATCAATCGCTTCACTATTATTACTTTTTGTAATTCAGAAAATCAGGCTAAACTTGGAAATGTATATATACAATACCCTTAAATGGCGTCGAGATAGAGATCACGCTATACAAACAAAACGCTATAGAAAATTAGGCACCCAAACAATTTTTGGACAACTATAGCGAACAACGAAGTGGACCCCTATAGGAGGGGACATACGATTTCCATATTCAAATGAGATACAATAATAGAAAGATCGAATGATATCCGAAATGAATCATCAAAAAATTTGCAAAAAAATCAAACGAAAGTGATGATAAGAATTGCAACAAGATAATAACAGCATTATCAAAATTTATCAGATGAAAGGTTGCGAAATTGAAACAAAGTGTCGTCATATTTAATCACATTATCAATTGTTCATTATTTTCAAATGTATGTGACGCAAATAATACCATACACGGAGATGAAATAAAAAATTAATAGAGAAACAGAAAGAAGACGACACTACTTCATGATTTATTGACACTGGATAAAACACGGGTGTTAAAAACTGGGTAGTGTTACCACATCCTCCTTATTCGCCGA
Source organism: Stenopsyche tienmushanensis (assembly GCA_008973525.1). NCBI lineage: Eukaryota > Metazoa > Arthropoda > Insecta > Trichoptera > Stenopsychidae > Stenopsyche > Stenopsyche tienmushanensis. Next base: position 290,574 of record WACJ01000037.1, on the reverse strand, counting down.
ACTTCTCCCCGACGGATTTCCAACTTTTCAGGTCCATGGAGCGCAACCTGAGAGAAAAACGATTAAAAATGCAGCTGAAGTGGAAATGCATTTAAGATCGTCTTTTGCTTCTAAGCCTGAATTTTTACATAAAAGGGATCAAAGGACTGCCAAAGCGATGGTAAGATGTGTTTAATAACGAAGTATATAATGTTGTATATAAAATTCTATTTATTAATAAATTTGAACTTTATACTAAATATGCGAATAAATACTCTTTGGTCGCTTCGTTAGAATATCTTGTTTATATTATGTCTATGATTTAATAAATAAAAATCAATGTTTGTTTGTCCGTATTCAATGCGCTATCATACTGTTCATCCGATTGCGATAAAACTTTGTCAACTTACTGTTTACACCTGTGGGAATAAGACAGGCATAGTAAAAATATTGTATGGATGCACCATGTTGGCGCATATTGGTCTGGTGAAATATATAATCTCAGATTGCAACGCATGCCGGATATTCACTAGTACATTATAAAAATATACAATTTGATGTGTGATCGATTAAGTCAAAGTTAACGGCCTCTTTCAATTATATGATTGAAATTCATGCATCGTTTATAGATTTTATTGCACTTAAATTCGTCAATGATGCAATTATATTCTGATTCATCGGCGTTACTTAATGGCGGATATGTATTTGCGTCAGCCATCGATCAGAATTCTTCGAAATTAAGACTGTTTATCTGAAATAGTGGATTTTCCTCCATGGACCGCGCCGTTGATGAAAAGCGTCAATGCGGGATTGATTTAAATAAATAGCTCGTCGATGACGAATTCATCTGACCTCGGAGATGCGAGTCGATTGCGTAAAGTTGAACTTAAAGCGGGGGATCAAAGGAGGTTGATGGAGGTCTGGATGAAAGCCCTCGGCGTGTCCTCGTGGCCGCATTGCGCACAATTATGGTCATGAAGATGCAGACACGCCAATGCTGCTTCGCACCGACGACAAACAGGTGGCTTTTAAATTACGTTCATTCAAGAGCCACGCTTTTACATCACTTCCATCTTAATGACGCACTTTGTTTCGGGGGCATCGCTCAAAGCGTCTCAACTTTTTATTGTTTTCGCGTGGAACGTTTCATGCTTTCAGATTACAAAAATGTTTGTTCGTATATCGCAATCATTGGCTGAAGCTAATCATATGAACGTAAACTTCGCCCACGCCGCCTGGAGAGGTACGCAAAAATGTAACCAAGATGCACCAACAACAAGAAGCTGCGAAATATATATTTCAACAACTCCATTCAAATGTTGCAAAAACAACTCCAAGAAATGCAAATAAATAAAATAAGGATCCTACATTCTAAAATTTAATACATAAAGGCGACACAAGCAAGCAGATCGGATAGTATTGCAATTTACATGAGTTTCTTAAAAAAAAAAAAAACTCAAGCAACTATAGCTACTAATCAAATGTGTCAAATGATACGTTGGATGCTCGTAAATGTCAAATAAGGCTTATTAAATTCCATATTGTCAACAAAAAAGGCATAGATTATTGAGAGATAGATATAATAGAACGAGCTATCCAGAGAGATAGTATGCACGCACATGTGGCGTGCAGCGCTCCACAGTGCTTTATTTTCAATGCCGTGCTTCTATTTCTAATACAATAAGTATCGAAAAGTGATCCTATTTGAGACACTATCAAGGATCCCAAATGCATCGATTTTAAACTTGACCAATTTTTTTTATTATTTTTTACTAAAATTGAAGACACGCCTATAAAACTATATCCAATGCGTTTATATCGGTGGTGCCAAAAATACGTGCCGTTTCAACACTTCTGTTTAGAAAAGATAAGTGAGAAAGTGCATTGCCAGATTTCGATCGGGCAACTTTTAGTTGTTGGATGAATCAGGTCGTGGGGAGACCTAACACACTGGAGACGAGATTTGGTGGAGAAAAATACAGGTCTTCCCAGCAATAAGCGCACAAGGCAATGGGTGAACAAAGAACAACGAGCGAGAAAAGTGACGTTGTGCGTTTTGTGGGATTTTAAAGGGATCGTTAATTTTGAATTGCTGCCAAATAATGAATATTTCAGACGCGTATTGTCGACAATTAGAAAGATTGAAGAAGAAACTCATCAACAGACAACGTCATCTTAACATAACTGCAAGGTGTAAGAGCACGCAAAGGTAACATTTGACCTGGTGAAAGTAGCCTCTTTACCCTTTGGTCTCAGCAATGAATTGCTTTCATTTGATTCGTTATTGAACGATTGAAATATTTAAGCTTCGCCGCAAAGTCCTGGCGCAAGTGGTTCTGTTTGTTCGTCTTTTCGATGTGTTTTTCAGCAGCTTCGTCGCATATCCTCCGAGATGTCAACACGATGACGCTCTGTGTGCTTTCAGCGTCATCGTCCAAGATGAGCAATTAGCGTCGCCAACATTTGCTCTTCGTGTTAACTATTTGTCCTCTGATATCTCTAAAGATACATTCTCCTATATGAAATCTACTTCGCCCACGAGGACAACATGCACCACATGCGGCAACAGAAGCAATATATACAATGCGTGATGTCATCCCGTGGACATATCGACCGATGACCTAACACAGATCGTGAGAATCCATCGGCGGACAATGAGTTTTGACTATTCGACCTTGCGTCCATACAATAGGAACTCTTCAACGATCCATATATTTCAGCCGAGTGCTGAAATGCAGCCACTCGAGGGTCAACAATATCGTCGCGGCATCCGAGAGCATTTTTTTTGTAACCGTTTAAAAGCATTCTTCCCGGTCGATCCAGCGCGCATTCTAACATTTCGAAACACGTTTTATTTTCAAGGATGCGACCAAAATGGGGTCGGGAGCTGACAGGACACGGCCTCTCGAGACGACGAGCCCTATTATCGAGTTGTAACCGCTCGAGGTTTTGCGCCGATTAATAACATTGTTCGACGGCAAAAAATTCACAAACGCGCTCTCATTTTATAAATGGCTTAATAAATTCGAACTCCTTGATACAGATCATCTACGATGGCAGATAAAGTTTATAATTGGATACGGGGATCAGGTAGGCGAATGTTTCCAGAATTCGTTAATCCCAAAAATTACATGCGTTGCTCTGCTGTTTCGACGAGCTTTCATTCGAAATTCGGAGCATACATAATAATACGAATACGCCATCACATTTTTATAATAAGCCGTGTTGTCGGTGAAATGAGGCAAATATTCGAGTAATAAGATTACATCTTCGAACATCTTCGTTGGCCTTATGATACCAGTTTTATTGATTTAAATTATCGTCGACATATCTGTATAGGATATTGTTTGCGCTCGCATTCATCATACAAGTCGCAATATAATATGGTTAAACAATAAACTTTTAAAACATAAAAAAATATTTTACATGCATGGCAAGGTCGTTAAATTATTTGAAAATATCAAGTTATGCGAATTCGTGTTATACAAATTTCTTAAGTTGTAAGTTATTAGGAGTTTGGGAGTTTAAATACTTTGGATCCATCCTCATGAGGAGAAATTTGGTGGCAGCGGACTTCTACACTGGAACCATCGGATCAACAAGGAAAGCCTGCCATCTGAGCAAGGCAGACGTCAATGACAGAATGTGTAATTGGTGGCCGGGACTCTCATATGGTTATGAACAGGGAATCCAATCCCGGGATTAATAAACGTAGTCCCGAAATCCCGGGATCGAAATTTTGGCTCTGGATTGGATTCCCTAGTTATGAGAGTCACATATCATATCATTCAATAAGTTCGTAGGATTTTGGAGTAATTTTTTCGTGATTCGGCCAAAAAAATCCTACGAACTCATTGAGTGATGTTTGTTACTTAATTTAATTTATTCTTTGTCATCCATTTGTATGCGCTTTTAACCGTTTTAGTGCCAAAAAATTAATATTGTTTGCTTAAAAATGCCAAAAAAAATGCTTTTTTTCAAAATTATGCAACATCATAATTATTCCATGGATTTTGTTCATTTTTTCGCTATTTTATAAAGGAATGTTGAAGACGAGTCGACGGAAATAGACGATTGGCACTATAACGGTTAAGCTATAAAGCAGTTAAGTTAGTATAAAGCATTATTTTTTCTTCGGTTTATAAACAATGTATGTATAATAATTAACTTGTGGGTTCGATTAAAGATACATATTATGTTTTTATCAGCTACTTTAGTAACATTTAGTTTGGCGCATCCTGAATACAAAAACGCCTTATAAACAAGTTTTGATCTTTTATACTGGAAGAAGGTACTGATGATGGAGATACAGCCCGACTTGCCTTTACTGTTTCATTACGAATTTAATGAAAGACAACTAAATTTGCAAACATTTATATTACAATCATTGACAATGTGTCCACCGTAGTCACATATAGTGCTATGTTTGGAAAAAGACCGAAGAGAACTCACAAAGCTAATAGAAGATGATACGATAGAAATATAATATAATAATAGTTTCGGTGTTAATTGTGGAGACATTGAGATAAAATATATATATAATAATTTTATAATTTCAGAATCAAATTCTTTACGACTTCAAAATAAATTCGTGTCTGTATTTGAACTACACTATTACACTGGGCAATGTCGTAGAAGTAAAGCCTCATTCAAAGCTTTGAACTTCTCTAAATTAAAAGCTTTAAAAGCTCGCGAAAGAAGAATAAATAAACAAAGCCTGCATCCAAATACATTCGATAAATTCAAAGAGCATTTATACGATTTTGCCCTGTTGAGGAACGGCATTGAGAAGGCCGGTCGAATATGATACCGGCTTCCGGAGAATAAAGGAGAAATAAAATGGCGCTGCGTTAATCAATCGCCCTCTCTCTCTATCCATCTCCATTTTTATTCAGCTTTCTGCTCCGCCGAGTCCCGCCAAATATACCCTAATGAAGCAAGGATCCAAATTAAATTGTTTCCGATGATTGTGTCAGGTGGACAAAAAGGACCTATTGTCCGACGTCCGCTCTCCTTGCCACTAATTGGGTACTCTAACATACAGGACCTACGCAAAACAATGAAACATTACCAACATCGCAGCCCGATAGATTAAGGCATTAATCATTTGCTGTTCGATCCAAAATAAAATAGCTGAAAAAAGCTGCCATTCAATAGCCTATGACATAATGACAACCCTTGCAGAAAAATAGAAAGTATAAAAATTAAGCCCTTGCGTTCTAACGACACTCATACTAATGTAACTATCAACTATGTTTTTTAGTGTTAATACGTGTATGTACATATTTGTCCAATTTTATCCATTTGATGAGTATGCACTCACATGTTGAGTGCGAACTCGAGCGATTCTGAGAGTGTGCTTGCACATGTTAAAGCGAACTTATTTTCGTATGGTGCTATTAGATGTATCGATAAGTCCTTGCCGATTTTGATAAACGTTTGTTTGAGCTCATTCTGTGTCCAGACAATAGTTATTTTTAATAACTATTGGTCAGTAATATTAACGAGTAAAAGTATCACATTCGGCATTATATGCTGCTGTTTTTCGATCAGAGATTGAACATCAGCAAGGCCACGAAATGAAATTTACCATTATGACGTGTCCATTTCGGTTTTCAACATTTTGAAAAATTTGGAAGAACTTCTACACCATCCATATCTAAAGTTCTCCAAATTCTCTAAAGAAGAGAAAAAAAATCGAATTTCGATTCAAAACCAGAAGAATTTTTCAAAAGAGGCATTGAAAACCTGTGGTAAATAGTAGACTTTTGTAAATAAAAATCGGCAAAGACTTTTCGATACATCTAATTTATCAGTTTGGATGCAGGCGAAATAACATCCCTATAGCAATTTTTCGTTAACATTCATATATGCTCGAATCGGGATAGGATTACTTGAATAATAATGACCTCCCAGTTTTGTTGGCACTTTGGAAATTGCATGCACATGATGGATTTAAGCCAAATCTTTGTGACAAGAGCCGAAGATCAAACGCACTATACCGACACTTTTTACCGGCATTTATAAAATACAATAGTTACTTGGGTGCCGCATGAACTATCATTAAATAACAAAGAACTGGGTGTAAACGTATACACTTATTTTTTAATTAGACAAAAAACCAATCAAATTTGATATCAAGTCGTAATCGAATATGATAAATGGATAGTTTAAGGAAATGTAAGGCGAGAAGAACAATTATCAGTATTAATCCATCGTCTAAAACTTTCATCTGCATCTGGCGGAGTTTTTGCGACATATTTGCTTAAAAATAATAATTAATAGAACGTAATGCATGGTATATGCACGAATTAAAATTTTTGGGATCATAATATAAAAATACGAGTGAAAGTCGAAATCCATTTTGGCGACATGATGTCGACTTACGAGTGGAAAGGGTTAATAGATGTGAAAACTTAAATCCAACGAAGAAAAATTAGATTGTTCATGGTTAAATTGATCGACATTCAAATCGATTAGCGTTCATTAATGATAAACATTATGGTGAATTATAATACTTGGAAAGATTTCACTAGGTCACACAGATTAAGCAAATTTATCCAAGATTAATAATCGCTTGGCGACTATAGATCTACATAATTGAGCCTTTATTTTAAGTCATTATAGTTCACTATTTTTTTAACAAGCCAAAATTACGTACGGACATCGGGTAAAATTTTCACAAAAACGCAACATATGCATTGGCGGTCCATATGGAGTTAAATAACGATATTTATATTTATAGTGAGAAAATTTCAATTCGACACGTGGATATGTAATTGAGGTGCTCTAATGCATTCGCTTCTTTCCAATCTGGGATTTAGTTTAAACGCTCCATTCATGCTTCAGTGGCCATTCAATATTCGCAATAATGAAAGAAAGCAATCATTATATTCGTAGGAGAAGCCGAATGTGTGCAACGGTGTATGAAACACCCGACCTCTATTATTATGTGACGACGTGTATGGAAAACTGCACAATATGGAAGAAACAATGGAGCAAAATCTACACAAGCAAATCCTGTATATATATTGGCAATTTATCAGAGATAAGCGAGTGCTTTCCAAATCGAGAAAGCTTTTTATATACACACACATCATAAAATCGAGAATCTAAATATAATATAACATATGTACTAGTCCGACATGATGTACATCAAAACAACTTCTGGCCAATTGTCAAGCAAAGAATTAAGAAATGAAAAACGACTATGAATTCTTGTCGAGTGATGATGAATTATTTCACAAACGAATTCAACATAATATTATTAAATACAACAATAATAAATGTTGTTGGAATGGTTCCTCTTTATAAGTCTTCGATATGTTATCATTTTAATGGCCTTAGAAGAATTTAGTTAAAAAAACGATATATCTTTAAAAAATTACGACTTCTAACTATTTTTAAGTAAGTCATTAAAAAATTGGCAATTTTGCCCCCTCGCTTTTTTCGCAATGACTTTTGAAATTTCTACCGATGTCAAAGGGTTAATTTTTATTTCACAATGCCAGCAAAATAATACACAAAGGAATTTTAGCTCAGTAAAGAAGGGGGGGGGGGGGGATTATCGAAGAAGTCTTGTTTAAAGTTCTAGCAATATTCTCATAGATTTTGATGCTCTTATTTTATACCTCAATTGACACCATTTTTCTCTAATTTTACTACATATTAGCAAGAATATGCGCCATTTCTAACGGCCACACTTGAATGTCCAACTGTAAAATTGAATTAAAACCGATCGCACATTATCGAATCGGTCCTTGGCGCTGTGTCTTCGCAAGGTTCTTCGCTTTACAGTTAAATCTGGCAATTATTTATCAGATTTCTGATACGTAACTAGCATTTGAAAAACGAGTTGTCTATCGAATTCGAATCACAAGTCGAGTTCACTGACTCGTCGGCTTCGAACATAAATATTTACACCTTACATCGTCTACTACAGTTAGCACCGCATCTATTGTGTCTTAATGGCTTTTAAATATGCCAAAAGAAAGTGATAGAAAAGTGATTGTTTTAATGTCCCGCGTGAGAACCATACTTACGCACGCCATTCGCATTCGAACGAGCACACAAAACATCGTGATGCAAGAAAATGGATAGAACGGATGGAAACTCGGAAAAAGAAGCAACAGCACAATCGAGGATAACGGAAGAACGATCTCCCGATTGTGCTCGGCAGACGCGAGCCAACGAAGACGTATGAAAAATTAAAATATGCATGCGTATATGAAATTGTGCCCTTGGGTTTAAATATAGACCCCAGGGACTGCTTCGCGATTTTCAGAATAGAAATATCATACGGGATCCGCTAATGGATGGATTTTATTCATGTCCTGAATCGCCTAAGCCACGACTTGCTGCTCCCGGACAACCAGTTTAAGCCACCTCATGACGCTCATCGATCACCATACCGCACTTCTCCTACATATTTGAGAGGCTCAGTGCTCGAGTGCAATTGTGGTGTTAACAACAAATATCCGAAAAACATCCTCCCCTGTAAATATTTGATGTAATTCTTGGACACGGAGTGAAAAAAACGCACGAAAGAACAATTTTCATCTTCTCGACTATATGATAAATATTATATCACAGCTTCGCTCTTGCAGTAACGTGACCAAAGCGTACAAATAAAGAACGCCATTTACACATTTTCGATAAATCATGAGACAACAATAATAAAAATACGTGACCAAGGATCTGTATCCATCAGTGGCGAGTGATAAATGATCAACCAGGAGATGCTGTCAAAAAAAATAAAAAAATAAACGACCAATTCATTTTCTAAAATTTATTTTATTCCTCGCCTATTTAGTGTGAAATTCTTTATTGTTTTTCAAATTAAGCCTAAAAGATACGTGCCCTAATATAATCAAGTTATATCGGGGAATCCCTCGATCAATACGCTATTCGTACGTTCTATAAACAATGAACCGAGTATTTGGCTGTGCGCATACGCGTCCATGGAAAATAAGGGGGTGCGATTTCCGCGTCTCAACAACGTGGCACCGTTCACGTTATAATACCTTCAATTAATCATACACATTATATTTAACTCTAGATAAAAATAGAGATATTTTCTAGAAATAAATTTCTATAAACAAAATGTAAGTGCTTAGCCCCTATGTAGGGGAAACAGAAATTAATCACCGCATAATCGAAAACCGTTATTTTTTCCGAATTATATATTTGGAACGTAACCGAAACCAAAAACGATATGAAAAAAATACATGTTTTGAGGCCCTGTTTTTCTGCTCAGTAGATTTTTGTCGAACGCGTCATATCTTACTAGATTGAAGTATTTTGTTCTCTTCAGTCTTCTCACAATTATATTACTATCATTTAACTTCGAGCGCATAGTCTGATCTAATGCTTCTTTGCAATCTTCCTCAACAGTTTTTATATTACCGTCCCTGTTTATGTTACTTTTACGGGCGTACCAGAGTTTTTATTATGTTTCTCAATTCTTTCTTTTGAAATGTTTGTATATTGATCACTATTGTTTTTATTTTATTTTGCAGTATGTCAATAGTATACAGATGTATGAGATTGAACCAAGCACAATGCCCTATGGTACTCCAGCTTTAATTTCTCATATTTTTATTCCAAATAATGCAGCTGTTAAGTATGATTTCAGTCATTCGAATTTGTGCTGTACTCCAACAAAATAAATTCAATGATAAACTAAAAAAAACACACAAATATACATTCAACAAACCAAAATATAAACCAAGCGAGAATCTTTTTGAACTGTAACAATTCTTACTACTGAAGGACGGATGCAAGAAGAATCAGCATATTTCTACCTAAGTTGAATACGTGTGTAGAATACATTTGGTCCTTTCACTAAACATAGAGAATATACTTGTAAAAATATATGAATCTATAATTCCTGTGACGTAAAAAAAACAATATTCTATGACCCTCATGCCACATAAAAGGATCTCACAAAATAGCTGATAAAGCGTTTAAAATGACAATTATATAGATGATTTTAACTGAAAGTAAAATGCGAAAAGGCTAGAAAAAGAAAGGATAATCTCTTCTTTAGAGCATTCGTCTCTGTGGTCACAATTTCCATTGTATATTAATGATGTAACGTGGAGGAATTTTCAAAGGACAAATCACAGTCTGTCCCAGAGGACCTCACGCATTAGTGTCAAAAATAAGAAATGAAAACGCGTATAAAACGGTCGCCACTCAGGATGATGATCATCAATGATGAATACTTCTGACGTCCTAAACATAAAGAATGTCTCCCGGAAGACTACAAATTATGCTTGCTCGACGAACTCTGACGACTTGATGACTCCCATTTCTAAGAGGGATTCCGACTTGTTGTCAAACCATCTCAGCCGTGACGTTTTTATACTCTTCCAGGACCTCGTCATCTAATTAACTTTCCTTGTAGACTGGGGATCATCATGCGATATAAAAAATATTACACAACATCTAAATCTGAAATCGAATTTGCATCTATGATGTTGGCGAAATCTGTCTCAACATTGTATCGCCGACATGTCAGACGTGGAAAAAAAATAGATTGAACCCATTTGACTGATCATTTATAAGCATTTCAATCATGCGATGCTTTGATAACAATACATTGCTTTTGCTTTTATCGAATACTTCCAGCGGTTAGATGAGACTTTTGCAACCCTAATTTGTTTTTATGGATATGTGAGATTGATTTTTCATCGAAGATTTTTTCGAAGCGTACAAAGATAAAAGCCGAAAGCAGAAAAGCGTCTATTCCAAAATTTTGCAATTAAAGATAGAGTTCGAGCGTCTTTGGTGGGATGCGAAATTATTCAACAAAATTTCTTGCCGGGAATAAGCGGATAATGAGCTTATACGGAATTACAAATTGCAGGGTCTTAAAATCAAGAAAACCCATTTCAGACGACAAATTTCTGTAACCTCTGGCCTGGATTTTGAGTCGCATAATATATGAGCAAATACTAAAATGAATATAATAGATTTGAATAAAAGGTGGATTTAAAACGGGAAAATTTGAACCCGGTGGACATTTCTCGACGTCGCTGAAACCTCAAGGGATCAAAAACCGACGTCAATTATAATATGGTAATCTTCTCTCGGAAGACGTGGGTAACAATGGCACTTTTTACTGAATTTAGCTTCGATAAAGGTCGCACAATTATCGGTTGCCATCGATTCGAACAATCGAGTGCTTCTTCCATAGGCGTCATTCCATACGAAGTAATCACAGCGTGGTGAGTTTTTTATTGCATCATTTTGTTCATGAGCAGTTACGAAGAGACTTCGGGCACGAAAGCGGAAGCAGGAAACATTACCGACAAAAATTATTGTAGCGGGTTCAGGACTCGGAATTCAAAATTTCATGTTGCAGAGGCATAGTTTGCGCGAGTTATCGACCTCGTCCTCGAGGGGCAAAGATAGTTCCTCGCGAGGAAGTGTAAAAATTATTTACAATCCGTAAAAGCGGCGAACGATCGATTCGAACCAACAGCACGTCTTCAATAAATTCTAAACATCCTGCAAAGGTACAGCAGGATAGTCTAGACCGGGGGTCTGTAGGAGCGGTTCGCGAGCCGCATGCGGCTCTTTGCATAGACATTTGCGGCTCTTCGGACATAAACATCAATTTCACCTCATTTCAAGCAGTTTTATAACTTGTGAGTTTATGAGATAGAGCCAGTCAGTTCTCGACTTACAAACACCTCGACTAACGACCATTAGGACTTACGAAGTCGAAGTTAAATGTCCAGATTTAAAGCATTTAACCCCTATGGGAGTACTAGCACAAACCCTGTGTTCCCCCCTCCACTTTTTAGAAAGAGCACTCTTGTACATTGAAGCTCGGAGACAGGACAGAGACAGAGAGACCTTAGCGCAGTTCGGGAGACTGAGACGGAGAGCTTCCCCGTATACATCGCACGATTGTATAGATATCTAAAATTTATCGACTAATAATGATTTCAATTTCATTTTTAATTTATTTTGCCGCTACGTTATCGTTGGAAAAAAAAGGCACGGGTGATACAATATCTTTTCCAAGACTGATTTGATAAATCTTTTATTCCAGAAGTAAAAAAACATTGTGATGGAAAATAAATAAAGTTTAAAATATTACTAATTCATGATAATGCTCCAGGTCATCCTCCATACTTAGTGGAATCCCATACAAGCATAAAAGTAGTTTATTTATCTCCCAACATTACAAGCATTCTAAAGCCGATGGATCAAGAGGTATTGCATTATTTATGAATTACTTTTACCCAAGCAATTGAAGGAATAGAAAGAGATCAGACACTAAAACTATTAAAACGTAATAATATTGATTTAGATAGAGAAACTATAGTAGAAATAACTAATATCATTGTATAATTTAATCTGGATGTTGACAGTGTAGATATAACTCAACTTTTAGAAAATTATGTTGAAGAGCACATAGATCAAAATTTGAGTGAGATGACGAAGAACGAGCTATAGAAGAAAAAAAAATTGAAAGAACAAGATAAACGTAATGAACTACCTAAAAAAATGTGGTTAAAGACATAGTTGCAGATTTTAGGAAGGAAACCAAATTTGAAAATATGAACCCAGACACTGATAAATCCTCAAAAGTACGTCGCCTCATTGAGCAAGCACTCGCCTGTTATAATGTAATATATAAAGAAAAGAAACAGCAAACTATATATTTCAAATTATTTTTTTGTATAAAATTCGACTTACATCCAAGGAGGCGGAACGAAACTCCGTCATAAGTCAAGAACTGACTGTACATTCGTATATTACATATATGCGGCTCTCTGGTACCTCTGTTATCCTGTTTCCATGACAATTTGGCTCTTCTCACTCGACAAACTGCCGACCCCTGGTCTAGACGTGCGGCTGGAAGGAGGCTCGGGCACTCCGTCATTGAGACGACTCGAAATATGGTCACGTAACAGGTCACAGTTGACGATCTAGCAAATTCTGGTTAGTAGGTTGCTCTCGGTGTACAATTAGAGAATTACAAAATTCGGGTCGTTTTAATTAGAAAATGAGTCGACCTTGAATCTGCAACATAACGGCAGCGGCTGTCATCTTCTTGGCAGGCGAAAAATTTGTCGTAAAAATGATAAATTGATCGACCTTCTGTCCCGGCGATGATTCAGCGATGCTGCTGTTCGATCGTTCGTGCAGTGGGATCTCGCGTTTCGCGTTTTGCACAATCCAAATGAAAAATCTGCATACAATTAATCATGGCCGGAATGGCAACATCACAATAAGTCAGGATTTGGTCCAAGGTCTTCGTCCGATAAAGGCAGGCATCTAAATCACGCATTTTCAACTTCCAAACGCCCATCGAACCCAACACAATCGATTTTGACGACAGAAAGACTCCTTTTACTTTTTATAAAGATACTTTCAAATTTCGCCCGAGCCGGACCATTTGAGAAACATAATTGCAGCGGATAAAATACGAAGTGTCGCTCGTTTAAAATCACTGCGAGACGAAGAGCGCAGCAGAAAGACACGCACGCTCAATTTACCATTACGACCTGAATACAAAGACTAAATTGCTAAATTGACGAAAATATTTTAATAACGAATCAAAAACGGCACCCTTTGTCCTTACACGTACGCTCTTATTACGAAATGTTATCACTATTGCTGGATTTGTCATCGTCGAAGAAAAAGAAGGAAGTTGCCCAAACAATTGCAGCTGCGCAAAGAACGACTGCAAAAATGTGTGCTAAACGAAAGAAATCGAAACAACCAACAAACGCGACAGCATACTAGATAATTGCGGATCAAGTGTTGATATAATGGATTAAATCATGGACTCCTATTATAAAATATCGGGTTCAAGTCCAGATTGTGGAAAAAAATAATGTACCAACAAATTTGGGAGAATGGGAGAATAGACAGGGACTCTATAATTATTTTGTAAATGAACAACAAAAATAGTATAGAAATATCATTATAATTCTTTACATTTTGAATAAATAGCCCGCAAATAATGAAGGCAGCTGAATATGTAATTTGTTAATGTAGACAATCCGCTATAAGTCTCCAAGTAGTGAAATTTAGCATTTAAACAGTTTTCAGAGAGATATAGATTAGCTTGATAAAATTATCAAGATCTCATTGAAAAACTAATAATTCCATTTTGAATGTCAATATTCATCTAAAAATAATTTTAATTCGTTCCCTCTTCAATAGACATGAAAGCTCGTCCATTGGGTCAATATCTATCAAATTATTTCCAATTTATTCGACTAAGTGAAGAACTTCACCGGGATTATTTCACAATCAATAATGATGTTACAGCTTAATCCAATAAGAAGATCGCATTCGCGATCATCTCGATAGAGTGTGGGTAAAGACTGAATAGTGTTCCTCGAAAGGCAGTGAAAGAATAATAGAGATGACCATATTAAATTTATTGAAAAATATTATCTGTAGTATATAAAGCTAGTCCCTTCTTTAGACGACAAATATAATATAAAATCAAAAGCTGGAATTTGGGATGATAAAAAGTGACGCGCAGGAAGCGGGAGTCGGGAAAGTCGTCGGTTGGCCTTGGCTGCGGAAGGTCGTCCCTCCTGCAGCCAGACCTCTTTCTCTCTATCTGTAGTGCGGAATAAATAGTTATCTTGCGAAGAGAGTCTTTCCATTCGACGTCCTTCGTATTCCCATCCATTCGTCCAGCAGCATCACAACCCGATAGAAGAACGGATCCGTGCAGTAACGCGGCCATCCCGACGAGCACGTGGAGGCGGGGAGCCGCCCGGGGACTCTGCCCCCGAGAGTCCCCGGGTTAGGTTAAAAGAATTGGAAGAATTGACGGACGGAGAATTTCACTTATTCGAAAGTTATCGACCAGTTGGATCATATTGACGATTTGTCAGATGCCATCTGGATGTTATTGGTGGAGTATAACAATTTTTTTTAGCTATTCAGAAGCACGGTAGGCAAAATTTATGTGGCTGCATTGGACAAAAAAGTGGAACGAATCCGAGAAAAATGAAAAACGTTGAAAATCAGACACAGAAAAACAGTGGTGCACCAGCACAATTCGCTGCGCTTCTAGCCATTGACCAGACAACGGTTCACATCACTCATTATATAATCAGATTTACAGTTGGTCCAGCAAAAATATCATCTTGCAATGAGCAACGTCCAATTTCTCGCGAATCAATAATGATCGTTCTCAGAATGGAAACAGGAGACGGACGGATTTTCCGAGAAGGTCCCGGGGCGCGGCAAAGCCTAGCCGCGGCGGACAAGAAAGCGACCTTCGAGCTTGATTTTAGCAGCATGAGGTCATCCGATCGGACGTATTTCGCCATAAAGGTGGCGTGCAATGTATCCACGAGCGTTTACGTCGGACAGCATTAAAATCTCGTTTCGGACGAAGAAAAAAAGTCCTCCGCCTTTTCGCACGGGCCCGGAACATCAATTTCAGATGAAGAATCTCTTTGCACAGTGCTGGTGATCTCGTGGTTTTAATGCTCTGGGCAATGGCGCAAACTAACGCCCGATGCGCATAAAAAATTTAATATATTTTGGCGCATGACGGCGCCCCGGGCGGCCGATTGTTTCACCGGAGAAGGGTGGATCTGTGGCTTCATTTAATAATTATTACTGTTATGATATTCCGCTCCAGAACGTCAAACAAAAACGTGTATATTAAACGCGGGACTTGCTAATGTCTATATTAAAAACACCGCTAGTAAATACAGATATGTAAATACCGCTCAAAACTGATTTCATTCAAAATAATAAAAAAACGTCTAAAACTATTTCGTGTTTTGATTAAAGCCGAACCTTCTTTCATTCACATACATGATCGTTCTTCGGATGATGAGATGTTTTAAAAATTAGATCTTGGACAAGAGGGCGACTTACCGTGAATTTATTTCTTCTGCAACAAACACATCCTGATAACAATAGAACCAAAGTGATCAGGAACATGGCAGCTAGAATAGCTGGCGCCAATGCTGCTAGCTCCATCGGAGGTGCACCTTCTGCAGATATAAAAAAAAAAACATTAACAATAGAATAAGTTTGTCCGTTAATTCATAAATTTAACAAATCATAAACATTATCAGAATAGTTCAATATATTGAAATTCACACAAGTGGGCGTCGTTATGGACTTAAGATCAGGACCAAAGAGGAAACAATGTAGAGTTTCATTTTGTTGATGTTTCAAAAAATATTTTTAGATGCATTCTTCGACGGAATTTTTGGTACATTCTATCACAATGATTTGAAGTTATTCGGTTTTTAAAAATAATGGAGCCTATCCCTCAGTTTTCTATGTAGTTCAAGTCTTTTTTTATGCGACAGACCCAAGTGTATTTCATTTTCGATGTCTCAACATTTGTGACATTGGATCCATTGAAACGAAATTGATATTTCTACAGCTTGCAAAGTCTTTGCTAAATTAATATAATTGCTCTAAAATTGATTGTGACCATATGGTAACGTTATATTCATACATAGTCTATTTTTGATCCAACGACGATTTTCTTTTAAGGTGAGCTTTTATTTTTTAAAAAAGCTTGCACAATCTATTAGCATTACATTCGGCATCCAATACGTATAAGAAATCTTGAAAGCAGTTTTTTTTAATCAACAAATTAGCTGCAGCAATGGTCGTCGCAGATGCGGAAGAATCGATTGAATCTCATTCGATTGAATTTTCTAACTAAAATTAAATCAAGCCCGGACATTCAAACAGCCGTGGAGATGTGGACAAAACAATTCAATTTGGATGTATTTAAATCGGTCTATTATTTTGTTTATAAAAAGATTCTCGACAGTAAAATTAAATAAGATGAACGCTTTCGTAGATGAATAATTTTAGATTCAAACATTTGCAGATAAAACTGACAGTTGTAAGAGCAATGCGATTAGGAGCATGAAATAAAAGTCAGAATCTGCTGCTTCATAATGGATGCATAAAGACTTTAATCGCAAGCTGAGAATGTGTTTTCTGGTTATATAAAATTATCAATGAAAGATGCAGGAAGAAACCTAGAATAAGCATATCACAACAGGGAAGAAATATGAGGTCTACTAATTACTACTAATACTAATTCTAGTCTAATCTATGTATACATATATACAGTACATATATGTTTTTCAAATTGATATATTAACCTTTCCCTACCGGTGATGTATTTACTACACTTCGGCTCTAATAATGGGAATATTGACATGAAATATAATAGATACGGGGTTCAGAATTTTTGTATTCCTCCGTAATATAATTACGAATCACATCAAAGTATTATAGTATATAAGTATTCATTCGCAGCGACGAAAATAAATAATTTGTTGGGAAATCGGGAATTTTGCGAGTTTTAGTTCTTGTCTCAGCATAAAGGAATTTTATCAAACACATTGATGGTGTTATACGAAAATGGGGGCTCACGCGGCCATCAACTCGAATTAGCATTTAAATATCTGATGACAATACCTTCAACGAGTGTGGAGGCTGAGTGTGCATTTTCAGCAGCAAGTTGTCTGGCTTCCAAAATCAGATCCAGATCAAATGACGAAACACTCGATGCTTTAATGTTATTTCGGGCATATTTTCAAAATAATATCTGAATTTATAGTTTTTTATTTATCTATTTTTGAATTGTGTTCTTATCTTTTTTTAAATAAATAAAATTCTTTCGCCTTCCAAGTTATTTTTTATTTTAAACAACTGGACTTATTAGTAATTTTTGATCAAATTTATCAATGTTATTTCTTAAACTATTGAAAATCCCGATCCCGAGATCGTCTTATTCAATCCCGAAATCCCGGGATTGAAATTTTGGCTCGGGATTGGATTCCCTACTCACGATTGAGTGTTCAAGAAAATCTAAAAGATACCGAGAAGTTGTGGAGAAAACCAACAACCAATAAAAATGGAATTATAAAACATTTTAGTTCAAAAATCATGATGTTTTATGAGAGGTCATATTGAACGATGGAAATTACATTTAGTAATAATATATTAAAAATATATGAGCATTCAAATATTTCATTTAAAAAACGATTATCTTTACCGGTACCACTTATACATCGACACATACCTGCCCATTGCAATCTCAAACGCTTCCGCGCTTTTCTATAACATATTACATATAAGGAGGATCATCGCCGTAAAATCTTCATCAATCTCAAACCTTTTTTGTTGTTTTGAACCCTATTAAAGAAAAGGGCACAACCTAGTTACTAGCGAATTGAGAGGACGATGACGGGATGGTTACGCCTAAGAACGTACCATAAAATTAAAACAAAAAGAAAACTTCATCAGTTTGGACACGCAATAGGAATTCCTCGGCTAATAACGCCGAAGAAAATTACAAAGGAACAGAAACGAAACAAGAAAAAGCGCACATTTTTTTCGCTATACTGTAGGCGAAACACGTTACGCATTAATAAATAAACTCCGAGCATTATAAAGCTCGTTTAGTTCTTTAAAAATTTAACAAGCATCCCAAATAGTCGACATTCGGGAGCATTAGCTACATATCTTCGTTGCGAGAAAAATCTTCGTCCAACCATTAAAATACACATCAGATATAATGGCAATAGGAAATCGCCCGAAAGAGATGTGCCAATATCATCCCGCACAACCGAGACAATGTCCCGTATGAAAAGCACACAAGCAAGCCGATAAAGGTGATTCCAAATTCAGAGATGGAAAAACAATATAAGCCTCGGGTGAGCCGCGTCAGGTTTCATACGCGGATCCCACTGCAGACCCAACTCAAAGTTCATAAAATATCACACGAAAAAAATCAGGGCAACCTTTCGAGAATCGCGAGCGACATCTGATATTTGCCCATGTGAATGTTTGAGTCCAACCCCTATGCATCCCGTCCCTCGTGGAATAGCTTTAAATCATCCCACATATTATCGAATGGCCCTTATTAAGTTCGCCGAAACCCATTAATCCGTGACCTTTGAGCGCACCGCGGACAACCTAATCGGAATTCGGCTCGTTAGGCATAAATTCGAAGCAATCGAAGAATGATTCGATTCCCGCTAAATTATTCTTCCTCCAGACGAGATGTTAATATTCAGCGGGGTCTAACGCAATGATATTTAAATTGATATAGCGAAATCTCTTTAATCCGAGAAGAATGAAGCCGGGATTATTTTGAAGCGGATAATTACGAACTGTAAATGGAAAACGGAGGGAGCAAAGTACGGGCATTCTGCTGCGATTGTTCAGACGATTTTGTATAAAATTGGGATTAACAAATTTGGACGCACGAAAGGGATAATAGGAAACTTCTGCGAAATATAATTCCATGAGTAAACGCCGACTAGTACGTCGTTTAGGCAACAAACAATTTTCTTGTAGATTTCAAACGGCGTCGGATAATCAAAAGAAGCTTATTAATTGGGATTATTAACTATTCGAAATTCGTCGAAGACCATGAACGTATATAAGATCACCGACGCTCTTCGATCTTAATTGAAGGAAAATCAATATTATTAACCGTTAGAGTGGTAAGAATCGACATATCGTCGATTGTAAAACTGACGAAGACGGCGAACAACGATCGCTATTGGGCTTATTTATATACTTTTTCCGCAATGATGAAATTATTTTTATAGCTATTTCGAAATGAATAATATAATTAATTCTATTTATATGTATTCATTCAGAAGTACACTCAAACCTCTTTCTATGCGGCCTTTTTTTTGTGCGATTTCGAAGTTATGCGGTTTTTTAAAGCATTTTTTTAATTTCATAAAGAGTACGTAACGAGATATTTTTGGATAAAATAGGAAATAAATCATCAATACTAACCGAAATTTACCATCGCTGAATATACGCGAACACGGAATTTATTCTAGTTCAGAATTTTGAAAAAATGATTTTATTTTTTTGCATTTTTCCAATTTTTTGACTTTTAAAAATACATTCTCTACAGGGATTTTCAAAATTCCAACTACTTACGGAGTTGTAGCCATTTTAGTGACGTGGCAACTGGGCCGATCCTACCATAATCTTTTAACGCGTTTTTCACGAAACTGCTTTTTTCAACACGGTTGACATCATATCTCAAGTTTTAATTCATTAATTTACTTCAAACTGGGTACGAATCTTTTCTATATAACCCTTAATTATTCATCTAAGATTTAAGTCAAAATTCATTTTTAAACTATTTAAAAAAAATTAAAACTGATAAAATATGGCCAAAATATGACTTGACTGATTTTCTTTTAAACATTTTGTGATTTATTTATTTTTTGAGTTCGGGACTATAGTCACATCTTTACTAATTATGAATTATATTGTTGGAAAGAGAAAATCTACACAGAATAATGATGACATTGACAATGGGTATACAATTTCTTCCGAAAAAGAGAGCGATTTTATGTTATATCGAAAATCACAACGAAAATTATCATAAAGCGATGATAGTTTGTAATTAAAATGTCTGGCATTTGAGATGCCAGATATCAGTGATGTAAGACGACCTTCAAATGTTACAAAAAAAATTATTTTTAATTGCCTTATTGTTTTCTTGTTTTTTTATTCACTTTTTTATGCGATTTTGGATATATTTTATATAGCTGTTCCGAATTTATGCGGTTTTTAAAATCCATGGAACCCAACTTCACTTTTTCTATGTAAGTCATAACTTTTTTTTGTGCGATTTCTTTTTGTACGAATTTCTTTCTTCTTTCTTTTTTTGTGCGTGTGTACAGCAATAATAATAAGACAACCACTGTTTGTAATATCTGTATAAAAATAATAATAACACATTACTTGGGCATGTTAGTTTACAAAAACCGGTGGAAACCGGTTTAATTCGAAAGCCAAAAATCGAAAACCGATTTTGAAGTCGATTTTTCGCTCTACAAATCGCTCAATAAGTTCGTAGGATTTTTCACTTTATTTTTTTTTCTTCAATTCACTCACGAAGAAAAACTTTGTCTATAAGAAATGTGTCGAATTTTAACTTTTTATGCCTTTTATCTTTATCCTATAAACATTACTTAACGCATTCTCGTAAGGTTAATGCATTTTTATCACATTGGTACGCGCACCACAGTTTAAAAACGACTGCTATGTTTACATATCTCTATACAGTGAGACGTTCTATACATTTTATCCAATTTTTTAAAGAAAACTACTCACTAGTTAAAAAGTTAGGAACATTTTTTTAATATTGTAAATTTTCGCAAATACGTCCTGCATAAGGTCAACAACAACACTATGCGTAACCTGGCGGGAATGCGTTAATTCAAAAACTTAAAACAGTAAAAAAAAATGAAATGCTTGGTCTAAATGTCGATAATTTTAGTGTTAATATGAATGACAAAATGCCAAATCCTAAAACATTGTATACTGCTTTTTACAACTAAGTTTGGAATGTAAGCAATGTCATAAAAATTATAAACAAATACGGTGATAATCGTCAATAAATGTCAATGTTGCTTCAAAAGATTTAAGGCAGACGATAGAGATCTAAAGAACGACCTTGGATGAAGGCGACACTTTAAAGTTGATGATGAGATACTATTAAAAAGAATCGGTTAAGTGAATCAAATGGGCATTTGGGTGCCGCTAACTATTAAAACCACGTGAAACAATCATTGAATAGGCTCAAATAGAATCCGATTGAAAAACGTGCAAATTTGATGAGCAGAAAATGGATTATTCTTCAGGGCGATAAAGCGTGTTCACATGCTGCAAAAATTACCCGTGACATTTTCCAAGAATTAAACTAGGGAGGTTTTACCGCACCCTCCATATTCCCAAGAATCGGCTCCTCCTTATATAATTATATTTAATGGATTCATTCCTAATACCCTTCTT
Organism: Stenopsyche tienmushanensis; assembly: GCA_008973525.1. Taxonomy (NCBI): domain Eukaryota; kingdom Metazoa; phylum Arthropoda; class Insecta; order Trichoptera; family Stenopsychidae; genus Stenopsyche; species Stenopsyche tienmushanensis. The sequence goes on along the minus strand of WACJ01000037.1, from coordinate 268,779 downwards.
AAAATACACGCAGATCATATAGTCATTGTAAAGAGAACCATGAAGATTAATAATAAGCCTGAATCTCTTTGTGAATGTGCTGAAAACCTAATATATGATAATCAGCGCGAGAGACGATGAGCTACTTCAATCAAATAATGACATGACAGCAAACGCAATAATACAAATACTTTGGAACGGCAATGTGTCGACAGCTACGCCGATTGAAGAAATGTAAGCGAAGATTGTGATGATCAGAAAGACATTCGTCAAAATGATAAATGTTCTATGCATCAGACATCTCTCCTTATCGATTAGGCTTCGAATGTTAAGCTGCTATGTCTGATCAATATTGATACATGGATATAAAATGTGATGTTAACAACGTCGGAGGTGAAGAAATTTGGTGATATTTAGCAGTGCTTCTTTACCACTGTGCCACAAGACGATTCCAGCTGTGCCGAGGGATTTTTCTTCCATACAAGGAAAATAGTCTATGATTTTTCTATGACATAAAATACTAAGACTATGAAGATTTTAAATTAGCTCACTATTCAAAGGTTTAAAGCCGAATAGAGAAGCGTTGCGAAGGGCTTATGAATAATCAGTTTAACACTCTCGTCGCCCAACATGTCGTCCACAACATCCCAGCCATGTGTATCGCTCTTATTACCCGGGTCCATTTTCACAATCTTACTTTCGTTGTCATTTCTGACTCGTATAACAAAATTTCTTAAACTCTGGCTCGGTTGTTTTGAAAACCAAGGTAATTAAAAGAACAGAGAACAGGTGTTTGTTTTGGTAAATAAGATACAAGCATCATCCCCATCGCTTTAAAATAGTTGCTAAACATAACAAAACCATATGCAATTGGAGAGGATTTAGTAAAACCGGTAGCAATGCATATATAGTCCTGTCGGAAAAAGTCGTGATAAACAAGGGTATATTTATTAATCACTTGTTGCTGAGAAATGGCGCATCCCCGACTTGCGAACACTTCAACATATTGAGACTTCCGTTATAACATTTCCTCGAGTTTCTCTCGAATATACTGGTTTTAATGTAATGTACACTTGAATCGTCAAGCTCACCTAACAAACATAGCAAAATGTTGCAATTATGGCGTGTTTTGCACCTCGCTCCGGAGGTCAAGAAAAAACAGCAACGAAGGTCGAGGTCCTCGTCTCTAAAATGCGGCTCACCATTACTGCGCGATTACGCGGCACGGTGTAATGATCCACATCCATAAATAGTGGACACACGATAAATTCGCAGTAGGTGATGATCCAAAAATAAAGAAGCAAAGTCGCGTTGATCGCATACCGAAACATGTGGACGATTCGCCAAAACAGACTAAAAAGGCGAAGGCTCTCCGCGACTGCGAGAAAGAATCGAGAGGATAACCTTCTAATCCATTGCGCAATGCAGGATAAATGTCGAAAATGGTTTTAGCTTTGAATTAGAGAATGGTGAAAAAATAATCTCGATCCATTTAACAAGTATGCATCGCTCTGCGCTGGTATCAATGGAAATAAATGAGTCACATTCCTATTAATTAAAAGCGTGATAAACACACATTTACCATCAGCCAGAAAAAATAGATATGCGTTATTAAAACTTATCACATCACTCAATAAGTACGCAGGATGACATATAGTTGGGCAAACTATAGACCATATTTTTTAGGAAGTACCAACCTTCAAATTCGTATCAAAATTTCATAACAATCTGACGTTAAGTTCCCAAGTTTAAAGCATTGCTTTGTAATAAGAAAAAATACTAATAGTTTATTCAGACTTTACTCCGTCGAAACATATGGTAGAGAAGTAATATGCTAATTTTATGGATTTACCATTTTGCATCAACATTTGTCCATGAGAAAGCGCTGTTCCAAGTGGGTACGCGTTTGCTCACATTCAATAAAAAACAACGCGTCCACAATTCAGAGCGCTGTTTGGAGCTGCTTCGGTGCAATAAAAAGCATTTTTCATACAGTACGTGATAATGGATGAAACATGGATCCTTCACTACACTCCAGAGTCAAATTGGCAGTCAGCTGATAAGGTTTTATTCTTCGTATTTTGGGATGCGCACGATATTTTAGTCATCGATCTCCTTGAGAAAGGAAGAACCATCAATAGCGAATATTATATAGCGTTATTAAAACGACTCCAAATTAAGAATAAAAAAGGATCTGGCTTCCAGCGACTACTACATGTTTGCAGAACAAAAAATAATGCTCCAGAGAAAGAGATTTGGTTCCAATGAAGAAGAAGTCCTATTTTGAAATCAAAGATAAATTGTTTTACAAAAAAGGTATCGCGAGAAGCGTTGAAATGAATATATCACTTTTGAAGGATTAAATTCGTCGCTTAAAATGCTTTTATTAGTTATCCTGCAAACTTATTGAGTGATTTGTTACACTGCTCGCACAAAAAAGCAAATATTATCAGAAAGTCGTTTTTTTCTTAGTTCAACACGATCAGAACTTCGAAGAAGAATCGAGTCCAAATCCAAACAAAAATCCAGGTGAGATTTGTCGCCAAGATATATATTATGACATAGGCCAGACCCTGTAAGAAAACATCGCCGTCTACGAAATATTGAATAATTTATGTCCCACCATTTGCAAAAGGTCCAGGAATAAAAAAACTCATTTGCATACAGACAATACAGTTTACGTTTATATTTTGAGATTTTGCAAACACAAAAATTCAACATGTTGTTATGAGATATTTGGCTGGATCAAAAGCGATCCAATTCGATTGGAGAAACAGCTGTGGAACATAGTGTTATAAACACGACTTAATATTATGACCAGCAGGAGTGTGGGCGTATCGAGGAATCTGATTGATCGAAAGAAAAAATTGAAAATGAAACATGATGGAAAACTACGCCGATGAAATACTATCAACCTGCAATATGATGAGAGAATATTGACAATTCAAATGATAATGGCAACAAATAATTCAATGCAGAGTCAGGACCACCTAAAAGCGTAGCAAGATTGATCAACCTACCCTTAAGAATTCGAAAGCGGGAAGGTCATCTCGAAAAGAGTACTTATCGATTGAGAAAGGCAACGGAAGAGTTTTATCATGCTTGCGAATCTCCTGGCAGCTTAGTTAACCTTCATTCGAGGGGGAAAAAATGCCAATAATTAATGGTGGGATTTATTTCCAAATTCAACTTTGGCTTTGACAAGATTCGTTGTCGTGGAACAGTTCAGAACCAATTTTCGGGCCATGGAAACCAATGTGATCCGAATGAATTTCTGCATCCTGAATCTTCTGCATCGTGATTCATGATTAGGGTTTGTCGGTTTCCAAAAACCGATTTTGATAACCCGGTTTTCAGGCAACGACGACTAGAAATAATATTTTTTGTAATAATAACTACATATTTTGTTATGATTGATATTATTTTGTTGTAATTTTAATATATAATTCTATATTTCATGTATTTCTTAAAACCGAAAACCGGTTTTATTCGAAAACCAAAAACCGGATTTGAAGAGTGTCGATTTTTTTATAAGCCCTTTTCATGACACATCGAAAAATAGCTTTAGTAAGGGAGCAGTACTTATATTTATACTACCTATAAACCAGGGTTTCAAACCGGAACGAAGCCGATAAAATCGCTATTTTTTTCCGAAACGAAAACCATATTCGAACCGATATATAAAATGTCAGGAACGTAATGGAAAAAATAACGGTTCGAAGCCCTGCTACTAATATCTTAAATAAAAAATAGACGGATTTCAACACAATAGATCTGTCCACGATTGAATTAGATCATTGAAATACGAGTCAGGATGAAAACATTCAATGGGAATATGATTCCATAGGAAGAATGTGTATCATCAAAACATTTTAACCAGGAAGCATAGAATGCTAGAAATAACGAGATGCAAGAGACTAGGTTTTTGAAATGATAATGGCTAGGTCAAGTGACAAGGCAAATGAATAAAGTCAGTAGCAAGATGAGTGAATGAAGGCAAAGAAAAAAATAATGATCTGCAATGTGGACTCATTTGGGACGATGATAATGATTCACTTCATGACTCTCAGAGTCTTTAAATTAACCTAAAGTACCATAATTTATGCGTTGAATTGTTGGGGGGTGGGGGGGGGGGCTCGATATTATGACCATAAACCATTGGAAGCCCAAGGTCTGTCGGACATGAGTGACGTTAAAAAACGAACGTCACGCTTGTTTTTACACGTGTATATTCTATGATGAATGTCGATGAAGTCGCCAAAATGCGCCGGGGGCTGTTGTTATCGGACACTCCCCGTTCTGTCGTGGGATGGGGGTGTGCTTTTGGCGTTCTTTGTTGTCGCTAGTCACGGTATCATCCGACTGCCACATGCGGCAATTAAACTACAATACAAAAATAGAACATTCGCTTAGCGGAGCAGACTTTTATGATTCGGCCGACCCAGACTGTTTGGCGATAAAGAATATTTAAAAATCGGCAGCAGTCTGCAGCGTGCGGCTTGCACTTCCTCGTTTAAATGAAACCGGTTTGCGGCGAAGAGCGATTGCGACATTGGGAAATATGCATTTCTGGTGTTGTTACATATGTCTCTGAATCATCGTCTGGTCGCGGAGCCAGACGAAGAACGGAGCGACTTCGAGGCTCCGATTACGTTACGCAGCATCTCTCGAAGCAGGTTGGCAGCGTGGGTCGATTTATTCTGCACGCGGATGTATCAACGAAAGAATCATTCACAGATCCGAGGAAGAGGCGGAAGCAGACTTGGCAACGATTTTTTTATCGCCCCCTTGCATTCGGCAGTGAATCATCGATCATCAAAAAATGTGGTAGGTCAACACTCGCGGACAGCCCGTCGACAGAGAGTCAATGAAGCATCAACGGTACGGGGCAGATATAATTCGACGCACCCGTTTAAATCAGACCAGATTGTCTGATTAATACATTCGAACGGACATCCTGCTCCATTCATCAAGACCAGATAATTTTAAATGTCAACGACAGTTGTACAGTACATCTGCAACCCACTGTTTTTGCAATTATTGATAACACTGAACCCAACGCGAGCTAGGATTTCGACTCGTCACTTCAGTCTTTGGGCAGGAGCATTCCATATGATTCTACATGGAAAATCCCCGCAGTATCCTTATCTTGACAATGACCGCAATTGTGGCCAAAGCTGATCGTTTCAATAATCAAATTTTATAGACTCAGTACAAGCCACGAAGACCAGGGAATGACACATCCCACCATATCAATAAATTATATCAAACAAGTATTTCTACATCTAAATGTTAGGGCAGATTATGTAAAATCTGATTCGTACTATATTAACACTTTAGAGCCCGGGCAAACACGACGACATTATGCGTCACCTTTTAATATCAAAAATGCAGATGTGTCCGTCAAAGCGTTAAATATAGTGTGTCTTATTTCCAAAATGCATAAAACGTAATAGACGTGAAAAATTTAAATCAAGAGAAGACCGGAAGACTTTTCTTTTACAGAAAAAGACCGGGCCGTCCAAAATGTACTACAAGAGAGAACAATTATTTTAATACAGAAATAACGACCAGGTATTTTGATAAAAACGAATTAGTCTCCACAAATCCGAGTTATTGTAGATGAGATCGATAGATGAGCGAAAAATCATTTACCTACTTGTGCCAATATGCTCTGGAATAACTTGTAAGAATGCTGGAGAGATTTATGGAACGATTGTTTAGTTAAATGTATTTAATTAATGCCAAAAATATACATACATTGCAGTAATACATGCTAAATGTAAACATTCTGATAAATGTTTGTTTTGATTATATTAAGGAGGATATGTTTAACAATGTGCATGTATGTTTTTTTTTAAATATCAATAAAATATGAGTTTTTGCGACGTACCAAGCGTTTCCAAACTTATTGTCGATAGTGCACAGTACGTGATGTGCCAAATGTCGTCTGAGTTTACCGTGTGTTATAATATCGCATCCCTATTCCTTTTGTTTACGCTCCGACTGTCGAATTTGAACCTCGTGAGAAACAACAGCGATACACGTTGGGCGAAGAGAGTGTTAAAGCGATGCATCCCAGGCACCGAATGGCAGACATCTGTTTCTTCGATTGAAATTCCATTCTTTCAGAATAATAGTAAATAACAAAACCGAGTCGGATATCCTAAACGCAGATTGCACATGAGTAACGAGAGAAAAATTCAACCAGTGCTAAAAATAAGCTCCGTAGGCATTTGCCGATATCGAGCGAAGGATACCATCATTCAACAATAGCAATGTGGTTCGCCATAAACCGATTCAAAATCTGCAACGGCAATGACTTATATAAAGAAATTAAATATTACGCGTGAACAATGTCAATGCCAAAGCGCGTCATGTAGCAGATTTTCAATAATTTATTTTTATAATCGCGGATCAACAAACTCGATGCTTTCGATCATAGCATGGAATGTCTTCTATGCTGCGACTGTATTTTGCGACAGTTCTCTCGGCGGGCTCGCCAAAAGACGATCAAATTTTAGAAGAAAAGCTTTCAGGTCTCGTCATAAACGATGCCAACATTTTTTCACGTCGGAGGAACGACGATAGAGTGAAGTGCAAAGAGCGAACGCTGCAAGGCAAATGCACTCGACAACATTTGCTCGCCATCCGGCTCTCGGTGACTCACGCCAATTTTAAATAATCCAACAAGTGTCGAGGGAAAACAAATACTGCTACCAGTGAAGGTCAAACTTTTCCGACTAAGATTCTAGCATTGTTTCAGCTCGCAGAACATATTCAAAGCACTTTCTTTTCGAATTTCAGAAAAAATGGTTCCGAAGCAATCGACACCAACGTATGAACGAAACGCGAAATTCTTCCGTTAATTTTATAATGCTGAGCTAACACGGTATCAAAACGAGATAAAATGTCGACTACACAAATTATTTCCACGAGATAGTGTTTTTTTTTAAATACATAATCTAAACAAGCTGAAAATACAAAACATTGACCAATTGCTTACAGCGAATGACCCGAATTGAAGATTCAAGGACGGGCATAAACACCACCATTTGCCTGGCCGTCTAGAAACGTAATAATTGGTTTTTAAAACATGATTTCTCACATTACGCGCTCATCTGGCGGAGGTCGATGGTAGGCATGTCACAAAAGAAGGAAATTGCTCAAAATAAAGGTCAAGACAAATGATGCCCATTTTTTACAGCACTTTAGAGACATTTTCGGCCTCCGCGTCTTGAATAGTGCATGAGAGCGTCAGGATGTTTATCACGAGGCTATGGAAATGTTTTTGTGCCATAAAAAAAAATTAGGAATTCTTCCCGAAAGCTTTCTTTTTTGGGGAGAAAGGCCATAAAGTAGGAGTGTGCTCTTTAGCTCGCAATTTCTCTACACTTAATAAATACAGCTCGGGTGACAAAATAATGAACCTAATCAAACAGATTACGTCCGTGGGATTTTTTGCTTAACGGTTATCTTTTAACTAAACATGTAGATAACCAACTCAGACTCTTCCGTATATTATCAACAATTTTCATGCTCCAGCATCATTCAGTGGTATATACATATATAAATTCGTTATTTTTCCTTTTGAATATGAAGGAATAAACGGGTAATTAGAGATTTTTTAAATTTTAGATAGAATAAATAAAAGCATTCATGATAATAAATGGTTGATCCGAGAACCTAAAATGTGATCAGTACCCGCGAATTGAACAACAAAATTCGTACAACTTTAAATAAGAGAGGCCCATCTGCGAGACTCCAATCCGCTACATCAAAAATTCCCAATTCCAGTTCGAGAATGATGGAAGGATTATTCCAGCAAGTAGTATTCCAGCTATCATAATGGGAGACATCACAACTGGACTTAAATACACTTGACTATTGCACAAATGTATGACATTGAAGAGTTATTACGACACAATTAATCGATCCAAAGATCCGAATCTATAAATGCATCATGGATTGAAATTGCACTCGCGTAAAACGGATCTGCATCTGAACATATCGCGACACTTTCACAAAAGAGAGAAGATCATTAGAGCGGATGCTTCGATGATTATTTCGAACAATGTCTCAAAAAAATCTCAAAATAAGCCAGCATCAAATGTGCGACAACCAATCCAAAAGCGTTCATTAAAAACCAAGCTATATCATCATCATCATCAGTTGGATCGAGTCCGCTGCTAGACGAAGATACCGAAGATTGTCTCAAGTTTGTCTTAAATTGTGTCTTAAATTGCCACTTCTTTTGATGTCATCAATTTTGTGCTTGCTTTTATTTTATGTAGTATCGTTCCAATTTTCCACGACATCTTTTTCATTTTTTGAGCATAGATTGTGTCCCATAAAAATAATACGTACATGGTAGGAGCGCGTATATTCCTCAGCCCTTTGATGAGTATACACTCACATTTGAGTTATTCAGAGAGAGTATGCACGCACATGGTCTGTACCGCACTCCATAGCGTTGTATTTATTCAAATTAGGATGTCAAGCATTACATTTACGATCGGTTTTATTGTTTTGTCACGTTTAAATTGAATTTTACGAACACAAAGAGTCCATTAAAAAATTAACTCACTCTCAGAGCGTGTGCGCTACAAAAAATACTAATCAAAGGGTTAATACTGTATGCTTCGAGCGTCGGTTAGCAGGCCGATAAATAATTTCGTAAATCTAGTTAAACCGAAGAGCAAGTTTAGGCGAGTTCGTGTACCCGAATATTGCATCCGTCGCAACAGAAACTCGCATGATTTATTAATTTACGTAACTCTTCCCAGAAAGTTAACCAGTTCTCGCTAACGAGAAGGTAAATCTGTATTACATGGGCAAACGAGTTTGCGGTACAATATGGTGGTTTTAACGGAGTCGCAGCAGGAATGCAGATAAAATGCACTGCTTGACGATCGAAGTCGAAAGTGAATTCCGAGGAGTAGGAAAAAAACGAAAGCCTCGACGATCGCCGAAACAATGCATCAGAACCAGAGCATTAGCGGTTCAGGTCCTGTTGATGATAAGCGCAGCTCACTTCCTTTCTCTATTTTTTATAAGCACACGAACACGCCTCGATCGCGGTATGCATTCTTCGATTGGATAATTTGCATTGATTGCGTAATGGCCAGTGCTGCGACACGACAGCCGAGAGAACGGAAGAACGAGATTCGACCAGTCGACGAGATCCAGCATCGTCCATCTGGCTGACGAAGAAGGCGGTGGCCATCCGTGACCTGACAGTGGCATTGTGCACGAGCAACGACGACCAGATCCAATTTTCTTTGCAATCAGCAATCGCCTTCCTATTTCGCGCAAAACTTTTCATATCTCAATCATCTACAATTACGATACTCCAAGCGTGAAGCTGTGTGAGAAAATTTCAATCGAAATGCACATTTTCCACAAACATTGGCATCTAGATAACATTATCAACGAGCAATGCAGAGACTTCAATCATTGTACGAGCAACAATTTGATTGAAGATCCACAAGCGGAGTTAATTAACAAAAGATAGACGTCAATCTTAAAAGGGGTGGCACTCACTCAAAAGACGAATCTTCAAGAGGACGAAGAATTTCAACACGCCAAGGACATCGTCGACCGGCTGACCCGTTATGCCAGAGGACGAAGAACCGACCAACTGTATCTTGCTGGACACTTGCCCGATTGAATGCGCGCTGAGAACCAGATTAAACGAGCGCAAATCCTTTCGACGCCGTACTTCCTACGATGTATGGCTTCATTTTGACGAATTTAAATATAATAATGCCATTGTGCAATGTCAATGTTCCACCGAGGGCGCCTGCGCGGATATTACAGCAGTGCATATAAAAAATCTATGCATAATATCTGTAGTGCCAAAAATACGTGCCGTTTTTATATTTGTTTCATAGGAGTCTCGCGGTGTCGTGATGCAAGATGACGCTGTGCCTATTGATGAGTTCTGGACGAGTTTGAATATCGATATACAGTTAAGTGAGTTGATCCAAGACTTTCAGCTAATCCATTAATGGAAAGACCTTGATTTGTCTCCAGCAAACCTCGCAAAACGACGTTATCCAGTGTTTTAGGCCTCCCGCGATCTGATTCATCCAGCAACGAAAAATTGCTAGATTGTAATCGCATATATTACAAATAGGTTTACGGACACAAATTGATAGAGAATGTCGTATATGAATTTGATTTATTTCCATTTTGAGTGCTGCAAGCTCATCGATATCATTGTTATCCAACTCCAACCTAGTGACGTTGGTCAAAGACACGATCTCAAGCCCTTGAATCAAAGTCGCGTTCAAGAACGCTGTTCGGCCAAGGTTCCTTCCAAGCAGAAATAAGGGTCGTCTGGGTAGCTTTTCCGACGCTTTATCGATCATCTTGAGGCAGGCCATGATGTGGAAGTGTTGGAGAACAACACTCGAAGAGTGCTTTACTGTAGGATTTTTTAAAGTTAGAAATGAGCTACTGATCCCTTGGCTTAACGGAGTGATGCTGGGAGATATAATCTTAATCTTGATGAATTTAAATTCTTAACGGAGACCAACCGCAATCACTGCTTTGCTATGTGAACTCGTCAGTTAATTAAACGAGGGAAATCGATTTTTTCAGCTCACACGTTCACAATTAGGGAATCCAATCCCGGAATCCTGGACAGTTTTAGATGCTCATGAATCCCGGGATTAGTAAACGTAATCCCGAAAAATTCGGAATTGAAATTTTTATCTAATAGAAATCGTACACCTCATCAGCACGTTGAATACCACTAAATCGAGACGTTCTCGCCGAAATCTGAACGCATGGAAATAGTAGCGTAACTACTAATTGGCGAGCTTAGGCGACACCTAGGGGCAGTAATTGTCTAATCTATATATACATATATAGAGTACATATATGTTTTTCAAATTGTTATATTAACATTTCCCTACCGGTGATGTATTTACTACACCTCGACTCTAATAATGGGAATATCGATATGAAATATAATAGATGTGGGGTACAGAATTTTTGTGTTCCTCCGTAATATAATTACGAATCACGTCAAAGTATTATAGTATACAAGTATTCATCTGCAGAAAACGCAGGATACCGACCCGATTGAGAGAGTTGCACCTGGTTTTTATTTTACTTGACTATCCCACTGTAAATGTATTAACGCGGTAATTGACATAGCAATATTATCACTTTGACGTACACAGCCGTCAAATCCCGTCATGCGTTAGCAGATAATACTTGCTTTTTGCGCCAGATAAGTCTATGCATACCGTCTTCGTGGACATTTCAAATCTTATCTCAGAGAAGTTTGAGTTTTTGAGCCACTTAAGTTTGTTTTCATTTTGATGAGCTTCGTCGATGTGAGATAAGATTTGAAGTGTCGGCGAAGACGGTATGCATGGGCTTATTTGGTGCAATAAGCATGTATTATCTGCAGATGCATGACGGTATTTGACGGTAACTCTGCGTCAATGGGTTAAATGAAATTATCTCGAAACTGCATTTTCAAAAACGATCTAAGTTGGGACTTTTTGGGAGGTTTTTCACTATAATATTGTTGATTGGATGTACCTAAAGTTTTAAATAAATAATTTGTCGGGAAATCGGGAATTTTGCGAGTTTTAGTTCGTGTCTCACCAGAAAGGAATTTTATCAGTCATATTGATGGTATTATACAAAAATGGGGGCTCACGCGGTCATCAACTCGAACTAGCATCTAAATATCTGATGACGATACCTCCAACGAGTGTGGAGGCTGAACGTGCATTTTCAGCAGCAGGTTGCCTGGTTACCAAAATCAGATCCAAACTAAATGACGAAACACTTACGAAACGACAACACACTAGTAGTAATTTTGGTTAAAATTTATCAATGTAATTTCTTAAACTATTGAAAATCTCGGTCTCGGGATCCCGGAACTGATCCCGGGATCGAAATTTTGATTCGCTATTCACAATGTTCTATTCGGGATACTTATTTCCTAATCTTCAAGAAAGGTAGACAAAACAATATTAGAAGCATGAAAAGATGTGACTATGGATCTTATGTTGCTGATCGAAAAACTAAAGTATACGTCTCAGGCAAATCGAAAGACTGTCGAATTGAAAAACAGATTCTTCTTCTATCTGCCGTCATCATTCTTCACGCTTCGGCTGCGTAAAAGCAAACAAAGCCCGAACCCACTGCGAGACGAATTTTCTTTGGAAGTCTTTCCAAATCTTCGTCAGCTGTGACATCATAGTTTTCACTGTTGGGCAACAAGTGAGCCCAGATAAACAAAGTTATTTTGGCGTGGACATGATGTGTTATCAATAGCGAATTATTGGATTACGGGCACTTTATTACAATGAATGCGCATTATGAACAGCTGCCATGACAAGTCTATGACCATTTAGAGGATCTAAGAAAATGCCATTTTATGACAAGATACCTTTTTGAATTATACTAATTGTAATAATAAACAGTATACAAATATTGACATCCTTATTTGTGCAAATTCAGGAATAAAAATGTCATTATCACAGTAATTGGACAACCGTTTTCTTAGAGATGCTCCCTTAACTTAGGCAACAATCATTGGAATTAATTTGAGGAGAATTCTGAACTTTTCCATAAGATAAAAAATAAATATCATACAAAAATATTTCGCGTTGTCCAACGATGAAACTCTTCGATTATGGTCCTCAAGAGCGTCTTTGATATGCTGTTTTTTTTACGATATTAATGAAAAAGAATTTCACTGAGGGGATTAATAAATATGAGTTAAATGCGTGTCTTTCATTTAGCTCGTCTTCCATTCCACGCAGTGTAATATAATTTATATATTGCTACGGTTGTGATTTACGACCCCCTCGCGATAAACTCTTGTCTTGGTCCAAAATCCTGAAGCACAGCAAGTGCGGCGTCTACGCACTTACGAATAGTTACGATCCTAGAGAGAGTTCGTAAAGTGAAATTTCTTAAATCAAGTCGAATGGTACATTTTACAAGGGATGCTGAGCTAAATTCGGAATTTTACCAAAATGAAAAAAAATAAAACAAGGCAAAAGGACTAGGAGAGCATTGGAAGGTTTGGGACAAAAGGCTTTTCTATTATTTTGTTCAAATGCAATACAATCCGATTGCATCGTCTGTTTATATTCAGAGTGAGGTTCTCGGTAGTGTTTTAATATTCGAAGCTGCCTCTGTGAAAATGCAAAGTCGCATGTGAACTGACTCATCGACTACTTATTTGAAGTTTCTTTGCCAATATTGCTTTTACGTCAGAAGTAATGAGCACGTGGCTTCCGAGCCACATATGGACTAGCATACACTGTGCAAGAGGAAAAAAGTGGAAATTGTAATCAGATTCCAAAAATAAATGACGTCGGGCGAGCAAACCATCATGTATGAAACAATCTTGGCATTGTTTTCACGAAAACACAAAAGTCACCCCGCAAGAATTCCACTGCCAAAATCGCTCTTCAAAACAGATTTAATTAACTCAGAGCATAGAATACCATCGTCATCAGATCGGCGAAACGCCGCTTTCTTCCTGACCAAATGGAAATCTAGAAACAACACCAAAATATTATATAATCTAAAATTGACAAAATTGCATAGCCAGATCGCACATGTTAAGGGACGAGATTTTGCGAAATCGCCTAAGATCAATATAAATGATAAAGAAACAGACCCTCCGTCTTAAGAGACCCACATTCGTTCGGGGAGAGGGCGGTGGGGGTGGGCAGAATCCCGACGGAGCTCTTGAAATATGGAGGGCGTCTTTGCATAGGAGGCCCGTTCCCTATACATATATGGCAGAACTTTCAGAGTGGAGGACAGTATTAATTTTTCCGACACATAAAAAGGGGAAGGTGTTTTTGTGCTTCGGATACGGGAGCATATTCCTATTTGAAGTGGCCATACAAAATGATCAACTTCTCGGAGAGTAGATGTGGTAAAATTACCCCGAAGCGAAGATGCTATTTTAATGCGGGTCGCGTGATTTAATCCCGGATTAATAGCAGTTCCTATGTGCGCAGGCGCGTAAAACATGATGTAGGCAGAAAACGGGATGATCAGAATTGCGTTCTTTATTTTGCGACAGATCAGAGGCAAGTTCGCAAGCGGTAGCTTAACCCCTTAAAGAGGAAAGACACAGTGTTGTGTCCTAATTCCAGTGATTCAGAAAAATACACATTGAGCTCGGAGACAGAGAAGGAGAGTGTTTTGCACGTTGAGTTTGGAAAGAAACAAATAGTGAGAGTTCAGTAACTATGCATGGGAGACAGAGACGGACAAAGTATCTTGTGTACATCGTACGATTGTATAGATCGTTAACCCAAGTTTATCGACTAATAATGATATAATGAATCGATTTCTAGTGTATTGTTTATGTTTACTTGAAGAAATGACCGAATATTGTGTGCTATTGTGTGACAGTATTTATTTATTTATGTACAAACTTCATACACGCTGCGGCGGTCCTGACAGATAAATGAATTTGTATGGATGATAAGTGGCAGACATATAAATATCTAAGATTTTGACGATTTTAAATTAGCTCACTACTCAATGGGTTAAACATGAAGCGTGGCAGAAAGAAATTGTCTTCTCACTGCCGCTTTCGAGCTGACAATGGCCATACGTTCTAGATGCAAGATAAGCATCTAGAACAGATCATATTTTATTTTTTTGTGTAACCATCTTCTTCCTGATTCGATAGAAACTGCGTATTCCGAGGTTATTGAAATAATTAATAACGATAGGGTGATGGCAAGAAAATTGGTCATAATGAAGCTGATAAAACGAGACGTATAGATCTCAGGGTGGATGAAGTAATGCATCTGACCTACGCGGATGACATCAACATCGTGGCAAAATTTGAAATTATGACTGCTGTTAGTTTATGCTTGAATGTCAATTATGAGAATGAATACTGGATGTTAAGTTTCCGTGAATGTAAATGAGCGGACGATAGTAAGGATCTGGGAATTTAAATACAATTGATGCTCATTTGGAATGCTAAAACTATTAAGAAACAGATCAGTATTGGCAAAATTGGGAACTGATGGACATGTCGATCGTTAGCTTCGTTCTTCACTGCTGTATGGATTTAAACCCGATTAATCAGAATGATGATCAGATGGGATGATCAGATCGACAAGGACGACCGCTAATGAGGTTCTATGAGCCGCCAATGTATGTGTGCATGTAAAGAATACCAATCCAACGTTTGGTCCACACAAATACCAATACCAACGATAGGACCGAAGAAATTGCAAGGGCGTACCACGCGGAGTGTAAACATAGACGACGTACGTAATTCACGTTCATCATTTAATTTAGACTATTTGCCGTAGGTCACGGGTTCAAGTCTGCCATTTACGTAGGGAACTTCATCAACGCGTCGACGAGCAAATTTATCATAAACGAAAGCAGAACAAAAAAATGCCCACTGTCCACGGCTAACAGAATGGAAGAAGAAAAAATAGCTCTCAATTTATTCTCGCCGATCCAATAAAATTAATGGAACGCCTTAGAAATCGTGCAATCGCCTTGTCCTACACCTTTCTTCTGATATTTATTGTGTTATCCTATCTCGATTACATTCCCAACCTGTTCACCCACAGCATAATCGAATCTTATTTACGAAATATTTCAAATAGCAAAGCACGTACGAGTAGATTAAACAGTTTATATTGGAACACTTAATATATAAACATAAATTAAATTACGACCAATCGAAACAGAAGCGTTTCTCTGCGTGGGGTCAACTCTCGGCAAATGCTACTAAGAAACATAATCCGTCTGAAATTAAAACGAAACATCGTCTGATGAAATAATTCATTGACACAAGTCCTATTATTAGGCAGGATACGCCAGACCAAGTGTTGCCTAGTTCACTCATCCGAAACGAACAGCAACTTCCCTAGCATCATTTCGCAGAAAATCACCAACAATTCATCGGAAATCCAACAAAATCATTAAAGTGCTCATTTTAACGAAGTCTACTTTTTACTAATTTGAAGCATTGAGTGACCATGATAAAACAAATACTCATTAAGATCAGTGGCTTGATCAATTTCTTTCTTTAATATTGCTTCTTATTGAACTATAAGAAAACAATCATTGAAAGTTGCCCAATACAATAGTATTATTTTTAAAGCTTTCAATATTTTTTTAAATGTAAACATTAACTTCTGCGGCAAAATCTTTTAATTAATGATGAACGTTCAAGCGAAAGTCGATTTATTGCAAGAAATTAGAATAATGAGGCAATATATACTCCCATAGCGTCTACTTCGTTTGCGTTTACATAAGCAAAAAAACATAAAAAGTCTACAGAATAGTTTAGGTCGAACGTAAATTGAAGTCGTGTGAGAAATCTGACATCTTAAATATATCAGAAGACCGCGCATTCATCATTTTGCATCAATTTGTCTGTTAGAACGCTATGTTCGAAGTTGGTACCGCGTGTGCTCACACTCGATCAAAAACAGCAACGCGTCCACAATTCGGAGCGCTGTTTAGAGCTTTTTCATGCGGTATGTAACAATGGATGAAACATGGATTCATAAACGCACGTCAGCTGGTAAAAATTTGGCCTCCGTATTTTGGGATGCAAAACGACCCCAAGTGAAGAAATAGTCATCCTACGAACTCATTGAGCGATTTGTTATCCCGAGTGCAATTCTTCAAAAACTTTGCGTTTCATTGCCAGCTTGAGAAGATTCCTTCTCGTTTTTTATGGGAGATTTGGGAGACGTCGGACAAATTGACTGTTCTACCATGTCGAGTGGATTTCGTAACGACGGTCTGGAAATAAACGACAGAGCAATCGATTTTTTAAGTGTTCTGATCTCGACCACTGTGTCACAGCGATATCTGATGGCAGACATCCTTTTTTTGGTTTTGTACTTTCGTTGAGATTTTTTATCGGTCTACCCTTCGTTAGATTTGGCATCTGATTGATAGCATCGGATGTATGAACATCATGAGGATAAATTCCTTGATAAATTATATTACTGGCTTAAATGATTGCAAGTAGCTCAATTAAAACACATTCGGGGCGTTCGCATGGAAGCACAGAAAACGCTTTTTAAATGTTTGAATAGCACACATCTGAGACTTGTCGTAAGACAGTTTTATTCCTCGCCTCAAGACAAAAAGTCTTCGATGTGTGGTAGTGTATAGAAGTCGCCCGTCCAGATGTTGTGCCCCTATATGCGAGCAGCTGAAGGTCATCCATGACGATGGAATGTGGAGACCTCTAACACCAGTAACATGATCGCACTAATTAATGCACTGTCGAATAGAATCATGCGAATAAAATGCGTGGCGAAGCTCCAAAATGATGACGGACAAAAGTTGCCTTTCTATCTTGCATATGCCAAGATGATAGTCGTGCTGATAACTGATGACTAACGACTCCCAAACGGGACATCTGATCTGGTTTATATGATATTCTAAACAAATTTCGTAATATTTAAACGTTGCTGTTTCGTTTGTGTCTTTTATTATTACATATTTATATACAAGAAGAAGATTCATGTCTCATCAAGAGCAGATGAACAAAACCAAGAAAATATCTAGCTATTCTATTGTTTCATCAAACAGAAAGCTGGATCTTAAAGCAATTATATACTTTTAAAGCCTGGACCAATTATTACTTAAGAATAAAGGATGTAATTTAAAGATAAATCCTTAGATATGAGGACAACCCACCCATTTATTTTCAATAAACTATTTAGGCCTTCCAATGGTAAATTATTATAAATGCCAACCTCCACTTCATAAGACAAAGTGAATGAACGATGGATGAAAGTTGATACAGAACGTTATACGCTCCGCGAGCGATTGAATACAATTAGAATGCAACGTTTTAGATGCAAATGCACAAAAATAAAATCATTCACCACATCAATGCATTTCCGAGGGATCGAAGACAGACAAATTGATCAAACTGTTGAATTTAATACAACGTCTAAATTATTTACATACTCATGGATTCATTTGAAGATGCAAATACTATCCGAGAGTATTAAAAATATGTCGACATGATGCGATTAAATACTGACATCTGACGGTGTCGGTATTTAAACATGTCAAAATTGACATTATAAACATGTTTTAATACACAATAGATTCAAATGCACATTTAATAACACGCTTATAATTAAGAATTAAGACTGTATCATCGATGAGAAGACGAATCCAGTTCAAATATGTGGATAGATCCATCGGTGCGTAACGTTAATATTTATATATTATTAACACTGTCATATAAATTTTAACGGTCGATAAAAAATCAGTACGGATTATTAAAGATGTCTTTTATCTGACAATGCAAAACAATGAATACAATCTGAAAAACGCATTTTTTGAATGTCATGAGATGTTAAATTATATAATAAATTGTTCTTTGTTTCAGCAACTGGTTCCCACATTCACACAATTCAAAATTTATTGTTGCAATTCTAGTCCGACGATGAAGTACATATGTTAAAGACCAGTTTTAGGCGATTATGGCTATTAATTCAAAACATATATCCAACGATTGACAGCTTGTCTTGAGAGCTGAGTTCGGAGAAGGTGTTTAAATTCTAATACAGCTAAAACAATAAGGAAATTATATTAGAAAAAAAAAATTAAATAAACACATTATTAACCAGCAAATTCACTATCTGCCGAGAACGCTTCTGAGTCATATTTGACCTCGAGAGTATTTCTCAATTTATAATTGGCATTTGATGCCAAACAAAATTGATTATTCATAATGAATAAAAAAAAAAAATCAACATAAAAAAGTAAACACCTTATAATATAAATGTGACTGCACGTCGATGATATATTATAGATGAGCACTGTTCATGACAACAACAAAATGCATCAAGATTCTGCACAAATCTAATTGTCAAGTTCGTATGCGTCATTATGTAAAGAAATGCATTGAAAACGTAAATAATCCAACTGACGTTGACGAGCAATTTGTGATGTTTTATTTGAATTGATCGATGAAAATGTTTCAATGTATGCTCAATATTGTATGCAATATTTGTAATATTAATTAATTGAATTAATTCAAAGAGAGATGAGGTAATTCATTAAAATTATTTTTTCTGTCTGGATTTAATACTGATCACAGTGGAATCTTTTTTGAGTCTTTTGCCAGTATGCAAGATTTAAATGTACATGTGGAAATTCATAAAATACAATCGAAATTCATTGCTAATCGTGAGATATTTCATTATTTGCAGGACGAATAAGTATGGAAAAAAAACTGAAATATATATAAATATATTTTTTTTAAATAAAATTTAAAATGTTTTTAATTTTAAAGTCCGATCTGATTTATATTGAAATTGATCGAATCCATTTTTTAAAAAAAAACGATGAGACATTAGGAGACCTGTTTATACACACAATTTGACAGTCGATAAGAATGGAAGCGGGGATGTGTGTTTGTGTGCGTGGGGGAGGTGCGGATGACTCACCGGGAGCCCTGGATAGCGCGGGATGCGCCGGGAAAGCAGCGCAGGAGAGTAGAAGCGCCAGCGCAATACACGCCAGCAGCGGGCCCCCTCGGCCCCCACGGCCCTCTCGGCCGGGGGCCGCCATGCCCCCTCGCCGCGCCCGGACCCGCTCCGACAGCAGTCCCGCCGACACCGGCGGCACGACTCCGCACCGCAACCTACACCGACACAATGTTTTTGTTTTTTCGGTCGGAACCGACCGAATACCGCCCACGACCGAAACCCGCTGACCATTTATCGACGCGACTAAAAATTTCAGCGACGATTTAAAAATATTTCAATACATTTATGACAATATTATATAGTTATAATATAGTTATATAAATGCAAGAACAAAAACAAATTTAGTTTTGCTTGCATTATTAAATGCTGTAATAACATTTGATCAAAAAATATTTACCAAAATAAAAATAATTGAAACGAAAAAAATCATATATGGAAAACGGGAACTATTAAATAATATTTCTTGTTTTAAATAACACAACATTTACAATTTAATAATGACTTTTTTATTCTCAAATCTTCAATCAATTAAATACTCGATAAACTTATCGTTTATATCATATCGTTTTCAAGTTGGATTTAAATTAAAATTATGCAGCAAATAATATAATCAAGTAGAATTTTGCTAATCGTTGCAAATGTTACCT
The DNA here is from genome assembly GCA_008973525.1 of Stenopsyche tienmushanensis. Classification (NCBI taxonomy): domain Eukaryota; kingdom Metazoa; phylum Arthropoda; class Insecta; order Trichoptera; family Stenopsychidae; genus Stenopsyche; species Stenopsyche tienmushanensis. The sequence goes on along the minus strand of WACJ01000037.1, from coordinate 248,645 downwards.
ATTTGACAATGGCCAATTTTTATTAGGTTTGATCCACTTATGTGTCAAGATTCGAATTCGTTCTCCATCCACGTTTCACCATATCGAATATTTAATATATTCACCTTTTATGCCACGTTTTTAGTGTCAATATTACATCAATTCTATCTTAAGACTACCAATGTAACAAATAATTCACAATTTCATTGCATTAAAATTTTATGATTACAGATATTTAACTATCTTCGTTGGACTGTTTTACTCGGTCAAGTATGAACAGTGTAAGAAATAAATTGGATTTTATTATTAATTAGATCAGTTTTGTTATGTGCATATCTTTTTTAAAATAAAAAAAACTCACAAAGGAAATTTTTAAAAAATCGAACAACTTCGCCGTGTGTAACTTTTATGCTTCTTGTGTTTCTTCTTGTTTGCAGACACAATGTAGCATCCATGTAATAAAATATGTTGAATCTTTGGACGGTAGCTTAGAACATATCACAATGTATTGTCAGTGATAATGACCGACTTATTCACATTAATTCTTAGAAAAATTGGCTGCTTAATTTTATCATTCAACATGCGATTTAATTAAAACAAGCTCGACATCTCATGTTTTTTTTTTTAAATCAAAGATGAAGGTTTTCTTTCAACGGGGTAACATTATTCCAAAAAATAATAATAAATTCAAAAAATATTTCATTTGTTTTAATAAAACATTTATACAATTCGTACAATTCTCACAAATGTAGTTAATTTAAAATGAATACACCACATACATACTGATAAGTCTCTTTGGAAATGGGCAATCGAAATATTGTATCGTTTTAAGGCAGATACATGCGTATTATTAAAAAGAACAGATTTCTTATTCATTCCTACAGTCGACTCTTATCCTCCGAGCTCGTATCCTTCTCGCTGGCCGATTATCTCTCAAACGATTATTTCTATTCTAAATGTCTTAATTGTAAGAATAAATAAAAGAATACAATCAGTATTATTAAATTAATTTATTTAAAAAATGCAATCGGTTCAGGAAACGGTCAACCCAAGTCGAAAAACAAACATCGATTTGAAGAGCAACGCTCTCTCCGCAATAACGGTAGCTCGCATAGAACGCAGAGGAAACAGATGTTCCGGCATGCCGATAAATTGAGCATCGTCGATCGGAACTGAGAGAAATTATATCAAACCTATGAATTCAAACTTGGAACGCAACACCTTTTAATTAAATTAAACTACGCGAGACCGATGTCGACGCGTTTTATCACTTGACATTAATATCGAGATTAAAAATTACACTTAAATAAAACACTATGGAAAAATTAAGATTCTGAAATTAAGTATTATTTTCTGCTAGCATTCTCTGTTTCAACGCGTCACACTCCAATTCGAGTTTCTCCTTCTCCAAGAGAAGAACCTGGTGCTCGAGCTCCAGACGTTCTTTTTCCAGCCTCAAGTTCTCCTGCTGTTCCTTTAACTTAGATGTTTCGATCAACAATTTTTCGCCCTGAAACAGAAAAACGTTCACTTATAAGCGTATTTTTTTTAAACACGAGACAGGCGTTGCGTGAGACTTAATTTAAAACTATAAAACATTATAATAAGAATAGGCTTTTAGATAAAAAAGTAATCATTAAAAAAAAAAACCGATACATATTATCCAATCGCCAAGGTTTTTTGTCAAAATTATGAGTAGATAACACTCCGGATGTATAAATAAATTGATTAGCTTAACATGTTATGTACAAAACCATCAATAGTATAATGTAATGCATAAAACTGATCAATGATGAATAAATAGCACTATCGACATAGGACTCTCTGATTTGAGCTGTGTATTAGTCCCGTAATTCGGGACCATACAAGCCACTGTAAATTACTGTAAATTAAATTCCATGCCCATGAGGATATGCTCTTTTTCTATTTCTTGCAGGCACTTGCGCTCTGAGCGCAATGAGAATAGAAAGAGAGAAGAAAAATAATTATATAAATATATATCGCACGGTGTAGAGAAGAGTTTTGAGTCCACAACTCTGAAAAATATGCGACCCCTCTGATTGTTATCTAACTCTACGATCAGTAAATCAGTGATAGCCCAAACCTAAGCAATTAGGCTTTAAACCATCCATGTCCTGTGAAGAACAAAGACGTCTAGTGATTCAAAAAGACCCAGCGACATCTCAGACGATTCCTAACCGAGGGGAAGAAACGTGAAGTGGCGGCCAACAACAGATGTAGACCACTTTTTCCGCCGATTAACTATCACAGCCTCTTGGCTGTGAAGACGGAGATCACCGCATGAGGCGTCTGCATTCATCGGGATCGTCACTATGAATAATTTAGGGATCATTAATAAATGAAATCTAAGAGCTGAGAAAATTCCACTCATTATTGTTACATAGGCGAGAAGACCGGTAATCTAAAATTTTGAACTAAAATTACCGTTCAATGGTTCCGCGCAGTGAAATCATATTTCCGAAAGACATTCAATATTATTATTACAGATCATATATGATATACACGTTTGTTAGACGAGTATAAATTGAATAACGCCCATAATATAGAAATAAACGAGAATTGACATTATGAGGTTTTAAAAGAATATTCGTGTTTCAATAATTATCTAAATATGCAATAAGATCGAAGACACATCAAATGTTAAGATCTGAATGCTTTAATTTAAAATTGATTATGATTTTCATTGATGTAATGACCTGTATGATCGTAAATTGGTCACAATTCAGACGCATATTATCGACGAGTGATACGGACAGTGGTTAGATATTTGAGTGATTTTTACCTATTTACAACTATAAAATTGAATATTCCTAGAGTTCCGTGCGTTGCACGTGCTGCGGTTTGAGCTCTTCTATCCGCTTGATGAAGTCAGTCTTTTCTATGCAGCCTTCGCAAGTCTCGTCCCAGTCGTTGAGGATCTTCTTCAGATCCCGCACCTTGAGCTTCTTCAGGTCGACGTTGTCGAGGTCGATCTCTTTGTCGTAGCGGAGGTCGCAGATCTGAGCGTCCTTCTTCTTGAGCTTCTCGCAGATCTTGTCGGCGGGCATCGACCAGCTGAGCGGCTTCGAGAGCTCGCCGAGGATGCCGGTGGCGGACTCCTCGAGGCCTCCGAGATAATAGCAGAACCTGTTCTCCTTGTTCTTGGTGGTCTTGCAGTACTTCTTGAACTGATCCTCGATCTTTTTGAAGTCCTTCTTGGTCTCCTCGGAGAGACTCTGGGCGAACCTGTCCACGGTCTTGACGCACACCTCGCAGTCTCCCTCTCGGAGAGCGAGGCCGCCTCCGACGCAGAGGAGCGCGAGCGCGAGGGCTACGAGTCGAGCGACCATCTTCGCGGGCTGTTCCGTCGGCGTGTCCGCGCCGAGACGAGATGCGCTGTCACCGAGCCGGCGGCGGCGGCGACTTGGCGGCACGCTATTGGTGCACGTCGCCAACCGTGCGACGCCCATCCGGTCGCGATCACCCCGTCCCTCTTTTGGGCCACGTCATGCAAATCTATTTTGCAATATTTCCTCTCGCATACGAATATGCATATTTATTTTCGAATGAAATTTACAATTTCACTTCTTATAATACATATAACTGTTTTCCACTTTTTTGCCAATTCACTTAGCGTACAACGAGTTGGAACGGCGTTCTCTTTCGGGCAGGGTTATCGATTGCGCTCTGCAATACTCAAATGATCTTTTCTGCCCGTCAACATCGATACAAAAAAATACATTCATCGACCGACGGCCATTACCATCGATCAATTTCCAAGTGGAATATTTAATACGGATTTTTTTTTAGATTTGTGTTTACGAAAATTGAAAAGGATAAAAGCGTATATTCGTTGGTCTTTGCGTTGATGTTGATGACTGTGATCTCAGTTTCGCCTAATAGATTTGTTATATTATCCGACGATGATCAATTAAATACGATTGAAATATACAAACCGAGAAAGTATACTTTCAGTACACATTCCAATATAAATCCAATATCCATCGAAAACAAATAACAAGGCAAAGTTGAAAGAATTTATAAATATTGAATTAATTTGTGGCATATTTAGTCAGACAGTAAGAATGGAAATTTCCCTTCAAATTCGAGTTCGGACATAGTGCACGCGCATTGATAGAGGCGTCATGCATCGAGTATCAGAGTCGTCATTTGAGAATCGCATCCTAAGAACAAGATGGGTAATATTAAAAGTTATTGTGAACTATATAATAACGGATTGACCTTTGTAAAAATATATTACAAAACAGATTTCATACATCGATTTCAAATATATTCAAACGTTTAAACGCAAAACAAAAACAAGCTATGTAATCGATTTTGAGACAGAATTTTCTTTAATCGAAAACACCGGCTATCGAACAATAATAAAATCAAACACTAATTCCTTAGTGATAAAATAACGACCTATTTAAGCTATCGAAATACTAACGGACATTATAAATAAAATTATCATGCGGAAAATTATAGTGCTTCGAGATGATTGACTAATTATATTGCATATTAGGCTGCATCAAATTGGGGGTTCAAAAGTGGAGGGTCGTAGGGGAAGCATCGGCCGGGCGCGCGAGGGTTGAGCACATGTCGGCCCATAATGGTGGAAGGGGAGGGGAAGGGGGAGGGGGCCGGCGCGAGTCCCGACTGCTGGCGTCGAAGGTTCTTGACTTTTCCATCAGAAAATGGACGGTTCGGATGTCGCGCAGTCGGAGCGAGTCGTCTCCGCCGCGATACGAACCTCCAACAGGAGAGCGCTCTGCTGCAAATCGGCCATCTCTTTCTCCATCCTCCCGCGGAGTCGAACGCGCCCGAGCCGGACGAGAGCCTTCGGCCGGAGCTCCTTGCGGACGGTTCGATCCTCGCCGTCGGGGTCCGGCGGTCCTGCGCGCGAGACTGTCCTCTTCCGAGCGAACCGAAATAAAAATTTGACGGCTTTCACTTTGTTTTGCCCGTGTCGGTCGTGGGGCTCGCGAACCCGCTCGCCCTCGCGCTCGCGAAAGTGAAGCCGGGCGCTCGCGATCGCCCTCGATTCATATGGTTAAATTCTATTGTTTCAAATTTATAATTCCTAGTCTTATGTTTATAATTAGAACTAGACTTATCTACAGTATCACAATTGATTTTAAAATTTTGACATAAATCGGATGAAATGAAATGTTATTCAACTTTAAATGACGTTGAGTAGATTCACTTAAAGTCCTTCGATTATTTAATTAAAGCATATTTTAAACATTGAGTCTTTAATTTCTAAATCTATAGTCGCTGATTATTAGTGTTATGTTATTGTCGGTATCTAAATTAGCGTTGATTCTTTGATCTAGATAAGATTTTGTTTCGAATTAAAATCTGTTATTAATTGACTAAAAATAATGACGAGGGAATAAATGTCGGCACAAATTTGAAATTAGTGGTGATTATATGTCACAATTAACGTGTTAATTTTATATTTTGTGATATATTCGTTTGAAAATGATTTTTGGTCGTTTTAAAAACAAGGACGGATCGATCGCTGTTAGGTTGGGTTTCGAAATGTTATATAAAGGCTCGGCTGTCCGTGACGTCAGTTATTTACAAATGGCGTGTTGAGTGAAGTCTCGGCATGGAAGACGGCGCGCGTTGGTCGGAATGTCGGAGCGGGCTGAGGGCGGAGACGAAGGGCGCGCGGCGCTCCGCTCTCGATGCGCTCCTCGGGAGGCTGCGGGAGGCCGTCGCTCCGGACGAGAGCGCCTTTCGGGAGCTGCACGAGGACGTCCTGGCGCTCCTCGCGGACGAGACGGAGGCCTGCCGGCAGCGCGCCGCCTCCGCGGTGGCCGAGCTCCTGCGCCTCTCGCCGCCGAGCGAGTTCGTGCTCACGTATACGATACCGGCGGTGCGGGCTCGACTCGCCGGGCCCGAGACCGTCGAGTACTCGGAGGAGCTGCGCCTCGGCACGATGGACCTCCTTCGGTCGGTGGCCGAGGCGTACGCGGGCACGCCGCATCTGCGTCCGTTCTACGACGACTTCGTTGACGTTCTGATCGCGGGTTGCGCTGATGACTTTGCCGAAGTTAAGAAATGTGCCTGCGCCACGATCGTCTCCCTTGCCGCCGCCGTGTCGGAGGACTTCCACATGCGAGCCGAGGCTCTGGCGTCGGCGGCCGTCGCCGCCGCCTCTCATCAGCACTCCAGGGTCAGAATCGAAGCTATCAAAGCAATAGGTAAGTCCATATTTGCTCATTTTTTCCCACACATTCCAATAAGATTGCAATTTTCCCCGGTCTCCTATATATAGTCAAACTTCATTAGATGTCGACGATCGACACATTTTCAATCGTGAAACGTTTCACGCAAATTAAAATTGACCCACATTTTAATTACAGGAATACATCTCGCAGGTCAGTTGGCAAGCGAAAATAAACAAAATTAACCATGTCGACCTAATTAGATATTATATTTTTGTGATTTTTACAAGAGTTCATTGAAATATCCCACACGTTATGTGCGTTCAGTTCTAAAAATAAACCCTATACGGAAATATACCTCTTCTGAATCGACGCTATTGGACATACTAAAATAAACGATTCAGCACAGACGTCCCGAGCCTCGTTGAATTCTTGCCAAATTGCACAAAAAATGTCTCGGATGTTTTGAACGTTTTATATTCGCATTAATAAAACATTCAGAAAAAGTCACATCTAACCTCTATATTTATATAGAGCGGTGTCTCAAATACACGTGCCTTCTCTCGATGATGCACTTTTATTAAAAATATATACATATTGTTTTATTTAGCATGTAGTTACAAATACTGTTGATTAATAATCATATTGTTTATGGTGATAAAATCTGCTGCTTAAAATGTAATTCAAGCGATTCTTATTATATATCATAATGAATACGAGCAATCACTTGATTGTTTGTTGCAAAAAATGACCCAATGGTCCTTGCCCGTCTATGTTTATTTTATTGCACTTATTCACTATTCGTCATGTTCTTCTGACATCCCATCGATTGTGAAATTAAAAGGCCTTTTAAATAATCTTCACAGTTAATTTTGGCACAGGCTTCTGAGATTTTTCTTGAGGCCCGGTTAAAAACCAGTTAAAAAGTTAATAGTTCATCATACGATTTAAACAATGTTTTAACATTACCTACTTCAACAACTTCTGTAGGTAGTCCCGCGATTAAGCATATGGACTCAATTTTCATGCTTTCAAATCTATAAGCAATGTAACTGGCAATCACATTTTTACAACATATATTTTTGCTATGAAAATCTTATCAAAATGATTGGCTAAAAGCCACCTCAAAAAACAACATCAAACCCTCCATAAATCGCTATAAGAATCTTTCATGATATTTTGAATTATATATTTGTAATTTATATCAACAGTTTCTTTGAACAATTTTTTCCAAAGTCCTCATGGTATCTTCATCAAAATCAAAAAAAAATTGTTCAATTATTAATCTAACCAGAGTTGTAATTAACGGGGGATTTCCGTAGCTCATTTTGAGTTAATTTATCAAGATATTATAAGCTTATAACTGACAAAATGTTGAATCTTAAAGCTTTAATCCTTTGCACTCCAAATCTTTTTTTTTGTTCCATCAGCTTCTCGTCAAAATTGCAGTTTTGTCAAGTCTTAGCTTGTTTTTCTTTCATGATTTAAACAATTTTATTCCAATAAAAAACATTTATTTCGTTACTTATAGTATAATTCTACATTCTAAAGCTGAATTATCTATAATTTTTTATGTTTTTTATTGGAACATTTTTACAAAAATAATTCTCCAGGGAAGTGGTTAAAGTCTTTCTAATTTATTATGATCTTGGATTTTTCCACTTTATTTTTGTTTCGCTCTCCGATCCCGAATGCACACTCTGGAATGTTGTATTTTTTTTGTTCATATCCTGTAGGCGTCAGTACCCCATGATTTATAAATGCATCCGTGGATAAATGCGCAGAATACTTATTAATACAGATCACTTTCATTATAAAATTCACTATAAAACGAGGCATTAGACTTTGTCGAGTCAGTCGACGTTGAAGCTGATAGAACAAAACCTATATAAGTGCATGATGATAGTTTTGATGAAAGAATACATTTTGATAAATTTGACATCATGCATGTTTTCTTTCTTTTACAGGAGCTATTGTGTTAAATGGCAATGATAGTTGTTTCGATATTGTGATATCTCAAATGACATTGCTGATGTTGGTTGAAAATAATGGAGTTCGTCTGCAAGTCATCAGAGAGGTTGGGAATTGGATGCTCAATTTTCGCAGTCGTTATTCATATTGGTGCCGCATGATTCCCATAATACTGACTGGGTATATATTTTTTTTCAATACAATTGATTTTATTAGTTTAAAATGATAAGCAAATTTAATTGTATTCATTTTATTCAAATATGTTTTTTAAATTTACACAAGATATCGTCAGTTGTAATGATAGCGATTTCTAGAATACACGTGTATTGATCAAATCGAAATCTCCATGACGATATATATTCTATCTATTGACTTTTGCCAATGCAATAATTTGAATTTTAGGTAAAGTGGAATGTAATTAAAATTATATTTTCATGATGAAAAACTTTTTTTATGAAAAACATCTTAAATACTAATCAGCATTGCCAGCGTAAAGGTAATTTTTCAATTCCCTTTATGAAAAAGTCTTTGATTTATTTTCCACAAAAATACTTATCTAAGTGCGTTTTTACTTTTCCAACATTGCTAATTTTTTAACGTCTTAATTTATGCTTCTAAGGATCCGAAAAAGGATCTGGTGAATAGGCTGGATGAGGTGGAATTTCCAAACTAAGCTCCCTTATTTTTCCCTGTGCTATTTCTGTAGCATGCGGTCTCGCATTATCGTGAAGAAGAATCCTGTTTTATTGACCAAAACAGATTGTTTTATATCAACTCCTTTCTTTTGAATTGTTCACAATAAACGATCACCGTAACGATCAGACCGGGTTTGAGCAATTCATAATAAATAACTCCAGAAAAATAACACTACACAAAAAGAAGAACCATCAGTTATTGTTAATGTTGATCGAGGGGTTGGAACAGATACTTGTACGGAAGAAAGTCATTGTATTTTTGGTACATGATTATTGTATAGCACCTACTTCACGTCTTTAGATAATTTCTCGATTGCGTGACAAGGATATTTTGATTACTTTCCACTTTACTTAATGTACTGTACTTTACTTAACGTCTTTCCTGGACGACAGGTTGTTTAAAATTTGTGTTTGTGAAAATGCAACATTAATACTGGGTTTATCTAATATATCATGTTTATGGGTTACTTCCGAAATCCTTCTCTTAATGAACACTATGTATGTGTATTTACAGGAGGTTCATAGGGAATTCAAACTGCTCGGAGCTGGTTGTTTTGTAATATGATATTGCGTTTTATAAATGTCCACATTACAACTTGTCCAGGCAACATTGACATGTTTATTATTGTTCATGATGTTTGAAAGAACTTATTTTTTAGTATCTCCGATGAAATAGAAGATATACAACTTGAATCCAAGTCATTATGGGAAAATGTCGGTCTTCAGTACATGAAAGAAAATGAAGAGGAGTTAAAAAGTCAGATGGACGATCTAGGAAATAAACCCAGACATTATCCAGCAGGTCTTATTCTAACAATATTTTTTAAATGTATCGTATGAATATTTATAAATCGACTGTTATAAACGAGGCATGCGCATTTTTTTAATGTTATAGTTGCGCGCCCTAATTTGGGATGCAGAATTCTGGCCATTAAAAATATTGGAAAGATTATTCCCGCCATTGTTAGAGGTGAGTTTTTATTGAATATTTTTATTGAGCTTGTTTTATTCTAACGTTGGCGTTGTTTATCATTTTTTGAAATATGATTTTAGAATTGGAAGATTGGAAATATGAAGTTCGTCTCAAGTCGGCGAAAATTTTGTCCTGGCTTATTTTATGTTCCGAGTCTAAATGTATGCAATATTCCAATGATATCATGAATTGTTTTTTACAAGGTACCAAATATGATCAAGATGAAAAAGTAGTCGAAGAGGTTTGATCTCTATCATGTTTCTTGTGAGATGCGTTTATTCGAATTATCAGTGAATATTTATTTTCTATCTGTAGATTTGCCGTAGTTGTGAATATTTTTCATATTTTATCGGACCGGATATATGGTGGAATTTACTCAACTCTGAATTGGATTCGTGTGCAGGTCTTGTAATTTTAACTCATTTAATTAAAGGCACATCAGTAGAAGAACTTCGACCTAAATACCTTAAAAGGATTTTGAAAGAATTATGTTGTCCACGTCTAGTCAATGCCCAAAAAGTACAGTTTTACAATAAAATATAATTTTTTCATTGTCACTGCACAAATCTTGTGATAAAAAATTAAATCAAATTTCAATTTCAGCTCAGACAACTAAATCGCCAATCGAGCCTATTATCGGTATGCGAGTCTCTTATGGATGTTTGTACCGTATATTGCAAGTCAGTTACTGATTACATATTTGGTATAATATTCTCAATTTACTCAATACCTGTATCTCAAGAAGTTAAAGAACGAGCTCTTGGTGAGTTTATAATTAAATCTTATTTGACATGTAAAAATAAACACTCGATTACCATTTAATTTTCTTGTAGCTTTAATTGAGAAACTCCGAGAAACTATCAAAGTCGGATCAAACATAGATGAATTTTATTGCATTTATATAAGGTCCGTACTTACAAACCTTATCACATCGGAAGCCTTTTTTTGGAATCCCGAAACACTTGAGAAATATATTTTAATTGCTTTGTTAATTGAAACAGGTGATTATTAAAATTGCAGTAAAAATTTATATAAAGCGTTATTGTAAGCAATTGTAGAAAAATAATATTTTCAAAAAAATTACAGGTCCTTCCATAGGCTTACATTTGCATTTATTATCTCCGCTCTTGGTAGAAATTCTCGCATGCAAAAATGTAGACGAAAAAGTGAAATTACAAGTATTTACTAGTTTATCGACGGCGCTGTTAAATAGAGATGAGCGATTTAAATTGTCTGATCCTGAAAAACTGAATGCATTTATGAACGTAATACTTGAAGGTTTGTTTCAATTTTTCAATTTAGATTTAAATAGATAGCAAAAATAATATTTCTATGACTAAGTTTTTATTCACTTTTACAGATATCATTGTTCCGAATTTAAAATGGTGTGTCGGCAAAACAGCTGAGGCTTTACGCGAGGCTGCCGTAGTGTGTTTATGTGCTCTTCTACAAGATAGTGAATCCATTTGTCAAACTGTCGAAGAAGCAAGTTTTAATGAGTGTATGAAGGTAATTATGCCATATAATAGGAATATTTTCTTTTATGAAAACACTTCCGACTTTAAATCATAATCTGAACGAATGTAGGCCACATTGAAACAATTATTGTTTTTTAAATTTTATTTGCGGTTTTTCACATACACAAAGTTGTAATAATCAGTAAACTTTCTAACGGGGGGCCCAAATTCGATACTTGGAATATAGACAGAGGGAATAGCGATGCAATATTGTTAGCCACAAGATAAATACGGATTCTAGTGGCACATCTTCTGTCAGCTCTTGTTTATCGTAGATCGATAAGCTTGCTCAATTGCTCTGTTATTAGCCAAGCTAATAAAAACAAAGTAACGATAAGCTAGATGATAAGTCACATCATAAAAAAAGTCTTACGAACAGACAAGGCTAGGAATGGAAATTTTAAGGTCGATCACAAATGATATTTGGGCAGTTAACATCTGGAAGATACTATAGAAAGACTGTAGTAAAGATTTGTAAGTTGTTAAAGAAATACATAACAGTAGGATGCTAGACTCACTTATCAAATATATAAAAATTAATCTTTGTTTGTATGTAATGCGCTGTCATACCGTTCATTAGATTGCAATATAACTTCGTCCACTTATTACTAAGGATTGTGCGAGTAACAGGCATAATTTAATATATAAAAATCAATGTTTGTTTATCCGTATTTAATGCGCTGCCATACTGTTCATCCTATTGCAATAAAACTTTGTCGACTTATTGTTTACACCTGCGGGAATAACATAGACATATTAAAAATACTGTTTGCGTACGCAGTTTGTTATGTGAAACGTGACATTGCAACGCATGGTAACACCGATTACCGTATTGAATCCTGGAGGTTATTTCATTATATATCAAGTTCTTCTCTGTGAGGATGGATCCTAGATATATAAAATTCTGGACTCTTTCAATTACATTGTTATTGACACTCATGGAGGAACATCCTCCAGTATTCACTCTCGAAACCGTCATTAATTTAGTTTTGTCATAATTGATTGACATACCGAAGGTAGCAGCAGCCCCGTTGATAGATGTAAGCGCCACCAAAGCTTCTGATCTCGATTTCCCAATGACGTTGATGTTGTCCGCAAATGCAGATACATTATATCTTCATTCCATGGATGTGTGTGTCCCAATCTGCCAGCCTCCCTCACAATTACTTCCAACGCAATATTAAAGGGAATCAGGGGAGAGGGCGTCCCCCTTTCTAACTCCCATCAAACATCAACTCCCGTTAGATAAAACAATAAAACAGATTGTCAATGTAATGTTTAACACCATAATTTGAATAAGTAATATTTTCTTATAAGTACAAGGCATTGTGAATAAAACCGCAATGGAGTGCTACCCGCAGCATGTGCATGTATACTCTTCCTGGTACACTCAACATGTAATGGTATACTTATCAAAGGATTGAATGCAAATGCTTGTAAAATCGTATTTAAATGGAGAAAGATCAGGCAGAAATTTGTGTTGTTGTTTATCTTCGATCGATAAGCTTGGCTGATTGTTCTGTGATTGGTTAAGGTAAAGAAAACAAAGGGGAGATGAGCTAGACTGCAGTCACAGTATTAAAAAAATAGTAGATTTCAAGTCTGTTCTCGAAATATTTGTTCAACAGTTGTTCTTTGGAAATCTTCCGCAAAAGATGTAATAATGGGACGCTTTAGTTATCCAACCATTATGCTTGTAACTGACACCAATCCTTAATTGTAAGGAAATAAAAATCTATGCGAAGAAAATCTTTTATATAGTATGAAATGGAACCCCTAGTGTTTGTCTATCTAAAATAAATTATATATACATTTTTTTTTCTTTACTTCCAGCCAATTCAACTTTTTCCGGATCAAATAAGTCTACAAAACCATGTGAATATAGTATTACCAATTCTGATCAGCTTATTAAATGATAATTCTAAAGGCACTCGTCAACATGCTTTGAAAGCCATACATTGCCTCGTTAAACTAGCCAAAAAAAGCAATTGCTTCAGTTTAGATCATTTGCACACGAGTTACACAGGTATTTAATATACATTAGATTTGCGAATCTCTAAATTGACACGATCACCACCGATTTAATTTAATTTGCAGAAATAATATCCCGTTTGGATGACAGCAATGATAAAGTCCGACGCTTTGCTATAGAAACATTGTGCACGCTATTTTTATCCAGGCCAGAGCCGTACGATACGACCACGTATAACGCTCACATCGACGCCCTGTACAATGCGTTGCTCATCCATCTCGATGATCCTAATCCGACCATACAGGAAGACGTTTTAGGTCAGATTTTGGAATTTGCTATTTTGGATATATATAATATGTCAATTATTTGAATAAAATTATAATGATTCTTATTTTATAGTCGCGCTCAAGAAGATTTGCACCGTCCATCCCACTTTATTAAAAGGAAAAGTGAGTGCCAATACTAATATTTACAAGAATATAAAAGCACTCGAACATCTCGACAAACATTTGGAATCTCTTGTTATATGAGTATTTAGGTGAATCGTCCAAAACGACTACGATCAATCAATTTATATCATAGGAGTTTGGAAATTTCAATTTTCATATCTCGATTTTTCATATGTTATAATCATATTTTTATTTTTCATGGAAAGTATATTTATACATTTTACCTTTGTGCCTTATCTATTGCTAATTAAAGATCTTCGAATGTGATTTCATCAATTTATTGAATAATGTGCAACGTATCACAGCACTGAAGATGTATTTCTGTGATATTTTGCTTTTTTCGAATCAGTTCCTTAATATTTTTTTCATCGTTTAATTTTATGTTCATCCGTCACATTCTATTTACTGTACTTTAAATAAATAAATACCAAAGCATCGTTGTAGTGAATCGAACAAATCTTAAATCAGGTACAATGTTTGTTTTTTTACAGGTAGTACAATGTATAGTTTTTGATACTAGATGATTCAGATAGAATTTGTTATATTTGTTTTTTAGGATCTATCTATTCATTTTATAAACAAATTTAATACGGTACAAATAAAATAGAAATGAGCTTAACGATACGCGTCCTTGTAAATATGATGCTCTTTTAATTTAATTATTTTAGCCATGTTAAATGTACAATATTATAGATGTACGTGATCTCTGTTGGAAGAAAAAGTTAACGCATTTTATCGAATCATTCAATTGTACTTGTTTGTAAATTCGAACAATATTAAAGCTGGTAACTGATTTAAGTGTGTATATATGATAAATGGGCATTAGATTGTCTTAACAAATTTTTGTTGTGCAATTAATTTATTTGTGTTGTGTGATTTTTACTGTATTAAGAATTAATACTTTTATACCTGCCAAATAAACATACTTCAAGTATTACACAATTTATTGTCTTATTTTAAATTTTATAGTGCGCTTCGTATATAATATGCCAAGAGCTGGCAGTGTAAATTGAAGGTCGTGTAACACATGAATAATTTAATGGTTGTATTCTGGCATGTTTCCGGACTAACATTATGACAGTCTGGCGACTGAGTGCCGTTGGGTTTGGGGGAGGAGGGGATTAAAATCTAGTGGAAATTCAACATAAGTAATACTATATAAGTATTTTTTTTAAATTTCTATAAATGAGTAGAATACACAATAATTTGTGTTGTTAAGGCAACGCGTTAGCATGTATTTGGTCTTGAGTTTATATAAACGTAAACTATTTATTATAAGGTATTAAAAATAATTTATTCTAACTTTTTAAAAATTGTCATCATTTTCAAATTAGTTTCGGCAAGTTTGAACCAGTCTGGTATTATCTTAACAAGCTGGTAATAGTCTGACGACACCCTTCCCTCCCAAACACAACGCCACTCAGTCGCCAGATTGTCATAATGATAGTCCAGAAACACGCCAGAACACAATCATTGAATTATTTACATAGTTGATCTTCAATTATGGTGCCTGCTTTCAGTCTATAATAAATGGTGAGACTGTATTAAATTTTCAGATTCATTTTTTTATGATTCATCACAATGTAATAACCAACAAACCGTTTATTAGATCGAAATTTATTTTTTTGAAAATTAATTTTGAATATAAAATATTTTTTAAATAAAGCCTTTAAAAATTATTTCGAGTTATTTTAATTATTAATCCTTTTTTTAATGTAGTAAATAATATGTAAAATGCATTTTGATTTTAGATTTGAAATTCATGATGCATGCTCCGTCATGCAAGTATTTGGCCGTATATTTTACTGTTAAGATTAATTACCGTTACGACGCTGTATGTCATTGTGACGTTTTTACTTGAATCTTGGTTCACTATTTACGTTTATTGAATAAGAATAGATATGGAATTTCCTCATTTGGGAGAACATTGCTCGAATCCTGACTGCCATCAACTTGACTTCACTCCATTCAAATGTCAGTGCTCCAAATATTTTTGCAAGGAGCATTTTTTGGGTCATGCATTGTCGGAAGAATGCAGCAGCTACACCGGCTTCAAAGACAAAGTTTCTTTCAATTCAGATTCTGTCATACATAATTGCCATTCTGAAGGATGTAGAGGATCGAGCTTCATTGAAATGCCGTGTGAAAAGTGCAATAAGCATTTTTGTATATCCCACAGATTTCATTTGTGAGTTATTATTGTATTTTAAGGTTATCTTATCAAATTAAAGTAAATTTGATTTCTAACTTTTACAGCATTTTGAATGAGATATTTATTATATTTAGGGCTTACATGGGTTTTGAAATTACGATTAGATTAAATGAAGGTTTGTTATTTTCTTTCATCACAACTTATTTTACAAAGTTTACAAATTGTACTTTTTGGCATATAACTGTGCCAAAAATTCATATATTCATAATTTTTTTTTAAAATCCTTTGTTCGATCATGATCTGTACTTATCTACTAACAAAAAATATTTAATTTCATATAAAGCTGAAAACCAAGTTTCAACGGCTGAATTTTCAACATTTTTAAATGAAAATATTATAACATATTGTTTAAATATTGCTCTTTTATATTTTAAGTTTGAATTTAATATTTCGTTTATTTTATTAAAAAAGTTTTATTAAAAATATGCCTTTTTTACGCTTTGAAGATCATGTAACTCCCCAAAGGAGACGTCTGCTAATTCAATGATTTTTTTCTCATAGTAAAATTGATTTATTCATTTCAAACTTTGTATACGTGTTGTTTTTTTTTTAAACGCCCTGTACTCTGTTATACCTGCTTTCATTCAATACAAATCGGACATTTTGATGAATTTCAGAGGTTTCGAGGGCATACAAATGTCGACAAAAGTCCCGGGACGTTTTGACACAGAATCCCTAATGTATATTAATATATCGAAAATATAGAAGAAATATCATTATATCTAAGAATTATAAAATATGAACATTTTATGCCTTAATATTGAATCAAAAATTGAAGAAAGCAAAGGAAAACGAAGAAAATTGAAAACTATTTTATATGTTTTAAATGATTTTATAATATATTCTTTTTTATTAATAGATTTATTTCCTCTGCTTTCCTTCACTAGATTTTTTGTGATGGTTACAACACTTTACAATTTGAAAAATAACACAAAAATTGTAGTACATCGTTGTCCATTTCGTCTCTTATTTTTTGTCTCTCAATATTAAGCTCCGGACATTTTCTTTGAAAGACCCTGAATACAATTCTTGATATTTTATGATCAATATGTTATTTTTATAAAATTTACTCATGTAAATTTAATTTGCAGGTTGTGTTATGAATTAAATGCAGTTTTGTCTTCGACCGAAAATGAAAACTTGGCGAGAGAAAAAGAAAAGGAACAAAAAATTGAAAATACTAGACAACAGATTGAAGCCGAAGTATTCTAATATTAAAATCTACTTTCAAAATATTATATTAATTTTACATTCTGCTTTTTTTTAAATGCCGTTATTTGATTTTTAGATTACTCAAAAACTAAGAAATTTCGAAAAGACGCCCAAAGCAAAGACGGCAATAAAAATTCTGCTGATGAAGCTTAAATCCAGAGCAGTAGGCGGAAAAAAAGTGTCTCTAGCTGATCGTATATATTTTGAAGTAAGAAAGCCATCAGACGCTTCACCCAAAAAACTTACCGACACTCCTAGGGAAATATCGTGCGCAAATCCGAACGATAATAGCGATAATAAAAAAGCTGTATACATTTCAAAAGATTGGCCATTGGGCCGTGTCATCGATTCCATAGCAGACATTTGCAATGTGAAAAATGACAATAGTATTATAAAAGCTCCCAAATTGAGGTTGTTCCGTGAATCGGACGGAATGTGTATTAGATTAAAAGAAATGAGTTGCGCTATGTCCACGTTGTTAGAAGAGAATACGATTATTGACGGAGAAAGAGTGATTTTAGATTACATATCGGCTGAAGATATTGCAACGTTGAATGAAAATAATGTTTATTTTTTGAAATAGTTTTTTTTTAATAGAAAAATAAAATTTTAAAGACGAAATAATTTTTCTTATTGGTTCTAAAAATGCTTTCATTTAACCCTAGGTCACTAGTCATATTTTCGACTCCTACATATTACGCGATGATGATTGACAACATGATGGGAATGTGCATACATATCGAATGCGTTCCGAGTCTGTAGTCTGTTAGACTAATGATTAGTGATTTAGAAAATTTCATACAAATTAAATATGATATTCTGATTTAAATATTCAATAGAAGAGCACAGTTATTTTATATAGCGTATATATTGCTTTTAAATTGTATTTTAAACATACAATACCATCTTTATATTACCGAAGTCACAAGTAAAATCGGCATAGCGACGATACTATTATAACAAAAAATAATAATACTAATTAAATGTTCATATTTTGCAGATTTTGCCATTGATAATATGCTAGTATGCAATTCTTCTGATAGGAGTGGTTTATTTATTGCATATCATAACTTAAAGAAGAACATTTATTTCTTAGACGGTATTTATTCAGCTGCAAAACTAAGTACGTTTATGAATAAATCATTTGTACATTTATATTTGAGCGTTGATTATGCCCATAGATTTTTCGTATGCGAACAATTTTCGGGGTTTATATTAAAATTATAAATCTCTGATGATTCAAAATGATGTCGAAATCGAACATAATATGACATTGCAATTTTTCCATTAAAAAAAAATCTAAAACGACGTTGTTTATTAACAAAAAATAAATTATCGTGACGTACGATTTGAAGAAAAATATTTGCACAAGTGTTTTTCTGCATGTGAAATATTTAGTAATGCTTTGCTAGAAACGGTGTAACATTCATTTTGATAATGTAAACGTGTAGCAGCGTTTATTTTGTAATGAATGTTTACTGATGCGCGTTGATATTAATAGAAGAAGGAAATCAAATTGTTTATGTATTTTAAATGACCGATTGTATTGTAGGAGTTTCAGATTAATGTCAATTGTATGATTTTAGACTGCTTGATATTTATTTTATGATTCAGTGCTCGTAATAAAGTCCTTGCCATTTAATTTAATATGATTTGATAAGATCTTTAATTATTTTTAGATGCAAAGCGACTCGGTTCAAGAATCAAAAATGTGATGATTTTTCATTCGAAATCTAACAGATTTAAGATGATGATTTCAATAATGGATCATTAGAGTAATGAATAATTTCTACAGAATCGGAACTGCAGACTTATTTTTTAGATATCGCAAAAACAGAAAATCGTTTTATACAAGTATGTAATCAGTTTATGTAATATGTGACTCATTTTTCAAATATCTTTTTTTTTATGATTGAAATGATTTTAACGTGAATGGTATCTTCACTTGGGGACTAGACGAGGAGGAAATTTAATTTCTGAATCATCGCAGTCTCTTATCAATGCATTTCATGAATCATCAACGTATAATAATAACAACCTTTATTTGCAAAAATATTGTACAATAAATTAATAGATTTTTTTATTGTTTCAAATGTTTAAGCTACTTATTTGATGTGAATTTCATTAACTTTATATGCTACAACATTGTGTTAAAATTTTTCACGACGATATATCCACGCACTGTCTGTTCTATGATATTTTTAGTGGGCAAATCAAACTTCAAAATATTTAAGTCTGAGAGCGTCTGTATTTTGAGGATTTTTATGCAATGGGCTGAATCTTGTTGGAATGCCCTAAGGCTGTATTCCCATTAAATCATTGATTTTTTTTCTTAAATTCTGTTTGTTTTGTGTTTTTGATCAACTGCAGTGTTGTAAATATAGGGTCATGTAATTGTGATGCCTAGATGTTTTTTTTTTTGGTAATGTTTTCTTGAGTTGTATGATGTGAAGTACCGTCTTGTTAGAAATAGACATCAGACATATTAACACGATTCAACTGTGGCCATAAAAAGTCACTCCACATTGATATGTATCACTTAGTAACAGCATTTTCAGCACCATTCACCTAAAATGCACACTAAATGGTATTTTTTTGTGTGTAGACATTTTTTTAGATGTCTTATTTCATTTGAAGAGACATTACTTGTAAAAATTATACAGTGCTGACATCCAGGTGTCGCATTTGGATAACCTTATACAGTTAACCCTTCTATAGCGTCGAGATAAGGACCACACTATAGAAGAAAAACTCTACAGAAAGTTGTGCACGTATACAAAATTTGTACATATATTTACATTGTGAATATCTTCTCGATGAATTTTCTTCTGCTTGTCTGTAAGATCTTGCAGCTTTCGTTTGATCCTGTGGGGATTCAAGCAAAAGATGGACAATTTGGGTGTTATAATTACATTTCGCAATAGTGCAAAGACCATCGAAACGATTAGAGATATAAAAAACATATTGTTTATTTCATTAAGCAATTACGATTGAGTTATATTGCGAATGCTTTTTATAGCTTGCAAACAATGTAATAAATTGATGCTAAGTAAAAAAAAATGAGCGCGCTGTTATCAGCGGTTTGATTGCTTAAAAGGTAACATTTGATCTGTTGCTCGTCGGGTTTGAATGAAGATGATGGTTTGATGCTGTTTTGAGTGTTTAGGGAAGTCGAGGATGCTGATGTGGAAGATGTCTTCATCCTAGTTTAGTGAGTTGTAATGGGTGGAATGGGTGGTATCGGTGGCATCGGTCGTAGTCAGTAGCAGCAGCAGTAGTCAGTCTCAGTGTCCGCGTGGCTCTCGTACGCTTCGTACGCGTTCTCTCTCTCCTTATCAGAACCGAGTGTCGCGACTGACTGCTACGTGTGCAAAATCCTTAAACGTTCGTTTTCCGATTGCTGATCGACGACATTGCCATCACAGCCAGGTTACGATCAATTGTATTCGCCCTCGGGCTCCTTCGGGGGCTCGAAGATCGCTCCAAAATAAGCGCCTAAATTCGGGATACGTTCCATCCCGGCGATGCCTCGAGTATCCCGTTCCGGGATATTGGAATTCTGCATGCCGGATGTGGAAAATTAAACGTCGACGCTGGTCCAATTAAATATTGGAGAGTATAAACAAGCTAAAAGTGAAAGGTTTCCCAGCACGATAACGCTATTACTTGTACACATTTTTGTTATGTAAATTATTGGGTGATAACAGTCAATTTCATCGTCGATGGATTTCTTCTCGGCTGTCAGCTTCTCGACTGTCAACATCCCGACTGTCATATTTAAGGCTGCCATGAAATCGGATCAATCCAGACGATCCATTCGCTCGAAATGAAGTTCGTGGAATGCTGCGATTTCTTTCAAATTTCCCGATCCAATAAGCGACGACGAGCTCCAACGGAGCGTGCTTCTGTCAGTTTCTTGTCTTCGATATCGAACAAACAAAGATTCCGCTATCTTATCGGTGATTAAACCCGATTGCGACGAGGGTTCAATTTCGTCCCATCTGACTCTCGAAACAGGGTTCCATTTTTTAAAAGACTCGATCCTGCAACGACGACAATTCCATCGTCGTTGGCACGATCCGAGCATATATAAAGCACCGAAGCAAATCAATCGCGTTGTTAATTTCAGCCAACGTGTCGCTCCAACGCCATTTTCTACATTCTACTCATTCAAGCGTTGTTCCAGCGTTTAATTAATCAGTGGATTTGTCAAAAGAGCCAAGAAAGTCGCAATTGTAACGGTCCAAATTGAGGTCGCTCTGAACCGATGCAAATTCTTTCCAATTGAAACGATCCGCGACCGATTCCGCCGTTCGAATTTCGCCCGCGCCGAAACGGCCCGCCGTCGCCCCGAGTGTTGCGCGACGGAGGGTCGCATCTCTCCGTTGTCATCGACGGAGCGGGACTCGCTATCGTCGTGGCGGGAGTACAATTGCGGTTTTCGAATGTCGTTCGCTTCCGGCTCTGTTGATTTTTTTCGCTGTCGCGTTTCAAAACGATAACGGTAATTCGATCGTGTGACGGTGAAAAAATAAATGCTAAAATAATTCAGGTTCCGCCGAAGGTCGTCCTTGCCTTCCGGCTCTTTGGGCTCAAAATTAAAAGTGAAAGTCGAATGCCGACATATTTATCGGAATATATAGAATTCTCGATCGTTCATGAATCGAGCGCTCGTATCGATGCATAATAAATCAAACGCGTTGCCCGTTTGCTAGACGTTTGGATGCGCGCGCATCGGAGCTCGCTTGAAATTTGCACTCTTCATATTTATTCAGAGTTGGATGCATAGTGATAGGTCTCTGGGCGCGTGTCATGTGTTGTGCTAAAAAACAAAAGCACCGAGTTTTCTTTTACGATGCCGCTCAAAACTGTTCAAATGCTTTCCAAATGCTTTTTTTCGCCTCGTTTTTTTATCAAATCACACCCATTCAAACTTTAAAATATAGTATTTCTATTATTTTTGAAAATATATAACAATGGATTTCATTGAAAAAAAAGTAAGACAAAAACTAGAAAAGAGCATTTGAACAGTTTTGTGCACACAGGCTTCTTATCGATATTCACCGGCTAAGCCTTACCGTTTTTTATCAGTACCGCCATACATTTAAGGAAAGATTACACAAGTAAGAATCATTGTTTTCCAGCCCTCTAATCGAATGAAGCTTCTCAGCAACAGCAAGAAAAAATAAGTGGAAACTCTGCTGTGTTCCAATACGCCTTACCGAGTCATCATAGACTGCAAGCGATTCAGCGTTGACTCAAAGGGTGCTATTCGCAAGGGTCTGTCCGATGTTTGTCCAAAGAACAAATGAGGAAGAGGCTCAACTGTGTCATGGGCGTGTGATAACACCTTTGCTATTGGCCCATGGCCTCTACTACACGAAGGCAACATGGACCGGGAGCTCTACAAAAGCATTCTGGAAAGCGGAAGAAACAGTTCAAACTGAGTCCTTTTGGAAACGAGTCCAAAGCTCCGCGCAAGAAAACGCTTAGGTTGGATATCGAGCCAGAGCACGCCTGAGTCTGAGCACTGAAGAACTGTTTCTTTCGGAACGCAACACTTGTTTATTCTTACTGTTGCTGAGAGGCTTCATCGACTATAGTGCTAGAAAACAATGATTTTTACTTGTGTAATCTTTCCTTAAATATACGGCGATACTGTTAAAAAGGCGAGGCTTAACCGGTGAATATCGACAGAGAAGCCTGTGTGCACAAAACTGTTCAAATGTTTTTTTAAAATATTTTATGTCTTACTTTTTCTTTCAATAAACTTCATACTTATACACCATCAAAAATAATAGAAATATTATATTTTAAAGTCTGAATAGGTGTGATGTGGGATTTTGAGCGGCAATGTATTTCTTGTTCTTCGACACAGGGATCTTTTAGACGATATCTTTCAGCTTTAGAAGTTCCCTACGCATTTCCAATGGACGACATGCAATATAATCTTCCATTGCTTTTTGTTTTATTTTTCAACTTTCCAAACTGTGATATTGCAAAGTCTTCCCATTTTATAATTCGTAAAGATGTACGACAACTGCCCAATCTTTAAAAACAATTTACATTCACAAACACAAATGTAATTCGGATGTCATACTACCTTCGATAAGATGTGAATGTATGATACAGATGATATGTATATATAGCAGACCCGCGGTAATCTGGCCACTATCTAATCCGGCACCCCCTGTAATCCGACATCCCAATACATGTATAGTACATATGTACGGTAAAGATTCGTGTGATTTACGACATAGGATTTTCCACAATTTATGATACAAAAAAGCGATAACATTTTAAAATTCGCCTCCAACATTGATTGTTGACCAAACAAAAAAAGCAAAAGGTAAACTCTCAAGAAAGCTAAACATCTAAAGGTGAAAGAAGCTTTGTATATATGGTTTTTTCAGAAAAGGAACCGTCATACACATATTTCTATATTGCATATGAAATCAAAGTTGTTTTACATGGAGATAAGAAAAAAAAGAGGATTTTTTAGCTAGCAAGGGTTAATTAAAACGATAACATGTTTTTATTTTTTATAGTTGCTATGGCCATTGTGTTTATGACTTTAATATACGAAATACTTTCCAAAAGTTTCGGACTACAAGGGGTCGGGGACAGTACTCTATAGTCCGACACTGCCTTGCAAAACGTTCGTGAGTACAGCAGACTCGCGATAATCCGTTCCTGTGAAGAGATCTTCTTAACTCATTAACTGCGGGGGCACCGCCCATGACGCATGCAATCTTTCAACGTCGCGCGTAAAAAAACATTTTTACATAGGCAATATTCAATATATTTAAAGATAATAAAATAAATAGTACTCACCGGGTATTCAACAAGTGTTATTTAATTTTATTAGCTAATAGATGAGATAGTAGATAATAAATAATCTATGGGTCATAACAGATTTATTTTTGTTGCTTCGCTGATATCTTTCATGGAAGAAATTTAAGGTACATGATTTATATTTTTATGGAGCATTTCAATGATCTTCATCATTCAACAGTCCACTAGCTAGGATCTCTTCAATATCCAGAGAGAGTATTCCGTTCTTCTATTTCTAACACAATAAGTACTAAAGGTGATCCTATTTGATACACTATTATGGACTCAAAAATGTGTTGACCAAAAAAATAACTCACTCCTGGAACGTGTTCTCTACAAAATTTTACTCACTAATTAAATAGTTAATACTTCCGTGATGAATTACATTATTATACCGTTATCGTTGCACGATCCTTCATCTTCTGTGTCGATCAATTTGGATATCATTATAGTTCGTTGTTCTTAGTGTGCTCTATTATTATTCTATCCACGAGTCCCATGAGCTGGAAATAATTCATTCAAGTCGGAGATACATAAAGAAATTAATTTAAAATACCATACACAACACTTTAATTCAGCATTGCCTTTGCGAGGAAAGAAGGTATTTGGCTTCGTATATTTCAGGAACCCTTATTCAATAAAATCAACAAAGTATTATTTTTTGTTATCTCCTTGTAAAACAACTTTGCTTTCATGGCCAATATGTGCCCAGAAATAAGTGTATGTCTGTTTCTTTCCTGAAGAAATAATTTATACAAAGCTTCCTCCATCTCTAGATGTTTAGCTTTTATGAAAGTTTGTCTCTTATCTGGCCCACAATCAATGGGGGAGACGAGCTTTTGAATGTTCTCGCGTTTCTTTTTTGTATCACTTGCCAATTTACAAAAAGATTCATTACGAATTAGACGGTCCAGAATTACACTTTTGCATTTTTTACATTGCCGATGCTTTACCGTGCTATACTTGTATTGGCATGTCGGATTACAGAAGGCGCCGAATTATCGCGGGTCTGCTGTATAATAAATCGATGCCATGTTATTTTCAATGAAAATAACATCGAGTCGCCGTCAATTGTGTTGAGATGCCACGATTGGAAGTCTTTTTGTCTGCAGAAATCGATCAAACAGTGTACGAAATTGCAATGCAACCAGTGCAACGCTCGTTGCAACTATTACAATTGCTAATGATCGAGTTCAAAATAAATTTGTGTGAAAGTCAATCGACTTGGAAGAGAAAAGGCGCGGATTCGACGCTCTCCAATTTATCGTCATTTATCGCAGGAATTTCGAATCAAGACCGTGCGATACGAATTCGATTCATTTTCGAATTGCCCAAAAACAGTACCACCGTTGATACCACGAGGCGACCGAAATGAATCAACTCAAACAATAACACAGATAACCCAGCTTTGTATATATTATGTAATTTTACAATATCGGGCGCGATTGTGTATTACATTTGTGCCATTTTGATCTTCGCAAAAGTCGAGCGATCGCGCGAGGATCGCCATCGTCGTGGAAATTGATCGCCTTTCGATTCGCCTCAATAATAGTGTGATGATATAATTGCAGTTCTGTCCAGTGCATCCCAAACTGTGAGCCGATGTGAATAGTTGGATTTATATGAAGGGCGCTTACGGAAATGGTGCCTCATGAGAGCTGCCGGTGAGGAGTCGTCTCCATCATCAGGACCGACCGTCGATCGTAAGGTAAACACACGGATCTCTACTCGCTATAATCATTGTGAAATGTGACAAATAGATTCGGATTTTGCCACTTTTTTATTTGTTTTCTCAATAAGCTGCCTTCTGCTAAAAAACTACTTTCAATGGGAATTTTATTCAGAATATTAAAATGAATTCTAAATTTGATCCAAACACATATTGTGCATACGATTAACGCTCATAATCATACTAACAATAGAGTGTTTAAGCTTATTTTCGCTAAGCATGAATAACATCAATAATACATCACAATACAATCAATTCTCCTATAGCGTCCACTTCGTTTGCGGCATCTTTTACATAAGCAGCGGGTAAAATACGCACGATAAATACTTGCCCTTATTGACTAACTAAACACGTACAAATTTTGCATGAATGTCTAGCTTTCTATAACGTTTTCTTTTCATATTGTGGTCTCTATCTCGACGCTATAGAAGGGTTATATAGGGTATTATGGCATTAAATATGGAATATAATGTCGTTCAAATGTCCGCTGCGGCTTTGCTTGGTGCCACACATTCGGGAGGTCCTATTTTCGATGATTGTCGCATAAATCTGGCTGAATTTCCTACTTATATTGTCTTTGAGGGCTCAAACTGTTGGTTAATTGTGTGGAGCGAGATAACCGTGCCATTAAATCGCTCGTGCAGAATGTCCATCATGGCAAGCGCTGTGAGGCACCTTGTAGGAACCACATGTCGTCGTTATCCATATTAGGCCACAAGAAGTTGCTTATTATCGAAATTTGGATCAACTTCTAACCGCTCCTGATATTGATAGAGATAGGTATTAATATATTCGGCAAACCTAGTGTTAATTAATAATTTCTATCGAAAGAAATGTATCATAAGTTTAATATCCACATCATTACAATGTGCCAGCCAAAATTTGAAGCTCATTGTTCGATAATGAGGCAATTATTTCCGGTGAAATATTATATGATAACATCACACTTTAATCGACATCTCAAGCATTACATCCTCATGGCTTTCTTCCTCATCAGCTAGCAACAATGCTACATTGACTTTTCATTTCTGCATACTTCCATATAAGGAATAAACGAATATTATGATCAACGTAAACGTCTCCCAGCAGAGCCGTAACTAGTATTTAATTTAACGCCCCCCCCTCCCCCAACTGAAAATCTAATTTACTTTTTAAAGTTAAATAATACCATTATAAATGCAATATATTAAATATTATTATAATGTATGCTTTGAAATAACTATACATAGTCCCAAAAGTACCCGAACTAACATATAGATGGTGGTTACTGGTGTAAAAAATACTATTATTAAAAGTGTCTAGATGCTACGTTGCTTCCGTGATCGTACAGTTTATAGAAAAAAGTCGCAAAAGAGGACGGAGTGGCCATAAGGTTTGTATGCTCAATCGGTCCACTTTTTGGACCGCTGATATGACGAATGAGCGCCTTGCGATCGGATGTCATACCTGAACATAACGATAACGAAGAAGAGAGGGATTAGATAACTTAAGTATATATTTGCCTGATCCTGTGTGAGGGAGCATTGAATTTACATATTTTACTTACGTAAAAGACGCCGTAAACAAAGTGGACGCTATAGGAGGGTTGACTGTATTTTGGGTAAATGAAGATCAACAATTAAGGCGATAGGATATTGTTATATTGTCTCCATGAAAATGCGACTAGACATTCTTGCAGTTATAAGGATCCATGAAGAAGATTGAAGTCATGGAAGAACTTCTTATAAACTGTTATAGAAGCCATGAATTTTGAACTCATCTGGATAAAAACATATAGTATTTCAGCTGAAAAATACCAGGGATATAAAAACAATGAATAGAATTGGAAGAATGAGAATAAGCCTCAAAAAAGTTGATAAACAAGTCTGAAATACAATACCAGGTCCACGTAATATTGGAAAAGGAAATTATTTGAAATAATGAATTAGTCATCTATTAGTAAGTCCTGGCTTTTCCTTGATTGATAAAGGATAATCCTTAATTACTAGGATATATATAATATAAGCAACCGCTTGTTTATAACATCGGCGATTCTTGTGGCAATTAACGATGTTAACCTTTTGGAATCGGGTCGTCGCAAAAGCGAAAATCGAATTCGATGCGAAAAAAGCGAGCCGTCGTTTTATCGGTATAAGTCAAACCCTATTTCAATTCATTCCAAAAATAAGATGACTGTTATGATCAATTTCTTTCAGACAAAAACATCGATATATTCCATTTTCTATTCATTCATATTTTGAGTCCCTGTGTTGTTGTTGACATGGTTTTCTTTTTTCGTATTTTTCCAATATCATTTTTTTCTTATAAATCTAAACAAGTCTTCGCAGCAATTTTGTCACCTCGCTCTTATCGTAATAACTTTTCTATCGTATAAAATTTCTCCCGATGCCAAAGGGTCAACCACGCAAGACCCAATAAATTTATTATGGTACTCAACAAGTACAGTGCTTGCTTCCAAATTTGTCCAATAAATCCCACTTCAATTGCTCGGGTTATTGTTGAATTCTCAATATGACCCACTTCACACGTTTGCTTTTAAAAACTGGTTTGCGAGCAGATCTTTGTCTTGGCTGGAATTCTTCGTCTTCCGGTAGCAATTTCAATAATAGTCTTCATCGTCAAGGAGCAAGAAGTGATTTGGTCGGACGTACATACATAACGGTCGTGGAATATAACAATAGATCCTTATTTTTGAAACGCGTATTTCTAAGGAATATTTTTAACCCAATGCTCGAAATTTGAATGAGAAAGGATGACTTCACACAACAGTACATATTGTCTGATAACACGTTCTTAGAAGCAAATACGCAAGTTTCGAACACAATAATTTATTTATAGATTGAAATTTAGTATGTCTTTACATATATCCGGTTGAACAATTGTCGAAGCTAGAAAATTAGTAAATCGATGAGGCATTGTTGTTAGAAAATATTGTTTCGAAACGATTTGGAATGATTGATTTGCCTAGAAAATGTTCGCAAATATTGATATTGGATGATTTTCTTATTTGCTCGAGGATAGGACTTTTATTTTTATATAATACATTTTTAACGCTTTGATTAATAAATCATCATAAACTTAGATGCTATATTCGTACGTCCGCCACTTATCGTTCGTACAAATTCACTTTTTCTCTCAGGACCGCGCAGCGTGAGTGAAGCTTGTATGTCAATAAATGAACCTTAATTGTTTATGCGTACGCAAAGAAATGAACGAATATTGTGTGATGTTAACAGTGTTAAGATTCATTTATAGATATACAAGCATGACTTACGCTGCGCGGTCCTGAGAGAAAAGTGGATTTGTATTTAATTTAATTTTCCGTCATTTTTTATTAAATCCCTAGTCTTTTCACCTCCAAATCAACCCCACACCTTGATTGAAAAACCTAATTTAATGATAGAGGTATGAATTGCGATATTTAATTTGGCTGATTTTTTCATTTTTTTAAAAATGCATCGAAAGACTCATTAAACAAAAAAAAAGAAATGTTTTTTCATTCGTTTTAATTAATATTAATATCAAAGTGCACATTATGATGTATTGTTAAGTAAAAGAATTTTAGGAAGAATCTATTTGGAATCGTTAATTGTTATGTTTTTACATAAAACTATCATTTACAGGGTACGGTAGGGAAACTACTTTTATTTAAAAATGATCAACACAGACAGTATAGGATATATGTTTAATTGTTTTTTCCATGTTACAGAGATATTTGAAGTTTTTATTTATTATAGCGAATGCCCGGCATGCGTTCCAATGCCATAAGCGCTTAATAATTATATGAAAAGAAACTCAGTACATGGTTTATTGCTTCAGGTCACGTATAGCGCGAGCCGAAGAGCTGGGATCCAAAAGCATGCATCCATACAATATTTTCACTATGCCTATGTTATTCCCACAAGTATAAACAGTAAGTTGACAAAGTTTTATCGCAATCGGATGAATGGTATGGACGCGCATTAAATACGGACAAACAAACGTTTCCCTGCCGCACCCTATACTAGGCGCTTCCAAACTTCTTGTCGGTAGTGTGGAGATCTTCCACTTTGGAGGGAATACATGTGTTGATCATCCATTGATATTCAATTGCATTACAAGTCAAAATTGATCGATACCAAATAAACGGCTTATTTAACATAAATACATAATCAATCAAGTTCTCCGCTTGTCAATTATTTAAACATGCTGATGGCATTTAAAGCACATTCAAACGGGGCGCAGCCATGAAAAATTACATGTGTTTTAATTTCATTTATTCTTCAGAACAAACAAGTCCATTGTCTGAATCGAGAGCACGACCAGATGGCAATCTTCCTCGATGTGCTTATCCTCGAAATGCTGAAAGTTTGAGGGTCATCGTAGTCTCCTGGTGGCATCGAGCACATTCAATCTTTTGAGTACTTTCTTTCCACTTGACCAAACAACCCCTTCACTCTTGAGACGACTTTCACTCGTTTGCTTTCACCTTGACGCGTATTGCTTCGTTACCTATAAATAATGACGTCCATTATCATCTCACAAAAAATCGTCTTAAACTGCAATAAATATTACGTATATTATGACATCGATTTCGGTTATTAGTCTTAATTTACGGTCTTATCAATTTTTCGATTCGTGTGCGTGCACAAATTTTAATCAGATATTAAAGGTCAGACGACATCTGCAGCTGACATTTCAATGCCAGTGCGAATTTATTAATTTCAGTAAATTTTTCACGACAAATATAAATTAATTTAATTGCGTCCATTGATTCGACGATGCTATTTTATGCTCGTTATAAAATCATTTTAAACGCATTCGGACATGGTCACTGAAAAACGTGTTAAGTCCACGTGACTCCCGAGGAGCGAGGGAGGGGAACAAAATGATACACGTTTTGACGTTTCGTCGACCTTTTGACAAAACATTACAAGGTCGTCTCTAAATATTGTAGGCGACGCCGATAATAAGAGCTGAATATCTGCATAATATTTACGCGATTATATGATCTAGATCCAGTAGAGCTATGCATATACAAATACAAAATAAATTTACCGCTATGTTATTAAATTGTCATTTGATATACAAGCGTAATAAAATTAATCCACGATATAGCGATAGAATTATTTTTTGTATCTGTAATAAGATGCCCAAATCGTATATATGCGTCATCTGCTAAAATTCCTGTCGCATATATACGGCCTGGGCAACTAAATAGTTGATTAATTTCGAATTTCGTCACTATTGGTCACTTTAAGAGCTGTTATTATCGAACGATTATAAACGCTCGCTGAAAACCGTCAGTGCAAACGTCAAATATTTGCTTCGTTCGCATTTTACAAATTGATAAAACGCAAAGCGTGTATATTTCTGCAGCGACGCTAAAACATTGTTAGAATGGAGCGAGACGACAAGGTCAATGAAAATCGGAAACGGAAAACGTATCCATTGTCCGCAATTTGTAGGTTAATAACAATGTTTTCAAAATCGAAATATTCCAAACGGAGTTGCGCGATTTAATATGCGATCATTAATACGGCGTGTCGAGTCACATGTTTCAAAATTAACTTTCACCAAGGAATCGCATCTCAATTGCGAATGTTTACATTGATCGATCTGCATGCCGTCCGTTGAGATGTGGAAATTTAACCTCAAAATATTTGGTCCTAATATCGAAATAATGCGCGCACATCGACGAAGATAAATCGAAATACTTTAAAATGGCATAGTTATTCCGATCGCCGTGCAATTATACATATGGCATTTTTCCGTGCAACATATTATCACGAGCGCTATTATAACTGCTACAGTTGTATTTTTTTAATTCTATAAAATGAGCATGTTAATTATGAAGGTATACCGCCAGGTGATTAGGTTATCCAAATGCGTGTTTAAAATGCATGCCGGTAAAGCGCATGTATAATTTTACTATCTGTAATTCGTCGCTAAATTTTCTAATCGACATTTAAGACAATGATTCCTTGCAATGGATATGAATATAAATGAAATTTCATTATCGCTAAGTGCTTCCGAGAAGCCCGAGAAGTGACTGAAATATCTTTAAAAACACTTTCACCTCCAATAGACTTGCCTCTCTCTTCTGTCTCGATTTATTTTTATTTTATTCGTCGTCGATTAGAGACAGTGTGAGTTTGCGCCAAGGAAACCGTGAAATTTTAACCGCTCAAGAATTCGTCAGCGACGTCTTTGACGCTTGGGTAAAATGGCCCACATTTCAATTATAATGTTCAGTTGAATACTTGTTGAATTCAATTTAATCGAATTTAAGCACCGTCGTTCTGAGGAAACTTCCGAGGTAGGGTACTCTCAGAAGTTATCCCGGAAAATCCCCCTCGGAATCACTCGAGAAAACAGCGGGGCTGACCACCAGCGGAAAGCTCGGGAAATTCCGGTCTCGGGAAGTACCTGCAAGGGTCGACAAGCTGACTACAGTTTTTCGTCGTCTTCAGCTCAAGGCGCAGCGCCTAGTGGATCGAAGCACCCAGGATGGCGCTCCGTTGGCACCCGGAGTGAATTTGTCGACACGTCTGCACGCCACGAATGTTCTAGGGTCAAAACTTAAAGCCAGAAAGATGGGCAAAAGTAGTGGCTACCAATACTTTAATTGACTTGCTGTTTTATTACATTTTTATTTCCGCGAAAAACGGCGAGAACTTATTCACATAACTACTATTAATAACATTTCGTGAAGATTTTAAATAGATAAGTTTTCTTTTACTTCGGGGATGATTTCTGCAATTTCTATATGCGATTCATTTTAACATTTCAATGAAGTTCTTTGCTCCTTACGATTTCAAAATATTGTATGCGATTGTCATGTGTGTATTTATCGTGCAAAATTATCTTTTTATTAATTTTATTATACGCAACAATTATCAGCCGACGATAAGAACAACAATGGAGATTTAATAAAGCAATGGATTGGGAAGAGGTTGATTACCTCCACATTTAATATCATTGTCGATAAACATTGATGAGGCTATTTGTATACATTTAAAATGTCCCCCAATAGCTCATTTCCTGTTTTATTATTTTGCCATGTTGAATAATGCAGTTTGATTGCATTTTTGCACTTGTTTTGATGTCGTGCGTGAAAATGGCACACATTTAAACGTAAAAATGGTTACAACATTGAATTGCTGCCAAAACATGTTTCTTATTAATAAATTTCTTTGTCATCAAGCGATTTTAATATAATTATTTTGGGTCATTTGCATTCATATTAAAAGGTAGTGTGATCTTTTCTGATGTATATATAATGTAAAGGATCATTTAAATGTGACGCTTAGCCATTTCTAGTACCGTCTTTGAAGAAATGTAGCCCAATGATTCCATTTGTCCCTTGGGTGAGTAAAATGCCCACCAAATAGTAAATTTTGTAACCAAATGGCAAATCCCAGTAATGAAAATTTTCCTTATTGACGAATCCATCCATTAAGAAATGAGCTTCATCCCTAAACAAAATTTTGCTCGAAGACTTCAATAACAATGTAAACGCGTTCGATCGTTTCACGTCTCTTCACGACAGCATCCATCTTTCGTCCGTACATTTTATCGCTTCAATCTTTTGACGATGTCACGTTTTATACACATGTTTCTACGTTCATTTTCCACTCGAAATATAGTAAAAGATGCTCCCTGACTATTGATAATAAATTATACAATACATTCATAGTTAATTATCGAACGTTTTTGCCTCATTTCCAAATATTACTTCATATCATTTTCGGCGCAGAGAAAATGTTAAGTAGGCGAAATTATGCTCATTCTCGTCAGTGTGCATAAAAAGTGGTATAGCGACATTTTTTTCGTCACATTTAAACGGCCTAATTCATCGCAGCTTTTCAAGGTCGAATGAATTCAAGAATTGTTTAAAGTTCTTATGCCATTTATAAAATTTAAAAAAATCAAAGGCTATTGCTAAAATATGAATAAATAAAAAAATGGTTGCAGTGACCTTTCGCAAGGCGGCATGCGCTGGTATTCATATATTATACGGTTCTCTCTATATATTTTTTATGCGAATATTGCGGACATTTTTTGCGAAATCTAAATATTTTTGATGTCTAGCCCATTTTTTAAAACAATAATGACTTTAATCCGATAACAAACGAAGCAAAAATCCATTATTGATATTATTATTTATTTTTAACTCGTTATTTATCACAATGTGAATGATTGTTTGTTGATTACAACGGAAGCATTCAAGGTGTTAATGCTTAAAAAAAATAATTCAGATATAAATGTGTCGAAATACGACCATTACAATTTGCGACTAATTAAATGACGCTCAACGATATTTTAATATCGATGAATGCCATTTAAAAATAGATATGAATCTTTCGTCGTTTTATAAAAAAAATCTATGCATTTGAATTTGCATATGCATACATAATATGCATAATTTCGCAACTTTCATTTTTTATAGCGCATTAATTCGATATCATAGTGAAAAAATCGTATCGAAATAATTTTATTATGTTGTTTACGAGCGTTACAGTTAACGCGAAATTAGATATCCGCACGTTGGAACTCGATTTTTTTCATTCGACATGTCGAATTTTCTCCAATGCCGCAACATATTATCGGAGTTTAATAATAAAATTATTTTTAATATGCATTGTTAAAGACCAATAACGCAATCCAGATGATATTTTCCGCGCGACGCCATCAAATAAATTTGAATTTAATATTCCTAAATTTTATTGCTCAATTTGTATTTTGATCTTGAATAAATATATGTTGCGCCTCGTTTATGTGAATTCAATGTGATTATTAAGTAATTCTCTGCGTGGAGCGCGTCCAAAAAAAAAGATAATAAAGATTCGGACGTATCGTTTTGTACACATATTTTTTTCTTCGACGGAGATAACACACCGCAAAAAATATGTATTTGTAAACAGATAATCTTACGGTCTTAGTGCTAACATTTTTCATTGATTAGAATTAATTAAATAATTTATTTTATCTAATTATCGAGAGCGGCCGTTTGAATGAATTTATTTTGTGCATGGTCTGTATAAAAGCTGTTAAGGTCGCCCTTCGATCTGTCATTGTCATCGTTTAAATTTGACGTTTCGCTTTATTGTTATTTTTAGTCGTTTCTCGATAGATTTATGATTCTCAAAATATCGTCGATACAATTTTGAGAATAAATAATGTCCTGTTCAATTAACACTAATTGCGTGGTGTATTTGGGAAAACCTACGTTTGATATATGACTTTAATCTGATGGGTATTCCGTTCATAACACTAGATAGATATCAATTTTAATCGCTTCTAATTATGTGAGTTGATATGACAAATTTGTGTTAAATATTATTGAATCAATGTATCTTCCGTCTGATTAAAATCATCTATTTCAGAGGCTATTTAAAGTTGGATTTTCTTAGATTAATATCGAATGTAATTAGATTACAATTCAAAAGTGTCTTTATTTATTACAGTCATATTTTAATCAATGTCACATTTTTGTTACAATCAGTTATAAGGATAAAATAAGCCACCAACGGCATCGCAGAGTGAGCTTATCCCAATATAATGTATTTGTCGCTTTCTTCATTATCTTTTTGTTGGCTTAAACATCTTAGTGCTCATGCAAATTGACTTTGGCTTTCAAGGAGATAAGAACTTTTAAGGCTATTTATTTAAGCCAGCTTTCTTCATAAAAAGTACCTAGAAAATAAAAATAACAAGATAAATAAAACATGTTGACAAAAGGAAAAGAAAACATATATGGAATATTTAGGGTCTCGGACAAAAAAACTGGTCATTTTACAGTGGCTACAATTCTACAAAATAACACCACAAGTTGGTCCTTTGTAGCTCATAGCTTTAAGGCACTCGCAGATACGATAACCGTTTTCTCTAAATATCTTCTGATTTAACATTTGGAAAGTCTCATCAGTTATGATAAAAAATAATCTACAATCCTATAAAATGTATCGAGCATAATTGGATGACCAGAGGGCGTTATCGAAATGAATATTGTTTAAAATCGCAATATATATTTCAACAGCTAGATAAAAACGTGTTGAATGCCAGGTCCTCAAAAGATAGGCTCGGTCAGCCATGCTCACTACTTAAATATTTTAATTAAAAACTCGTTCTTACCAAGATTTGTTTCCAACCAAATGAGATTTGGTGACTTTTATGCAAGATTCGCCAGATCAAATGTTACTAATTTATTGCTATCTCCTGTCAATGACATTATAGCTATCAAACTGCAAACTGAGCTTATTTTTGATCAAACGCCTGTTTATATATTGTTTATTTACTAATACAATTTAAAATCATAGGCATTCGAATTAGAATGCATATCACCATCATCATAGTGCAGCCACAAACAGTCCAGTTCAAAATTAGGACCTCTTCAATTCACAATTCACAGGAAGGGGTTACATCTATCTCGTCTGATCATACATTCACGTCCTCATTCTCTTGGTATTGAAGGCAGCATGACCTCTGAGTTTCGTTTAGAACGCCCATCCAGCGAGCCACCGCCATCCAGCGGATGAACGACCGTCTTGCGATCATCTCGATAGGGAGCGTGGGAAATTTGTAAATATTGAGCAGTTTTCCTTGGGAGACATTGAAAATCTAGTTGATATTATTGGAAAGAGCTCTCTGGTATACAAAGCGTTCAATCCCTCCTTTAAGTGCATCTTGGAGAATGCACATATTGTTTCATAATTTTAACAAAACAATGACCTGCCCAGATCGTGAAAATTACAAACGCAATTGACCATATTTCTAAGACACCATTGATTTTGACAAACTGATTTATTTGGATTCAATAATGAATATATAGATTAAAAAGATTGAGAAGTTTTGCAGGCAAGCTCCATACGACTTGTGGGAAGAAAACAAATCAAGGCTCATTTGCATGTGTTAAGAACTTTGGTTCTTTGGATTTGTTTTAAATCAAACAGTAGTCGGAGATGAAAAAATTATGCTTCACGACAATAAATATCAGAGAGATGGCAGAACTGAGACCAAGGCTAAAATATTTTAAAGTGAATATTGCATAGGTGCGGAAGGGCAAATTGGTTTGAACGTCATGAAAATTGAAACTCGGAGCGGCACTCTACTGTGTATGTGTCTATGCATAGCATTAAGCAACTGTAACGTGGAGCGGGGTTGCTCTCGGGGAGGAGTCCTCGGGTCGCTCCAGGGTGAGATGGCCCCACTCGCATGCGGGTTCGTTCTGTGTTCGGGTCGTTATGAAGCCGAGCGGCATAGAAGGTGGATGGATGCCGAATATAAATACTCTCGTCTTAACTGTTTTCTGGCCGTCTAATCTAGCCGCGAGAAGGATGTCTTCCCGCAATCAAGGCTATCTGACTATTGTCACCTACGCTTTACCACCGGACGGACAACGCGTCGCTATTTCAGACACAATGTGTTCACAGCACTACAGAATATGTCCCTGTTTAATTGACATATTGCATTTAAGAGAGTGAGAATATTTCGCTGTTAATCTGACAAATTGAATTTGCCCCGATTAACAGCGCTATTGCGTAGGGATGTCATTTCACTCAAGCTACACAACTAATACACACGTGCCTTGCCTATTTTATTATGTATTACACAAGCATAGCTTAATCTTTCAGCTAACAATTTCCGTTAACAATTGGAAAAAAGCAATGCATAAAGTCAACTTTTCCTGGAAGCTAAGAAATTTCGATTCTACCACGTGAGACCCTCACGTATTTTATTTTTCTTCTATCTCCATTGGAGACACACGATTTAACATATCGCGATACAGATCCAGGAAATAAGGCTAATTCTGGATCGAGACGATCGATTACCAATTTTTTTTGATACAATGAAAATTGATCTCACAATCTGGATTTGACCCCAAATTCTTAAAATTATAATAAGCGTTCAAGATCTACACCATATAACATATATTAACGATTGGTTGAATTTAATGAAATTGATTATTGATATAATTATGGAATATGAATTGAAGATGTTGTAATATTCTATCCATTAACACTTTACAGTCCGGGTGTTTCGCACAAAATTTCGCCCGGAGCTCGGGCGAAGAAATTCATAAGATCCTATCTCTTTCGCAAAATTGATATAACTCTTAAACCAGCTGATAGTTTCAAACGAAATTTCAGTGGTACCTACAAATTATTTACAATGTGTATCAATGCGAGGGATCTCAACGATCAGTTTATTTGGTTCCGCGTGTTTGTCGGCCATTTTGTTCAGTCACAGTAAATTCTTTCGATGGAGAAGTCGTCGCGCGCTTCCGCCACTTCCCGTCCGTGCGAGTTTCGCGGAGTGGTCCGTTTTCTGACTCTGCAGAAGAATACTACCAAGAATATCTATCGGATGCTCGTAGAAGCTTACGGTAGTGATGTGACGAGTCGACAACATGTCACAAAGTGGGTTAGATTGTTCAGAGAAGGCCGTATTGATGCTCATGACAAGGGAAGAAGTGGGAGACAATCAGTCATTTCTGACGAATTTGTGCAAAAAAATTTGTGACGCTTGACGATCTTTACGAAGAGTTTTCTTAGATTTATCAATGTCTTCTTGGTGATATTGTGTCGGAAGAACTTGCTTACAAGGTGCCCAAAATGCTCACACACCCGTTTTGCATAGTAGGGAGAAGCTTTTCTGGATTGTAACATAACGGGGGATGAGACGTGGGAGTGTCACTATACCCCAGAATCCAAAAGACAATCCAATACAAGTTGGCGGCAGAGGTCTATGACACTGGCACTAAATGGTCTCGATCTCGACTATGATTACGTTGTTAAAGTGTTAATCTTATTAAGATTTAGTCTCTTTCGATTGCTAGATTGCAAATAAGAATAGTCTTATCGTTTGAAAGTTTTGGACAAAAAAAGTTACTAGAAAAACCCCCCGCAAAGCGATCTAGATGTGCCGTTTGTCCAAGGCTTTGGAATAAGAAGGTTAAAACTAGTTTTACGGTATTCGTATTTCGATTGTTGTCAACCGCGTGAGCGACACCAAATTAGTTAATCCATTGACTGCAGGCATAGATAAGACCCATTATTGATACTTATTAAAAACACTGTGTCGCTTTTGGTGGATCATCTGAGTATTTAGCAAGTTGTCAAGAAAACGAAAACGAAAGTCAGAAACTGATATCACTTTCGATGTCGTCGCAAAGTGGAGCAGAGTAAGAACCGCTTAACGGGAGATCCATCAATGCTGCAACTAGTTTGAGATGGCGAAAAGTCCGTCGGTTTGGGCGCGGCCCGAACGCTCTGCAAAAGTCGATTTCTTCTTATGGCGGTCACGTTCTGACACTAGCCGGTGTTGTGGTATTTAGACCAGATTTCGATACAAAAGTTCCGGTTGGGCTCCCCCCCACTCCCCCCACTCACCGCGGGTGACATTCTTTCACTGACCACTTCTCGACGCAGGACTCGAAACTGGGCCATTCGCCACTCCATTTGAATACGGGAGATCGTCCATTCATGGCACTCACGACCATCTTCGATCTGCTCAAATTCTTATGCAGTTGCATAACGAGCTGCATTCAGATATTGTTGAGTGCGGTCAGTGTTCCAATAGGCGCCCTTGCACACCACAACACCACTCCACCACACCACTAAACGTAGCCTTTGACTGTTCCACATTTGTTCATGCAACCATGACTGATTTGTATCATTCATCAAAATGGCATTTAACCCTTTGAGTAGTGAGCTAATTTAAAATCATCATAAACTTAGATGCTATATCTGTATGTCCGCCACTTATCATCCGTACAAATCCACTTATCTATCAGGACCGTCGCAGCGCGTATGAAGCTTGTATATAAATAAATAAACACTGTCGATAGCACACAATATTCGATAATTTATTTGCGTAAACATAAACAATACACTTAAAATCGATTCATTATATCATTCACATATCATTATTAGTTGATAAATTTGAGTTAAAGATATATATAATCGTACGATGTACGCAAGATACTCTCTCCGTCTCTGTTTCTCTTCAAAACCAACGTACAAAACAAAACTCTCTGTCTCTCCGTCTCCGAGCCCAATGTGTAAAAATGCTCTTTCTGAATTACTGGAATTCAGACACAACACTGTGTCTTACCTCTTTAAGGGGTTAAGAACAAGGATGGTGTGGATGCGGCATCCACAGCATCCATTGACAATCTAATAGCGAAAAAATCATTTAACTACTAGTGCTAATATGCTCTGGAATAACATAGAAGTACCTATATGAAGTAGTGTGTTTCCAAACATGTTGTCGGTGACGAATTTGGTGACGAAAATTTGGTTGTTCCAAAAATTTGCATAAACGCATTGTTTATTTGGATAGCATCCCTTGGTTGAAAAATTAGTGCAAACCACTGATTGCCAACATTGAGATATTTTTCAAAACCATGTTGTTAATGCCGAGTCGACTATTCGACATTTGGTGATCAAATTCGAGTCAACCATTTCGATAAACAATTAGCCAAATTAGTCACTTAAACGCAAGGTCTGCTGAAAACATCACTGCTGTGCGTGAGAGTGTACGGGAAAACCCGAGGCTGTCAATCTCTCAAGGACTTGTCCTTTTTGAGGCTTCGTCTTGGCGAATTTAGCGCCGGGATTTGAGTCTACACCCGTATAAAATCCAACTGATCCAGGAACATAAGATAAACGACCACAGACATCGCCTTGTGTTCGCTGATTGGGCTCAGGAGCAGTTAGAAGTTGACCCAAAT
Organism: Stenopsyche tienmushanensis; assembly: GCA_008973525.1. Classification (NCBI taxonomy): domain Eukaryota; kingdom Metazoa; phylum Arthropoda; class Insecta; order Trichoptera; family Stenopsychidae; genus Stenopsyche; species Stenopsyche tienmushanensis. The sequence continues at coordinate 208,210 of WACJ01000037.1, read as the reverse complement.
TTCACCATTTTTGGAGGAATGGATATCAGAACAATCAAAATTATCTTATTTGGAACTATACCAATCCACATGAGATTCACCAGCATCAAATGCATCCCGAGAAAGACACTATTTTGTCACTTGTTTCAAAACGAAACTGGTATTATCATAATCATCAACGGTGAGTGCTAAAGATCGATGATGAGCAACTTCTTGTGGCCTAAACTTGATGATATGGATACCGACGACATGTGGCTCCAACAGGACGGCGCTATGTGCCACACAGCGCATGCCATGATGGACATTCTGCACGAGCGATTTGAGGGCATGGTGAACTGGCCTCAAAAACACAGCCTAAAAATCCAGACTTTATAATTCCATTTATCATCTGAAGATGTGCCATATTGTCTGTAAAATTAATTTCCTTCATACTAATTATATTAAGATTAAATAAAAAATTGATAAATTCATATTCGTTTAACATTTAATATAATTATTCAGGGTATGCTTGAAATGCGGCAATAGGAAACGCTGGAGCGAATAACAAAAAAATATTCAAGGTTGTAAGCAGAAATTTAGCAAATAATCTGATCTAAAGTTTCATAACTTGAATTAATTCCGCGTTTAATCTTGATTTTGTATTTATAATATGTTAATATGATAGTCTACCAAACGTCTAGTCTAAAAACGTCTATTGTAACGTCATCTATTTGTGCATAAATGTGTGGCAAACTTTAATTGTATAATAACCGTGCTCTCATAAAGCTGATATGTATTTGAACGCAAGACAGAATTTAATAACTACTCATAAAAATGAATAAATAAGACTAAAATACAATAAATCATTTGATTTTTTAAAAACTGATATGGAAATAGCCTTTGTAGATGTATTGTAATTGTTTTTGTCACGATTTAAAAACAAGCATTCGATAGCATTTTTCACTATGAATAGAAAATATTGACTTGTGATAAAATAAACTAGTAACGATAAATTGATTATTATCGAGCGATGATGATAATGGATATTTGATCAATGTGGAATTTAAAAAAATGTGGATTTTCCAATCCGTACAGATGAGATTGATCCGAACGAGCGTGCCGAGAAAATTTATAGAAATGGACAAAAAGCTGGCCATTATTGAAATGATAATAAAACCGGTAAATATCCGATCCTGTTATGAATTACGCCACTGCCTAGTCAATAAGCCAAACTGTGTTCGTTGCAATACTTTTTTTGTCCACAGGTGTTCTTGATACACAAATAAATACTCGCCTGAACTACTTAACGAAATTAACTATTTTTTATCTGGCTACATTCACTTAAATGTTAGATAATACGAGTATGGAGAAAGATTACATACTAATTTATTATTTCTATGTTGTAACAAATGATTATAAAGAAAAGTCCCGACTGACTAAACCTGTATGAAATATACCTGGAGGCACCGTACGATAAGCAATGAAGCAATTGTGCATCATTTAACATTTCCATTAATATCAACAGAAAAAGCAATGTCCACAAATGATGGACTAGTATTTAAATCAATCGGTAATATTTGTGTATCGTAATCAAATATCCATTGAAAAATTTCATATTGACAAAATGCTTTCACATCGATCTGCAGTTATTAATATGGAGAACCAGTTTTTTTTATATAGACAATTTTGCATATACTATAGATTTAATATCAATACAATGTTTTTGTTTCATTGAATTATCAATAAAAAAATGATTGCTTAAGAATTAACATAATTATTTCAAATAAGCATTATGAAACGTTGTTAATCGGTGTTTTAAAATTTGAATTATAATATGCAATCCACGGCAGGACTGCGATATCTTCCATATTTATAAATGGGAACGAGTCACTTCCATATTATTTATATCATACGTTGACCTTTTTATAATATAATATTGATCCAATTTTAATTTTGATATAATTGCTTATTTACAGAGACCGATGCCACTTCAAGGAGGTGGTGGAGATGTTCCAAATCGTGAAAGGTGGTGGGGACGTAATGGCACTGCAAGTACCATGGGTTCCGGGGCAGATTCTCCAGGATCGGGAGGTTCTGCTGGGCGGCCTCAAATATGGCCAGATGAGGATGACGATCAAGAGGTAGAAGTTGATGATGATGATCAAGGAGGAAAAACTTCTACTAGTCAATTGCCAGGTTGCTAAGAATATATGATGAATTATCAAAGGAATATTTAATATATATTCCAACAACCGACAACTATATAAATATTCCTAAACGTCGTTTAAGCTTAAAAATATTAACTCGTTACGGACAATTGCTTTTTAATAAGCAACTTGTTATGAATACGGGCAATAAAAATGTCTGAAATAACGCGTTTAAAGTATTTACAATTTTTTATTAAGTAATAAAGATACAGTAATTAAGGTAAATGTTTTAAATACGTTTACAATGTTAGATAATTTGACTTACTGCTAAATACGTCTTTTATTGAGGCAGTATATTTTTATAACTTATAAATAGCTATCAATTTATATTAGAAAACTTGCCGTTTCTAAACATTGCATTGAAGCTTATTTAAAAATTTACTTGCAATTGTAGACGAAGAAAGTTCCGGAAGCGATAGCCGAGTAGGTAACGGAGCTCGAGGATCATTAGGACGTCGATCAGCCTGGCCCACGAATCGAAAACGTAGAACAGCAGCGTCGGCTCGCGAAAGAAATTTGCGAAGATTAGAGAGTAACGAACGTGAACGTATGCGTATGCACTCTCTGAATGATGCATTCGAGGTATAAACAATCGAATAAATAATTTATTTGCATACAATCAATCGTATTCTTTAAACATTGTATAAATTGTGATTTCAGCAACTCAGAGAAGTCATTCCGCACGTTAAAATGGAAAGGAAATTATCTAAAATTGAGACGTTGACACTTGCAAAAAATTACATAATGGCTCTTACTAATGTTATTTGTGATATGAGAGGGGAAGAAAAACATTATACGTAAGCAAGCGCGGATAGTGTAATGTTAAAAATGCTTCTGTTAAGTTGTGCTCATTTGATCTTATTGATGATTTCAGCTTTGTGGATGCGGATGATGAAAGCGTCGAAGGAACGTACGGAGGAAGATTACCTGAAAATAATAATAATTGTCCACTTCAGCGTGATTTAGAAGCTAGGTCTTCCTGTCAATCTCAAATACATAACTTTTCGTCTTCTGCGGGTACTACCTCCATCCAACAGACTGATTACAAAACTTCAACGTGAAGTGATTAAGTGAACATTACAAGTTGTAAGATAACGTAGAGTATTTTTCATAGACAATTTCTGATATGCAGGGTATGTGATGGACTTGTTAAAGTTAATGAATCCATTATTTTGAATTTATCTTTAACCATCTTCATATAATACATAACAAAGGATTTTAAGTATAGCTCACCATATTTTTGTACATATTTCTAATTATTTAAAAAGTTCCTTTGTATCAATATGTTAACAATATAATGGTTAAAATAATATCTCCCTAAACAATCCTTGTGATATTATGACATTAGATGTAATGCATTTTGATTAAAATTATTTATATATTATTATCGTTAAATACTCTTTAGTTTAGTATTAATTCTCAGAATCATCTCAAAATGTATCACTGAAAAATATGTGGATGTAAATGAGTCAATCAGATGTATGCGAGTTGTATAGAATACTTTTATTGTTGATATTCTGATGTAAAGGTTCATTCAAATGTGACGCATGACCAGATGTTTTTATTAAGTTGTGTGATAAGTAACGCCGTCTTGCTGGACGTAGACATCAGTTACATCAATATGATTGAATTGTAGCAGCATCTTCGAAGAAATGTTGCCCAATGATTCCATTTGCCCAAAATGCACATCACAAATACAACAATTTTGCTTGAAAACAATGTATCTTTCGTTCGTTCGTTTGAACAATGTAAACACGTTATTACAATGTATACACGGATGAAATTATACCATCTACCACTAAAAGAAAACGGCTTAAATCATTTGAAAAGACGTCACGTATAAATATTATACAGTGCTGACATCCAGACGTCACATTTGTAGACCCTTTATATCTTATAATCTCGCTTGTATTGAAATGATCATATTTAAAATCGTATGCAGAGTTCGATATTAAAAATAATATCAAAATCAAAACGAAAGCACTTTTAAAATATTATAATTGTTTCGTTTGCTTTACTATTTGCGTCATTATTCTCTGAATTCACAAGAATTTATTATTTCAATATATGCATATTTAAAAACATCATTAGTATTTATTAAAAGTGTATTGAAAACATGTCTCATTCATACAAAAAACATGATTATATCGCTGTGCATAGAAATGATCTGCTAAACATGCTCATTAGCGAATTATTAGATGTTCATCCGTTAAACTTAAGAAAATATTAGGGACTAATGTCGATACGAAGTCCACGAATGATGTCCATTTAATAATACATCTCATTATCGTACGTTTAAAGATAGCAATTAATCTAATATACTCATGTTGTGTTTTATGAAATATTTTATCATTATCGACGAAGCACAAGTAAAACCTATTTCTAAATATGTACATAATATGCATGATATTATTTCATTGTATATAATAAAAAAATATCTCATATAGTATTTTCGTATGGCAAACTATAGAAATGTATGAAGAAAATCCTTATCAGCGTTAAAATTGAATTCGACGCATATCGCATAATTCTAAAAGTAATGCATCCAAATTCATAAAAAAAATCACATATTGAACATATTTGTAAAATTAGTCAAAAATCTAGCGCGTAAAAAAAGCGTACAAACAAAAAAACCCGGGAGGGAGTTCGGTCAGGACTGTAGGAAATCTGAGGAACCAATGGGATGCGGGATATGCCAAGGAAATCGTTAACAACGAAGACGCAGTGGCTTGGCATGTTATCGTGATGAAATTTCCATGCGTCTTTGTGTTCAAATCTTTGGTTGCAATGCGATAAACGGTTGTTTTTATTCAGGAGGTCCATTGCAAAGTTCGTCTGTGAACTTTCTCTTGACCGTCCTTGTGATATGGACAAGCAACCATTCTTAAAGGCCTGCTGAATTAAAAGAAACATTACGGTGGTGGACTTCCCAAGTTTAAAGCAATATTTGATAGAGATCTATAGAATGATCCATTGCGTCACTGCCTCAAAAATGCCCGGAGGCTACTTTTAAAGGAAACGTTTTAATGTTAACACTCCCTTCAATATAACTCAACATTACGCAAATTGGACGCATTACTTTTTGAACGCACCCTGTATAAAAATAGAATTATTTTGATTTTATTTATTGAATAACAATAGTTAAATAATAGGAAGTTACCAATTTAGATTTAATTTTTAACGAACCTTAACGGGTCTTGATCGTTTTGTCATAACTTTTAACGTTGTAAATAAATTCTATTTGTATAATTCAAATTTTATTATACAGGTGCTTAGAATATTGAACGGGATAGAAGCAGGATTGATGACTGATATATTGCCAAGATTTATAGTGAATGAAACATTTTCTTAATTGTATAAAATCACATCAGCGATATTAAACATGTTATGGTCAGTTCTCGATTTATGACGGGGTCCTGTTCGGCCACCTTAAACATAAGCCAAATTTCATACAAAAGCATAGTAATAAAATAATAGACATAAAACGTGAGTAGTATGTTAATAGTGTTTATTTCCGAATGCTATATAAATTTTTAACGATAAATAAATGCATACAAATATATATATTTATGCAATTATTCTGTAGTATTTTCGTCATTAATCGGTGACTTGGTGATTGCAGTAGCGGGATTTATTTTTCTCACAAACATATCCGGAGTTGTTTGTATAGTTTGCCATTTATTTTCTTTATAAATTTTATTATAAAAGTTTTGTGCTTGCTCAATGAGACGACGTACCTTCGAATATCTATCGGTGTCTATATTTTTAAATTGTTGGATTCCATTTTTGATTTGGCTAAAAGCTACAACCATGTCTTTATTCACATTTTTTTATGTAGTTCATTGTGTTTATCTAGTTCTTTAAACTCTTCTCAAATCTTGATTTGTGAGCTCTTCAACGTCGTTTTCTAAAATATATTGATACTTCAGTCAATCTTCAGCAATACAATGATATTAGTTTCTTCTACTACATTTTCTCTATCTAAATTGATATTATTATAATGTTTTAATAGTTTGTTCCATGCACTTTGAAGTTAGCAATGCCCCTTGATTCATTAGCTGTAGTATGCTTGTAACGTTGGTGGGTAAATACACTATTTTTATGCTTAAATGGAACTTCATTATGTGTAGAAGTTGACCCTGAGCATTATCAAGAATATTTTTTTACTTCTAGAATAAAACATTTATTGAACCAGCCGTGGAAAAGACATTGTTTCATCCAGTCTGAATGGTCGTAAATCGAGAACTGACTGTATACTGAAAATGTATTATGTGGGAATAGCAATGTTCTTAAAGGGATTTGTTATGATATTTAAGGTCGATTTGAATTATTTGTTAAAATCAACTATCGTGAAAAATTTGTTCAGGAATATTTTTATGGAATGTTATTTTTCATGATCTCTACATTATATAAAAATAAATATTTTTCATGTCAATTGAACGAATGAATAATTGTGATTCCGATTAACGTAAAAATATCTATGCTTAAGAAAAATAAATTTAAAATTGGATTGTTTGCCTAGTTGCATAAAAATCATCTATTAACATTTACATTTATAAACATATATTTTATGATCTCCATTTTATACTTGTTATATATATATATATTGATATCATTCGCCGGAATTTATTAATTTTCCTGGCAATGTCAAGACTTTTTGATTAAAAACTAACTACATTGATTAAATTATCCTATTAATATTTGTACGATGTAAAACATCACAGATTACAAGTTGAATCGAAATGAACATTATATAAATAAATATCTTTTGTATTTTATATCATGTTTTCGATGTCTCGATCTGCTGAATGTAATTGATGTTCATTAATACAAAGTTTTCCGATTATAAAAGAAATTTATATGCAAATCAAATCGACGTTGGATGAATAATCGACAGGAATTTATAAGATTATTTTCATCCGACACGTTGAAAGTTTGATCTTCGTCGTTATTTTTAAGAGAAAATACATTAATGTGAATAATGTTTATTTGTCGTACAAAATAAGTTTAAATTATTTTGTATTATTTATTTCGTAATTTACCTTTTTAATTTTTATGTGCTATATAATCATGATGGTCAAAATGAATTCTTCTTTATAATTTAATACAAAATAAAGCAAGTTGAATTTGATTTTTTTATTATTTTACATCGTCGTCCCGTTTTTAATATGGATTGCAATCTCTCTTTAAAAAAATGTAAATGCGAATAAATGATTTGCTACACTATAATTTTTTATTTATTTCCACATTTCTAGACCTCAATATTTTAATTAGTAATTATTCAATCAAGCGCATTTGCCTAAAATTTAATTGACGATTTTTAATTATTGAAATTAATATTATTTATCAATATTAATTAAATAGTATTTATGAACGCTGAATATTAAACTATTTGTTCAAATTAATTTTTAGCTTCAATTATTTTATTAAAAGAGAAATATTGTGTTTGTATAATTTTTGTCCGTCGTTTATTTTTGGTGCCTAGATTTAATAGTTTAGAAAAGAAAGAGGCGCCCTTCGCTGTGTCGGTGGGTAGGTTGGCAGCACTGATCGGAGGCTCGGTTGCGCTATCGCCGTCTCGCTCGCACCCGTCGTCGATCAGGTGTTGCCGTACGTCTCTGTGCGGTCCGGCGGGTTGACGTTCGGCGGGCGTCGGCGGCGGCCGGCCGAGTAATCCGAGGCATCCGCGGCGGCGGCGCCCCATGGCCGCTGTGGCGAGACGGCGCCGCACTATGGCGCGCCGGGCCTAGCCAGAGACATGGAGCTGCGCGTCGGAAATCGCTACCGGCTGGGCCGTAAGATCGGCTCCGGCTCCTTCGGGGACATCTACCTGGGTGAGCGCCACGGAGCCCGAGGGCCCGCATCCGAGCCCCCCTCGCTCCCCCGAGACCCGAGACTGATCCGCATCCCCGTCCGAGGTCGCTCGGACGTCGTCCGTCCCGGAGACAATGGACACTCGAAGCGGAAGTTTGTTATGTCCGATCGGACGACGTACGCAATCCGCCTGTCAATCGAGATCTTTCCGGAGGTGTCGCGACTCCGCCCGGATGCGACGGTCGCGCTCGCGCTCGCGATGTCGTTCCGCTCGACGTCGGATCCTCGGGTGTGCGCTCCCACCCCGCATTCGCCCGGAGGGACGAACCCTTCGACAAATATGCCATTAAAAAACAAAGACGGACATGGCCGACATCTTTGGACTCCGATGTTTTTGTTGATCTATTTCGGCCTTCGTGTTATTTTTCTTTTTTAAAAATATTTTTTCATTCGAAATCCAAACACCGCCTGAAACGCCCATGCGCGTCGCGTATTTCAGCATTCGATATTCCATCCGCCCCTTGTAATCTTCAAAGAAACGATAGCAGGAAGTCGCGATCATTCACAATATTAAATCAAAAAGAAAAATTACACCACTTAACATGTAAATAGACTTGAAAATTAATAATTTAATTATATTTACATAACTAAATTTGTGACCTTACTGCATCACCCTAATCATGCAATATTATTTATTCCCAATTAAAAAATGGCCATCAGATCATTAGACTCGATCCAGTTTATACATAACTTCGACGACTCATTCGACGCCCATCTAATCCATGATAAACACCGATCCAACACTCAATTATTTATCATCCTCGTTATGTGATGTATTTTTTAAAAACGCTCTGATTTGCTTGTTTTTATTATTTAATATGCTAAAAATACATTTATGGACTTCCGTGCTTGAATACGTCGGCTCGAATCTTAATTTGGATGCACAATGGTGTAATTTGAATCATCAAAAGTGACACGTCAGATTGATACGATCTTTTTTTTTCTTGTTCTATCTTGCATTTCGTTTATCATCCGCCATTGTCTCATAAAAAGATAAATACTTTTGTTAATTTGTAATTATGAAATTTCGCCTCGGGTTTTATTGATACAATTGATCGAATTCAAGGTTTCGATTTGTTTGTTCTATTTGCACTTGTGAAAAGCATGTAAAACATTTCTCGTGTAAAATAACCGTGTGATGAAATAGAAAATGTATTTAAAATGCTTATTTCCAATATATATATTAGGGGTATCGAAAAGAAATAGAAATTTTCATACAGTTATGAAAAAAACATTTATTTAAAAAAAAACTTAAAAACTACTCTATAAAATAATGTCCATCGTTTTCTAACACCTTTTTTCCATCTTTCAGGTAATTTATCTATTCCTGTTTTGTAAAAGTCTTTGGGTTTTTCTTTAAAGAACTTTTCCATATGATTTTTTATCTCATTCACATTAGTAATTTTTTTTTCACGAAGAGAATGTTCTAGGGCACGAAACAAATAATAATCCGATGGAGCAATGTCTGGAGAATATGGTGGATGTGGTAGAAGTTCATAGCCAAGTTCAATAATTTTTTGCTGCGTAACTTTTGCCGCATGAGGTCGTGCGTTGTCTTGTTGGAGAATTCGCTTATTATTGTTCACTAAAATTGGCCGATTTTTTTAAAATTCTTTTGTCATTCTTTCTAATTGTTCACAATACATATTTGCTGTTATTGTTTCACCGGGTTTGAGTAATTCAAAATAAATAACACCAAGGCTATCCCACCAAATACATAACAGCACCTTATTACAGTTAAGCTCGGCTTTGCCGTAGGTAAAGCTATTGACCGGGTGAAAGCCATTGTTTTTTTTCGCGTGGTATTGTTATAGAGGACCCATTTTTCGTCACAGGTAACAATTCGCCTTAAAAAGGGTTCTAAATCGTACCTAGATAAAAGAGAAGTGCAGATAGTACGTCGCTGCTCTAGTGCAGTTTGTGATAAATCGTGAGGGACCCAAACTCCTTGCCTGGAACACTTTCCAATGCGGTGAAGGTGATTTTGTACAGTTGTCCATGGGCATCCAAGTTTATTTGATATTTCTCTGATTGATTGACGAGGATCAGACTCTACTAAATTTAACAGGACATCATCATCGATTTTTAGCGGTCTTCCCGATTTAGGCGCATCTGTAAGATTTCTGTCACCAGTTTGGAATTTTTTCAACCACCTATGACATTTACTTAGTGTCAATATATCACCATATATGTATATTTTAAATAACAGTGGATCTTTATGTCATAAATGCATTAGCATTAATAAACATTTTATTGCGCGTTAAAGATATGTATTTTTAGGTTAGGTTTTGGATTTAAATGATCTGTTGTGCATCCAGTTACATTTTTTGTACTTATAATAACGTTGGTGTGTGTAATCTTTTATCACGTTAGAATGAATAGAGCCTGAAATAGTGATAAAATAGTTTTGTGCGAGAATAACGGCGTTTACTATTTTTAACCAGGTTTAATACATTGCATACATATTTATGCCCTCGTCTATTGGAATATATGAAACGATTGTTTACGTATCCCAGTAAAGTTTTATGTAACAGTACGAGGCTGGTGCTAATTTAAATTGCAACAAGTCGTACTCCGTATAGTTTATGTGTTATGCTTGTTAAGATTAGATGTGATTTTATTTAAATACTTAAAAATTATTGTCGGCTACAAAAATATCCTAATAAATCTGACAAATTGGCATTGATGATATCGCGACTGTTTGCTAATAACCATAATATTCAACACGACTATTAAATTATTTATCTTGTATGCAATTTATGCACGGTTGGATGAATTATTGTCCGAGGTCGACGCAATTAAATTATATTTCGATCTAGTGTGCCTTATGCACAAATTTGTAATGTTTTTATGGTTTATTGCGATCATAATAACAACAAGGCACTCCTATCTCTCGCTGATAAAAGCGAAAATAAACCATAACTGGGATTTGTTGAACACATAAAACTCGACGATAAAAAATGATTATTTTTAATGTTGCAAGAAAGTGTAATAAAATTTGTACTTATATATTTATGTACTTAATTCCGGGAATTGAATGATAAAATAGTATGACGAGTATTCTTTGCTTCTAGATTGTAAAATATCCACGAATTATATAGAAAATGTGTTAACCTTTTTAGACCCAACTTATCCTTTAGAATAAAATGATTCTTTAAAAAAGTTATCTGGAATGTTATAAGAAGAAATAAAAAACAGCGTGTACATTGTAATGTACAAACGGGCTAAAACGCTGTAAAATAATTTTTAAATTGCCGAATTTTAAAATATATTAAAAATAATAAAAAGATGTATTTTGCTAGAAAAATATACGTTTTTCTATTTAAATTATTATGAAAATTTGAAAAATAATGTTTTTTTAATATAGTAAAATATAAGCGTATATTGCACTTATGGCAATTTGTAATTTGGACGCTTACAATGGATGACTTCCTTTATTATGTCCAAAATCCACCACTGTCGTATTGAATTTCTTCGCTGGACGTTTTGCTCCGGTGTCATAGTTTGTTGCGGGGGACGAAAGAATTGGTCTTAGCGTTGATTTGATTGTTACTCCTAATACATTCTTTCACGCATGTTTGCATTATATATATTTCTCATCTAGGTATTTATACAGGGTGCGTTCTAAAATGATCAATAAATCAGGAACATATAACAATTGAAATCTTCGAATGAACTGCAGTTTAGGATTAAGGCTGTGAACAATGGGTGTGGATCTGGCCAGGAAATCGTTGACACGAAGAGCACCCTGACGAAGCTTCCAGGTCTTTGTGTTAAATCTTCGTTCATGCGTAATAGGGTTTGTTATGTAGAATCATCACGATCACCGCGGTCAGAGTTCAAATAATCGTCCACTAACGTCATATTTTTGTCTATTCAGGAGGTTCATCTGTGACCTCTTGGCCGTCCTTAACCGGTTGACGCACACATCTGGAATAAAGTTTTTCGCAATTTATGAATGTAAATTTGTTATTAAACCATTTCTAAAACACGCGATTATTATTGTTTTGAATCAATGACATTGATTGTTGACAGTAGTGTTATCTGCCTCATTTCAATTCTCAGAGAAGTTTGAGCCACTTAAGTTAGTTTTTGTTTTGATGAGTTTCGTCGATGTGAGGATAAGATTTGAAGTTTCCACGAAGACGGTATGTATAGTCTTATTTGGCGCAAAAAGCAAGTATTATCTGCTGATGCATGGCGGAATTTGACGGCTGTTTACATCAGAGTGTTAAACCATATGTGACATCGGATAACTTGTGATATGGACAAGCAATCATTCCTAAAGGCCTGCTGAATTAATAGAATCGTTGGTGATATTCCCAAGTTTAACGTCTAATATTTAACGTTATTAGTTCGATAATAATGTTATATCGTAATTTGTTGAATAACAACAAGTAAACTAATGTGTCAAACTAACCTAGAGACTGTACCTACATTTCAATGTACACAAAGTTTAATCTTGAATTATGATCATGTCAAAATAATGCAATGTATTTGATTTTATTCACAGGAACTAGCATCCTTACTGGAGAGGAAGTAGCGATCAAATTAGAATGTTTGGACGCCCGGCATCCTCAACTCCACACGGAGAGCAAAATATACAGATGTCTGCAGGGTGGAAGTAAGCCTTTTTATGCTATTATAAATTTAAATATGAAAAATTACTCGATTAGATTAAAATAATATCAGACTCTTTGCTTTTGTACACATATTAGAATTTATCATAATTTCTTGTATCTTTTATTCCTCCGATTAAGTGATTTGTGAAATGAAAAGACGGACGTAAAGTAGGAATTATGGCTTTGTTTATTAAAAATCGATATAATATACAATACCAACCAGGACTATTGACTCGAGATGACCTTTATATCGCGTAGAATTGCTAAATATAGAATAAGTTCGCATTGGTTGTTCCGTTTGCTCGTGTATTCGATTGTATTGTGCGTCGTATGAATGCCATTTTCTCAATTTGCAGGTGGTATTCCACAACTAAAATGGTCAGGATCAGAAGGTGATTATGAAGTCATGGTAATGGAATTATTGGGGCCTTCATTGGAGGATTTATTTATGTATTGTTCTCGCCGCTTTTCACTGAAGACGGTACTCATGCTTGCTGATCAACTTATATCTCGTATTGAGTATATTCACAGCAAAAGTTTCATACATCGTGATATCAAACCCGACAATTTCTTAATGGGACTTGGAAAGAAAGGGAACCTCGTCCATATTATTGATTTTGGACTTGCTAAAAGATTTCGCGATCCGAGAACATTTCAACACATAGAATATAGAGAAAATAAGAATCTTACAGGTATTATACTTACAATGGCATTTAAATAAATGTTATTTATTTTCGATGTACTATTTTAGTTAACGATTTTCTTTTATATATTTAAAGGTACTGCTCGATATGCATCGGTTAATACTCATCTCGGTATAGAGCAATCGCGCCGAGATGATTTGGAATCGTTAGGATACGTTTTGATGTACTTCAATCGGGGTTCGTTGCCTTGGCAAGGACTAAAAGCTGCTAACAAAAGACAAAAATATGAATGTATATCTGAGAGCAAATTGTCTGAACCTATTGACGAGCTTTGTAAGGTCGGTGTTGTGATAAATTTGCAATTGCGTCGAAATAAAAAACGAATGATTTAAACCATACTAATTATGATGATGTATTTTTAGGGTTATCCTAGAGAGTTTTATTACTACTTAAAACGCTGTCGTCAAATGAGTTTTACTCATAAACCCAATTACAAAGCTCTGCAAGGTCTTTTTAGAACCCTTTTTAGCCGGCTATACTTCTCTTATGATTTTGTATTTGACTGGAATATGCTTAAATTTGGTAAGATTTGACGATTATAAATTTGTTTATTTTGCGGTATACGTTTCAAATAATTAATATTATTGTTTTATAATGTATAGGAGGATCTCGCAAAGATGGCAACGGAGGTAATACGGCGGTTGCCGGAAGAGGCGGCTCTGGGAATCAAACTCCAGCTATTACTTCGGGAAGAGAGCAAGAGCATAGACAAAATACACACGGTCAACAGTTTATAAAACGTCTTTTGGGACCTGATGCTGCAAATAATCGAGAAGCTGGTAATTATCATTGGGATTAATTTGCAATGATTCGGAAAAATGTGTTATTTTAATTTAATGCGTTTATTAATAGGAGGATATTCGCGGAAAGAAGGCGGAGGTAGCGGTGGAGGGGCGGCTACCGGAAGTGGGACAGGATATGCGACCGGGGGATATACTGGAGTAGGAACGACTGCCAATCCAGAACAAGATCATAGACATCATGCACAAGGACAACAGTTTATCAAACGACTTCTTGATACAGATGGAAACAATCAAGAATCTGGTCAGTGATTATCATCTTGATAAATACGTAATGATTTGCTAGATAAGTTTTAAGTTTAATGGTTATCAACTATATAATTGTTATTGACTGATTAATTGCAGACGGATTTTTAAGTCGGTTTCTTTCATCTTGATTGTACAATCCGGTTCTCTGCAAACTTCAAGTTTATACCGTTTTTTGTATTTATATAAACGAATCAATGTTTTACGATATCTGACTATATATGGATTGAGAAGTGTTGTTTCTCACATTCAAGTGCATCTATCATATGATAAAATTGAATTTTATCTGACAAAATATGTGTGTGATCGATTTTAAAAATCATTCATTAATGAGACCCCAATTCTCCGTAGCATTTTTTACTAACCTTATTCATCATTTTTATTTTTTTACAGTTGCTGTACGTAAAAGTGAATTTTGATATTCAAGACACACTGACGTTTCTCATTATCTATATCAGAGCTTCCCAACATTATCCATACCATGGCACATACAACAATTTAAAATATTTTTATAGTAATGTGATCTCACTTGAAAATGAAATTTATTTTAATCTAAGATTAACATAATGTATGTGTATCGTGAATCTTGGCTTCTATATTGTAAAAAAAACTGAATTGACCGGAAAATTACGCAGTAACTGAAAGATAACAGACGTTAAAAATAGTCATGCTGGTTGGGGAGCACTAATTCTATTTTATCATTTATATTCTATTATAATCTTGTCTATATATAACTGTACTATTGTTTTTAACTGTTATTTTTAATAAAATGAAAAAAAGGTTAAAAATACGTCTTCTAATTTATTTCAGTGATATGCACCAAGTATGAAAATAAACTACATTACACTAGCGGGCGATCAAATTTACAAAAAAATAGTCTTCTATAATTTCTCGTTGAAATTTATTAGTCTTAATGAATCACATGTTTTGAGATATCATTCTTTATTGGTTGAGATTATAGGCCAGATTATATGATCTGATGATATTTTTGTGTAATAAGTGTTGTAAAAAGAAACAACTATTAGCAATGATTGTATGTTTGCCGTCGTTAAAATAAAAATTGATGATTTAATTTTTGTATAATAAGATTTCATAGATCATTTCTTATGCAAACATTTTCAGGGATATCACACAAAGAAAAGGGTAGTCGTAATAAGGGACAGACCGGTAGTAGTCGACTGGAATCTGAATTAAGTAGGATGATTCCAAAATCAAATAAAGTAGCCGAAAAGGGAAAATACATTAAAAGTGATCGTAATGCTAAGAATGAACTGAGTAAGAATGCTTACGTTTTAATAATGTCTATTGTGTCGTAATGCTACAATATGTTTACACCATAAGAATTTTCACTTGATTTCTATGAGCTTTGGTCGTGTAAATTTTGTCTGATTTTGCAGAACGAGTATGCGCTTGGGAATCAAATAATAATCGCGACCCATTCATTTTAGGATTCTCGCATAAAGAAAGTGGCAGCGGTGGAGTAGCAGCCGCAGGTAATCCGCTCAACTTTATGGGAGCTGGGGCTATACCGCAAGCGGGGGAAGAAGTTCCGAGACACGATTCTGCAGGGCCAAAATTTGTTTTTCGTCATCTTCGACCTAAAATTGAAAACCGAGAGCCAAGTAAGTTTGTAAATTCAAAATAGCAATCATGCACTGAGACTGAATTAATAACTACATAATCGATTGTTTTTGTCCTGCGCAGATATATAAGATTGAATTGAATACGTGATATTGATGCAGAAAATGAGGAGCATAGGCAACATTAGATATTTGAATCCGTCAGGAATGCAGTCTTGACAAATTGTAAGTTTAACTGCACAAACACTTTGCAATTTTAAATTCATATCAGGTGGATTTCGTTTGACTGCTTGACTGCCGCACATGAAAAACGGAAGATATATCCATCTCCACAGGCCCTGATATTTATAACATTTTCAGTATCATCGTTGTCACGTTGAGCACAAAATAAATATATGCAAACCAAGACACTAAATTTTGTAGGTATTTCAAAAGCACTCTTCATAAATGCGCATTTAAATTTTTCACATGAATCCCTAGATGTTATTAACAAAGGTGATTTAAGATTATAGCAATCAGAATTAAAATATGAGGTTTGTGACTAATAGACATGTATGGCCTGTGGGGATGGGCTTTTGACTGCATCTATAGACACTCGTGGCAGTTGACCAGTTAATAAAACGTCATTCACATTTGATTTGGATATAAATTTATACTCGTTAATTAACCTCAGCTTTTATCAGCTGATTTGTTTTTTAGATTATAAAAAGTATATATTTTTAAAGAAATATTAAGGGTACCGGATGAAAATTTCGTTTTTTAAATAAGAAGTAATATTTAAAAAATATATTCATTATTCGGCATCTGTGTCACATGGCCTGTCCACTGGAGACGTCGAGTTTTGATGAAGCTTGTTATTGATGCCTCGCCGTATATGTCCATGACCTCTCGATTTGACCTCATGACTTCGGAGCCAGATGTCTTGTCCCGGAGGGGTCTGAAATTTTTTCTTAACCTCTCTAGGGGCATCACATTGCGGATGGTTATGGTTCATGTTTCACCTCCGTAAGCCACTACCGGCCTTACTAATGTTTTATAAATTTTAATCTTTGTTCTTGCTGATAGTAATTTATTCCCCAATAGGTTTTTCAGGCCATGGTAGCACCGATTACCGTGTAGAATCCTGGAGGTTATTTCGTTTTTCATTGAGTTCTTCTTCGTGAGGATGGATCCAAGGTATTTGAACTCTTGGACCCTTTCAATATTTTCACTGTTGATACTCACCGAGGTGTAACCCCCAGTGTTCACCCTCGATACCATAATATATTTTGTTCGTCGAAGAGGGCATCCCCCTGTCTGACTCCTGTTGTTAACTCGAAAGGCTCTGACAGGGAGCCGTTGGAGTGAACTATATTAACAGATCCGGACACACACATCCTCGACAGCCAAATCAGCTTACTCGGGATTCTCATCTCCAACATGGTCCTCCAAAGCTTTACCCAATTGACGTTGTCGTATGCCTTGCAAAAGTCAATAAATATGTGGTGGAAATTAACACCGTGTTCCCACATTTTTTCTGAGAATTTCGGCAAAGTATTAACATCGACAATTGCAACACAAGCGATTGTTGAAAAGAACGATGTCCAAGAACGAAATTTTCATCCGGTATTTTAATCCTAGATCACTAATCATATTACATTTTACGTGATGACAATTGATGTGCACATGCATTGAATACGCCTGGGTCACTAATTTGCATATTTAGAAAGATTTTGATTAGGGTGTGACGGGGAAGTTTTGGAAGCATGCATACATGTCGAATGCATTCCGAGTCTGTAGTCTGTGAAACTAATGATTAGTGATCTAGGATTAATACAAATATTTTGTGTACTATTGAAATCTTTATATAACGAATGATTACTCTGTAGATTTGCTAGATTCAATCGAGAAAACTGAAGATAAAGATATTGAATAGGCACAAAACAGTCAACAGCATACATTTTGAGAGCTAAATGTACATCTATTTGCTCCGTCTGTTGTCTCCGTCCTCTATGTGCCTGCTCCTTTATTGCTGTTCACTATTACTCTATAACAAATCGTGCATTTATGCTCCTCTACCATAAATACTTTAATAAAACTGACTTCAAATTGACCTAAGACAGTGAAGTGATATTTTGTGAATACATTATAAAAATAAATAAAAAAATAGTTTCAGAAGTTACTGTGATTAAGTTGTGAGTGCTCTCTCGTGTTTTGAACCTCGGCATAAATTTCAATTTGTATTTATTTTAATTAAAACAGCGATTTATTAGGTAAAGTGACTAATAAACTAAACGTTAATAATAATCGTAAGTGAATTATGCTTGGCAGTGATATGGGTCTTAAAAATCTAACATCATTGAGTATCTTCGGGGAATTGATGATCTCTCTCGTTATTTTCATTCGGCATTCAAAGGAGCAAAACTGCTCAAAAAATGTTGAATTCCTGATGTCATTTAATATATTATAATCTCTGCTATTGTAGTATATTATTTTTCTGTATTATCATTGATGTGTTAAGTGTACTGTATCGTTTATATAGTCATTATACAAAATTCTGGTCTGGTCATTCCTTCAACATTTTGATGTATTCGGTTCATTAAATGTGTGTATCATTGCATGTTAATGCTGTAACGTCGATGACAAATGATTAATTTCATACGGAGCGCTGTTTGTAGGCTGGTTTATTTGCTTGATTTGATTTATAATGAAAGTTACTGCTGTATTGTATTGTACCTATCTTGCGGTAGATTTGTATTCGTTACGAAAAAAAATGTAAATGACTGCTGTTCTAGCGTAGATTTTAAAAATCTATGCGCAGTGTATGAATACTTGATATTTGATAAGTGCTGGACCCGTTCGGATCGATGAAATAAATCAACCAGACGCTAGTTGTATGTTTACGATTAATTTTGACTATTCTGCACTGGCTATATAGTTTTTAACCTTCATTTATGCAATTTTAATCTCTTTATATTTAGTTTTATCGTTTATTAAATTCATTGCGATCGATCGATGCTTTAATACTTTACGAATATGTTCAATTGATCCCATGAAATGACTGATATAATGTGGTGATCGTATATTTAATTCTGCATTTTACCAGAACAATGCACGCCATTTACTAAAGAAATTATCGTTTCTATAATTCGTATTTGGGTTGATGATGAATATTATACTTTTAAAGTAGCTCACATTGTCATTAAATGTCGAGATATTTTTTTTTATTTACATATTGGTAAACAACACATTGTTTTTACTCTTTAGTTTTTATTATCATTGTTAATTACTCCACTAAGTTATAAGTATAAAAAAAAAGATGATAATTTTTTTCGTAGGTTTACGTATGATTTGAGAAATTTAATATTTTCACCGAATGCATATTGTACATTTGGAATTATTTTGATTAAACATCTTGAATAATTAACTACGATTCTGAAGGGTTTATGTGTATTGGTTGAAAATTATGAACTACTATATAACTGAGAAAATCCACAAAATTTGTTAGAATTGTGCCAAACTAGTAAACGGATCGTAGCAAAGTAGCTTATTGTGATTCTTAAATTTTATTAATTTTATATTGTAATCTTGATTTTAAGCTTTTTTTTAAAAATTGAACTGAGTTAATTTAGCGATGCGGCGTTTCATTTTGTCGCGTCTGTTTTTAAATTTAATGCACATCATTTTGATTCGGCAATTTTTCATTAATATACTTAAAATGGGAGTGTATATAAATAATTTTTAAAAGAATTATCAAACACTTAGCTAATTGAACATTTCCGACACCAGCCTAATGCCAAAGCTGCTTGATAATTTCCGACGGAATTCTCCGTCCTACGATGCTTGCAATATCATTTGTATCCGCATGATTATGAAATAAATATATGTAAACGACATTTTCATTTGTACACGTTTCATTCTAATTAAGATTTATTGCTCACATATTGTACTCCACGATTGGGTACTTTTATTTCGCACGTTTTATATTATTTTTGTAATACCTGTGATTTCTTTGTGCAATTTGAAAAGTTTTAATGGATTATTAAAAAAAACCATGCAATTTCTTTTATCGATAATCGTTTTCTTTTTATTTGGTGTATTGATGTGATGAATTCCTCAAATTCACTTGTTTTTGCTGTTTGTTTTGTTTTCACCAAGGGTAGTCAAACCTTATTATTCCTGCCGTCTATCTAGTATCTTAGCAAATAATATTTTCTAATTGCCCACCAGTTTCGCAAATAATTTAACTCGACTGTAAAGTTAATGCAACTGAAAAATAGCAATTGTAAAGTAAACGCAACTTTAAAATTTTCCACGTATTTGGATACAAAGATGGATTTAAATTCAACACTATCGAAATTATGTTTATCTTCATCGTATCTGATTACTAATTGGAAAGTTGTGTCAGCCTCTTGAATATTTGCGATAAAAGGATTTTTCCTCCAGTCATACACCGTCAAGCTCAAAATATCTTTATAATTAATGTAAGTTTGTTAATGTGGGAAAGCACAGTAGTGGGCGGTGGGTGATCAGGTCGACTACCGCTGGTTTACACCATGCCTTAAAATGTCTATAATAATAAAACTTTGATTGTACATACTTATTAACGATCAATTGTAAGTCGAACGTAATGCATTATTTGTTCATACACGAGTGCTCTGTTAATTATGCTAAGTTGTTTACATCCCTCGAATAAGACGACACTCTTTTGAGTCTGCTCTACGCTACGCTAGAAGCCTGCGAGTTCAGAGTTGATATAATCATATTGAATGCTGTTATATTCATGAAGACATATTTTACAATGTCCATTTGCAATCTTTTTCTATGCTCTTCCAACGAATGTTAAAAAATCGCCATATTTTTTCCATCAGTTTTCATTTCAATTTCAACTATACAAAGAAGTAATCAAAGTTGAATTTTGATATGGACAAAGTAATAATACGTGATTGTGTTGTCCTGTAAAACCAAAGATTTTCAATATGAAATTGAGTGATGAAATGATTACAAAACGTGAGCCGTATCGATGTGTATCGATATATATTTGGTCAATTCATCTAAATGTAATTAAAATCGTGTTGCTTTGTAATCATTTTTAGAGTGTTCAGTAAGTTTTAAGTAATTTATTAATGGAGATTCATCTTGTTTTTTAAATAATCATCAAAGTTAGCCCTTGCAAATCTATCGAGTTCATAAAGAACTGCGTGTAATTGTTCATATATCAATACACTTCATAGGACAGTTATTCTCTTGTTGTAGTCATCTTGCATATATTTTGTTGTCATTGAAATGTGACCTTATGAAAGATTTGGTGTGTGATGTGTACTATTTACGTAACCATTTGATGTTATTTTATAAATGCATGCCTTAATTCTAGATTCTCAAGTTTATGATATGAAATTTGAATATTAACTGTGACCATATGCTTGAATAGACGTGGAATAAATTTGGCTTTTAACGTTTTTCATTATTGAAACGATATAACAAAAACGATTACAGATAAACATTCCACAGTAGATGATTTCGATGTGATTTTTAATGTCTAATACTAAAGCAGAAATATCTAATACCATATGTGCGTTAAATTCCGTTGATATGTCTGATATATTTAATACTAACCACAAATTGTAGAAAATATGTTTGTGCCGATATTTCTCCACTTTTTAAAGGGCTAACTCAAACATGTACGATTCGGTATTCTTTTAGCGATTAAGATTGTGTTATTTTGACAAACTTATTTTCTGTATTCTCGCAATGGAAATGTCAATGGATATTGTATGTCTTTATGAAAATTGATTGTAACTTGTGTTAACCCTTAGCAAAATTTTTAGTTAAATCATATATTACGTATATATGTGCGTGGATGAAATTGTGCATGCATATATATTTTATAATTTGTAAATTTGTCATGAAACCTGTGTAACATTAAAATACTTATGTTTTAATAAATGTTTACTTATAATTTAAGCATATATGGATTAACATGGAATGAATTTTTAATGATGAACTATTTTCATGTAATACAAAGAAGAAATAATAGAAAACCTTGTACATGAAGCATTCTTCCGTTGTTTTAGTGATTGTATTAAAACATGTTATGTTTCACATTAATTGTATTGTTTGTATGTATGTAGATTATAATACATATTAAGCTGTTTGGGCACAACGAAATTGCTTTTGAACTGGCCGCTTGCATCACTTATCCTTCGTCTTTCACTCGGGTTTTTTTTAATCCCCATTTTATTATTTAAATTGTCTTTTAAATGAAAAATATTAATTATTTTTAATAAGAATAAAATTCGTACGTTAGAATATTTACTTTAATTTTTCTATCAAAGCTATGGCTGCGATCAAACGATCAATTTCTATTCCAGTTCGTGGTAGATTTCATACTAACAACAATTGAGTTGCGTGTCATGACAGCAAAATATGATTTTTATCTATAAGGTCATACATGATTATAACCCGAAATACAGGAACGTTTGTTATATATCTTGTAGTTTTTATTTTATGAAAAAATTTCCTTGCCATTTATTTCCTGATCTAATTATTCTTTATTC
Source organism: Stenopsyche tienmushanensis (assembly GCA_008973525.1). Lineage (NCBI taxonomy): Eukaryota > Metazoa > Arthropoda > Insecta > Trichoptera > Stenopsychidae > Stenopsyche > Stenopsyche tienmushanensis. The sequence goes on along the minus strand of WACJ01000037.1, from coordinate 185,683 downwards.
TGTGTCATAGTTTTAAAACTATTTTGAATTGGTATAATAAATATATATATATTTGATAACAGCTTAGGATATAAATGGATTGAGTTGCTATGATTTTTGTTTTGTGGTCAGATGATGAAAATTTATGATGCAATTGAAATTATCTAGGATTAACATTTTACAGCCAGACCCGTGTTTATACCCGTTTCACAGACTTTACAGCTGATTTTACATTTTTTGTATGGATATTTTCCATCAATTTTTTTATAAAGGTCCAAACTGTATTCTAATGCTAAATAAATGATATATTTTCTTGGTTTAACACTAGCACGAGCTATATGTGCAGGTTTTGCAACGTTCCCTTTCACAGAATGTCTCCATAAACATCATACATGTTTTTTGTAAATAAATAAAACATAGACGTTGAATAGTTAATATTTTTAAATAAATACTCAGCGTAAAGTGTTAAGTGTATTTATTTATTACATTTCGATGGTTTTTGCCAGTTACGCGTACTAATTGCATGTAACTTTCGTATCTTTGTAAGTACATAGTAATATTAGTAACCGTCCACTGATTCCACAGTAACAATTGTAAAGTAAACGCAACTGTAAAATACTGGACATTTTTGAGTGCGGGCTTAAAAAATATATATACTCAGCAGCACGGAATGTAGGCCAAACATAAACAGCGATTCTTCGTTTATTTTTTATAATGTGTGATTAATTTGGATTTCAGAAATCCTTCAAATACGTATATCAACTACTGGGAGATTTACGTGCTAGAAGATCAGCACGAGGGCTAGAACTCCTCAGATAGCATCGTGTTGCTCGATTAAGATTCGCCTGTGAACATACCGATTGGACGAATGACCAGTGGAGCAAAGTTTTATTTACAGATGAGTCCAGAATGGATTTGAGGAATCCAGATGGTCGTGGGGTCTGTGATGGTATGAGATGGCATAAGCTCTGATATGCGTACAGTTTGGCAGTCATTAATGGAAATCTGGCAGCTGAGCGGAACATTGAAGAGATTCTTCGAGAACATGTTATACCTTAAGCGGGGTTCATTGGCATTAATATTTTTTATTGGAGCAAACTCAAATCCGCCACAGATTTCAAATGATCTTAAAATTCTTGTTGTTGCTGCCTAGGATGAAATTTCTCGAGTTAACATTAAAAATATAATTCAGAACATTTGAACGCATGCAAGCAATCAAGCGAAATATTAAGTTTGGGCCACTTTCCGTGCCGTTGAATATACTTTGCATAAGAGTATAAAGTCTATTGAAATTATGATCATATCTTTTATCATAAAATGTATTGCTCGTGAAGGTTAAAAAATACAAATGAAAAAATCATTTTAATTGACGTTAGCATAGTAACATTTAATAATCTCTATTTTACAATATCGATTTTCTTGAAGCATTAACAAGCCAGAAATCCGCCATCGACGGGAAGGCTCGCCCCGTTTATCATGGTGGAATATTTGCTAAGCATAAATAATACCGCATCCACTACTTCCGATACTTCTCCGAATCTAAAATTATAATACGCATACGCGTTAATATTAATGTGATATTCGCGCATTCCGGTAAAATATATTCACTCCAATTGCATTTAATCGGGGTGAATTGTTTTTTTTCTAGTCATGCCGAGATAAATGCTAATTTGCTATTATGAAAACATAAATGTTATGTATTTATTAATAAATGCCAAGCAAATATTTTATTTATAAAGGCGAATATAACAAACATAAGTTTGCAAATATGATAACTTATCTTCGTAAATAAGATAAATTAGCAATCATGATTTGAATAAAATTCTAAATGAAGGCAATTATATTTTTTGGCAATTAAATAGGACGAATGTTTGTGATATATATACCTTCTCAGAGGGATTTTATTTATCATTGGTCCAGCTTTAGCCGGATCGGACCATCCCAATTTGCCCATTTCAGTCATTATGACGGTGGGATTGACGCAGTTCACTCTTATATTATGCGGACCCAACTCCAGTGCCATGACTCTCGACAGTGCGTCCAAAGCTCCTTTTGTGGCGCAATATACCGCATGATCAGCGAGGGCCGCCTGAATATAATGTAAGATTTATAAAACAACGTTTACTGTACAATCAATTTTATCATATTGTATAATCATTGAAATTATACCAATGCTGCTTGAGATGAGATGTTGACAATCGTTCCGCCTTCTTTTCTTTTTATCATATCTTTGGCGACGATTTGACTGATGTTTATTATCGATTTGACGTTTAAATTGAAAGATCTGAAAAATAACACGGATAAAAAATGTTCTTGGCGAATTACTTTATGATTTATTTGTATCTTACGTGTCAAATTCTTCCGGTTTGACGTCCATGAACGGCGTGAGCTGGGCAATGGCAGCGTTGTTGACGAGCCCATAAATTGGCTTTGCGTCTACTACTTTTTGAATTTTTTTTCGCGCTTCATCCCAATTTCCAATATCGACACAGACGATTTCCATCGAAGGGAATTCTTTCTTCAGGCTGTTGAGATTTTCTTGCGTTTTGGAAATTGCTATAACGGATGCACCGCATTCTGCTAAGCGGACACATATAGCTCTGCCGATACCTGATGAAGATAAACGTTATAAAAATGTATTCCATGGAAGTATTAAATATAAGCTCAAGCTTCAATGAAAAATTTGGTTGAGTTTTTTGGTAATATTTTAATTTTATGGCTATGGTTATGGTTGTAATTTTTGACAGCTGTCAAAATGATATTTGGTTATGATTTATAAAAGTTTTTACCTCTTCCCGCCCCCGTGACAATAACATTTTTGCCTTTGAAAGTGATCTCCATTATGCAACAGAAGTGATGACTATCTGCTGAATTGACAGCGACTAACACTCTTGAGTTGTTTATTTGGTGATACTGCAAGACTACAGGGTGTATATAAAGCTGTATGTTTGCTATTTAAATTTATCTAATATTTCATGTTAAATATCCCATTAATTATGATAATGAATAGGTTATATAAAGTTAAACAGTAAGACTCCGTTTAACACTGTTTTAATATTATGCGATATTATTGGGATTCCCCGAAATCGCACACAATTGCTTTGCTTCGATATTCGCAGGCGAACGTTCTGTTTCATTTGTCCCCGTGATTTATATATCAATATGACCTCCTTCGACGATGTTTCGTCTAGCGTTGGAGTTTATTGGAACGTCGTTAAGTGGGGTCTTACTGTAGATTTATACTCAGTCCAATATTGCATGAAAAAATATAAATTATTATATATTTCGTAGTTAATTTTAAAAGATAATTACCCAATATTCCTATGCTCAGTATATAATATCCATTTAAATTAATTGTATTATATCAAAAAAGTTTTTAAAATGCTCAAAAACAGTTCCCTGGTGTATCACCAAAGCGGTATAATTGCTTTAGATTAAATCAATATAAACAACAATTTCAGGAATCAATCAAATTATTTGATTATTTGAATAATATTACATGATCTTTAATCAGAACTGCTTATTATTTTATTAATATATGTTTTAAATAAATTTAAAAAAAGTAAATTAAAGCATGCCTCAGCATTTTGTGAACAGTCCCTTTGTCTATATTTTAAATTGGTTCTTATTATATATTTTATTAATATCTTAGATTATATTTTGTGCTATATTACAATGATATCCAATTAAATAGTCACATAGCAACAGTCCCCTGCATTATAACAGGGCAAATACGGAATATAGATATATTTTTGATTTAAATACACAGTCCCCTGACGTAGACAATAGTCCCCTGCATCGATTTGTCAGAATATGCTCAATATTTCCTGAAAAAATGGAAGTATTTTTGATTCATCTGAAGTTTTTTAATTATCAGATAGATATTTATTCCTTTAATAAATAAAAAAGTATCCTGGATAACTTTATTAGGACGACTTGCTTGCCCGGTTTACTGAGAAACAGCCATGTACGGATTTAATAAGTATGATTTAATTGATAGCCCCAAGTCTTTTCATTTAGCGTTACAAGTTTAAATTATAAGAAATATAATATAATAAATTCAGATTGGATTTAACGGAGAACGTTTTTAGCCACACGGTATTTAACGTACACCATTTTTCATTAATTCTGACCCTGCACGTTATTTATATTAATTTTATTGTACACAATAATATCTAATATATATATAAATAAAAGCATAAAAATGTATAATTATGTTTTATCGAGTTTATCATATTTTTTTCTTTTCGTTTTATTTCATGATTGCAGCTTATACGGAGACAAAATTATAATAAATTGGACGGTAAGTCGGAGTAATAAATTTATTAGCTCGAGGCAAGGATCAGCAGGTCGTACAATATGGGATCACAGTAATCCCACTTGATAAATGGTGTCGTTTTTTATAATTTGTTTGGGTTGTGGTTTTCCGTTTGAATGGAGTTTCCCCAATATTATTTTTTTGTATGAATTTATATAATAATTTGGCTATAAAAGGATATCGGATAACCGGACAATGTGCGGCATTATCTTTTTTCTGCCGTCGTTAAAAAATAATTGCATTATATAAACTGTAAAGTCAGTTGATGGTTAATGGTAAAACATTGGGTAATAATAAGACGTAAATTAAATACAAGAATATAATAATAGCTAGCATAACGTAAATAAATTTGATGTTCTTTGGTTGCAGCTTTCGTTTTGATCCAGCATTGGGGAGATGAATAGCCAGAGGCAGAGATTGAATACTAATTGGCACACTCCCCATTCACCTCAACTCGAGGCAGAATCGTTTCGTGTACTTATATACCGTTACGTGCCTCCATAATCCATTTATTTTTCGCCACTGCCAAGTAAAGCAATGTCGAAACGCTCGCGTTTATTTATATTCTATTTTTTAACCGGACGTTTAATATTTCATGTATTGGCCAATGAATCACGTTTTCAAAATATCAAAAATGATTCGTTACCATTTAATTTATATATTCAGAGATTGAAAAAAGCACTATGTTACATGGAAGAAAACATTGCCGATCTAAATGTCGATGCATATTTTGGCATTTTTTTAACGTACAGTATGTAATTTGTTATTAAATACACGATTGAGTGAATTTAAGTGTTTATAATACGGATTGATTTTATAGTGCAGTTAAATGCAATGAGTATAAACGACGAGTCGTTGGATGAGATATGTCTTATTTCCAAAAGAATATTAAATGAGCAGATCAAAAGCAATCGTTCAACAAGAAATATTTACCTTAATAATAGTAAGTATATGAAATCACACTGTAATATTAAAATGGTTCATATTTAACACGATATCTCGGTTACAGTTCAACGACGCATTATGAAAGAAGAAATATGGAAGGACGTTCCGATTGATAAAAATTCAAAGCTTCCCTGCTTAACCGATATAAATATGGATTTAAAACTTCCAATATTTTCGAAGTCGTTTATATCCGATCTACTTCTTAATACTGATTCATCACCAAATGAAAATCAATCAGGTACGTACATTTGTACTATTCAATAAGAATATCTTTATTTCTTGTTATTAACATAAATTTGTTTTATAGATATGTGTTTGTCTGAGTTGCTGGGTATATCGAACGTGAATAAAAATACTATCGACGATCGGAACGATTTTCAATGCCGCTTATCAAATAAATGCCACCAAATTATGACCCTTGGAACATCCAGAGGCTATTCATCCACTCATAGGTATGCCGTTATTATTTGATTTTATACAATAGAACTGTTCGATTCGATCATTCGTCATATCGCAGTCAAAACGTATCTCAGTTTTTGTTCATGGCGACGTTGAAAGTAAGCGTTCCGTTCTTAAAAATGTATTTATGACGTTGTAGATTTGAACGTCTATTTAAGTCCCATTTCCTAAGAATGTAAATGATATTATATTTATATTGCTAAAGTCCATGTTTATTTATTTATAACAGTTCACGCCATAAGTAAGATAAATATAAAACATAAATATAGGAGATAAAAAAACAAGAAAGAATATAATATAGAGGATATTTAGGGAGGCTTACAGTAGACGTTAAAATTGATTGTAAAAATATTTCCTACGTTTTCCGGAGAAGTTGAATTTCATACATATGATAGCCACATGTATTAAATTTGGGATTACAATGTTTAGATATTGGGGTTTATTGTAGGAATTGTAGGATGAAGTTTGGCCAATTCACTGTTTATTTGATACCACAAGTTCTCAATGTGGTTAAAATCCAGAGACCGTTCGAGTCAGAAGAGAATTTGGATGTTGTATACTTGAAGCTGTTGTTTTGTTTACTTGGAGGCGTCATTGTCGTATTGGAAGACGATTGACTCGACGTTTAATTTGTAACACTTCAATGTTTCCAGGTAGTCCTGCCCCAGAATGCGGATGAAATCATCAGAGTTTATACTCCCCTCGATAAGAGTTTCATATTCAACTTCTTGAGATGTAAAACAGCTTCAAATCATGATTGATTCTCCTCTGTGTTTTACAGTGCCGGTGATTTGCTTGTCGGTAAGACTTTGCGCTTATAGCAATAATGTCGGGCTGTAAACAGAGGCTTCTTTTTCTTGGTAAGGGTGATGTAACTAGACTCTTTGAGTGTTCGTCAGATTGTTGAAGGACTGGCCAAATTCCATATTGATTCTGGAGCTCTTGCTGAACTTGGCTGGCTTTGTCAATCTCCGGGATGTTTATCATCTTGCCCCAAAAGATTCTCGACGAGATTGAGATTCAGATTGAGGTTAATTTCGATGCCTACTATCACTCCGATCCATCTTTTAAATAAAATAGAGGCAAGATCAGTTGAAGCGGTTTTAATTAGAGTATTCTCAGAAGAGAAGATGCCGCACTTTGTAGTCACTTAAAACGTACGAAGTAGCGTTTTGCGCTGTGAAAAACAGGTACATTCTGGATACACTGTAGCTCCTGGACAACCTAAACAGTGGTCTATAACAATTATTATACTGCAGCCGAAACTGTCTCACCTCTTTATTGTATTTTATAACATTTATACATTTATATTAAATTTGCTTTAATACTTTTAAAAAATATCTCAATGCAATGCTATGTTTTTGTTTTTAAGATTGTTATTTTGGTTGATTTGCCAAATATCAGGATGTCAGCAATGCAACGGAAATAATTTCAACAATTATATGGAATCGTTATGCTGTAATATAGTCGACGAAAGCTTAATGATCGAAAAGGCTGGATTTCCACCTGTTTTACAGGACCTTTTTATGGAACAAAGTCGGTTAAATTGTATACAATAATGCAACTGTGCTTTAAACTAATATATTTATTACATTGTGCGATTATATTTTTAGTGGTTTTATGCACATTGAGCGGCTTTCAAGATGTGATGCTATCGAAGTGGATATGGAAGGTTTTTGAATGGCAACGGCCGGCCGGATGTTGGGGCTATACAGACGAATACATTCGGAATACAAAAAGGGGACATCAAAAACGATCGACTACTACATTGGGTCCTCAATTTTGCTCGTCTCATGAAACCTCGTTGGGAATCGTTTTATTATCTCTTGCGGCTCGACAAAAATATGCTTCGTGTTATTTAAACGAATAAAACAACGCATAGTCTTATAAGGAGTTTATTAAAGATTTGCACATAAATCTTACTTTAACATAAAGTTTTTAGTTGATAAATATTTTGTAATATACAAAAAAAAAAAAACGTTTTTATCATATTATTCTATCAAAAAATAAATAATCTTGACATGAGGCATGTTTTCTTTGATCTCTTATTATACACGTAAAAAAATAGCTCATTAACACTTAGATATTAAATATGTTTTGCATATAATCGATGAAAATTATGCGTTAAAAACATTTGATTAACGAAAATAAAAAAATATGTAAGTTTTTCAATTAATATAAAGAGATATTAACAATGGACTCTGTTTAAAATTACATTTAAAATGACCTTTCTTTATCAATACGATTAATACCATCGATATCATCTAATTGTATTTTTTTTTAAATATTTTAAAAATGCATTATTTTAACATTTCCTCTACTGAATCTATATTAATACTTATTTATGAAGGTTTAATTTATACGAAAATCTACAAAAACATAATATTGAATCGTTATAACTATGCATATAATTGATTGACTATTTAAAAATGTCTTTTAAATGTATTCGAATGCATGATTGCTTTCATAGGAGATAATATTTGGTTTATCCCTTGGATGAGTATGAACGTATATGTTGTGGGCAGTTTGACTGCTGCGTAATATGCGCAGATTTATACTTTAAGTATAAATATATCATTTTAATAATGAAAGTTTAAATGTAAATATATTTTATTGACTCCGTAAAAAGATCATCGATGCAATCTGTACATTATTATACTTTTAATAAATTAATTTAAGATTAAAGGCAAAAGGATTCGTCTATTTAATATTAATATGAACTGATTTAATAAGAAGTTTACTAGCATTACAATGGCACGTTATCACTAAAGCAGTTTTACAACATATTTTTTACATTACGTTTATCAAATAATTAGAATAGTATACGACATTTAAACAATGGTATATTATAGTGTTTTTCTAAAGATTTTTTCACATTTTTTTATAGCCGCATTTTCACAGAATTACACTCGTTAATGTATTTAATGTTTTAAATATCCTGATGTTAATTTAAATAAAATAAAATAACCCATTTATTTGTTAATAACAGTCTCAATATCAATTCATCTATTGATATTGAATAGTTCCAACATTTTTCACATGTCCGGACGTGGTCCATATCGGTGATGATATTTCACGAATGCACCTCTTCAATTGTGGCGATCACCGTCTGTACGGTGCTCTCATATATCTACCGTTGATGTCGCGTATATAATCAAAATAGCTATACACTACCAGCCAAAGATATACGTTCAAACCTGTAATCGATATAAAATATAACAATTATTATTGTGTACGTTCAAATAGATATTATTAAAATTATTGCGATATACTTACAAAATCCTAAAATGCCAATCACCAAAAATACCGTCCCGTTTAAAACATCATCGTTGTTGTAAAATACGACCGATGTGTATATCACGCTCACTAGCATGCCGATAGCGAGAATAATTCCAAGTATGACCCAAGGCAGCATAAGAAATGTGTTTTTCTGCAACGCAAATATTTATTCTTATATTAAAACAAAGATTAAATATACTATATTTGGGAATGATGACATTTTTAATCTTCGCACAAAAAAATATATTTAAGCATTTGATAGCGTACGAATGGTATAATCATTGTATTTTTGTACAAAACGCTGTTTATTAAAAATTAAATGAGGGTACCTTGATAACTCCCACGATGAGCAATGTCGATATTAGTATAGTCATCGCCAGATTGATAGCGAGTATCGTTTTGACTGCAAATTAAATGAATTTATATAATCGTGAAATTTATAGCATATTTTATTAAATTGCAGCACTCACCCGCCCATTCCGGTAGCCAATCGAATATGATCGTTTTGAATTCAACGTTGGTCACGAACAGAATTATTAGGGAGATGATCGCACCGATTATTCCCAATGCGCCCGAGATGATCGACCCGGTTTTGAGTGAACCGCAGCAACAGCACGTCTGTAGCGGTGCCATTTTCAGCTTATTTTTTGTCCGTTATTAATTGAATTTTTTTATTTAAACGCACTGTTGTTGTTTGTGTTAAAACATTTTAGATCACAAATTTATAATCGAATCACTTGCGATGACGGAGGAAAATCTGTAACAAAAAAAACACTGTTTTTCAGGCTGAAATTTTCTTGATTTTTGCATATACCTATGCTAATAGATTGTTATTTTTAAAATGTATACCATTTTAAATTGTGTAAATATCCATTTATAATTTTGTTAGTAGGCTGAGGTCAAGAACTATAAACAAGTTTCGTTGTCGGTTTGGACGGCCGCCAAAAGAGTTTCAGATATTTTAAGTGAATCTATTTTGAACTTTTAGTCATTTGCACTGTTTTTTTACAATGGTATTGGAGGATATGTCAATTAATATTAATAAATTATTTGATGAATTTGATTGTTAAATAGATAATATATAATACAATTCCGTCGTCATCAAAATTGTTTGGAACCGAATAGGGACATCTATGGATACTGAAACTATTATCATTTTAAATGTAACTGAATTTAGATAAATTTAAACACAATATGATGATGATTCAAGCAAAGCTTTAAGATTTATAACAACATAAGTCAACAAGTGTACAAATTGTATTCTATGGTAGGTCGTCAGGCACAAGCACCACGACCACGCCATCAATTAATCTGAACGGAAAGTAGGTTACCGATTTTTACGATCGGCTGCAATGTTTTGACCGATTTTGTAACAATAGCAAGTGTCCAATGAACAGGAACACCAACAGGAACTGTATTGAGACTGGTGAATTTCGGTCATAGTTTAAGGTCAACTCTATGACATCACAAACTAAACGCGTTAGATTGATTTGCGTGCAAACTTCCGCGCCGGCGTTTATTATGAAACACTCGGCCTGTTATTGTTTCTTGAAAAGAAACAGCTCTTTTGTTGGAACAAAGAACGATTGTCGATGACAGAATGCTATGACGAAGAAGGCGCAATGTAAAAAAGGTCGACTTTTCCCGTGATTTATGACACGAATCACGTACGAGCGTCGCAAAACGTTGCTATTTGTCGGTATTTAAATCGATGCTGTATCAGGTCAGTTCATGATTAGATTCAATAAACATTCTATTCATCCGATGGAATCGTATATCATCAACTATGTGATAAAAATGGGCTGGAAAAATCGAAATCGTGGCTTTTCATCCCTAATAAATATAGATACTCTGCAGGGCGAAGAGATTTTGAATCTGATTAATTTGGGGGCAATATTTGAGTTGGGTGTGTTCATAATGTCGTTTGTTTTTCTGATCTTCGTCCACCTTGCGACGCCTCTTCGGTTCAATTTTTGAATGGATCACGTGTGTCGAAGAAGGGATGGACACCGAGGGGGCCGATCACCTTATAGATTCCATGTCCAACGTTACAATTATTACATATATTGATGTGTAAGAATATATTGTATAATTTAGTCCAAAATTACTAATTGTTCATTGTCAATATGCAATGATTGTTGAAGTTCTAGCATGGACGAACTATATTCGCCATGCAATGGCGCTGTTAATCTGAGTAGATTTAATTCGCTAGACTAACAACGACATCTTCCGTCTCTCTTTAGGTGCAATTTGCTATTTTAACAGTGCCATCTTCTGTGGCGTTGCGGGGACATTGCACCTGCAATACTGACGCGCAAGAAGCAGAAGTCGAGGAGAGTCGTCGGTTGGCCTTGGACTGCGGGAGGACGTCCTTCCCGTAGCCAGATTAGCGCGACCATCCCGCCGATTTTGATCGGTTTTGCGCGAATCAGTTCGATGAAATAAATTAACCGGTTCCAATTTATGACATCATTTCACTTTATTTGTATTGGATGAGCGTATGCGATTAATCACTCAAGCACCATTGACTCACCGGTGAGTCGCTATGTTTATTCGTAGAAAAATAAATATTTTTAGCACCAAAAAAAAAATTATACTAAGGAGTCATATTGTCGAATCCAAAAATGTCTTGTATTATTAATAAATTGCGACAATCCTCAATAAACAATAAATTTTGATAGCGCGCATGCAATATTAACAAAAAATATAAATATGCATTATGTGTTGTGACAACCCTGAACAAGAAATGCTCAAAAACCGTAGATGATATCGCAGTATGTGGTACACAGTAGACGTCAAAATATTTATTGGGCTGAAGAAGTCAAATTCTTAACATCCAATAGTGATGTGATCAAATTAATAAGAGCGAGGTTTGGATGTTACAGTTGCTTAAACGAGCGGGATGGACTTTGAGAGGTAAGCCATATATCAGTCATCAAATAATCTATTCTAATTATTATTTACAGGATGAAGAAACTCTCTACTGATAAGAGAAAAACCGACGAGAATCTTTTGGGACAAGAGTTCAGTTGTAGGGCTGTTGCTGATCGTGTTGGGGTTGGAAAGTCTTTAGTGATGAGAATCCGCAGAGACCTTATGCGGAAGACAACATGTTATGCGCCAGCAATACAAGTTAGGGTATTTTCTGCTTTAGAATTTATTCTATGAAGTAATAAAACGAAAACCGAAAAAAACCTAATCGATACATACGTTTTGAGCTGAACCGGAACGAAAACTAAAACGATAACAATTACAGTTCGAAGCCCTAAATATAACTGATTACTAATTGATTTTATACGGTTAATATAGATTTGAATTGTTGTATCTTCCGTGTACACCTTTATCCTCATATAAGTCACCTATAAGAATTGTAAGTGCGCATATTATAGTTATTGTATAGGTATTTTCTGTAAGTAATGTTTATGGTATTTAGGAAAATGCTCGTGATATTTAAGACAGCTTAAAACAATCAGCGGTCCGTGGGCTCTCATATAAATATTGATTCGATTTGTACGTATACTTATGTCGACGGTGTATCGGATCGGATCGGAGTCGATGGTATTTCCGTGGGAACGCTCGAAAAAATAATAATGTTGAATATAGCGCAAAAGAGTAAAAATGACTAAATACACCAACGCATTAGTCAATGGCTATGTGGATATGACGATGGATATAAGAAATGTTGGTGATTGTAATCAAAGGAAGAAAGCCGAGGATGTTTAGGTATATTGATGAATTGGCATTGCATCATGATGGATATTGCGGTGTATCAGCTGTCCTGATTTGATTGGTTCGAACGGAAGCGGATCGCGTGCAGAAGAAGCCAACTGTCAATCAAGCAGCCAGCACAATGTTGTCCCAGAGAAGTAGATCTGGAGTACGAGGTCGGAGGAGTGCCTTCGATAAGGAAAAGGTCAGTCCTCCGATCAATACCTGACAAGGAACGCCATAAATGTCAGCTCGGTAATGAAATCCGTATGCACCTATAGTACGCCCCCGAACCCATCCCTCGACAATTTATCGATCCCGCTGTTAAAAGTCGACAACTGCAACGTCGACTCCGACGGCTTTCAAAATAGAACGTCTTCTTCCGCAAACCGAAATAACAACGAAACAAGGCGGAGCAGTCGTATTATCCACACAAAAAGAAACGCGGCGGAAACAGACGTCGCTGATGACCACAGCGAAAATAATGAAGACGATGACGCAGGAGACACGCTAATTAAACCTGGTTACATCATATCAATTTTGCTCGGTACTCTGTGGAGGCATGTAAAGATCATGAATGTGGTATACTTTCACGCTTACAAGGGATGTCATTAGATTTAACATTGCACTTGTAATTACCGACCGATCGCTTCTTGCGCGTGCACCATTGCCGGTTGAGTGGCAACGTGAAGGAGGCGGGAGTCGAGAAGAAGAAGGCAGTTGGCCTTGGCTGCGGGAGGACATCCTTCTCGCAGCCAGATCTCTCTCTTTCTCGTGCTGAATAAAAAGTTACTTAGAGAAGAGAGTTTTTTTGTTCGACGCCCGTCCACCCCCATCCATCCGTTCGGCTACACATGATCCGAAAGAAGAACGGACCCGTGCGTTAGCGCGGCCATCCCAACAAGCGCGTGGGAGGGGGTCTATCCCGAGAGCGCCCCCGCTCCTACATAACACATCGATATGTATTCCCTAGCATTGGAATTTTTAGGTATTAAAAAATATCATTTATTCTGTGATAAACCATAACGACTCACCGGTGAGGCGCTGGCGCTTAACTGGTTAAAGTAAAAATTAATCCTACGAATTATTCCATTCTCGGTGCGATCAATTCGAATGACAAAAAGCTAAATTAAATGTATAATTTCAGAAAATTTCACATATGGACGTGGCATTGAAATTTAACACGAATAGGCGTCCCAGCAGACGAATTAGTCGTATGTAACGAGCGTGAGCGGGTTAAGCGTTGATTAAAACATATCAGGCGATGTGGTGGGACTTGGACGAGTGTGACACCATCATAAATTAATTATTCGAGTGTGTTCTTTAAAAAATATTTTTATTTCGGCTTGACAACAGTTCAGCAATTGAAAGAAACAACAAAATCGTACATCCGCTGCCTGTTTTATTGCTATATTCAACGCTTAACCCCTTCCGGTCCACGGTCGCTGAAGAAATATCCAAAACAAATCTTCAGGAAAGTGTGGCGATCGTAGATATTATTTTTCTTGAAGATGCAAATAGAAATTATGAGATTTCACTTCACTTAAAAAACCATCTACGAGTTGCATCAATGTGATTTATGAGGATTTTTAATGGTTCAATTATTTTGTTGCAAATTTATTTTAGTACTTTTGAATTGAAAATGATATTTGACATTTCCAATTCTGGCTTCCAACTTGAAATTCAATGTGACATTGAACCTGGTTATATAAAATCGATATTGAATCACCTTCAAAATTGGACTGGAAAGGGTTAATTGCTTATGGTGATGGTATGATATTTGAAAAATCGCACACGTCTGAAAAGCTATTCATACGAAGGCGGTTCAAAAATGACCCGGAATTTTGCTGTATAAATTTATTGGTGATGTATAAAAAAACAAATTGAGTATCTTATTTTTCTACATGGTAATCTTCATTAGAAATATGTACATTTATTCCATCGGATAGGAAGCTTCATGATCGCATCCCTGAAGAAAGAAGGCCAGAAGTAGCATCCTCTGTTGCGCAACGCGTTTTTATTCGTTCTAGCAGTTGGCAGTAGTAGACCGCATACAACGTCTGTCTATCATTCACCGTCTGTCGACTCTCAGATCTTCACGAAACTTTTGGGCGAAATTTTTAAGAAATACACCTTGATTTTACGTCTTCGTTTATGAGAAAACGAATAATTACGCGTTGCACAACAGAGTATCATATTTTTAATCATCCTTGTTCAGTGACGGGACCAAGAAGCTTCCTATACGAGAGAATAAACGTATTTCTAATTAAGGGAACTATATAAAAAAATAAGATATATACTTCATTTGTATTTTTATATATTACTAATAAAATAAAGTTATATTTGAATCGCCCTCGTATAATACAAATGTTTATGTGAATTTATCTCTTTTAGTTTTTTTTAAATTTGAAATATAGCTGTCATTTACAAAGGTCAAATGAATAACAAGCTACTATTAGCTATATGATCTATCAGGTTGTTTGATTTTTCTTGATTAAATTTTGGGAATCCTTATGCGCGAGCTGTTACATTACCGCGTAAAAATGTTTAGTTGCCTTGTTCTTAGCTGACAACGTACACAACATATCTTCTTTCGCTTCCAATTGCAATGATTCTTGTTGTTGATCAATGAATACGATAAGATGATCGTTGAATGAAACAAGACGAATGAAATCAAATTTCTTGAGGAGCATTGCTGATTCGTTCAACGTCTTTAATGTCATCTTAAATTTCATTTGCCCATCTATTTTTACAGCGAGATTTCGCGATTTAATATAAACGAATGACATTTAGAATGGAGATCTAAAGGAAGAGGGAACGAATCAACGTATTAAGATGTTTGGCAAAGTTTCACAGCAATAAAGACAAGTTTTTGAGTCGATTCATAGCAATGGATGAAACGCGGGTCCATCACTTCACACACTGAGACAAAGGAATATGGGGATCCTCTACCGCCCAGAGCTGTTTATTGATCCAACTAATCAGGATAATGCCATCCTACTCAACAAAAGTGCAGAGCAAGGTGTAAAACTGAATCTAATAACCATGTCCGCGAGAACACGCTCACTCTCCAATTCGAGAGTAAGTTTTATGGGTAGGGAGAAGTCTAGTCTCGCTTACGACTTCATTTGGCGCATTGTAAATTTGTAAATTAGCTTCTGGAGGGACTTATCCGATCATACAGATCATATGGGGTACACATTTATCAACGAAAATGTCGCAAAACGCCCTAAAAGAGGACGAAGTGGCCATATGGTTTGTATGCTCAATCGGTCCGCTTTTCGGACCACTGAATAATGAAGAAAAGATGGATTAGACAACTTAGTGTATATTATAGAAATGGAGTCAATCAATGTTGATGCATGTAAAGTAGAATGGCTGAGTAAAATGAAAAGCCATGTGCAACTCTCGACTGGGTCGGTATTCTGCGTTTTGCGCCCCGAGTCCAGTTGCACCCGTGGCGGGCCACCTGCTTTAATGCGCCCTTGTTACGATCCTGTTCACACATCATTATTAGTCAATAAATTTGGGTTAACGATCTATACAATCGTGCGATGTACGCAGGAAGCTCTCCGTCTCTGTCTTCCATGCACAGTTATAGAAATCCGTTTCTGTCTCTCTCCGAGCACAACGTACAAGAGAATTCTCTTAATGAATCATTGGAATTCGCTCGCAAATAGGCGATCATCCTACCATGAGGTTAAACGAGCTCAATTGAGATGTTTTAAAGCATTCACCTTATTTTCCTGACTTAGCCCTTTATGATTTTCAGTTGTTTTTATCCCTACAAAATTATTTAAATACAACAAATAAGTTGAAAACAATACTAGACATGTTCTTTGCATCGAAAGTCGAAAGCTTTTATTCTAATGGAATTGGTTGATTTAATAAAGTTTTTCTGAAAATATTAACGTTTGTTTTCTTAAAAAAATGCGACGTTATTTATGCATCAACCTAATATTTATCTAAATTGAATGATTGACCCGATTGGAAGCAAATGTTAATGGATCAAAATGAAAGTGTTTGAACAGTGCCGCGAAACATTTTGAATCAATTATTATAGTGTCAGAAATCAATAAATATTCAACGTTTGGGGGCGATCGATAGACACCAATATCGAATCGAATGTTTATCTCTAAATTATTCTAAAAATGTATATGAAACATGTCTCAAATCGTAAATATTTAATATTCAGATCGATTCACGTCAGTGGTGTGTTGGGACGCGGTTAAAAAAAAAACGTCTCGGTGATCGTCGGGTCAGGAGATCATAGCGTTGCACAACTCGAGTATAAATAAATAATGGAATTTATGTAACGACGTAAATGCGGAGCACAAATGACCGCTTTCTACTGAATTTACATCCCCGACCGTGACCATATGGTCACATCTTGTTTATGTGCCAATCGCGTCTAATATACTGTGCGTCCAGTACATCTAAAAGAAGTAGAGACCGCATTCTTCGCCTGGAGAAATTGCCATCGATATGGATCGTCATAACTTTTTAGCGTTTTCATGCTTTTTTATTTATAATTGAAGGCTGACGTCTTTCCGGCTATGGTCCATTCATTTGGAGCCGTTGATGATAGCTGTAAAAGAGAAAAAACTGGTTCCGGGTCATTGGCTATCGTTCACATATGTTCATGACTTGACTTAGAAACCTGCACATGTCATACGATATCTTCGTCATCGGGTTTTTTCAAAGCTGTCGCATCGTTTTGAACTTTTCTACTCGACATTCCTATCGGATCTCTTTCACATGCATCCATGCCTCGAAATCTCGATCCCTTTTAAATCGAATCGATATCGGGAATTAAGGCGATTTATGCTCCAAGCGTAGAAATTGCTCTTAGATTCGTCGTGATCTTGTTGTTTTCTTCTTCCGGATGCATTTGACGCTGGATGTGGGTCTTTCGACAGCTTAGAAATGAGATCCGGTTTTTTTGGTGTTGTAATTTTAGGTTGACATTTTTCAATGGCATTAGTTGGAGATCGCTATGCTACAATTCCATAATAGGAAACTAGACATTTCATGCGGTACTGTTGTGCTGCAGTCATCATATCATCGTTCGTGGATATTATATCGATCTATAATATACTGAAACCTCAAGATTTCGCCATTGTCTGCATAAATCGTGTCAAAACTGATATTAACCCTTTGGCATCCAGTTGGCGCTTTTGCGACGGTCGAATTCGGTGCGAAAAAAGCGGACCGTCACAAAAGCGACGCTGACTTATATATAAAATACAAATTTTAGTTTATTTCAAATCTGGTCTGCTCGTTTTCCAAATATTATTATATGTATTATTTTATGAGATTTTTTTAAAATTCTTAGACACTGACTTCTTGAAATTCTAATATAGTCTGTAGAGTGGAGTGAAAATGATCTAAATTTTAGAACCGACGTGGAGTTAAGCCATATTTGAAATGGTTCGTCGGTGCGAAGTCTCGCAGTTGGAGTCTCTTTGATTTAAAATTGTAAAAATAAAGCAGCTATTTTCTGAACATCTTTCAATTTTTGGCACATCTCTCTTGTTCAATAAGTTCATGTGACATCTGAATATATTACAAGCCTTTAAATTTTAAATATTTTACTTTCTCAACTCTCTTTTCCAAATTTAAATTCATTGGATCCCACACATCTTTTTTGTTTGAGATTTATACTTCCCTTTAAGGATGTTGGATGATAAAATTGTGTAAATTATACTGCACTAATGACAAAATTGATCAAACTACAGAACATAATGCCATATATGGTTGAGAAAGAGTTTCTGACAAACCATTACAATGACTCCAAAATGACGACATCGAAAGTAATGGTAATTGATGACACAGTGGACAGTCATATCCAAGAAAACTTGTCTGATGGAGAACTTTCAGGTGAATAAGAAGTGACTCAGATCCAACAACAAAAAAATGCATACAACATTAGTATGCAATAACTCAATCAATTTCAAGGATATTAATATCATGCAATTTCAGCTAAATATATTTGTGGTATTTGGTAATCCCTTGTCTTTCGGTATCTTGTCTGAGGAACTCATTGGAATATTTTTTGTCATGCTATGCTTATTCTTTGTAGTCGTCAACATCCAGATAACTTTATTCAAAGTCAGTTTTCTTTTTTTTCAGTTATTCAAACTATTTTCAGTACGTGAGCTGAATGTGAAAGATTTAATTGACATGATGATTGTAAATTTATTCAACGAAAGTTAATCTGACGTTGATGAAATAGATTCAGCAGACTATAACTGCTAGGAAGTTGTACAAAAACATTTAATTGCGATCCTTACGATGATGATGATGGTACTGGTGGGTTTATTTTTTTATAATTTAATCATAAATGGATGTTGTATCGGCGAATTCTCCTTTTTAGTAAATCCAATCATAATCAATGGGGATTAAGTCCAGAAAGTAGGAAGGTATCCTAATTTGCTTGATCGATCATAATTTGTGACCATCTTCAGTCTCTGATGTTCTTTATAAACTACCAAGCTAAATGGAAATGAGAGAAGATGCAGAAAGATGGTAAAAAATATCTGCTTTATTCCAAGATGTTTATTTCAGAATTTTCGGGAGAGATTTGATCTAATCGCGAGACTTCCGAGTTCCATCCTCTGTTATTGAGGTCATTTCTCTCAAGCTTAGCAAGACTTAAGGGATGAACCGAGAACGGGAAGACCTTTGAATTTTTATATTGATAGATCTACGGCAAACAATCGAGGAGTTATCGTAAAGACTAAGTTTAAACGAGGCCGAACAGCGCAGTGGTCGATCAAATAAGGTAACCACTCCAGAAATAGTGAAGAAAATCCACAAGATGGTATTGGATGAACGTCGACTGTAAGTGCGCTAGCTAGCAGATATGATAGGTCTTTCAAAAAATGCTGTACATCGCATATTGATTGAAAATTTGGACACAAGAAAGCTGTGCGCAAGATAGGGGACGGGTTTGCTCACAATGAAACAAAAACAGCATCGTAATGATGTTTCAATCTAGTCTTTAGCGATGGTTCATATCAATAAGGCCGAGTTTTTGTATCACTTTTGAGACAAAGAAACATGGAGATCCTCTAATGATCCGAGCTGTTTATTGGTCCCGCAGATTTTATAATTTAAAAGTAAAAAAACTAGCTAAGATAGCATCATAAATTAGTAAGATAGATAAATATCGTTGGCGACTTCATTTGGCGCGAGCCATCTATGTAAGTTCGCCTCTGAGGAAGCTTCCGTGATCGTACAGATGGCCACAAGGTCTGTGTGTTCAACCGGTCCGCTTTTCGGACCACTGATATGACGAATGACCACCTCGCGATTGGACGCCATACCTAAACATGCCTACAGAACGCTTATGAGATCTCATTACAAAACGAAGTTGTCCGAAGAAGACTTTTCAGTCGAGTAAAATAAAAACCATGTGCAACTCTTGACGGGACTTGGATTGGATTGACTAAATACGCGAATACCTTTTGGTCCCCTAATATTTCCGCGAGATTGCAACCACGTATCGATTTATAAGATGATTTGCAATGTGAATCCTTCTTTTATCTACATGCGATACATGCCCTTTTTTGCGATATCTTCTTGATGTATTAATTTCTATAGAATTTTTAATAGAATTTCTAGAATTACACAACGATCTTACATAAGTCATCACATGCAAATGAAGTGTTCATGCCGTCCATTTTTATGTTAAACATCGAATTAACATAACGGCGATTGATGTTATCTTAGCGAAATTGCTTTGAAGCACTGTTAATGAAAACACAAGTCCGAAAGGTCATTCGCGATATAAATAGCGGAAAAAGGTTTCTCAGGTTGTCTCATCGATTTGGAAATAATTGTCTAGTTTGTTAGGAAAAAGAGACACACACCTGGAGCAAGATCGTCAGCATGTGTCGGTCAGATATGGTGCAATGGTGGGATTGAATGAGCCGCCTCCACGCGCTCACCGAGCGATATTTATAGACGTAGGTACAAAAACGACCCAATTCCTCGCTAAACAAACGCATTAACTTTGCTATTGAATCGGTGTAAATTAGCCCTGGTGGGATTTAATTTGTGAAAAGTGTAGGTCAGATCTGACCCGGCTGACCCATCCGCCAACCTTGACAAACACCGTTTGGGAACGAACCCAAGGAAAGCACCGCTTCGGGATAGCTGTGTGATGAAACGTTCATGATTCATTTTACGTTCATCAAGTCGGATATTCTTAATCGAGGAGTCACGTATCCACAAAAAGAACGAAAGCAGATTCCAGACGATATATTCCTAAATTCATTGAATTTATTTTTACATTATTAGATGTACTGGAAATTAATGTCGTTTTTATTCAAACATTTTCAATGGTACATATGTAGATTTTTTGCTAATTTACACTATATTTTTATGATTGAGGATATTTCATTGAGTAATATATATATTCGTTTTTATTTTAAAAAAAGTAACAACCTTCTGGAATGGTTTGTAATATACTAGGAAATATGTTAGATATTAAAAAATGCTGTATATTAAAAAATCTACCACCAATCTTGCTCTTATCCTATTGATTCTATTTGACGCAGCAATTTAATACAATTATATTCAAACACAACCGAAGTTAATCTTATTTTAGACTATGTATATATTATTATAATTTTGGATCAATACTTTTGCAATGGTAAAAAATAAATATAATAAAATTGGGATTTTCCATAAGCCTTTGAAACATTTTGAAGTTTCGCTTGTATAGGCGCGGTAGGATAAATTGGCTTGAACGTCACGAAAAGTGAAACTCCACTTATTATATTACACACTAATATATTTTAACGATTTCAATCAAAATTAACTTTTGGATGAACCGAAGGAAATATAAAAATATAATAGAAACGATATCAATTTTTTATTAGATCGCTTCTAATCGATATAATTGGCTTAAGTGCGTTTATGGACACTTGATAGAGAGATCGATCATCAGAGTATTTATTTATCTGAAAACAGGTAAAACAGGAACATTTATACGACAAGAATGCAGGAATTTTCCGGACAAATGTATGCATTAATTTATTTTTGTCGGAAACGCACAAAGCAATGCTTGCCAAATTCGAAGCGTATTACGTTAAATTCACCGGTTTTTCTACGGAATTTCAACAGAAATATACAACAACTATGGAATAATATAACAGGATCTATCGAATCTTATTTAACTCCATCATTATTGTTCAAATGACCTAAATAAATGGCAATCAAAGGGTGCAATATTTGTTGAAAACGTGGATAGAATAGAAATGTTATGTTAAATCAAGCTCAATTTTGCAGAATGAGGCCTAAAAGGCCTCCTTGTTATCAATATTATATGACAGTACTATTTTGATTATCTTCTTTTTCTTTTATGCGATTAGCGACCATTCATGGGGAGTCTGAATTCATCGTTTATTTAATTTGCGTATACGAAGAAGATACAACTGAATTGTTGATGATGTATTTCTTGTTTATTTAAAAAGTCATCATCATCATCAAATTTATGGAATCTTCCCATCCTAGCAACGTCCCTAATGTTCTCATTGCCTTTAAAATTGTAGTAAAATGCTGAAGAGATCATCACTTAAAAGTATTTTACGGATGTATTTCGTATCTCTTAATTTATTATAAGATCTATTTTAAATCTAGTAGAAAAACAACAGTCAATATCTATTAGATTTCAACAACATACGCCAATAACAATATATCAAGTCCAATCGAAATTTCATCTTGATTTTGTACAAAAGCTAAATAAAATAAGCCTGATTTACCACGTTTATTTTATTTAAGCACAATATTTGTACATAGAAAATGTCTAGAAATGTGTTTTTTTGGGTACATATACCTATCTTTTTTTACGCGCTTATTCCGCGATATATGCAAATCGAGGATTGATGCATTTTTAAGCATGTCAAATTGAATTAAATCCGCGACGAATGTAACGGGGAGTAACTACACGCTTGAATTAGATAAAAGGCATGAAAAATGGATCAGAGCGTGATGAAATTGAATCCAGTCTTCGGGATAAATTCCTGAATTAATCCCGATTCGTTACGGAATGTAATAAAAAATTGCATTGTAAACGAAGCACGCTGTAAAGGATGTGCATATTCAAAGACAAGTCGACTTTCTTTATAGTCGGATTTCAACGACTTTCTCCGCTAACGATCCTATAACGATAGGATTTACTTTCATTTAGTATATTATAGTATAAGAACAAATTGTATATATCGCGTCTAATATTTAAGATGTTGATAAGTTCGATTTTCCCACGTTAGCATTTCAAAAGGACCGGATATTTGGCAATGTTTTGAGGCAGACCGGTTTTTTGACCTTCGATTTATCGCTCCAGCGGTGTTATCAGAGCTGAATGAAAGGTGGAAAACGCTATTCTGTTGGCAAAAAATGCATTTGAGCGATTCTTGGAAGCAAACATCTAGAACGAATGCATTAAGTATTAAGTAATTGACCGGTAAGCTCGAGGCAGCTGGATTAGATCATGGCGATGAGATAATGCAACCAGATGATGTACATATCTAATAAAAGGAATGGCATCCATTCCTCCGCAATAAATTAAGGACTTCATTGGAATGCCTCATGGGATTCGTTAAAATATCTGATGATGATGGCTTAAGCATGACCGAATATGCTAATTTGATCTTCTATCCAGGGTCGCATCAAATCGAGTATTCCGACTGCACTTTTGAATCATCCATGAAAAGTTGCATTCGGCGAGCAATGATATAAATGGCGAAAATGAGTCAGAGCAATCAAAGGTGAGATTCCATCAACGTGATACAATCGTTTCGAAATTAACACAACAACATTTAAGATGTCTATTGGAAATGCGAAACATGCTGTCGCATTACGGAGGAAGAAAAACGGGCCTGCTAAATTTTCAACTTTGGCTCTTGATACATTCATCTGCGATGGAAACAAATTTTATGTTCTTTTTTGTCTATGGCTAGTCGAAAAACGAGTTTTTTTCGAACTTAACGACCGTTCATTGTTAATAGATGCGAACAAAAAAGAGTCGCAGAATGTAAGCACAGGCAGCTCGTTGCGATTCAAACGCAAATCTCAAAAAAGAAATGCATGTTCAATATTGCATGAAAAAAATTATTATATATTTCGGAGTCGACTTTAAAATATCAATATCACCTAATCTTCCTATGTTCAACGTACAGCATCCATTTAGATTAACTTTATTATATCAAAAGCGTTTTTATAATGCTGGAAAACAGTTCTCTGGCGCATCACCAAAGCGATATAATTGCTTTAGATTAATTTTAGGAATCAATTATTTGATCATTTGAACATTGTCTTTCATTATAATGTACATTGAAGTAGAGTATTATTTTTCATTTAAATACACAGTCTAATGACACAGACAACAGTCCCTTGTATAGATTTTTTAACTCTTCTATAGCATCGAGATAGGGAGCATGCTATAAAAGCAAAACGCTATAGAAAGTTAGGCACTCATAAAAAAATTGTACGTATTTAGTTTGGTTTAGTTGGTTACAAGTACAAGTATTTTACCCGTTGCTTATATAAAAGACGCCACAAACGAAGTGGACGCTATAGGAGGGTTTACTGTATAAGCAAAAAAGTGCCATGGACAACTTTCTTAGGATAATTCGCCCAGTTTATTGAGAAACACCTTAATTTGACTTGGATATATAAAAGCAGATAAAATAAGCAATTGGATCGTTGCTTAAAATCCGCCAAAATTAAGTTTTTCCACCATATGGGATAAATTAAATTGAACGATTGTCTATTAATTATCACTGCTTCTATTTAGAATAAATTAATAAATATTACAACATGATGACTAACATCCGTATAGTGTTTTGCAAATTTGAAGCTGTTACTCAATTGCTAAATAGTCGGATATTGCCATATATGGTCATGACAGAATCGCTACAATAAACACAAAATAGCCGTTCATTTGGAATTCTGTGTTGTATTATTTGAAGAGCGTTTGAGCACCGCACATCCGCAATCGTCGATGAAAGAAAATTTTCAGCTCCGCTGGAAAACTTCTCTCGTGCTGCCCGTTTATAATATCGCATACGCGAAAAAATATGCGGAATATTCGCTAATGGATTGGATACGATTCGAAATTAGCATCGGCAAGTGTTCCACACTGGAAAAATGCTAATAAAATGGTTTTACCTTGGGTAGAATTTCCATACGTGATGTATCCCCACACGTTAATCAAACAATACGTTCACGTCACAATCGAACACAGATGTTTACGTTATGTAATCGGCGGATCCCGTCGAAGACCGGGACTCGTCTGTCCTGATGAGGAGCTCGGGTGAGAGGAGACTTGGTGATGTCACCGCGACTGATCAGCTCTGACTGGCCATAGCTGGAGATTTCACAATGAGAGTTGTACTGCTGCTGCTTACTATCCGAAGGCAACATCAAACTGTGGGACGCTCGCTCTTTAAAAAATCCATCCAAAGCAACCTGAGGATTCGAGCCCAACGACTACCAATAAACGTTCATACATCCATCGATTCTGATCGAGGATCTGGATACATCCTATTCAAAAAACAATAGTTTATAACAAAAAAAATAACAATGAAGACACATTGAAAGCATCGGATAAAAGATGTATTTTTGTATATTTTCCGGATGCTGATGAATTTTCAAAGATGCCAGAATACGCCTCAATGCTTTGGAACGTCTGACGAGAAGACCAGCTGTTAAAAACGTAAAGGTGGGAGTGTGCCATTGCAGAAATAGCGCAGAACTCACTCGAACGTTCTGCAATCATTTCATTCAGCAACAGCCTCGGCTCAGGACGTAGTTATTGCCCATAACCATTGACATTGTCCATAAAAGAAGTATTTATTGTCGAACTTCGTCCAAGGCGATGGAATTGCGCAATTCTTTAACGGTGTCGCAACCTTGTCGCGTTAATGTTGCGGCGTCTGCCGCTGTTATTGTAAAGAATTCTTTCACGACTTTATTATGACGAATGCGTGTTTATACGTCTATGATGAAAAGCAGGTGCGATTTCTATGATGTGTAAATATTTGATTTGTTATCGTCTCTCGGAAATGTAAACCGAGATGAAATTGAAGATCTAGCAAAGCCTCGAACGAAAACGCAGCGACAGAATGCGCGCTGTGCAAATAGAAATGACGCAAATTTAAAACATACAATACGCCCATTTATAATTCAAAATGAATTTGTAAACAATTCTGAATTGATTATTCAACCAATGACATCTATAAGTGTTCAAAATCTCTATATTTAAATTTAGTAATTATTCATTCATCACAGATGTCTCTAGCTTTCATGCAAAATATATTTATTAAAAAATAATTTATTTAAATCAATTTATAATTTGAATATTTTTTATAGACATCATCATTATCATCATGATTTTTTTTATAGTAATGTGGTTAAATAATAACATAAATAAATATTTATTAATTCCCAATGTTCGAACCATTTTTTGACAGTTAATATAAATATCCCTTTTAGTGCTTTGCTAATGGGAAAATAAATTAATGCCACATTCCAATATTAATTGAAAATCATTAGAAACCATATAATTAAGATTGTATGATTGTAGTTTGATAAATTAGGGCGTGCTATATGAACGTTCGGAATTCGTAGATGAGAATTAAAATACATTTAAAAAACAGAATAATATCCATTAGTTTCAATAATATTTTACCAACGATAGATAACTTATTCCATTTTTATAAAAATGTGTACATTTAGAACCTCATAGCGATTTCTTATTAAAATCTTGTAATTTAAAGTATTTAACTTGTAAATGTTTATCTGCGATATATGTGAGCGAGCATTGTTTTGGAGCTGAACTTATTAGATTATTAGAATGAATTTATTAGAATTGGCTGCCAGATTTTTAGTTTCTGGTGCATATTTACGACTTAAGGGCAGTAATGTATTATACCCTTATTTGTCCACTATACAGTAATCATGATTTTGTTGTATAAATTGAAAGAAATTCTTCAATCACGAACACACCTCCAAGGATCTCAGTTTTTGAGATGTCAATGGGTCCCTACAGATTATCGGACGTCTCAGTTCTCCGAGTGGGTGTTAGACTCCACGATGCCCACTCATAAAAACCCCAGGGGGAGAGGGAGCCAACCCTACGCCCATGGGCAACGGTTGAGCCCCTGGAGTAATGATATGGAGCAGAGGTGCGCGAAAATAGCCTCGTCGGTTTGGTCATCAAACGCAGTTGGGATAGTCCAGCTGACATGAGTTAGGTGCGCAGGTCACCCTATGCTGCGCATCCATAAAAGGGTGTGTAGAACAGCTGATTACAGTAGTTGGTGGATACTGTGTCAAA
Source organism: Stenopsyche tienmushanensis (assembly GCA_008973525.1). Taxonomy (NCBI): domain Eukaryota; kingdom Metazoa; phylum Arthropoda; class Insecta; order Trichoptera; family Stenopsychidae; genus Stenopsyche; species Stenopsyche tienmushanensis. The sequence goes on along the minus strand of WACJ01000037.1, from coordinate 158,648 downwards.
GGCTCACTACTATCTTCAACAGCGAAAGACCTTCGCTATGTAGCTAGTCCAGGGTAACCCGGAACAGACCATACGGTAGTGTAGGAAATGGGATCGCACATTTATGATCCTCCAATCCAGTTAGTCACTGTCTGTCAGTTGTCATGTCCCAGTTTTTCACAGGACACGGGCAGTGTAGGGCTTCGCTACATAGGTTTGGGTTTTCCCTGATTTCGGAGTGTTCATGCGGGGATACGTTAATGGGCGCAGATCATGTTCTGTGAACATGTTCGGGCATGGCGTCCGATCACGTGGCGCTCATGCCAAGTGTTAGTGATCTGAAAGGCGGACCGGTTGGACACACACGTTACACTTATGGCCTTATGGGTTAAATTATTTATTAACTAGTTGTAATTAATAAAATATATCTAGGCCACTCGAAGTTGAGAATGGGGGTGTCCTTGCGGATATGGAAAGTAAATTTGGTTATGCACTTTTGCGAGCGGGCTGACGTGATCCCGAATAGCGGAACCAACACACACCTCGGGTTAGAAGAGGGTCCCCATGTCGTTTCCATATTTTATCCATCTTTTTAACCTTTCCTATTGAAGAGAGATGACGATAAAAAGACGAAACAACTAACCCACAAGTCAGTGCTCAAACTATTGTACTTTGATTAGCTTCCATTATGGATTTTAAATCTTTATTACTGATAACGATTTTGGATCTTCGTCGAGGTTCACTGTCGGAATTTATATTACCTTCCCTAAAAGCTGTTGATATTCTCAATTTGATCATGCAAAAAAATAAGTGAAAATCTCTGTTGATGCCATTTTGTTGAAGTGTCATAGTAGTAGTTTAGTAACATTGTCAAATTCGAATAGCCGAACATGTAAAATATTGCACTTTATCAACCACGGTCGATCATTGACTAGCTGAAATTTCGACTCTTCACGTGGTATGCCCTAATAAAACATGTAGCATAATTCCTTGTAAATTGATGTCAAATCAACATATTATTTTAGTAAATACCAAAAGTATTATCGAATCATTGACAAATTTATTTGGCCTTTTTTTCGCACACTTTCTTTTCTATTCAGTCGATGATACTAATTAAGATCTTTTTAACACATTTCTTGCGACAGCATCTATTAAAAAACAGTTTCATATAACGTTGTATAAAGTCGTTTTAAGACAGAGTTATTTTGCGATGCAAATATTAGGGCGCTAACGATATATCGCTTCCGGTACTAATAGGGATATACTGTTAATTTAATTTTTTGCTAATGAAGGGATGATCAGCCTGATTTTTCGATTAAATACATTGATGTTTCAAGAGAAAAAAATAAAAAAGGATGGATGAATTAGACGGAATGAGAAATAAATTCAATATACAAATTTGACCACAATCAAAAAAAAGTATTTATTTAAAAATTATGTAAAAAATATATTAAATATATAAATATTCATGTATGATATTATTTACGCATCTATAAGGCAATTATATACACCTATGAATTTATTTACACGCCTAAAAGTTGTCAATGAAATATGTCGGTCTTTATATGTACATTATAATGTATCTTAAAATTATATTGAGTATTAAGCTGGTATTAGTATTCTTTTCATGTAAAAATTAAATAACATTATGTTAGTGGCATTCGGGTTCATAATCAATATGACCGTTGTAGGGTTGATGTGGATCACAAACGCCACCTGCTACAGCCTCATCCACATATTCTCTCATGATCCTAAAGTTGGTATCTTTGGGATTGAGCTCCCTGTATAAAAAGACTGGTAGTCTATTACTTAGCACCCAGACGCTTTGTCGTTCTTCGTTGTCTATTTTAAGATCGTTGGGGAATATGAGTCTTTCGGAATCCTGAGCGATGACACCTTGTGTCGATTTCTTGTATGGTTTCCTCGTATCCCAGCAGCCTACGGAATCTCTCAAAACCAGATTGTAGAACATTATTCCCTTTCTGTCTATTGCTTCTGCTGAGCTTTGTCCAGCAAATCCACGACTTTCACCGGCGAGTGCTATAGATTTGGCTAAAAGTGCTGTGTCAGAAGCTGCCGTTTCGTTTCTCAATACAGACGCCGGTATCATAAATTCTCTATAGCTCGACATCGGATGGAAGAATAGCGTTCTGTCTCCGTGTTTGTTGACCGGAGTCAAAGAAATTCCAAAGACGCCGTCGCTCCATTGAAAATTGATCCCGTGAAGTGTATAATCGCTCGCTAATGGATCCGGATAAAAGAGATGACTCGAATATCGCCAGAATTTTTCATCCCGCAGCCTGAAGACGATGATGGAAAATCTCCAGACGTCCGTGAAATATACGTGCACATCATCGCATTTATCGTCTCTTATATCGGTGACGATGTTCGTGAAGAGCGAATTCTGGCGGACGTGCTCCTCTGGAATGGTATATCGGGCGATAATCTCGTCGGTTTCAAGATTGAAGACGAACAATTGTGGTGGACAGACTTGCTTTGGAACGGCCAGTGCTTCCACTTGACCAGAGTCCAAGACCCATAGTCTGCCACACCTGTCAGCGGTGATTCGGAACACTGAAGTCAGACCAGAACAATCACCTGCAAATAAACCATAAATCTTTGTATAAAGCCACGGAACTGGTTCTAGTCGTGATATATTTGATTTAACGACTTTACCATATGTAAGGTTTTAAATCGGTCAAACACGGTCATAAAGACTAAAAACATTGCGTCAAATATTTTTGCAGACTTTACATCAATTATAGTCTATGAAACTGGAACAGTTGATATGCAACTATAAACGTGGCATGCATATGCATAAAATTATTAAATTGTAAAAAACATCTAAATTTAACACATTACGCGCAGGAAGTACATTGATATGGTCTAATGTCATATGGTCTAATCCTTAGTGTCTTGAAAATAACCCTTGATGTTATAATAAATCATACATCATTGTAAGTGTTAGAGGTATTTGAAAATTAGTATAAGAATTTTTAAAACTTTTCTATATCTGTACTTGTGGCGAAATACTTAAAATTATTCAAACACGTTGCTTATTTAAAATGATATTGAATTTTATGTAAATATACGTTTTTTAGGTGCTACGTTAGAAAAATTGCCTGCGTTAAAAGGGCAGATGCGCGCTAAGTGCCCCGCACGTGAAGTGTTACAGCATAATTTTCACGGTCGGATTATCAATAGAAATTCTAATGACGCAATGAGAAAAATAATGTTTTTTCAATCACGTAAGAAACATTAAAATATACCTTGCTGTCTATGCCAATCCCAACTTGGATAAGGAATCAGCTTGGGGGATTGCATCGATGGCGAAACTGGAACCCTCGGGGCGACTGCCAGCGTCACCGGCACTCCAACTTTCCACCGCGGGAAAGTCACGAAAATCTTATCCTTCCAGGCTTCCATCCCAAGTGGTAATGTATTGATCGGTATAAATTCTCTGTTAAAATTGAAAAAATCACATATAATGACAAAAAATGCATCGATAGATTAAGTTTGTCATACTTTGAATCGATTGCGGCTTTCCGTTCGCCCTCGCTGTCATATTGGAAATCCATCAATTTCCAATGATACAGAGTCCGAAGAGGAGCAGGACCTCCGAGATCCCTGTCGGGATCACCCGGAGGCTGCTGATCTCCTCTTAAGGTCGAGGGATTTGCAGACAATCCTCCGAGCATCCCCAACGTCAAAAACGTCGGCAAAAATTGAACCAACGACGATGCTTGCCCTGAAATGAAAAATATTAGATTCAAAATAAATTTTGATCATTTGGACAGATGTCTGGATTTCCAGCATCCGTTTATAATCTTCTGTTAAATTCATCCAAATCCATTTATCTGCAGCATGACAGATAAATGCATTGATCGTGAAAATATTTTTGGATTTATATCAAACAACTACAAATTGTACCAAGTGTTAACACCGGATCATTTTAAATTTATACAATATTTTAGCTTCTCGGGGAATTAATATATGGGTCTTTCAATAAGGACGCTCTCAATTTTTAAATGTAGATAAAACATGTTATGTCCTGTTGGAACCACATGTCGTCTGTACCCAAATAATCCAGCTTAGGGCACAATCATTTGCTTATCATCGATCTTTTTCGTTTTGGAAGAAGTGTGGATCGATGATTCCGCCAGACCTCATGTGGATTGATATCGTCCCAAATACAAAAATTTGGCTTGTTTATACATCCATTCATCAAAAAATGGGTCTCGTCACTAAATATGATTTGGCGAAATATTTCTCGAACGGAGCACTGATTTTGAATATAAAATTTAATAACTTGCAAACGTGATTCAACAATATAACTTTTTATAATGATTTGCCATACACTACTTATTGTATACTGCCATATACAATTTTGATCGAAAATTACTATAAATGCCTTTAATAATAATAACAAATACTTGCGATATTATTGTCACATTGGCTTTTAAATTAAACGGGATTTGAAGGGATTTCAATATTAATATCAATAGATATTTTCTAAATTAATTGAAGCAGTTTAAAAACATGTTGCATTTGCGAATCTATCAATCAACGATATTACTCACGCATGGTTGCAGTGCACTGGTCAGTACTTTACTGATGTACTTCAATTAGGTTCGGTGGGTAGTTCGAGGTCTTCTCCGGTACCCCCACTAATACGAATTGGAGTCGATTACCTCGAAATAGATGATACAATCAATCTTCGTTGGCATTAATGTCCAGCTGTTGGCGAATCAGCATACGTTATGGTCAAAAGATCGTGGACGGGTGCAAAAATGGGATAACTGGACATCCTGGAAATATCCAGCTCGAACTGGACCATAATTTGCACGTATATAAGTCATTCGAGTGTGACCTATAGACATGATTCTTGATATTTTACGCCATAAATCCTTTGGTATTTTTTAATGGGACTACTTCTGCTTTTATTATGACCTAAGCAGGTTCTTTATAAATTATGAACAGTCACTATTTCTACTTTGTTGATTATTTTTTGACAATCTTCTGGATGATGGATGTCTTTTCATCCTATCCAAATATTTAGATGAGCCTAACTCTAAGATTTTGTAGGATTTCATGTGCATTTTTTATGTGCTTTGCTTGGGATGTCTTTTCATGATATTTGCCCTTAACGCATTTTACATAAATATTATGCAAGTGTTTAAATACATTTTAGCACGCATTAAATCACAATGATCACAATTATTCAAATATTTATCAAATTGTCTGATCATTGCAAATGTTTTTCTTTGTTTGAAGAAGCCATCAAGCAATTAATTGGATCGATTAAATTAAAATCTACTATTATTCCACGTGTGATGCAACCAATTTGATTTATAAATCAAAAAGTATGCTTATTAACCGTTCAAAATTTGCCAATTATTTTGCAATATAATAAATAGCAATTATATCAAAAATTGTATGCATTATTAAACTGGAATTATTCGGGAATTTCCATCGAACATAATGCAAAATTACGATCGATTTCGATGATAATTTGGCTTAATATTTAAATGCGTTCGTTATGGTGAGTTTCGTCCCTGTACTTTGATTAAATAATATGCATTATGTTGTTTATTTTGAAAGTACCTGCTGTTTGAGCCTAAATGGCCATGGTATATTAACACCATTTCTCTACCTCAGTGCTTTCCGATCTTTGTTGTGTGTGTCGAAAATATTAAGTAGGAATTTCTGATACTATAAAGGCGTAATAAAAAAGCGGCTAAGAACAATCACTTGCATTTTTCAGGCGAGTTCACATAAAGCAAATTAATTCCCCATGACATAATGGTTTAGGCGTAATTGTTCAACAAGATTGCTTATCTTCAATCTACAAAATTACCATTGCAATGGTTCCATATGCGAATGTTAACGGCGCAAAAAATGCACGCTGTTAAAATTACGGCTTTGCTTTTATGACCCACTTTCTCATGGCGGTTATGCGATTTATGAAAGTGCTCGATAAAAAGTCTTAGAGCAGTAATGCTGCATAATATGACACTTTTCTCGAGCTTGAAAATTCCGATAATTCCTCAGCATCCACGCGCTCTGAGGTCAGCTGAAGGAAGTAAAGCAGCGATTTTTTTCGGTGCCAAGGAAATTAATCGACGGAGCATATAGTCGCTATAAATATGTCGTAACAATGATGGAGCACCGTGTTGCTCGGGTCTCCACATCCTGATACCGGACACTAAAATGGATATAATTTATCGAACCCATTAACACGCAGGCCTTTGCGAATAATCAATTTCAAGGCGAAATATGCGTGTATAAGTAGATCACAAGCGGCAGGATCCGATATTTGAATGTAACAAAATGTATTTAAATAAATAGGAGTTATTTCGATCTTGATGTACAATAGATCATGTATCGAAATGCGGAGAACAATTTACAATTATCACATAATATTACAATATATATTGAAAATGTGCTGTTTCATCAGGAAAAATTACCTATAAGAGAATTGGCTCCAATGAAGAATTGATTGCTGAAATTGAAGGTTATTTTAAGATAAAAATATAAATCGTTCTACAAAAAAGCGATTGAAATCTTAGAATGAATGTATTACTATTGAAAGTCGTTGTTCTATTTTGTCGCTTATTAAAAAAGTTATTGTTTAATCAGTTATCCTACGAACTTATTGAGTGATGTGTTATGAATGTGATTAAGGATGGATATTATTGATTCAATGTAAATTTTAAACGCGTCTTAATCCGGGTTTAATCTGATTTCCTGGATAAGAAAAAATAAATACTGAAACGATTGACAAAGTCGAGCAGTCTATGAGTGGCTGAATTTGTAACAATAACTCAAATGTAATTTTGAAATGCTCGAATAATCCTATGATTTTAATCACACGTTAACCCTTCTGCCAATAAGATGGTTTGGTCAGACCATTATGGTTTTGTAATCAGATTTTTTTAATAGTGTCTATGTATAGATCTTACCAAATTTCCCTGACTTTGTCTCTTTAACGGGTTTTACAGAATTTAAAATTTAAAAAAGTTCGGTATCCTTATGTTTCGAGGAAAAAGAATATTTTTATGTATGCACCTAGAGCCAATAAAATAGGTTTGGCCAGACCTAGATATTTTTTTCACGGGATTTGTACAGGATATCACGGTTTACTTCATGTTCCTTAAAGAAATTTTAATCCATTCACTCCATAGAATAATTTACAATATTTCTTATGCAGACCTGATATTTATCTATATCGTTTTGCATCATATATTTGGAAAAACCTATATTTTATTTTTACTTGTGCTGCAGAAAATGTTTTCGAACCATAGTCTGTGAAAACCAGTTTCGTATATTTTGTACGAAAGTTTATTTAACTACATGGTGCGTTCAAAAAGTAATGCATCCTAATTGAGCTTGTTTTTGTTATGTTTAGAGTTTCTGCTATCCATTGAAAGCTCAATCATTGGTCAAAGTTCAAATAATCATGCACACATGTCATATTTTCATTTATTCAGGAAGTTCACTACAGGGTTCATCGGCGATCTCCTCTTGGTCCTTCTTAAACAACTTGTGCCATCGGAGAATTTGTGATATGGACAAGAAACTATTCCCAAAGGTCTTCTGAATTAATTTAAATATTCCGATAGTAGACTTTCCAAATTTAACTCATAATTTGAAAGCGATCCATAGAACGATTCATTGTACAAAAAGACGTTTATGGGAATGCACACCCTGACTCTCAGATAGCTCGGAGGCAACTTTTAAAGGGTGAATTTGAATGCTAACATCCCCCTTAATTTAATTCAGTATCATTGAATCTGGAGTCGCAAATTTGACGATGCATCCTGTATTTCATTGACGGGAGAAAATTAAACCTTTTATTGATAGAAGAGTTAAAGGCAATGGGAAACATTCCTTTCATTAAAAATTAATTGACATATCGGCAAATCTTAAGATGAAATACGCCAATGTTTATATTGATTATGATTGTTAATCAATAGAAGAAAAACATGGCTTTATAAACGATTTTTAAATTAAATATGAGCTTTTAGTATCCCCAATTTCCCTGTCTGAACAAATATCCACCCTTATGAGAAGTTCGTTCATAAACATTAAGAAAATGATGAATAATTGAACAAAAAGGAAATGCATAATTGTCGCCGTTGCAATTTTATTGTCGAAATATTTTTCCAACAAAAATACAAATGTTTTCCGCAATAAATGCCATTGATTGAAGAATTTTTTGGCAGTTGGATTTGTTTCCGACCTCCGGCTTGTTGAATACAAAAAGCGACAATGTTATAAGTTATTGTAATATTTTAATGAGCTGTTATTTTATAATGTGGCTGACACGGTCCGTTAATAATTTATTAGGACTGCTTTTATTTTTCTACGTTTATTTGGTCATTTTTGATATCTTTAACCCAATGAAGTCGTAGTGGATGGATATAATAGCTTAGAGATTTTGATAAAATTTAATATTTCAATCTTTAGTGTCATATTTTATTATAAAAAACGATTATTTCATCCAATTAGATCTGATAAAAGCATTAAGCCATAAAATGTAATTTATTTCCTTGTATTTTTGCACTGCGTTTTCGCACAGAAACAACTTTTTCCGACCAAATTGAGAAGTTGTAAGACCAATCGAGATTTAATGGTTTGACAATTCAGTTGGGTGATTTTGAATCACGGACAGATTGACAGGCTTTAAGCGTCGGAAACAAGTCCACTCCTTATTTAATCAGCTTAATTTTCCTGACTGCTTCAGGATCTAATTGATCGGATCAATCTGACTTGGATCATCGATTGAGACTCGTTACATGGCGCAAGTCACTGTGACATCTGATCGGCCATGGTCTGCAAATAACGACTCGTGATAACTGACGCACGACCACCGTAACAAACGAATGCATCCATCTGCTACCATTACTTCATTAACGGCCTGTTTTCAGATTTAGTTACATTCGAATGATGATATTGCATTTCGGACGATCAATTAAGATTTATAACGTCCATAAACTGGTTTATTATTGCACACAACGTTTAACAGTGACACAACATCTGAATGACAATGTAAACCAGTTATTTTATGGTTAGAAATCTGTTTTAAAAAGGTTGTCATAACTCGATCGGAAAGCTTTTTGTAAAAGGTTGACGCTTTATATATGCTTGATGTATTTTTTTAGGCTGTTTGATTATAAAACGCATTCAGCGACACATTTCGCCTCAAAACTATATGACATCAATCAGCAGGAAATGCGTCTTTTTTTGCAGTTCTTTCTTCAGCGCTTGACAATTTCTATTTTCGGTATCTTTGATTTAATGGACCGCAAAGATTCCGACGACAGGCCACCCAAAAAATCAAATCCATTCTGAATTACACAGATTCGGATGACAAAATAGTCGGAGCGGCTTTTTTTAGGGGCAAAAAATAAATCGACGTCATATTGCGTAAGCACAAATTTAATTACAGTTTGAGAAGCCCCTGTGTTGCATACATTAGATAAAACGTCCATACACAAGTCGATATAATAATTGAACAATAATTTTGGCGAAAGAACACTGTATCGAAATATTCACGAGGCATGAACTACGCAATGAATTGAAATGAAATGCATAACTTTTAATATAGTTTTTTACTATAATAGAAAATGTGAAATTATGCCATATTGACTGATTCATTTATTTGTGTTGAAGGATGGACGCATTTTTACACGTATTTCCTTCTATTCAATATAATATGATTTGTATCATTATCTGAGAGTGCTTTTCACTTATTGGAATTTAATGTGAAAATTTATATTGGCGGAGAAACTAGTCGATGAAAACGACAATTGGATTCTTATTCATTTCGCATTTCATTGAACTTCAACGATTTTCAATAGGCAATGTGAAATTTTGCGCGTTAAAAATAGTCAATTTGTATACTTCATAAAGATTTGCACGACTTAAACCAATTATTAAAAAAAATATATATATTTGGATTCCCAAAGAATTGTTAATCAAACAGTAACAAAAGTAAATTAGAACAATAATTTCCATATGAAAACATTCGGAGATACAGTCAATCCTTCTATAGCGTCGAGATAAAAACAAAACGCTATAGAAAGTTAGTAAGCATGCAAAATTTGTATGTATTTATCCGTTGCTTACGTAAAAGACGCCGCAAACGAAGTGGATGCTATAGAAGGGTTGATTGTATTTTTGATATAAGTTTGTGCTTTTTATTAAAAGCATTTCAATTTTCAAATAAGGATCAACATTAGCAAATTATAAGATACATTTTAACGATAAAAATTTAAGATTGTACTAACCATTGTGCTTGGGATTTTGATTAAATTTCACTATTGGCGGAGGATGTGGTTGTATTCCAGGCGATTGCCACGACGAAAAAATACCATGGCTCTTAAATCCAGGAAAATTTTCTCCAGAAAACGGATTTTCCCCCTGAAAATTTATGGATTCATCATAGCTTCCGGCGATCTGCAATTTCGCCAAATCAGAATTCGAGAACGTATTCTGTTGCTTGCCCCTGGATTCCTGGATGGACGGAGACGAATGAGGAGCTTGATTGAAGTTATATCCTCGAAAAGGATTCCTCGTCTCGGATAAAATGCTGCTGCTTTCTCCATGATCGATTATTTGCTGTTGGAGCGGACTTTGCTGAATGGGAGCGAAGATCTCCCCGGGTGGTGTCCAGTGTTGGAACCAATTATTATATGTACCCAAAGCCATCTTTGTTAACACTCAATCACTTTATATATAAATACACTTGTAATTTAATATGGCACCATTTCAATTGACTGAAAAAAACTAAAAAATACACATTGATTAGCTCATTAATCGGAGAAGCATTCTTGGATCAATTGTGAAAATATCAAGCCTTTTCAGGTTGTCAAGAGTTGATTATCCAACGAAAGTGAAACTGTCTACGAACTAAGCTAAGCGTTAAGACGTCGTAACTCTCGTAATATCCGAAGACTATTGATTGAAGTGCTGCCGAAGAAAAGTAAAAACGAAATTTTATACACGACGGTTACTTTGCATTTTGCTCAATGATTTGCGTATTTAAGACGCATTCAAATCGCTGACAAAGCAATATTTGGATGACCGACGTGAAATTCGAGTAAAAGTAACAGAAGGCCGAAGAAAGGAGTTATGATGGCGAAAATTTTTCAACAGATATTACCGAGCCTGCAATTCTGGAGTCTGGTATTTGAGTCCAATTACTGTGATCGATTGAGACACGACGTGTAATACAACGATAGCTGTGATCTAATCGTGATGAAACATAAAGGCTTAAATACAATAATTTTGAATTTAACTTATTATTGTTGCTATTTATTTAATCGAAAGTATTCGCCGTGCAAACAGAAGAAACGGTCAATAATCTTACCCACAGACGAATGCCAATTAAAGTCTTTATATGATGGCTGCCGATTGCTGACTCTGATAAATCGTAATTAAATGCAAGCAAAAGTCATTAACTTACAGTTCATCTACATAATTATTGCAATATTTTAACCCAAGATCGACCAAATACAATAAAATAACTTTTGATGGATAATTTCATATTATATAACGCTTTTTTTGTTGTTGCAAAATCACTTTTGAAAATGTGTCTCTTGAACTAATTAGAAATATATAGTAATTAAAGAGCAATTTAAGCTTTTGAGCGGCAACTTTGTTAGCAGACAATACTATCGAACCGTTGCATCACGATCACGTTTCTTTCAATTGTATCAATTTATTTAAAGCCGGTGCTGCTGTTCCACGATCTGAGATAAATGTAGTGAATTTAGAAAATAATTGCTTTTTTTTTAAACTATAAGGATGGATGTTAGTAATTCGATTAGGGGTATCGAAACGTATTCGCGTATTTTGAGATTTTATGTTTGAGCTCAGTTTGCGTCTCGACACAATGATGGAAACACATTGTAAGTTATTTTATTTGTAGAACTATTGTTAAACATTATTTTTGTGTAACAGAGTTTTTTTTTTATTATTAAGGGTAAAATATTCAGACCCAAAACTAACAAAGTCAACATCCGATTTTATATGATGCTTTTTTTTGATTTGGCTTGAAATACCACAAAAGCCACTCACAGATATTTATGGTGAAGTGTTAACGGTTCGCAGATGCTAATATTGATTCCAGAAAATTAAATCGGACAATAGATGCTTAACCCTTACAACTCCTACGGCCAAACGACGTGGTCGAAGATTTTTTTCCACCAGCTCTTATGACCACTACGTATGGCCGGTTTTTTCTCGGGCAGTTTTTATGAACTTCAAATAAGATTTTGGTATTTTTTTTACAACAGGCGAACTAAGACATAAAAGGCTATAATATATTTACGGATAGGTTTTACACCAATCTAACTCTTGCTGGAGAACTCTTGAAAAGGAAATGTTTTTTCATTGGCACGATAATGATATACAGAAAGGGTTTACCTAATCATATAAAAAATGCCTAGCTTAGCTGTTGGACGAAGGACAGCATACAGAAAACAAGATACTTGGCGAGACAAAATAATAGTCACAATGCTCAGTACAAAGCATACGTCAACTTCCCAATCAACGAGAAGAAGATCAAGGACTACCCCATACCAATCTAATCAAGATAAGCTAATAAATAAGCGAGTAGTCATTTTAGATTACATTAAAAATATGGGCGGGGTGGACATGACAGATTAATACGCAACATCATATTATTTCATGCGAAAGACTGAAATGGTTGAAGAAGTTATTTTTTTGGGATTTTAAAACATGGATTATAAACTTTTATACAAGGGATATAAAATCAAAGAAAATAGAAAGCCAATAAATCATAAAAAAAATCGCTGACAATTGTTGATTCAACTTATTGGTAACTTTCGCGATTTTACGAAGTCCAAATTGGGATGATTGTCGTTAACTGATCGCGATCAACGGTTAGATGGAAGTCCTCATTTTATTTATCAGGGAGGAACTATAGAGACTGTATGCTGTGTTCAGACCGTGAAACTAAAAAAGGATGAAAGCGAATTCTATATTTTTGCGACACTTATGAAAGGAAACTAGCGCTTCATTCTGAAGATTGCTTCAAAAATATCATATATTACATGATTACATTAATTAATAAATCAAATAAAATGCCTAATATACTTAATAAACGTCATGCATAACAAATTACTATTTTTTTAAATTCATAAACCCCCAATTATTTCATTTTGTTCCATATAAACATTTTTTTATGAAATACGCAAATCTAGTCAGATCTATCGCTAAAAATTGAGGAGTTATCACAAAGACTGGGATCCTTTGTAAACACATTTATAGCTCATTGGCAAATCGAATAGGATGGGTATTATGGGGTAGGATGAGTACTATATGCCTTAAAGTAAATTTATTACATTATTTGTAATTTACAGGAAACATTCAGTTTTAATATAAATTTCAAGCAAATATTCGCAATGCAAATTATATAGTTTCCAATGATTTTTCATTGCCTGTGATGAAAGTATAGACATTTATGCTTTTGACATTTTTGAGGTTTTTTTTTGTTTAATCAATGCAAAAAAATAAGGCGAAATTTATGACTTCAGGTAAAAATATTTTACCGCAGTTCATTAAATCCTATGTTTTTCGTAACATATTTTTATTAAGGCTTAGCACTTAAATTTGTCCGTTTAGTTTAGGCGTCGAGTTTATGGTAGACAGTGATCAGTTTTATTCTCACAAGGTGCGAACTGCATGTGCGTTTACGAAGTGCTATCTCTTGATACACAAAGTGCAGTGTAGCTCCAGGATGTGTCCCGTACTCCAGAATCCATCCTAAACGACATGCCGCCACAGTATTCAGGCAAGTGTTTTTTTTAATTTTTTAAGTGGTTCCGATTCTGGTCAGGGATTCATAGTGAACTGGAGGTTCTTGATGTTGATAAATATCGATTTTTAAGGCCACGAGAAACATTTGAATTTTATTGTCACAATAGGCTCTATATACAGGATGCGGCAGGGAAATGCGCGCCTCTTCGTATGAGCGCTCTTTTCAATTTTTTTGCGGCCCATCTGAACTTAATCTTTTTTTTTATTGTGGCCCATGTTAGCTTTTGAGTTTAACGTCCCTGATTTAGACAATACTGGCTGCATCGCAAAACGTAATAATGGTTGCCCTAAGAGTATAGAAACTTCTTCAGATTCAAAACGTGTAAGACATCACAAACAAGCAGAAGAAAGTATGGCTTGAACGTTATTGGAACACGTAAGCATTTAAGATAATCTTCTAAGATGAGAAGATATTTATAATTTGATGAATAAAACGTCCCATTAAACCGACTTCCGCAGTCAATAATTTAGAGCAGCGATTAATCATGATAGTCTGGGATCTGATTGGGTCATGATTTGTACCGCAGAGATCAGCGAATTTAGTTCTCCACTCTTTGGGCACTGAAAATGAATGTATAAATATACTTTTGAAAGCTGTCGATATATTAAGATAATCAAGATATCATATAAACGTCTTTAATAAAACTACATTTATGTGTTGAGATCAATTTATAAATTAACCAAGATCATTTGTGTAAAATATTAATCATGATTTTTTGGATTTGTTCAGGCTTTCGACAATCTTTAATCGTTCCATATTATAATAAAATAATCGAGCTGAATAAGAGTATCACGTTTAATGTATTAGAACTTAATCGATCGTATAAATTCGTGAGAAATAAATTATTTTAAGCCGACATAAGAAAAGTGAATAGAATGTATTCGCTCTGAAAACGACGCAATCGTGATGATCTAAAAGCAAGTACAAGACGTTATTTTATCTACATAACGCATTCGATACTATATATCCGATGGTGAAATCCATTCTGTAAATGTTGACATAATCTGTCACATAATTGGGATTATGACGACGCAATAACCGGACGTAAATCATCGGATCAAAAAAATATGCTTCTGATTTTTTTGGTACTTTCAAATTTGGATCTCTTGAATATTTATTAAAATGAAAGGAGTTTTGTATTAGGTACATTGGATTGTTAATTAAGGTTTGGTCTAAAATTAATTGAGATCTGTGTAAGGATCGCTTAAAAGGCTTTACACATAGAATGTTGTATCTGGTTGGACTTTCACTGTGTATGCTCTATAAAGAAGTCGTGACCGTTTCTTGCTTAAGATTTACAGTTCTTTGTTTTATTGACTTTATTGCGAAAATGTATTACAACATACAGGACATGTCGAGCATAAAATTTTCAAGAATTCAACACATTGACACTTGTTTATCGACATTGAACTGTTTGGGAATATTTATTGTCTAAATAATTATGCAATGACTTTTACAAGTCCTGCAGAGGAAATGCAATTAAGAACTTATTTAGATCAAGGTTCTGTGACTAATTATGTTAGTCACGAAATTTATGATACAGTACACGTATAAAAGCTTGGTCCAATTGTTAACCGAAATGCAAAGTAAATTAGAATGTTTCAAGGCGAAAGTGATCAAGAAAATGAAATATATTATGTATTGGATTGATAGTTGAAAGCCGAAGCATTTAAATGACATCCAATAAATCAAATTATATTGCATTAAAATAATTCGCTCGATTGACGGTTAATAAATCACATTTGAATAACACATGGCCAATATATATTTTTTTTAAAGTACCATAAGTAATGGCTGTCGATTACATAAGTAATTATTTAAATTTTATATACATTTGTTAAAGAAAGTACGACATAAAATATCAATAATATTGATATAAAAATAATATTATTTGGATCTTGTCAAAGAAGCATGTCAAGTGTTTATTAATAATATATGAAATAATTTGTTAGACTTTCATTTTAAATTGGCTTGCAACCGTTTAAATTATAGTAGTCGTTGCAAGTCAAGAATTACCTAATATGTCGTTAAAATGATTTTTTTTATAAGTAGGAAATTTCGCTTTTATCATAACAACTTCCTCATGATGGTTTAAAACCTCATTAGGCTGCAATAGATGGCTCTTGTTGCAAATGATGACACTAATTCGACGAAAAAATCGCCAGATAACGATCTCGATTTTGGAGGCTCGTTATTAGAGCTGTCCACCGGTATAATGCTTTTACGTAATCTTTAGATACGGAAATTATAAACAATCGTACGACAAATATGATTTATGATTGTATAGAAGACAATGCAATAGTTTGTTGGTAAAACAGAGCGGGTAATATTAGATTAAATTAGTGCAAAAGATGGCAAACATTGATTTCATCAGACAAACATAATAATCCGAGTTAACGCGTAATGACAATGATGTAAGTTAAGCTTTAAAAAAATGTTGTATGAACTTGATATTGTATTAATTTCTTTTTAGAGATGCTAGTACACGCTTGTTTTAAATTGTTAATCGTAAAAAATATATGTAAATATCATCCGTTGGCAAAATATAGCAAATTTTATTTAAATCACTTTTTGCATTTTACCACGTTGATACACGCACCACATATGAAAAACCATTGTTATGTTTATATATATCAATGCAGTAAACTTTTTTGTAGGTACCATTAAAATTTCGTTTCAATTTATCGACTGGCTTAAGAATTATATCAATTTTATGAAAAAAGTAGAGTTTCATGGTTTTGGGCAAAGTTTAGCACGAAACATCCGGACTATAAAGTGTTAAGCATATGGTCTCTGGCTTTGAAATGAATACAAACAATTTATGATTAAAAGAGGCATATAAATGTCAATCTTGAATATATATAAACCGTTATTTAAAATAAAAATCTTGGTCCTGGTAAGAAAAACGTGTGCTAAATAATTTACCAGATGAAGTTAAAACATGATCTAAATTCGGTTGGATTTTTGATTTTAAACGTCTTGGAAAGTATGATTATAGCGGTAAATGTCATTTAGAGGGTATAAAAAGATCTTGTGAAAAAATCAAAGTGTAAAAAGTGTTAAAAAAAGCGACAAGATGCCCTTCAATGTGCAATGCCAACACTAAGAAAACCATTGCTAATTGAATATTTATTAATGACATTGAAAGCTTTAAAATGCTCTTAATAATCATGTGACAAGCAAAAAAATAACACAATAAGGACAGACTTAAATTTAAATCCGCTTAAAATAAGACACGTATGTGAATGAATATAGGTTGTAAATGTATAATATTCGGATACGAGATGAATGGGATAAAGGTGTTATTATAACTAAAAAAGCTGTCATTTATGTAGAAGCAAGTTAAAGATACATATGGTGAATAATGTGTGTGAAAGAAATCAGCATTAAATTGATATAATGAAGGTTGTTAACTCTTAAAGTGCAAAGATCCGATATATCGTCGATTGTGAAACTAACGAGGATAGCAACGAACGATCGCTATGTATGTTTAGTATATTTACAATGCAAGTAAGATTATGAAAGAATATGGCCCAATTTTTTTAACCGAGTTTTCTTAGAAAAGCTGGAAATTGTCTTCATAGGACTCTAAGAATCATTCAATTTCAGCGGTTAATAATCGAAGACAACGAAGAAAAATGTCTTTCAATATTTTCTTCGTGCATATGAATTACGTTTATTTAGAATTAATGAATCTCTTAATGGGCTAAAGTCCAAAATATAGATTTTTTAAATTAAATTTTATTATATATATATCAATATTTTAATCACAGAACCTTCCAAATTACAAGTCTCTATGAAGAATAGAAGTGCTTTCATTTTTGCCTTAAATTGAAGAAGGGTAGAGTTGTTAGATTAATTGAGAAATTTTACTCCTGAAAATTATAGAGGAAGAGCAGTATTATTTTTTAAAAACAGCAAATGACAATATTAGCTATCATTTGATTTCAGGAATTTTAGAGAGAATCCTGTCAGTTTTTTTATTTTAACTGAATCAAAACATTATAAGTATTTTTTAACCGATAAAATTATATTTAACTTAAAAGGCGAATATAAACATTAATAAGCACCCTTCAAAATATGATTAAGCCCATGTAAATTAGCAAGTGGGACTTACCATCTTAATAAGAGGGATGAGTGAATAAACTATTATATTTTTAATTTACTTATAATGCAATTTGTAAATAATTTAGCCATGTTTATGGATGAATTATATAATGAGAGTGATGAGTGTTAATTTAGACTTATCACCATCAATTGAATAATGTTATTAGCTGTACATTAAAAAGTTAATTTAAAAAATATTAATAATTGCATTTATTTCGTTTGAATAATTCGAAATTAAATTGAAACACTTAAAAAAATAATTTGAATGACCAATCACCGTTATTGTTGAATTTTTAAATAAATGAATTTCAGACGTGAAGATTTGATTGGTTGATTATCCCTAAGGATGTTAAGCTTTAAATCGATCCGTTCGATTGGTTAATTATTGATGCGTTATAAAAAGTAACCGCCCCTTATTAGTGTAAGCTTAAAAATATTCAAGGGCGTAACGTGATGACAGTTTTAATTCGCTTGAATATTTTTTTTAATATCAATTAGATTAGTAATGTTATAAAATTTAATCTCGATTAATTTTTAAAGACAAATTCACAGATTTTAGAGTAATTTTCATTGAGTTATATTTAAGTTTAAGCTCACAGAATATATTGCACAGATAGTGTGTTTATGACTCGGTAGTCGCGGGTCGACTGACTACTGATAAAAATATTGTCGGTTAGATTCCCTTGCTTTGAGAGTAGAAGGGAAATAGAAGAATGCCCGATTTCTATTGCGACACAAACTATTGCATAACAATCTCAGTGAACGTATCATACATGCTTCATTTAACTATCTCCTTAATCTTGCGAGCATGTTTTAATTTTGGGGTATTTTTTTTATTTCAGCACAAACAATTTTAAAGCCGATTGCAATGATCTTGTTATTGATGGATCCAATACATTTTTTAAAATGTATTTCGCATAATAGATAATATGCGAAATGAAGCATCCATTTCATCTATTGCAAAATGATCTTCCGGCACATATTTTACTTTGTTCAATTGATTAATATAATAGCTTTATAAATCAGACGAGCTCAATCAAAAACTTCATAATGCAACAATAAAAATAAACATTGGATACAAATTTATAGCGCTATGAGAAACGGGCCCTATTCAGATGAACATGCACGGCAAGAGAAAGTCCAATAAATAAATAGGAACAAATTTCTCGATGTGATGATATTTCCTTTGAAAGTGCGGAAGACTCGAATGTGCATCTGGTTGAATAACATAATCAATATATTTGACCACGCATGAGGAATATGCTGTTCATTTTACGGTGCATGAAATTTAAATAGATTATGCGCTTTTTAACTCATTTTAATTGTAAAGATTGAGTTAAATATGAGCTGAAATAAGAATTTTTTGCTTGGAATTAAATGTGATTATTCCGGAGAACCGCATAGATTGGAAATATACGCAATTATTTGCATGCCTTAGGGGGGAAATGTCAATATTGATGTATGCTTGTGAATTGTAGGTCTCGATATCCGTATTAAGCATATGTATGTTTATAATCAAATCTAATATGTAAATCACATATAAACCTATTCAAACCTTTAGATTATTAAACAGTTTTCATATATCTTTTAGCATGATTGGTTGAAGTGAACATTATTTATCACTCATATGAAGATACTTTTAGAGCATTTTGAAAATAGATTTCAGAAATTTCCATAATCGATTTTTTTTAAAACCCTTTCACATTACGAAAAAATGTTAAAATTGCTAATTCCAAAGGGGAAATTTTTCAAGAAAGATAGTCCCAAAAATACCCGATCTAACGTATGGATGACAATTACTGATTTAAATAAACACTACAATAAAAAGTGTCTAGACGCTACATTGCTTCTGTGTTCATATAAATTATAAAAAATTGCCGCAAAAAGCCCTAAAAAAGGACGGAGTGGCCATAAGGTTTGTATGTCCAATCGGTCCGCTTTTCGAATCGCTGATATGACGAATGAGTGCTTCGCGAATCGGACGCCATACCTGAACACGTCTACAAAACGATTACAAAATCTCGTTATGAAATGAAGTTGTCTGAAGGAGACTGATCGGGTGGGGTGTTTAAATTTTACAATCGGTCGACAATATTGTTGTCTTTATTTTATTGCGGGCTTATGTCAGCTGGGTCGGTCCTATGTTAAAGCGATAACGAAGAGAAGAGGGATTAGGCAACTTAGTATATATTATAAAAACGGACGGAGTTAATCAGTGTTGGTTCATTCATGTTCCGATATCAATGGAATCTCTGCTCTTCGGTTGGGAAGTCAGTATGTATTGTGTAATTTCAACACTTTTAAAACTACACAATATAGAACGGAACTAATGATCAAAATCAGCACAAAGAAACTCTATAAACTAAGCTTTTGTTGCAAATAAGTGAGTGGCATCCGAAATTTAGTTGGTTTTAAGCGTACAATGGATGCATTTTTATTGGCAGTCTTTATTCCAGTAATTTGAACACGTCTGCATACACCACGTGTTAATTTGTTCGAAAACTATTTTTTTGCATTTCGTTTTTGTTGATATTGTAACATGTGAATAATTGATGTTGTGTTTATTGCATGTACCGCAACGAGAGTGAATGTCTTCGCGAATTAACATTGCGATGCATGGGTTTGCAACTAACGTTGTGCCTCAACGATTCTCATACTTTTCATGACTGGCTGAATTTGGATTAAAACGTATTTATTACATTTAAAAAGTTCGCACTAAATTAAGCATCGTATGGATATTTTGATCGTAGATTTTATCTTTCAGTCCTATTTGAAGCTGTGATCAACACAATTTCTTCCCAAGAATATACATTTAAAGAAGAAGACTTTCTCGGATTTATACAAATGAAAAGACATTCCTTCTTGCTTTTATCTTTGGCTCATTCATACATATTAAAAGTAATTTCAATATGAAGGTGATAGTTGAAAGTCGCTTTGATTTTAGTATATGTAGGTCTTCCATACATTGCCTTCTAAATTTAGATTACAGTAGTGAAAAACATCCATCGTTACCTGCGTAGCTATTCAGATAATACAACTAATCATTAAGCTGTCTGCTTGTATCTCGATCATTTTTTGCTATCGTGAATTTTTATTAATAGAATCCATGTCACGTTGTCAATCAATTAGTCAATAATTGAATATAAAAATACATCAGAGGAGTTCCAGTTCGATAAATAAAGCAGATTGGAATTTCATAATATGCATCGTATTAATGGGACCATAAAATCGATTTATGATAAATGACAACCAATCACTTTTTGTTCAAACCGTTGATGCAAATTCAACTTCAAGTTAACAAATTGCTCAAAAAATGCTTTAAAAACGAAGTTTATTTGCTTAAAACAATTCTCACCATTATGATTTATCATTATTATTAAATGAGGCCATTTTTATAGCATAGGGTGTCCATTTCACTTTCAATCTGAGGTCATAATAATGCATTTGACTTCAAATTTTTATTGTTTTGATTCGCAATTTTAGAACAAATGTGAGAACTATTAAAATGAAGGTCTTATATTAACGATGTCATTGTTTGAAATGAAACATGCTCATAAAGGAGTGAATTTATTTCAAAACACATTGAATAACAATCATACAATCATGAGACTATAGAATAACCTTAATTTGGCAAGAGTCGTTTATATTTAAATTTAGCCATTTTGTAGAAAGTGGCTGAAATTATTTTAACTGGTAGCGAAATTATTAACTATGATAAGCGATTTACACTTATGTAAATTATACAACTAAAGGCTATCAACTACATAATACTGATTCATTAAATTCATGCCTGTAAATAAGAATTTCAAGCATGCACGTTTTAATTTTTTTGCAAACTGTCTTTGAGTAATTAAATTAATTTTTATGCTAAACCTAAGCTAAATCCAATAACTATACTAGCTTGAATTTAATGCTTTTAAAAAATACAAGCTAGTATAAGCTTGTATTTTTTAAAAATAAATAATATTGATCTTAACGATCTATTTATTAAATAAATAAAAATAATCGTTGTAATTTACGTGTGCAATCATCAAAATATTTTAATTATGATTATTTATATTGCCAATTAATTGATTGGATAGTTGTCTTATTTCTAGTGTAATTTGACATCGCCATAGATCTAGGAACCAGTGTTTGTTCCCGATTCTTCTACTAAATTTGTCCTTAATGGAATTCTATTTTGGTTTGCACATTTAGTTCCTTTTTTAAGATCGTTAACTTTGGCCGCCTGGATTCTGAAGTTGACTTCATTGAGATTCATGGTGCCCGTCATCAACTTTTGAAAACGACAAGTCAACACCCAAAGCTCTTGTCCGCCTTTCAGATTGTTGATTATCTTGAGACCGCTTGCAAATTGTAAAGTATTGACGTCGCGAGCCACTATGTCAAAGTTGTAAGGCGAATAATCGGTTGCTGTATTCCAACATCCGATCGACGTGGAAGCTGTGAGGCCGAAGAAGAGCACTCCTTCTCTATCCATTGCAGTGGCCGACGCCTGCGATGATCGTACTCCTTTGAACATCTGTAATTTATGCGAAATTTTATGAAGGACTCCAAAAATAATTGCTAATATCATATTATTTCTGGTTTTACCTTAAAATCTCTAGGGTTTGCAGTAGATTCACTACCCCAAGCTGAAGCATTCCGAAGAACTGAGGTTTTAACATAGTTTTCTGTGATTGATGCCAACGCATGGAAATATAGAGTTCTATCAGTGTTTTCTTGAAGAGGCGAAAGAGCCAATCCAAATACGCCGTCCATCAGATCAAATTGTTCACCTAAATAAATTTAGTATAAATTGTGACAATATATACGCAGTTTTAGCTTTAAAAAAGGTGTCGTACAAATTTTATATAGATTTTAATTTTTTCCAAGGACGACGCTACACACGGCAATATTTTAATCGTATAAAATATATATAAATGTCATCGGTCGGCAAAATATAGCAAATTATTTAAAAAAATTAATTCAAGTCCAAAAGTTTAAAATTTTGCATTTTATCACGTTGATACACGCACCACATATTGAAAACCAATATTATGTTTGTATATTTCAATGCAATAAACTCTTTTGTAAGCACTATTTAAATTTCGTTGTAATCTAAATTTAAATAAGAAGAATTATATAAATTTTACGAAATAAATAGATTTTCATTATTTTTTTAGCGAAATCACCCGGACTCTAAAGTGTTAAATTTAAATATGTACAATTTATTGATTATCTATTAACGCCGTCTATTGATATTTTCGATAGAATTTATTTATGAATTCAAATGAGGTTTGAATATTTGCTAAATAATTTTAATATTTGTATGAATATTATAGTATAAATATTTAAACACAGGTTCGCTAAATATTATTTTAATTGGGGAATGGGAAGTTCAATGCTTGTCACGATTTAATCATTATTAATTATCATAAATTATGCAAAAATGTAAAATGAGATAATATTGCACATTTTTAATTTATGCAAAAGAATAAAATAAGCCAAAACGATATGAATTGCTATAAACATGTATAGTTTTTGTCTGCTTTATGATAAATTCATAATTATTTATATCTCATCGACACGAAGTTTCAGTGAATCATGGTGCTAATTTTTTCCAAGGAGATGAATTCTTTCATAATATAGATTTATATGCATGCAATGCAAATGAGCAAATTGCATTGCTCTGATCATGACTTTCTGACACGACCTTGTTGTAAAAATGTTCAATAACGTGATCATCGCGCGTCGATTCGGGGTCAAGTTCGCTTTCACAAATTTTATTGATTTCGATGAAACATTGGCAAAAAATACCTGCAATGCTGAATGTTCCGTGCGGAGGATACGGATAAAAGAGTTTATTTTCAACCCTCCAACTCCTATCTGTCGAATGATCATAAACGATCAAACTAAATCCTGATACATCGGCCATGTATACGAAAGTATCGCGGCAGCCATTTTGTGGATCCCTGATGTCAACAACCTGAAACACATCCATATTTATATACCGAGGCTATTCAATATTCATACAAGAAATTTGAATTTCTAAAATAATAGCTTTTATTATAGTATTTTTAAATCATTTATTGGTAATAAATTGCATTGAAACCATGGTCATGGTGGTAATTGCATAGAAAATGATGATATTTTAACGTTTATTATAAACACAATAAGTTATTTCTTAATAAAAGTATCATTAAAGAAGTAGTTTTAACCTTGCAAACTTTGGAATTTATTGAATACAAATAAATGCATTTTTCCGATACTCTAAGCATTCGTTAGGAGATTAAGTGTTAATTAAACGGTTAAAATTAAATTTCTTTTTGAAGTTCGATTGACTGAAATTCAAAAAAGTTCATTTAACACCCATCATTGCGTGCTGCAATAAAAACAGCTATAAAATGGCAGCTGGAAGAAGCTGAGGGTATAAAAAAATCATTTGACCTGTGATGTTATTCATGGTAAAGGCTGAGTGATTTTTCCAATCCGCACCCGACGAGGCGTATAAGAATTTCGGAAAAAATGTTGAAAACGACACAAAATAACACGAAAATCGAGACTAAATTCAGATGGATCCGCTACAATTCAGATGGATGGAATTTACTTGGTGGTTTTGCTTTTTGCACCTCGAAAGACGATCTTATGAGAGTAGTACCAGAAGTATGCGATCTTAAATATAAAGTTAGCGATTGTTTTTTAAATAAATACTATGGTAAAAAATACCTACCTTATAAAGCTTAAATTTCAAGATTGAAGACATGGAAAAAATCTGAGCTAGGTTCTATTTTGAGAGAGTTTGCTCCATTGTTAACAACTATAAAATATTGGAATGGCAGAGTTTAAACAAGACCATACGAGATGTCAATGGTCGACCAAATGATGTTACCATGCCAGAAGTTATGAGGAAAATCCACTAAATGATATTGAATGACTGTCGACTGAAAATACGTGAACTAGCAGACATAGTAAACATTTCAAAAAGTGCTACACATCGCATATTGACTGAAAATTTGGACATGAGAAAGTTTGCATAAGATGAGTGCCGTAATTGTTCACAATATAATAAAAACAGCATCTTGAGGATGTTTGTCACAGCGATAAAGTCGAGTTTTTGCGTCGATTCATAAACGTGGAAGACACATGGGTTCATCGCCTCATACCTGAGATAAAGGAACATGGAGATCCTCCACTGACCCGAGTTATTTATTGATCCTGTTATTTGGGACCTTTCAAGCCTATTTAAAAAATGTATACAACAAGGTGCAAAACCTGAATTTATCCATGTCTGCGAGGAAACCCTTATTCTTAACTTTGAATGGCCGTTTGTGCTCTGAGCGCGAAAACCAGATAGATTTTGTAACTAAATAATTAGATGTGTTATATACATATATATTGTAAATTAAAACTAGATAAAATAAAATGATAAGATAGATAAATATATAGCTTTTATCGACGGGGGAAAGTCTAGTCTCTCTTACGACCTCATTTGGTTCGAGCCACCTATGTGAATTAGCCTCTGCGCGGGGTGGGGGGACTTCCGTGATCGTACAGATCATAGAAATCCCCCCGATATGCATTTATCACCGCCGAAAATGCCGCAAAAGGTCCTAAAAGAGAACGGAATTGCCACAAGGTATGTATGCCCAATCGGTCCATTTCTCGGACCGCTGACACGACGAATGAGCGCTATGCCTGAACATGTACATAGAATATGGTCTCCATCCATGAACGGATGCGAACTTATTGCAATGTTTGAGTTATTAAATCAAGAAAAAACGGTCGCATTTGGCTAAAAAGAAAATGTTGTTTCATCAAGACAATGCACCAGTTCACCGTTATCGCGGGGGCGTTAAAGTTCGAACTGCACCCTATTTGTCAAATTTAGTCTCCTTCGGATTATTTTCTTATTCCAAACTTGTAAAATAGTTCGGTGATTAAATATTTGCTAATAATGACGTATTGAATTCGGTGGTTGATGACTATTTTGAGGAACTCAATGGTTCCTACTATAAACAGAGCATTGAAACTATTGAACATCGCTGCTATGTTGAGAAATAAAAATATATTTTTTTGTGTTTTTTGCTGCTGTTAGGTTGGGTACTTCTAAGACTACCCTCGCATGTCTGTTCAAAAATTTAAGTAAAAAAGAATCGGTGAAATTTCATTATTATCTATTAGGTGGTTTAAGAATTATATCAATTTTACAAAAGAATTAGGGTTTTTTGAAGCACCCGGACTGTAAAGTGTTTTGAGTCTTTGGGTTTGAATCAATTGAAATAGGCTGTACGATATTCGATTCGCTGTCTTGATCAGCTTATTCAGCAAGTAAAAAGCGGTAAAACTCGTGTCTAGAAATTTGGGTTAATGGATGAGAAACACCATAAATTATTGTGTTTTTATCAAACAAACTCAAGAAGTAGGCTCGAAATGAAAGTATGATATTTACATTCGAAATGATGTATTTATTACCGGTGTTATCAGGAGGGATTGCGGTTTGAGAGTTTCCTGACTGAAAACATGTCGATGCAACAGCGTATCTGTGGTCAAGTCGAAGACCAGAAGTTGAGCTGGACAAACACTATTATCTCCAATTTTGCCAGTATCCAGTACCCAAAGTCGAGAGCATTCATCGATCTGAAAATGTATTTAAATATTTGTAAAAGCGTGTAATTTTTGCATTTAAAGATATATCATTCATGAAACTTACTGCAATTCTGAAGACCGATGTCATTCCGTTGCAATTGCTTCCCTGATTATCATGCCAGGAATAATCAGGATATGGCGTGAGCGCTCCGAAGCCCCTGGATCCAGGTTTGCTTAGGATCATGCCTAATGTGAAAGGTCGTCCAATGTCGAATCTTGGAATAGTTACGAAAACTTTCGTTCTACCATCTTAAAAAATAAATCTATCTATTGACTCATTGTGCTAATTTAGATTATTTTTATGCATTCAAATATTGAAAATATATATATTGAAATATTGAAGCCTTCCATTATCGTCCTATTGATAAGTATCATTAAAAATGTTTACTTGTTAATTAATTATTTGAACGTTTCTGCGGAATTACAAACGACAAACAGATGAAATAATAAGATATTGATTGTCAATAATGTATGAGTCGTCATTTACACAACTATTTCGGTATTCATGTGAATTTGATCATCGTATTTATATTATGATATATACCGAAAATTGATTCATAAGAATGCTGTTAATTCAATGTCACTTGTGGGTAAACATTAAAGGTTGTTAACATTTGATTTTGAATTGGTTTCATTGAAGTAAGCCAGTGCCATTAGACAGTTATGCCGGATGAAGACGTTCGTCGATTGATTTCGCCGTCTCAAAATAAGAACATCACGACTCAAGTCGTCGAAAGAAAAGAACAAATCCTTGTGCCATTGTGGGCATACAATTTCATCGTGCTCAATATTGCTCAATTTTAAGGCAAAATGTGTTTTTAAAGTCAGAAACGTTCTTCAATGCCCACAGGCATCTCAACGTGCCGCCCATGACTAATTATCCGCCGATATAAGCGACAAACGTATCAAAATAATGCAAAAAATGAATTGAAATACGTATTTAATTTTTCGGTGGATTTATATTGCGCCTCTGTAATGTTGACCGCAAAAAAAGATTAATGGGTATTTAATTCTCAATCTCATGTGATGATAGGCAGATCGCTCTGTAATTATACTCCATAATAGCTAAAAGGAAGCAGTTTTATCTGTGTCCGCCAAAAAAAATTACGTATCGGAAGATCATGGGATGCTGGTTATAAAATTCAAGCTCATTGCAATTTTTTTCTCACGGTTCATACATGCCAAAGTTACTAAAGCATAGCAAATTACAAAAAAGATCATCGGTAGATATTATTAAACAGTGTGATCACAGCGTATATCCTGAATGGCGTGCATGTCAATTTGACTGTTGAAAAAGTGGAATTTTTTATGCAATGGGTGGCGCACAAAAAGTTGATCTTTTGTCGAAGAATATATTCACAAACGTCATACAACAGGTTTAGAAATTGATTTATTCGTTTTTTGATTAGAATTTTAAATAACATGAGCAAAACATAGATAAAACCAAAGCGGAGGGTGTTGTCAGAAAGTTGATATTGCTTCAGAAAATTAAATATTTATCATATTATTACGATTCTAAATAATGCATATAATATAGGAATATTTTAACTAGAATTAGAAATATCCCAAGGTTTAATTGTCATAGATTACCTTTATCATAAAAGACATCAACATCAATCGGCAAGGAATTCCCTCGAATATAAAAGTTTTTCGATTCTGCATCTCTTCTAACAGCCTCATTGGGAAATTCGAAATCCAATTCATTCCATTCTTTGATGAGTCTCAATTTATTGTCACTCCTTATCGATTGAATGATGGCCAAAATTATGAATAAATGTTTAATGATAGCCATCTTTTAATTTTGTCCTGAAAGTCGATGAATAACACATAAACAGTTGAGAATATGAGTTTAATAATTTGATTAAAAATTGTTATGAAAATGCGATTGCCTGTAAATAAAGTATACAATATATAATTAGGAGTACCCGAAAGTATTCGTACATTTTGAGACCTTATGTTTGAGCTAATTTCGCATTCATAAGTAAGTTTTTTTGTTTGTTTGCACTGCGCAGACATATTTAAGGAAGGTAATCCCTTTACAATGTCCAAAAAAATCGTTTTTTTATTACGCATTTCGAAAGTATAACATATTAAGAGTATATTATAAAAGAGAAAAATCGGGATTTGAAATATTTACAAAGTTATAGCGCGTAATCAGGAGCATGCCGAAACCGCTGTGAACTAGGGAGTAAGCAGATAGGAGCGTTTGGAGCTGAGCAACCTTTCTTTCACAATGTCTTTATTTGAATCTTTTGTATCTTTAATTTTATTAGAGAAGATGCCCCTAAAAATATTTCAAACAAAATTATCGTTGGAACCCAACTGGAGTTAAAAGCTGGTGCAAATGGCAGAAAGTTATCCCCTTTAAAAAATATCCAAAGCTTGAAGGCCTGACTCCATTTTTTGACCAAGAGATAAAACAGCATCTCTTACCAATTTATAAAGATTTATCTAGGGATGAATTACTTCAAAGATGCTTGGATGGCCATAACCAATATGCTAATGAATGTTTTAATTAGAAGGTTTGGCAATTGGCTCCAAAGTACCTGTATTCTGGTGTAAAAATAAGTGAAATATTGACGTAAATTACCGCTGAAATATTTAATAACGACTACAAATTCATTTTGAAGATGATAAATACGTTAAATATAATTATTGGCACCTATTGTAGAGTCTTTGCCGAAAACACCGATGAAGGGCGGGTAGCGAGGCAAAACTGTAAGAGTTTTTCTGAGACAAAAACAGCTCGCATAACCCGAAAACAACAGCTACTCGAAGATAATAAACTTTTAAAGAAAGCTGAAGATCTATTATATGCACCTGGAATCACTGATTGATCTATAAGTCACATAAATTGATAGTTTTATCGTATTGAAACTTTAAACGAGATTATCTCGAAACTGTATTTTCAAAATGCTCGCCTGTTGTAGCTTAAAAAGTTGTTGATCGATTTGACTGAAATTTTGGGATGTTTTTCACTATCATATTATCTAATCAATCAAGCTAAATTTGTAAGGTTTTCACGTAAATAAATCAATTTTTTGGTGTTGTTGTTTTGGTGTAAAGTTGTAATAAAATAATGTCAACAATTTAAATTGTTGCGATTATTTTATCATCTTTTAAAAAAATCTTGAAAAACGACTCATTTTCGGGCGTCTAAAGGGGTTGCTCATCGGAAAAACGAATAGGATGGATGTTATGGGATAGAATAGGATAGGATATGAATAGGATGAGAACAAATGAACACAACAAAAACAGGCGATGAAATACGTGTGATGTTTTGTTGACAACACAAAAAAATAATCCCTTTTGAAATCCAATTCCAACCTCTAAGCCTGGATTGAGTATAAAAAAGGTTATTTTATGCAAATGGTGAGATATGCGGGGAATAGTTCATTATGAATTAAAAAAAAAAAACGGGAGAAACTATAACTGCTCAAGTATATTTTTTATAAATATTTTAGTATTAATAAATCTGAACTTTTTTTCAAATATATATTCGAATACTTTCGGGTCCCTTAATAAAATTTAATTAATCATATGTACATTCTTAATAATTCCATATTAAATACAGATCTATTTAGATCCTAGCCTTTACAATTAATTTAAATTTAAATTAATACATTCTTTCAATGTGCAATTATTTAATATATATTTTCACAATGTATAATATATAATATAATATACACCATGTGGACTTTAATGCGCCATTCGAAAAAATCACTGATATTTTTTTTTAAATGCCATTTGCATTCAAGATCTGTTGACATTTTCGCATATTTGATTAACACAAGGAAGTACGCGATAAAATCTTCTTATTTTGGGTTAAGGTTAAAAAATATTCCTAATCAACAGTGTCAATGCAATGCGATTAATCAGCAGTATTTTCGAAAATTTGGTGTCAAACAAATAAGATAACATCCGATTAATTTATTTATGAAAAAAATACAATTGTGATACATTGAGACTGTATATATTTTTAACGTTGCAAGTCGCATAAGTAAAAGTAAGCTCGATCGTATCCTGTTGATGAAATTCGCAATATTTGTTATGATTATGTTTTATTTTGAACAATATGCAAAAAAATGACCGTGAACTGAGCTTTATTTTGTTTGTGTCGAATTGCATTTCTAAGCCAGAAACGTGTTATTAGATTTGATGAATTATGATGTTTAATAATTGTTTTGGAACAGAGCTCTTATAATAAATATGCAGTGATATTCAGCTATGATGATTCATTTTTTATATGAAATACAACTTTTAAAGACTATAAAATATATATTTTTTTAAAGTAATCATCACTCTCTCAATTTCATTAATGTTCAAATCTGGTAATCTTTGATTATGTGTATAACGAACAGATAATATTATAATTATTATATTATTAAATTTATAAAATCACATCCAATGTATTGAATCGATCGATTTTATATATTTAATAATAGTCTTGAATAGCTAAAATAGATTAAAAAGAAGCATTTCTTATTGGTTCATAAACGCTTATAATTGTGTTATATGTAATATGAAGAAATAACCTTGAATATAATGACTTAAGTACTTAAAATTAAATTAAATCTGTTATCATGACTTGAAATCATACAAATAAATTAGGGGTCATCGTACATATGATACATAAATGGAAATGTTATTCCAAAATGATTGTAATTTTGATTAAGTTCTAAGGTAATATTCTTCGAAAAATCATCAAATAACTGCATCATATCAATGATAATTTGTATAAATATGGAATAGTTTTCATATAACAACTCCATTTTAAAGATATTATAATCAGAATGTAAACTATTGATTGTATCAGAATAAGATACGAGAAATATTACGATAAAATGTTAATTGCAATATGAACAATAGATTATTAAAGCCATTTTTAATGGGGTATTAAAAAGCACATACAATGGATATTAAGCTTACAGTTTGCGATTTATGCGTGTGGTATTTGTGTATATACTCACTGTGTGGCTGTTTTTAAGTTTTGAGGACGAGTAACAATGCCAACAACTTCTGGTCAACTGATTTAAAATTGAATAAATTCTCAGTTAAAGAAGACTCGTCCGTCCCCACTATGTTCCATGATGACGTGAATATGGAAAACACAAAGTGCTTGTTTCTGTTCACAAGATATACAAGGAGTAGCTGATGAACAAGGATATAGTAAAATCATATCCTTTGAAAGTAATATTATGTCAAAAAACGCGTGGAGGAATGCAAACCATAAAAAGAATTATACCACGAAACGATTAAAAATAACTGCAATAAAAAAAACTGGCCGAAAATATTATTTGGACAACGACGAGATAAATCGATTTGTATTTTCTTGCCTCCATCAATGAAAATAATATACAGTGCTGCTCAAAACTGTCCAAATGTTTTCCAAACGTTTCTTTTCGCTTAGTTTTTGTCGAATCACACCCATTTAAACGTTTAAAAATATAGTATTTCTATTATATTTGAAAATGTATAAGTATGAATTTTATCAAAAGAAAATTTATGACAAAAAATTGAAAAAAGCATTTGAACAGTTTTGTGCACACAGCCTTTTCTGTCGATATTCATCGGCTAAACATATCCTTTTTTGTCAATATTATCGTATATTAAGGAAAGATTACACAATTAAGAGC
Organism: Stenopsyche tienmushanensis; assembly: GCA_008973525.1. NCBI lineage: Eukaryota > Metazoa > Arthropoda > Insecta > Trichoptera > Stenopsychidae > Stenopsyche > Stenopsyche tienmushanensis. The sequence continues at coordinate 126,449 of WACJ01000037.1, read as the reverse complement.
TATTTTTTCCTAGCCCTCTAGTCGATGTCTCGAGTTTTGAAGCCTCTCAGCAAAAGTAAGAAAAAACAAGTCCTGAGACCTTGCTGCGTTCCAATACGCCTTATCGAGTCATCATGGAGTGCACGGGAGTCAGTATTGGTTCAGTGAGTACTATTCGCAAGGGCCTGTCCAATGTTTATCCAAAGAACAAAGGAGGAAGACCGCGGAAGCTGGCAGAGCGTGGTATCTGTCAAATGTGTCGGGTGGAGGACCAAATTCTAGATTGATAACGCCGTGCAGATTGTGGCTCAGGTCAAGGAATTTCTCCAAGTAGACGTCAGTTAAATGAGAGTTGCAAGGGCACTCAAGTCAGCTGGTTATCTCTCCGTTAAAAAATATTAAAAAAACACTTCTAACTTCACACCATTGCGGGAAGAGGCTTGAATTTGCAAAAATCTACATCAACTGGATTTTAGAGGATTGGAAACGGGTTATCTGGTCAGATGAAACGAAGGTCAACTGTATTCTATCGGATGCAGTGGAGCTGGTTCAAGGTCGGAAGAAGTACCGAGAGCAAATCAACTCAACCAACTGTCAAGCACGAAGATGGACGAATTATGGTTTGGACATGTTTTACGGGCCTTTGCCCCGGCAACTGCAATTTAATAAATTCTGAAATGCGACTTGGAAGAAACAGTTTTAGTTTTATGGATTGGACAAAGAAATAATTACATTCCTCCGATGGAGACCCCAAGCACACTGCCAGCTCCATCAAAAAGTGGTTGGAGGAGAATAAACGAGAAGTCCTCCCTTGTTCTGCTCAGTCTCCGAACTTGAATCCAATCGATAAGCTCTGGTATCAAGTCAAGTGTGCCTTGGCTCGATATCCAGCCCAAGCGTCTTCTTGTGCGGAATTTTGGACTCGGTTCCAAAAGTAATGGGACAACGTCACTACAGAATAATGCCAGAAGCTCATTTCCTCGATGCCTAGTCGATTGCAAGCCGTAATTGACGCAAAAAATGGCCCGATAAAATGCTGAACAAAACGTTTAAAAAATATTTGAACAGTTTTGAGCGATGCCGTAGCATATGAATTTTCCGGTCTATCAAATACGTCTGGTTTTAAATAAATGCAAAAATGCTAAGCAGGAAAAAACATTATTTTATTTGATCAACTCCATGACCAAAATATTGATTTGCGGTGAAATAATCCGAAGTAGTTCGCAAATAAAAATACTCCATAGCGCATTTTAAAAAGTGACATGGAAAAATTGGCGATGCGGTAGCAAAAATGCAAACATTATGCTCGTTTGTACGTCCAACAATGGAAATGTAATCGAATTAATTCGTGTTCATATGGTCACGTTTGTATTCACTGCTGGAGTCCAATGGAGATAAAAAGTCAATTATCACCCTATAAAAGAATAAAATATGTGCGAACCGATATCAACATATAAGAATGAAAAAACATCGAGCTGCTGTCATGTTCGACATCACTCAATAAGTTCATAGGATAAATATAAATCGGAGCACGTGTACACACAGCAACTCTTAGGCAAAATTCGACATTTTTCACCAACGTAGTCTCCTTCAAAAGTTGTTCATTTATTCCAATGCTTTTCTTATATTTCTCCTTAAATTACCTCAAAACTAGTAATAGTCGCTGGGAGCGATATTCGGAGAATACGGTGGATCAAGAAGCAATTCAAAGTGCAATTCCTACAATTTTACTATTGTTGCTAACGACTTGTGACACGGTGCATTGTCTTGATGAAAGAGCACTTTTTTCTTCTTTATTTGGGGTCGTTTTATCGCAATTTCTTCTGTTAAACGCACTAATAATGCCATAAAATATTTGCTATTGATAAGTCTTCCCTTTCAAGCTAATAGATGAATAAAATACCGTGCACATCCCAAAATAAGGAAACCAAACCTTACCAGCTGGCTTTTTCATTTTTGTCCGTAATGGGTGGCTTTCGCCGGTTACTGTTCACTCAGCTGATTGACGATTTGACTCTGAAGTGTAGTGATGGATTCATGTCTCATCCATTGTCATATACCACATGAAAAATCATATTTATTGCGTTGAACAGCTCCAAACAGCGCTCTGAATTGTGGACGCGTTGTCGTTTATGATTGCGTGTGAGCAAACGCAATACCCACTTCGAATGCAGTTTTCTCATGTACAAATGTTGAAGCAGAATGATTAATAGACTGTATTCTGATATCTTTAAGGTATCAGCTATCTTACACAATTTACGATCTATCAAAACTATTTTGTGGATTTTTTTTTAATGTTTCTAATAATCTATCCTTACTTTACCACGTGCAGAAGGCAACGGGAAACCACCACATTAGATCCTTTCTCTAGTAAAATCTCCTATGGAGATCGCCTACGTCCGATGGTTTGGATATGGCACATTAAGGAGAATAAATACTTCACCAGGAAAAAAGTGTTTTTAATATTCAACAAATACATTTGTATAAGCGATACTAATATCATCCAAATCTGTTACACTAATCTCTCCTATTCAACTGATATTGCACCTTCTGATTACTGATATTCTTAAAGCATCTCAGAAAGTGCCAAAAATGTCAATGTATATATTGGCGATAGATATCTTTTGGAGGCTTTTAAAAACATTTTTCGACTACAGTTTGAGATACTCTGCCCTATACTAATGCTCCAATATAAATATTATCAGTGCAAAAATAATATCTCTTCAAGCTCGTACAAACCATTGATTTATACTGATATTTCGATTATAATGAGATTAATAAATAAATGTATTATGCTAAAATATTTCACTCGTATAAAATGCTATAAACTCAGTTTATTAGTATTTTCCGAAGCAAAAAAGTTAAATTTAGAACGAATCAAACAATGAAACCTGATTAAATTATTAATTCCAAGCTTCTAGTGCATGCACCCTAGCTATCTTTGCTTTGTCTAAAACGCAGTAGTTATTGCCCTTCAAAAAATACTGTTTATGCTGAAAAATATAAGCCAAATGATTACTTTATATTGTATGCTCATGATAAAATGCAAAGATAATATATTTATTTTAGGATGCAGATGTCTGTTAAAACTCTGTGTGTTTTGAGAAGATATGAACATTAATTTGAAGATTAATTGGTACTATCCTGTTAACGGGGGGCAAGCATATTGGTGTATTGAAAACGCGTTCATTTCGACACAATTAAAATAAAAAACCTAACTTAATCTAACCTAACCAGATTAGAATTTAAATTTAATCAAAAAAAAACATAAAACAAGTATTAGTAGTCGTTTTCAATTCACCAATATGCTTGTCCCTCGTTAGCAGGATTGTACCGATTAATTTTACCTGAAAGTATTAAAAAAAAAGTGTATTTTGTGGCTTATAGCATATTAAAATTATTGTAAAATATATTACAGTGTATTATCGATTATCCGGGTTCGGATTATCTGGTTTGCGGATTATCCGTGCCTGAATTTTTTTAAATTTTTGATACAAGGATAATAAGACAATTCCTGAATAGTACTGAGGTGCTATACACAAAGCGATACAAACACCTGTTCTCATGTTTTAATTACATTCGCAAAAATCAAAGTAATGTTTTTCAAGGAAATGTCCATATCGACACAAATAAAACACATAGAGAAAGTTAACAAATACTTTTAATATAAAAGTAAACACGCAAATCAATATTTCCAGTTTGAACAAGGATAATGATTATCACAGAAGTAATAAAACCAGATTGATGGATATAATATCTCAAGAAATTTCTACAAAGGGATTGATATGAACCTTCAAGTTTATTGACGCGAAGCAACACTTAATAACAGACTTATAAATATAAAGTAATTTAAGATAGCAGCTACATCTTTAAGACATCGCCTGGGTTTAGAACATACATTACAAATCAAAATATAACTATATGGTAACCGTAAATATCGTTAATTAATCGTATTTCTACAAGTATTTCAATATACGATGGTAGTCCCAGAAATACCCTACGCAACGAAGAGAAAACGATTGTTGTTATTAAAAAAATACTATGGTAAAAATTACCTACTTTTTAAAGCTGGAAACTTGAAAAAATAGCTCGGTGATAAAAGATTAGAAGTAAAATCGGTTAATAGATTCGGTAAAATAGATTGTTTTACTAAGATCTGATTATATTATTAACGTCAGTACAACGATATCTAATTTAAGGACAACATAAACTAATTTAATAATATTTGACAATAACTGCTCTCGAATATTCTGCTAAGTAGTTTAATAGTAAGATAATAGATAATTCCCATTATCATAGATTAATACTTTCCATAGATTGTCGGAGTGTTTAATGACGATTTTCTCTCATAAACAATAAACAGTAAGTTTTACAATCAGTAAATTGTTGGAAAATCCATTATAAATGATATTATAATGGAGCAAGCTTTGATACAGATCATAAAATTCTATTTAAGGAAACGTGCATCAATTATCATTATTCCCCCTTTTTTTTAAATACATCTGTTTTTCATTAAAGAATCGATATCATATGGAGAAGTTGTACGATTTTTATTATGTGTATATTATCATAGTACGTCAAAGCAGATTGCGTTTTTTAAAAGGAAAACTACGCATTGAAATACGCAAAAAAAATAGGATTTAAATTCTCAGAAGAGCGATAAAGCTTTTGAACAAAATATGTCTGTAATGATGCCTGGACAAAAAGTTCTTTTGTAAGTACATTAAAGAATTATTTAAAAACTGTTGATAATATGCATTTGAATCGTAATAAAATATTATTGTACGTATAATTAGATCCATAATCTCTGAATTAATTTGAAAATCACTGGAATGAACGGATTAAATGCAATTTTTTGCGTAATTATATTTAAAAACTCATGCAAAAAAATGCAACATATTTATCCTGTTTATTTCATATGTGACAAAAAATTACAATCGTATTTGGCACAATAAAATGATGATTTCGATCGGTGAAGTCCAATTATGTAATAAAAAATTGCATCGAACTGTTATCGTTTGCGAGCTAATTTTTTGTTAAGCGAGCGTTTTACGCAATCAAATTGATAACGCAAATTCTTAAATTATTTTTATATGCATCATCATAATTGTACAAGTTCCTGTTAGATTTCCGCGTACTCTTATGTGAGGGGAAGTAACGATTCTCGGAAAATTGAGGATGGAATTTCGATAAATTCGAAGGACTCTGCTATATCACGCGCGCGTCATTCTCTGATTACTGTGAACATCGGATAAAATGTATTAAGAATGCAAAAAGCACGATAAAAAGATGTCCTTACTGCACGAACGAAAGATTCAATGAGATGTTCAGGCGTATTTTGCATGATTAATTGTTAGATTACTCTGTTTGCAAAGATCACATCCGCTCTTCTTGAATAACGTCAATATTTGTTCGAGTTCGTGCCAATAGAAGACACGAAAGGATGGTCTTGAAAGCATTCATTTAAATGAATACCTTTTTATAAATCGGATTTAACACAAAAAAGTATCGATTAATGGATCTTAATAGATGTTAAAAGCAAAATAAACTCAGATTGCGAACGCGACGAATAGATAAGGTTGTTCGTGTATTTCGATACGATTGAATTCCATTAAATAATTGCAATGTTAATGGATTTTAATTTCCATTGATTAATTAAGAAATTCATCGGCAAAATCGATATGATTTAAAAAATCGTTCTTGACACATCAACACGTGGGATTTATGGCAAAATAAATTTAGTATTTCAACTTTAACTATTTAATTTTTTATATGATATGGTAAAAGTTGCCCCTATTCAATTAAAAAAAAAACTAAAGATTGCACTGGAAAGTTATGTATTTACTCATTAATGTTAGACGATAAGCCGACTGTTACTGTGTAGAGATATTATAATCATTTTAACTAGGACAATTCATTTTTCTAATAATCCTTTGAAAAACCACAAACAAGGAAAGTATAATAAAAAATGCTAGAAGTTCAATAACATTTTAAACATCAAATTATATTTATATAATTTTTATATCGATCGTTTTTAATAAATATAGTAATTGATGTATTCAATTTTTAAACCTTTTGTTAGGTATACAGTAGTGACGAAAAAGTTTAACAGATGGCATTCTTTAAGGGGTTACATGGTTTTTGAAATTTTAAAAAATCTGTTTATTTATCTATTATCTAATAGAATAATATGTTAAGAATATTTTTGCAAAGTTTTAGGAAACACAGCTTTTAGGAATTCCGGTCATTGGGGTTCCACCTGGGAGTTTTGAAGTTAATAAATACGATTTCTCCAAAACGAATGCATTGATCTTAATGAAATTTTGCATATTTCTTTAGGGTAAGATAGACTAATGATTGAATAAAAGTTTAGTTTTTTGATTTCATATAAATATATCATAAGTTATCTTGATCACCGTGAGAATACTTTTTTATGAGGTGTCTCTGAAAAACATCATCTTAACGCCTGAATTTTCAAATTTTATAAATGGATTTTTTTAAAAAAATATTTAAATGTTGTTCAACATTCGTGTGATTATGATCCAACCTCCTACCGTCCCATTAGTCTGTTATCCATTTCAGGCAAAATTCTTGAAGCCATAATCCTGACACGCGAATCAGAAGCAAAATCCCTTAATGTCCTCCCCTGCGAACAATTCGGCTTTCGCAGTGTTCACTCCTCCGTTCACCAGCTCCTCCGTGTCACCGAATTCATTCGCGAAGGCATGGAGATGAAATGGGTACAGATATCATCTTCCTAGACGTCGCCAAAGCTTTCAATAAGGTCTGGCACGAAGGACTGCTGTTCAAGCTCCTCTCCGCCGGATTCCGCGACTACACAATCCGCATGATTGATAGCTACCTCTTCCTTTCGCGCCTAAATTGTCTCCTTCCTTTCAAATTTTCGTCCCATATCCACGGGTATTCCCCAAGGATCCACTCTCGCTTCTATATACATTTTCATATATACTACCGATATCCCCAAATCCAATCATCCTTCTGATTCGATCGCTCTCTACGCGGACGACACCGCCATAATGTCGCAGTCGACTGAGATAAACTTGATTTGCAGGCGTTTGCAATCCCAATTAGACTTGCTAAGCAACTGGAACTCTAGGTGGAGAATTACAGTAAATGCCAAAAATAACTGGTGCTGTTCGCCATGGGATTATCGAAGAAGAAAAATTCCCTCCAAATTCCTCTCACCCTCCCATCAGGATCCATACCGTGGGTCAAACAGACCAAATATCTTGGAGCAATTTTTGGTTCACGACTCACCTGGGCTCCGCATATTGATATGATGTATACATCCCATCATGACCTACGCCTTTTCAGTTCATCGTAAATTAAAAACAGTACAGAGTATCGCTATAAGACGAGCGTTTGGAGCTCCCTGGTATCTCCGAAACTCCCAACTCCAGTACGAAGCAAATATCCCTCCCATCAAAGATTACATTGAGTACCTTTGTACCAATTTCTTAATATATTCTCTAGTTGTATATTTTATTTGTACACAGTTTTTCTTTTATCTCTTTTCTAATACTATCTCTAGTTTTAAGATGTTTTATTATTTTAAGATATTATATTATATAGCTTAAAATAATCTAAAAAATGTAAATAAAAATCAATTAAGATCATTAATGGTCAACCTTGTATATTCAGGGAGGCATTCGCCGTAAGATCACAACCTTCATCAATAAAAAGAAAAGAAAAAATGTTGTTTTTTATATGTTATAAGTTTTGAATAAAATATTTATTTTTTATATTAAAAAAAATAAGGGAAACTACGTTTTTTTCAATATATGATTATTTAAATATTATATAATATGTTTATTCATATTTCGTAAAGTTTTATTCATTATCACTCCTATCGCCATTAAACGAAAACAATTCTTGATCAACCTAATAAAAAATAATTTTGTGGTTTATGCTCTATAATTGCAATTTTAGCTGAGGGAATATTCTGTTAAATTTGGTGCTTCATTACAGATATATAATTCATATCGTTCAGACAAGTCTAGAACTTTTTGTTTTAAGGGGGTATTCTAGTCTAGAAGCACAATTTTTGAGTGTTTTTCAAGTTCATTAAAAAAATAACAAAAAATATTTTTATTTATATTTTATTACTAGATTTATTGACAATTTTAGAATATACTAAAAAAATCAAACAAAAAAGGCGTATCCTGATTAATATGATTTCAACACTTCTAGTCATCTAAAATTAAAATAAAAAAAATATTCTTAATTAGTAAGAATTTCGCAATAGTTTCTATCTCAAAGAAAAATTTTATTTTTAAAAAATGGCGACGGTTTAAAAAATTGTAATTTTTTGGCCCTATTTTTTCGCGGTTTTAAATTTTTATTTAAAATAGTTAAAAATTATAATTTGACATAAATCTGGTAGAAACAATAGATTATTATATAGAAAAGTTTCATACCAAATTTAAAGTAAATCAGTTGATTAAAATTGAGATATGATGTCAACCGTGTTGAAAAAACTAGTTTCGAGAAAAACGCGTTTAAAGATTTCATTCTGGCTTAGTTGCCACATCACTAAAATAGCTATAACCCCGTAAATAATTTAAATTTTGAAAATTTCTTTGGAAAATATATTTCATAAAGTCTAAACTTTGAAAATATGTACAAAAAATCTAACATAAATTCTGATAAATTACAATGTTTCCGACTATATCTCCAAATTATTTTGTCAGTCTCTTCTTGCAAACCCTAATAAGCATCCACTTTATTTTCAGCTAAATCGATTAGACTTTAATATTAGCTCTGATTCTTTTTTTTTTAGAATAAAATATAAATGATCTTTGAATGACGTTTATGATTGATCGTGTTATGAGATTATAATTCCCAAAATCATAAAACATTTTTATGCGTTCATGACTTTATGACATGACAGATTTATTGTCGATTTCATTCAAAACTCATTTGCACCGCGATCTTATGAGACTTAAATTTAGATACGAGGATTTTGCTCTAAAAATGGTAAAAAAAACATAAAAATACCTTTATTTTTTATGTGTTATAATTAAATCATAGTTCAGGTTATGAAAATGAAATAAGCGTCTAATTTTCAATGTATTTTATTAAAAAGTATAAAAATGTTTACATATGTACAACATAATTTGTGACTAAAATAAGGGGCGATTTTTTTTCATTATGTTCTTTATTCATATAAAATTATATATTTATAAGATATTGTGTACATATATACAAAAATTACAATACGGGGTTGATTAATTTTAAACTGTTTTCAAATAATTGTGATTATAAACTGTATATTCATCAACCCTTATTCGTTTTGCGAGATTATTAACAAAATAAATTAAAAAAATGGTTTATTAGAGTGAAAATATTTTGGAAAAGATTTGTTAAGAAAGTATAAATATGAAAGAAGAAAAAGAGTAAAATGAGAGATAAAGTCATTCTAGAAACATTACATAGAGATCATTTAATTTGTGCACCAATATAATAATGATTTTTATTGCAAGTGATAGTGGTTTTTTTTTTAATACATGGCACAATAAAAGCTATTGAACGAAATAAAAGATAAAGTATAGAGTGTTAGATGTACCTAAATTTAATTATGACTATTATATATCGAAGATCAAGGGTAGAAATATTTTTTAAGTGAAAGATATTAATATAAAAATCTATTGATAGAGTCAGGGGTGCGCAAATTGTTACAAAATTAGATTTGCGTAGCCCTAAATCACAACTAAATTTCTTGTCCCGCACCCGATAAGAACCACTTTATTCACAATTTACTCAAAGTATTTACAATGGTCTAATTATTGATGCAATAAATATACTGTTGAATTTTACTCGGTGAATTATTTTTATTTTTGAGTATTTTTCTGACTATTACACTCTTGGAAGATGGTAATCTTCAATAAGTTCTGGTGGCGTTAGCTTGTCTGTAGACGCGAAGAGGTTGATAGGGTTGGTAATCGGGAAGGATGCGGAGTACTCGAATGTTGATTTCTGCTGCAGATACTTTTTCGAGGAAGAATTTTTGGAAGCTGCTTGTCAATGTCCAGACGCTTCCACCATCTCTTTCGAACCATCTGACTTCGGCAGCAAACTGAAGTCTCTCGGGATCGTAGGCCAAAATTCTGGAATTGAAATAAATAAATAAAAATATCAACAGGTGTCCGCATCATTTGAAATGTGATATTTTGTGAAATGATTTTGAAATCTTACTCGTGTTGATTTGAAATGGGATTCCAAGAAGCTATGGCTGTTTCGGTCAAAGGACTGTAGAAGAATGTTTCTGATAAAGGATCGACTGCGATTCCTAATCCTTGGGAAGATTTCCTTCCAAGCAATTTAACGGGCAATTCTTCACCATCTCCGGGCGGTCCTCTTTGGAGAGCTGATGTCTCAATAGAGAAAGTCCTATAAAAAGTATAACAGGTTTTAAAAAGGTTTCATATGCTTCAAAAATAAAAAAAAACATGGATCTACACATGCCTGTCCGTAGCCAATGGTTGGAAGTAAACAAGACGACGATTAGGAGAGAAAGCCAAACCGACGATACCATCCATAAGAGTGAATGTATCTTCTCCGATACGATAATTGCTAAAGTCAGGATCTGGATACATGGAAGCGTGGGTAATTCTCCAAGCACTACCTGTTTTTCCATCGTATACGACCATCCCTTAAAATAAAACAATTCAATCGAACGATATTAACTCTGCAACAATTTTGTTTCAATATTAAGAATGCCTCGTTTATTATACCTGGAGCAGCTGTGTCGCTGATGTATACAAATACATCATTGCATTGTCCCGCGGGAGAACTCAGAGTATCGTCGATTATCAAATTTGTGAACAGAGAGTTTGGCCTTAATAGCTCGTCCGGGAAACGGATGACCCTCAACGGCTGTGAAGTGCGAGTGTCGAAGATTATAATCTTCGGGGGGCACACCCTGGTGAAGTTGTCGATCGAGTCCATGATTCCCGAATCCAGGACCCAGAGACGGTCGCAACGATCGGTCCTCATGCGGTACACGCTGATCAAGTTCGAACAGTTGAAGTCTCCCAATCCGGCGCCGTGCCATGACCAGTCAGGGAAAGCCTGGAACAAAGATCGATATTTAGATTTGTCAAGGACTTAAAAGCCGGTTTTACCCGTTATAATAATATACAGTCAATGTACGATTTGCATTCCAGCATAGGCTTATTGGGTAAGTATTGCAGTGCTTGGCTGTGAAACCTTCGGATTGTGAGTGCTTTTAACATTGTTTTGCAAAAACCGGATCAATATTCCGCGGTTGAATGAGTTATTGTTTTTGTTTACTATGCCTAAGGTTTATGATTTACAACAATATGACAATGATAACAATCATTGAAGTTGGGATAGAGGCTTAATTGTCACTGCATTCTAATTGAGTTTTTAGCAGATATAAAATTTAGTGTAAAAAAGTGATTCTTAGTGCTTTTTTTTAAATAAATAATCTAAACAACAAAAAACGAGCGAAGAAATATGTGCTATGCTTTATTGACAAGACAAAAGATAGTTTCTTTTGAAACCCAATTTTAACCCCTAAACCTAGATTGTCTATAAAAAATATTATTTTGTGTATGTTGGGAGATATGCAGAGAATAATTAATTATGTATTAAAAAAGCCTGGAAAAACTGCAAAAGTTTATTGTTGGTAATTAGAACTTTTGCATCAAATATTAAAAGAAACGTCCGTATTTACTGAACAGAAAGAAGACGATACTGATTCATAAAAAAATTGACCTTGGATAAAATACGGGAATTAACCTGGAAAACATTACCACATCCTTCTTATTCACTGAACCTGGTCCCAACGGATTTCCATCTTTCCAAGTCTATTCAAGGAAAATACGATTATGTCTTCTATACCGGAAAGTTTTTACAAAAAAAGGGATAAAATAACCACTAAAGCAATTGGAAGATGTGTTGAATAATGAAGGGAATTTTATTTTATAATGCTGTTTGTTATTCATATATTTGAACTTTTTCTACTAAATATTCAAAAACTTTCGAGTCTCCCTAATATTATCGACGATTGATGGCTGTTTTGATTTGAAAATATGATAAAAAATAGCTAGAATGTAGGAAAATTGATTTCAAATACTTAGTAAAAATCAAACAAAGCCAATAGCAATTATTTACAGAAATAAGATATTGAATGGCGATCAAAGATCCGAATAAGAAGGATGAATTTTTATTTCATTTTACTGCGTCCTTTGTTTTTAAAATCAGTTATTCATATTGACAAGTTGCATAACCGTCGTTAAATGGCCTTAGGAGATCATGCATACCCCACTTCGAACAAGTTGGGTTAACGATGTTACGGTTAATATGTCAAATAAATCAAATGTCAGCATTTAAAGCTCAACCAACTGTCTTTGTCTCGGTGCTAAGTGCATTGATTTGACCTTAAGAGACTGCTGGAAATATAAACATTGACCTAATCCATCATTATGCGAACAAAGCTAATTAACATTTTTAGCCGTTACGTATTCATTACAGCTAAATGAATGTTGTTTAAACAAAATGCATAGTGTTATACAATTTTAGCCAGGGGCTATAATGAACGATAGCTCGACATTCACGTGTTGTCGATCAATGAGGATAATCGATATTTCCGCAGTATTAATATCTAAGACATGCTTTAATGAAGGCCTTCTGAAAAAAAATCCAAGCATTTTTTATTAAATTAATTTTACGGCCATAAAACAAAATATTAGCTCCATAGCGGTTATATAAAATACATAATAATGTTTTCCGTTTATACTGAAAACAAGTTTTTTTAATTGATTAATGGATCTATTTGGAATGAATGCATTTCAATGCAGCCGTGTGAAACTGAGAATAGATCCGGATCGCAATAGTGCGACATCATTGGATCATTATGTTTGTAGTGAAATTGAACTTGCAAGGTTAATGTGAAATCAATGGACATTCTGAATTGTAATCCAATTATTTGAAGTGATCTAAAAAACGCTTTAAAAACTTGGGAAGTCTTTTTGCTTCTGGTGCGTGATCGAGTCGACAAAATTGATTATCGACAGTTTTTTGAGTATGTGAATGTAAAGTTTTGTTGTAAAATAACCCATTTTATAAATTGAACTGCTTTTTATTGCCTGTACAATAGATGCCGACGAAGTTAAGGCATCCGGAGGTTATTATCGCATCGTTGAATTTGCACGCAAATAACTTTGATCGTTTGGACTTCAAACATAAATCTTTTGATGGATAAAGTTATCTAAATATAATATAATATTAAATACAAGCATTTTCTGTATTAAATACGGTCTGTTCTGATATTAATTAGCAATGGTGAAAAATTTGCATAATCGATTCGAGTTCGAGTTCGAAAAACGTTCCGCGCATTACGTGATTTTTTTCTTTGCCACAACCAGAGAATCCAATCCCGGGATCCCGGACAGTTTTAAGTGCTCATGAATCCCGGGATAAGTAAACGTAATCCCGAAAAATTCGGGATTTAAATTTTTATCTAACAGAAATCGTACACTTCACCTGCACGATGAAGGCTACCAAATCGAGACATTCCCGTCCAAATTTGGACGCTTGGAAGCAGTGGCGTAACTACTAATTAGCGAGCTTAGGCGACATCTAGGGTCAGTAACTGTCTAATCTATGTATACATATATACAGTGCATATATGTTTTTCAAATTGTTATATTAACCTTTCCCTACCGGTGATGTATTTACTACACCTCGACTCTAATAATGGGAATATCGATATGAAATATAATAGATACGGGGTTCAGAATTTTTGTATTCCTCCGTAATATGATTGCGAATCACATAAAATCATTATAGTATATGAGTATTCATCTGCAACGACGGAAATAAATAATTTATTGTGAAATCGGGAATTTTGCGAATTTTAGTCAATGTCTCAGTAGAAAGGAATTTTATCAATTATATTGATGGTGTTATTCAAAATCCGTACGTCATCTAAATGTAAGATCTGCTCAAAACATCGTTGCTGTGCGTGAGAGTGTACGGGGATACCCGAGGCGGTCAATTTTGTATCGTTTGTAAGGACATGGCCTTTCTGTAACTTCAATTTGGCGAATTTCGGGTCGGGACTTGAGTCTGCACCCGTAAAAAATCTGAGATTCATCCTTCTTCTTCCTTTGATGCCATCTTAAATCACAGGTTATTTAAATTATTATTTTAAATGAATGCCCTCAAAGTCAACAAAATGAACGCCATCTAACAAATTCAGCTAGGTTTATGTGACAAAGACATAGACCTACATACATTGGACCTTCCAAATATGGCCACCAAGCAAAATCGCGGCTAACGCTTGAACGACGTTATATTCCAAACTTAATGCAATAAAGTATTCTTCCAAATAAAAAATAAATTGAGTGGAAATCTCATACATAACTTATTGTAATAGATTGTCCAATCAAAAATGTCGTTTTTTGAATGAAAGAGTTTAATTCAAACAAAAATGATATAAATTAATTTCATGGATACCATGTATTCTTTTTTAGTAGTTACAACCTTTTCCCATCCATTTAATGTTTTTTTTATTCTGGAAGAATAAAATTCAATGGCCTTTGGTATAAAATATTTTTCGATTCCTACCTCTTCTATATTTATGAATATATTCCCGATAAATAATGCTGCATTGATATAAATAAATAATAGTCGGAAGGAACAAGGCCAGGAGAAAAAGGTGGATGCGTAATCGTTTGCCAAACGAGTTTCTTTAATTTGTTTTCGGTCATCTTTGATTTATGGGGAAGTACATTATCATGTTGTTAAAGAATTTGGCGGTGGTTAGGTATAACCACGTTCTCTGACAATAAATCTCGCTCGTTATATTTCGATCATATCTATAGTCTGTGTTGGATTTGATTCAATTTCAGCTCGCAGGATATCGTCATCCACTTTAACATTTATCTCACTTTTGACCTTATTTTCTAAGTTAAAATTTCCATATTTAAATCATCTCTGGTATTGATGCATAGTTAGAGATTCTCCGAACATTCTTATTAGCAGTTGTTGCATTATTTTTTTGAAGATATTCGAACAGTATGCAACTTCGCGTAAATTGTTTGTTTGGCAGCATCTTAAAATGCTGTCAGATTTTTTGTTGTTGTTGTATAAAATAACATTCTTCAGATGTTAATTGACTAACAAAATATATAATATGTGTTGTCAAAGGGATGGCCGAGACACAATCGACGGTAAAAAAGTAAGTATGAAAAAAAAACGACATTTTCGACTGGACAATCTATTATTTACATTTCTATATAAATAATTTTTTTAATCACATTTTTTTGATTTAATTAAATAATAAAATAATTTGAACAACTTGAGATTTGATAAAAAATTGGTATATTTTCAATCAAATATGTATTGTCAGATTGGCGTTTTTATATTACTAGAAAACCATTTATATTACTAAAAACCGTACAGTTTTTAGACAATCAGTTGTTTTCAAACGAGTGGGTTTGATGTCTTTATTAGCAATATATAATGTTTCCAATAAATTTAGTACAAATTCTGTGCGACCTTCGTTTGGACAAAGACCAATTTTTTTATACATCCATCAACATCGTTCCATAATCGGTCCATTTGAAGTCCGTAATTGGGTTATTTATCGTTATTTTGTCGCTACTGCAATGCACGATTTACTGACAAACATTTTTTCAAACACCTGGAAGTTAAGCCTGTCATGGTTAAAAAACGATTTGTTCTAAAATCTCTATTAGCGTTGAGCGGTTGGTTTTTTGCGAACCAGCACGCAAACATCTTCTGAATAATTTCTTAAATTGCCTGATAAGAAAAATGTGCGAATGAAAAAAAGGTGATTAAAAAACTTGCGTAGATCGCTGACCATGCTCCAATTTTTTCTGCTGCGTATTTAAATAAGTAAAGACATTGAATCGTTTCGATGAATTAGCATTGCACTTCAACAAATGCACACTTGCATTAGATATTGCGATTATACTAATGCGGTTATGATTCAATCCGAATCTAATGACCGGAAATTTGCCTGGAAAATTCGGCGAATGTTTTATGAACATATTGGCAATCGCTGGTCAATCGAATACTTTCTAAATATATTCTTTTGTAACATGTAATAAATGGCCATGACAATCATAAAAAGTGGATCGGCGATTCAGTGCAATAAAAGTAAGACTGCTTGAGGTGACGTCGAATACTGAAATATCATTTGTACTAGTTTAGAGCCTAAGAATAGACTATGATAAGTCGTTTTTTTGCTATGTGATATTTATGCATTTTTTTAACGAGTAAAATACGATCTTAACGTGTAACAATGACATTAAACTCGTTTTGATTGTACCATTAAATATAATCAACTCTACGCAGCATTATAAATAGAGAATCGACATTCTGTAGTAATAATACGCATTTTTTTTTGAAAAGTTAATATTAAACAGCCTTGATAATTGAGATTAATTTAAATATAAAATGTTCCTGTATTAAGCGATCCGTTGAAATTCAAAGCAGAATGATGTTAAATGAATAGAAAAATTGCCCTTGATTTCGCCTAGGCGACGAATATATTAATAAATTTCACTGTAAATTAACTATTTAAGAATTTTATAGCTTCATGAATATTTATTTGATTCATAATTGATTAAACTTTATTCGTATAAATAATCAAATAAATTGACCAATCAGAGTTTTTATCGCCATCCAGGCAAATTTATAAAAATCAAACACACAAAGGGCATTTCTAATTGGACAAAATCGATTAACTGTTAATAGACGGCTGTGATTGGTCAATATTATAATATGACACACCTTTAAATATTGTTATATTGCTTGATTAAATTTTGCATTTAAATAATACATTTTTTGAATTCTTTTTAGAATCACTCAATAAGTTCATAGGATGACATATAGTTGGCCTCAATATTGATAAATCTATATGATTTTTAGGAAGGGCTAACCTTTAAATAATACGTTTCAAAATTTGTTTAAAAAAGTGTTATTCTAACTCTGCTCCATCGAAACAAATGGTAGAGAAGCGATTTACTGATTTTAAACGTGGCTGTACAACTACCGATGATTGCTGAACTCTTTGGTCGTTCAAATTCGCCACATGTTCCAAAAAACATAAAAAAGTACACAAAATAGCTTTGGACGATCACGAATTGAATTTGCGGGTTTTTAGACAAAAATTATGAACTTCGAAACTCGGGTTTTTGATCTTAAAAATCCGGTTTTGAATAAAAATTGTTTTTTCATTATCAATGTCAATCACTATTGTCATGTTACGTATTCAGATTCAGAATCACCAAATCAAAGAAATTGATCCATTTGACATTGAAATATACGTCATTAAGATCATAGGTTTCCTCTTTTAAATGGAATTTTTATGTGACCTATTCTAATTTCATCTAGATAGTATTTCTTTTCAATCCATTCTTATTGCTTGAATCGGCGCATTGATCATCATTGAAATAGATATCTGCATGGTGTCATTTTTGTTTAGCCTCGTGTTGTTTATAGTTCGTATTCCGATACTCCCTCTGATTCACTTCCTTTACATTTCTTGCATAAAAGGCCTACAGATATATTCCAGATTTCACTTCAATCACAGGTCAATTCATTTCATTCCTTAAATCAGTCCAGAGCTTTCTTTTAACACCTTGCGACTGCACTTAGACTTCGGGTCACTGTCGACTTGAGCATTTATTGTAAGCCAAATTCAGAACAATAAATATATTTGTGACAAATCACTCCAAGCAAACATATAAATCTTAAAACATAAAACTAGTGCCTTAAATGGAATCTTTTGCAGAAAGTTTTGTTCGAAAATTGAAACCCGAAAACCGGTTTTTGTATAAGCCCTAGTTGATACCTAAAAGATATCAATAGGCAGTTAATTCACAATTTTGCATCAACTATCCACGAGAAAGCTCTGTTCGAAGTGGGTACCGCGTTTGCTCACGTTCGATCAAAAACAACAACGCGTAGACAATTCAGGGTGCTGTTTAAAGCTGTTTCGGTTTTAATAGCTAACCTACGAACTTATTAAATGACGCATTAAGTGCTTGTAATTCTTTTTCTTTGATTTTATGCTTCTATTCATGAGAAGATTTTCATTCAAATATTCGGGCAGTTGGTATTTCATTTGGTAAAATATGTAATATCTTCATAGTTTCCTTTGTACTATCATCCTTTTTGAATTTTTAGTAATTACACTAAAATTCTTCAATATTCTCAGCATTCATATTGTCAACGCCTTCTATTTTTGAAGATTTAGTAAGTTCTATTAGACTTGCAAGTAGACGAACAAAATCTAGCTATACGTTTTTCCAGTATGTGTTTAACATTGATGCATTAATTTCTTTGATTTATGTGATGATAAGATGAATATCCTCCAAAATCGCGGAACTTTTACATATATCTATGAGTTTGATCTTTGTGTTTAATGCATCCAATGCTATTTATTAATAATACCTTTTTAAAGCTATATTTTCATAGCCAGGTTTTCATCAGAACGTATATTTAAGCTTGAAATACAATCGAAAAATAATGAAAAAGTTAATACATTCAAATCAATACTTTGAAAACGACTAAAGATATATAATTACAGAAAAATACAAATATTATCATCTCTCTTTAGATTGTAAAAGATCGCCTTATCTCGATTTTAAAACGACGCCCACAACCATATCTTTGTCTAATAACCTTTTTGTTGAACAAACTTTTCACACATTCATCATCACTGTCAAATCACAAAAATCGTGCTCTAAATAATAATGCAACATTTCAAAAAATTACGCAAAGCGTACAATTAGCGGTCATAAATTTAACTCGTTTGTGTTATTACCACGTTGTCAAAATATGCACGATGTCATGGGCTCCATAAAATATTAAACCGAAGCACACGTATTTAGATCATTCTAAATATAAACTCGTTTAGTTCGATTTAATGATTCAAATCATATTTAGGGTGGCTTATGGTCACCTATTAATAATTTTACGATGAAATAAAGAATGTGCATTATCCCATTCAATGGTTATGCAAATTGACAAATGTCACAATATAATTGATTATCAGGCTGACGATTTATTCAGCATATATGTGATACGAATACTATTGATAAATCGATCGTTCGTATTCTTAGGATGTATTGTCGTTGCGAATCGATTCAGTCCATGGAGTGATAAATGCGATTTGTCAAAACGACAACTGGTATCTGAACCAGTTTTCATTGATGCTATAGAATCGCCGCATAATTAGCTTAGCACAGGCATTAATTGTGATTTTTAGGTGGAGCCGGTTACGTTGTTTTGGTCAATGTTTGTAGATCATTTTCTGATCTGATTAAACTAGGAAGGGGCGATCTAACAGCGTTTCACTTTCAATGCCCAGGGGTCATTTTTTATTCTCGAGACACGCCTATCCCTGTTCGACTATTCTTTCGATTTTTTTTTTAAATAGTTCAATCATTAAATTATTGTGGACTGTATGCATGAAAAAATCTCATTGCATATTTCCGCAAGAATCTAAAGCAAACACAGGTGCATCAATTATATTTGTACAATAATCGATGTTTAATATATGGGATGTTAGTAAGTAGTTATTGACTTTCATCGATTATGCAAAACAAGTCGACTGCGAGCTATGATTACATACATTCAATATCAAAATACCTTATTGAAATATGTAATCTTATATTGGGTATATAATAAAGTGCAACGGAATGCATTTTGTGTTTGTTAACATTTAGGAATCTATATATATTTATTCATTTTGGATAAAAGTATATTGATTTATAATAAATTGAAATAGCGTTATTAGTTTGAAAATACAGATTTGAATGTAATCTTTCGTCTGCCATCTTGTGATTAATAATTAGTTAGGCTTCTCTGTTAAAATTGGTAGGCTTTTTCTGGTCTGCCAAATCCAAATGCTCACGAATTTCACAGTCGGACCGCCATTTGAGTATTCTCCGCGGCTAAGATAATCATGGTGCAAAATTAAGCAACCGAAATTTCAATTTCTGGGTGATTATACGATCGGAATGATACATCGACGTCAGCCTCGTCAGCAAGTGGACCAATTCGAATTTCACCCGAAGACTAGTGAAACCGAGAATTAATTTACACGTCGGCGTTGTGGAACCGTTGTTCGAGTCATTAACAACGGCATCGCATTTGAACCTGATTGTTCAGGTCGAGCGTTCTTGAAGTCCAAGTTTCCACTTCCTTTCGTTTGCAATGCACGTCACTTGGAAGAGTGCCACATGCAACTGGCGATTCTTACAAGATCGCCGACAAGTGCGAGAGAAATCACTTTCGCTCCATTTGACCGAGGAATGGCTAGTTTTTGAGCTTGGCGACTCATAAATTGACATAACAGTTGTTAGAGATGACATGTATTTATTATATGACTGATAACGCATTTAGTTATGTGCCGATAAAGGCAAGTAAGCATGCGGTATAAGTGAAATCAAGAAATAATTAATGAGTTTGAAACATTCATTAACATACATTAATCATTTATATCGCTATGCATGATGATAATTTCTGATATTGATTGCGTTACTATGAATTTTTAAATAGATGAAATATTTGACTTAAAGTTCAATATCATAAATATAATTGTGGGTTTTAAAATCTCATCATCATCATCATTTATAGAATAATATTAAGCTACAAGTGTGGAAAATATACGCACTGCACCTTGGTAAATTATAAAAATATTGTAATATGTTTGTATGCAAATCTGTGAAATTAAGGTAGTGATCTAAGATGGATATTAATCGTTTCATTTTGAAAATTCTCCAGAATTAAAGTTTTCTATTTATTTTAAAAACTTCAATAATTTCGTGATGATATGTAAAATTTTTGGAACAATATTATTATGAAGATTATGAAAATTATTGTAATGATTTAGATATTAGTTTATAAACAGCTATTCTGCAGCTAAACATTTTTATTGTTAAAAAAATAGTATAATTGGTTAAAAAAAGCCTTTTATCAATTTCAAACTGTGTAATAAAGTAAATCAACGAATAAGAAAAAAAAACTTTGTTATAAAAATTCCAGATATCTAAAATATCAGGGGGACCCAAAATATTCGCATATTTTGGGATCTTATATAGAAGAAAACGATTAAAAAATGGAGCTGAAGTGAAAATGCATTTAAAATTATTTTTGCTTCTTAGCTGGAAAGTTATTACAAAAACAAGATCGAAGGACTGCCAAAATATTGAGAAGATGTGTTGAATAATGAAGACAATTATATATTATAGTATTCTATATAAAAATTTTGTTATTAATAAATTTGAAGATTTTTTTTACTAGATACGCGAATATTTTTGGGTCCCCCCTAATATATAAAAGTGAAACAAGAAACAGAAGTACATATCAATATTTCTTTGCCTTCATTTACACGTTTTTAATTTGTAATAAAATGTAAAAAAACTCCAACATTAATTTACGAAGTAATAGTTACTAGCCTTTTTATGAACGCGAAATTTTAACATATAACTCAAATGTACGCCAAATATTAACATAAATGGCGTACATTTAAGTTATGGCAATACAATATAGTTTATATAAAAAATAAACACATATGGGGTATTTTATTCTAATTAAAAAAGTTATAGGTTGGTAAAATGTAAGGGGTAAAAAATAGTGTATTTTGGTTGACATGATTTAAAGCCTTTTAGTCATTTAAAATAAATTTAAAAAAAGATTATTAATTAATAGAGTTGTCGCTATAGTCCCTACCTCAAAGAAAATATATAATTTTATTTTCATAAAATGGCGACTGTCAAAAAAAGTAATTTTTGGCCTTAATTTTTCATAGTTTTAATTTCATAATAAATAGTTAAAAATATTTTTTTGCTATAAATCTGGTAGGAACAATAGAAGATTATATTTTTAAAAAATTGTATTAAATTTATAGTAAATTAATTCATTAAAACTTGAGATATAATGTCAACCGTATTGAAAAAAGTAGTTTCGAGAAAAACGCATTTAAAGATTTCATTTTGGTAGGACCGGCTTAGTTGCCGCATCACTAAAATAGCTATAATTCCATAAATAATTGATATTTGATAATTTAAAATAAACAAAATGAATATAATAAATTTACTTACTTCGAGTACGGGACTTGATCCAGGGGGTGAGTTTCTCGGTACGGTAGATAGGGTAGCCGGAACTCCAGGTCTCAGACGGGGTGCCGCCAAGAAAATACGATCCCAACTAATTTCGAGGCCCGTCAATACAGTATTTTCAGCCCTGAATTGGTTCTGGAAGGCACCATCGTATGGAAAATTGAAGGATAGCAAATTCCATTGTACGATTTCTTCGATAACACCATGACAAGGCAGGGCAAAAATCACTGCACTTGCGCACAAAATAAGTCGAGCACTCAACATGCTTAACACTTAATCACTTTAATGTTATAAATCTGTAAAAAAGAGATAATTATATGTAGTACAACCTTTACATACGATTAAATCAGTAGGCAGTATTGACCTAGACAGAAATATTTGACGTGAAGGTTAACTTCTAAAATGTTTTCGTAGTCGATAACTAAATCACTTTTTAAATACCCATTATAAATTAAAAAAAAAAACAAACAAATAAGTTATAAATAAATGCATTGTACGATGCAAATTATCCGTATTAATTTGTTATTGATTAATTTGACATGCAGAATTATCTTATTAGCATGTTAGCTGTCAATTTAAGCTTAAGATAAGCTTTCTGCAACTTGTTTGACAATTATCTCGTATTTACTATAAAACCGGATGATAATCAGTACATGATATGAGCTATAATGAACACATCAAAATAGTCACGCTATTAAGATATTAAATAGGAATTTAGAGGGAATTTCAGTTGCATCCTTCTTGTGAAATGTTGCTATAAATGGACGAAATATCCTGCGGCATTTTCAAAATTAATTAAAAGAAAACGCACGTTGTCTTTGAATTGCGTGCTAATAATTGTGCGCCGTTTAAAAAAAGCAATTCTAATTGAATCGTAATAGATTGCGGCAATATTTCATGCGGAGGTTTGATTGGATCACGTAGTGTGCTCTTCAGCAGAGAAGAAATGCCAAAAATTATAAGGAGAAATGGGTGAATGGCTGTTTTACCAGATGTCCAAAATATTGATATGCTTAGAGGCCATAAACGAAATTGCATAGAAAGTGAAGGATGGACGACAAAGCGTAAAATTGCCATTGCGAAATGATATAAATGCCTGCGATTCTTTTGTATCGATGGAGCGAAATGACCATGGTAGAAATATTCGAAGCATTTATTTGTCTATAAGCATTGAGCAATTCAGTGTCAGCTCTCGATATGATAAATTCTTGCGTTTATGATATAACATGCTTACAGGAAAAATTGCACAATATTAGACAGAAGGATTTCAGGAACCGATTCAAGAGATGCGTAATATCTGGATCGAAAAACGTGTTAAAGTGGAAAATCTGGTAGAGCGCATAATCAGATCGAACAGGTCTTGGTTACGGTTTAACAGATGGTAATGGCAGTATTTGAATAAAGCAGAAAAATGTATAATGATTATACAATATATTGGAATGTAGGAGAAATTATAAGTTGGTTAAAATATTTTATACGCAGGATAATTTCGATCGACATAAACGTACTACATTGCGCGACTAAACTTCAGCAAGCCCCTAATTGTTTGCAATTATCGAATTATATCCAGACGCTAATGCCACATTAGCGTTATTAATTTAAGTCGCCGAAGCTTCAATATTTAATATTCTAATCGTGTTCTGAGCAGGTTCTTGTACTTTTCAGCTTTGTATCCAGGCGAATTTATAATGGTGCCAATCATTTTAATGTGGTTTTCTTGAAAAGAGCTCCCAATTCTGAATTGCCCGAATTGACTATAGAAGTTTTGGATCGAAAATTGAAAGAGTAATGTCCATATTTATTCATCTCTACCTTTTCAGGTGCATGGAGCACAGCCTGAAAGAAAAACGATTCAAAAATTCAGCTGAAATGGAAATTTTTGCTTTTAAGCCGGAGAAAGTTTTTACAAAAAAGGGACGAATAAGAATAAGAATGCTGTTAATTCAGTAACACTTGATCTGGCGTTAGCGCCATTTAAAATGCCATAAAAATCTGCTTTAGTTAATTAATTTTAACACTCGTGTGCATGGATCATATTTTAAAAATACAATCACATGCTTCGTTAGCAGAGTGATAATTCGAGTATCCTCTTTAATTTTATTGCCAAAAATTTGCAACAGGAAGTCATAATGGACGCTAATGAAAATGCTCGGCGCATATTTCGGCCTAATATGAAGTTATTAAATGAATTTATACGTTTATTGCATGTCCATTTTGGGAAACACGGGCTTGATTGATTCGCAAAATTTCACCACACACATTAAATTGGCAATTAATTTCGGCTGTGCTAAATCAAATTATGATCCATTGTCCGTGGCGATGATTGATGATCTCCAATTAAATTCTTGTGGCCGTTTGCAAATAAGCAAAAGGTGGTATTGGTGAAGTCGCAGCATTTGAATTTTATTGTTTTCCATTAACTCGGTTAAACATGACATTTTGGCAATAAATCCTTATGTTGGCAAATGTTGAGTGCTTGTAAAAAATACGTCGGCATACATTTTTAAATAACAAATCGTGATTTTGTCAAATGGCCGATTGGCCTATTTGGGACTTCCGTTTCTGAGAAATTTATATGGTGTTGGAACGTATTTGTTACATTAAAGTGTTGAACCGATTTGATATATCTATATTACTTTTTTATTGCTTGGCTACTGACTTACGCGATTTTTTTTCGTATGGAGAATTCTATCATAACGGTCATTAATCGTAACCCATAATTTATTATAGTACAATGGGTCTTTATTGTCTTAATATGCTAAAAGAAAATTATATGAACTTTCAATGGCAATGACTTTCAATTTAACATGAAGATATTTTTTTGCATCGATGAAAAAATTAATCATGCTTCTTTGCACTTCGATTTCTTGCACATAATTTTTTTATACTTAAATATGCAAAAATACTTATTTTTTTAATCATTATTTAGCGAAGGTATTAAAGCAAATTTGTATATATTTTTATTATACATGTAAAATTATTCTGCACAATAATATTATTTTCTATCTAATCTAATCCATAGGGACTTAATTATTTCTGTGCAAGTCAAAGAGTAAAAACTGAATACGTTTGATGCAATGCTTTTTTTAATACAAGTCATTGGTCGCTTATATGTCAAAGATAAGTATTCACACGTCAATGAGTGGACCAGTTTATCTAGATTTGGAATTGCATTGGCATCTCAAAGAGCGATTTTTTCTGCTAAATCGCGATTAGCCACACTTTTATTCCGATCCGCGTAGAAATAACCGCGTTAATGACGCATAACCAGCAGTGTTGCTCTATATGTAATATTGGGATAAATACCATAATTATACAGTAATCAATTACTACATCGGCCTCGATTGTAGTTTTGCAGAAAATGTCGTAACAACAGATAATACAGTTTTGGTCACGCGACGTTGAACGAAATTCTATAATATATGGCGAAAAACGAAGGTCGCCTAAAGACGTTATCTTTGCTCAATAAGAACATATTAATTTGATGCAATTAGGCGTCTGGGTGGATTTTTTGCAGAAAAATTCCTAGGACGCAATGCATTTTTTGTAGACGATTTGATAAGCATTGATTGCAGCACTGGATGCAACGAAATTCAACTTAATTGGATATTTTGAGAGAAATGCACACATTGAACAATGCTTAAGAGGAATTTCGATTATTTTTGCATAAGACTGACTTATGCAAAATACAGTGTTTCGATGAAAATATAATATATTGAACAAGATTTTGGACAAAATATAGGTTGATCTTCGTATTTTCATCTATGGATTTACTTAAGCTTTGATCTTAGGAGATCATTAATTCAAGTAATTAGCATTATCATAGGATATCCTGAACAATTGGATATACAAATAAATTAAATTGAATAACATAATATGAAATTCTGTATTATTATTAACACTTTTAGTGTCGAACTTTGATATATCGTTGTCGATACTTGTGTAAGTTGCCAACGATGATATATCGTTGGCGCCTAGATAAATAAATTCATGAAACATAAAATAAAACTCGTTTTTAATAGATACGTTTATTTTAAAAGAGTAATTTAATGAACAATTGCGACAATGAACCGAAATCTTAGAAACCGCTTTATGAAACGTTGAAGTGTAGCAAAAAAGGTTCAAAGGCAATAACTTACAGTCAGCGACTCCTTTGACGAAACCTTTGGCATTTGCTAAAATAATATCTCGATTTGATATATTTATTTACGAGGGTGGACAAAATAAGAATTTAGGTGGCCGTGAATGAATGAATGAATACACGATTTGTAGAAATCATGGTTGAAATACCATCTTCAATTTAAAAAGATAAAAATTTAGAATGTTTTGAGAGCCGAATGGTAGAATTTGTCCAGGTTGAACGATCAAATTGATCCAGGGGGCCTCAAATTTAAATTGCGCCAAAGGATTTTCACTGTGCTAAATCCGCTACTGCGTTATACTAATTACAGGATATGACAGAAAAATTATTTTATTGGAAAGAAAACGTTAAATGCCTGTTATTTTGAATAAGTATTGTTATATCCTTCTAGGAATAATTGTAACTTCAGGGCGCGTATTTTAAATTAGGAAGTTACTTGTAGAAGACTGGTTTTATAATAGATAAAGATTTATTGGATCTAAATATATTTTGATTAATATAGAAAGATTATATCATTTTAACATTATTTTAAAGTGACCTAAATTCCGTGTTCTATGAAAGCGCGAACATTTTGATATATTAATGTACGTTATGTACAAAAACATAATATAAATCTGATAGCTTTTTTATCATTCCATGGTCATAAATCGTATTCCAATATTGCATATTTAAATTTGCAATTAAAAATATCAAATTAGAGCAATTTTTGTTACGGAACATAGTCGACATTTATGGCATGTGAATGAAGAAAAAGTATCGTTTCGCACATAAAAAGATTTGTATGCATTGGGATTATACAAGGTGATGTAATAGTTTATTTGGCAGCCCGAAACAGAGTATTATAAGAGCATGATGTCAATTCAGATCAGTTGTGGAGCGATTTAATTCAATGAGGAAGAGGAAAAAAAACTTGTTTTAAGGTCTCAAAAACATATTCGTGGCGTCGAAAGACGTAAACTACCGTTCGGTATTTTATGCGTTGGTTTTGCATCCATTTTTTTTTGCATCTTGTATGTTAAAATATGGTAATTTCTTTAAGTACAAGGACAAAGAATGGTCGCTTTAAGTCGCTATTTAAAGTCGTCCATTACACTGTTAAGTGTTTTCGATTTAATTTAAGTCCACTGTAATAACTGGCAGGGCCGTTGATTCGCTTTGTGCGAGAGATTAAATGATTCTCGGTCTTGAAAGGTTGTCTAATCATATTTATAGAGCGGTTCTCAGCTTTGTTGGTAGTCTGCAATTATTGTGTCCGTGTACGTGACAAAGTGGGCAGATAGATGTACAGGTAAGGGTACGTGTTGTACAACCTTGGGTTCAGGATAAAGTATAGGAGTGGACACCTTTCACCCGTAAGAATGGAAACCTTAAAAGATGCAGACGGATTTCGAAATGGGCAAACTTTAGAAGTTGCAATTTATCGTCGAAGAGAATGGCTCTTTTCTGCAATGCTGAGCTTCAAAGTTTTTTTAAATCGACATACAAATCAGAGACCACACCCAAATAGATCATTGTATTTGGATAAATCGTGTGGAATTTAATTTTACGATCTCGATACACTGTTGAATAATTTCCTGTTACCGAAAAGCAGTAATGGATATTTGTCGACGAAAAAACGACGACTGTCCACGACGTGTCATTGTATTTTTTTGATAGTATTTTGTCGATCGTTATCAAGGACAAGCCTGTCATTATGTTTACAAGGATATGTTGCATTACATTTGTATTAAGTATGGATAATTTTCAAATTACATCTGTATGATTGTGGTCGATTTGTAAGATTACAATCGTATCTGTTTGGGCGCCATAAAAAGGGCACGCATGCTTTCAATGCCAATCCGACTGTAGCCAAAGATATAATCTCGAAAACAAGTATATTACATAATAAAATTAACGCATGGAAATATGATCCTGATTGATTGAATGGCCAATTTTAGCAGAAAAGGCGATACATTACATTTGCCAAGCCGAATTGTATGAGAGAGATTTGTGCGAATTTCTACACAGGTCCTAAATCAGGATTTTACAACAGGTGAATCTGAATTGGTAGCCCAAAAATGTTTTTAAATAATTTTGGTCCTTGATATGTTGTAGGATATTTATTTCAAAATATTCTTATATAATATTATACATGTTGAAAAATAATAAATATGCACCATACAAAATATGCTGTATATTATGAAAACATAAAGAGGGAAAGGCAGATCATCGCTAAAGATGGAGTAATGACATAAGTTTAAGATGAATAAGGAAGATGGTAAAAGCTGGATGTCCATAAGAGACGCCAATGTTTAAAGACGGAAGAGGAAGTATTGCCATATGTTTTAAGTCTTGCAGCATTTACAAAAATGGCAAAAGGGTAATATGATATCAATACACGTGCAATTTTCCGGTACCTTTAAAAGTACTGATATATGCAGATATTGAAACTTTAACGACAATTCATTTTAGCGATTATTGAACCTGAAAAAAGACACGCTAAAGTTAATTAATTCAGTTACATCGTTTACATAAAACTTACTTAACGATTTTGCTGTTGTTGCAAACGCACAATAATTACGCTTAGATTATGCGTATCAATCTGATCAAATCAATGCATAATATAGTCTATAACTTAATATATATCAAGTTACTCAACGGTTATGTATATTTTCATAGATCGAGCCGAGCAATAAATTCCTAAGTTTAACAAGCTCGGTTGATACAATTTTTTTTGAATATTTCGATTACGGATTCTGAACCGATAGGGTATTCCAACAATCTAGTTCCAATTAGGATTTAAATAACCATAGCGAGTCAATTTACATCCAAGCAGTAAATATTTATTTTTTTAAGGCCAATTATGGAAAAAACCAACAGTGTACAAAAAAATGTTGATGATTTCAACGAGCGGAATAGCAACAAACTCACAATGAAATGTTTCAAGACTGATACAAATCAAAAGCCTTAAACGCTTCGATAATCTTCATAAAGTAATTAATTCAATTTGCGTTTGATTATTGCAATGCGTTGCTTAATATTTGCTGAAAAAATATTTTCACGAAAGCAACATTAATGTCTTCATGATCGCATTTATGGATATATCGCATTGTGTTATATAAAATGTTGCAAAAAAAATTACACTGTGAACAAAGCGTTATATATGAGATAATAAACAGTCAAAAATAGACTGAGAAAATTACCGAAAAAGAACGAAAGTTTAAAATTACGCGACATAAAGCGTTTATAATGAGTACTTTGGTGTGCGGAAACACTAAACTATGTCAAAGATTCATAAAATAAGACGTTTGTTTAGCAAATTTTCTTGAAGCATTGTATGATATACAGTAATTTAATAATCACAATACCAATATACATGCACGTCTTATATAATAAGGGCAGTTTCTAGCCTAAATATATGTTTGTAACTCATTAAATCGGAGATTACACAGATAAAATCATCAACATTGAATGCATGTTTTTGAACAAATTTATTATCAGAGTTATTTTAAAGTGTACGTTTAATTAAACTTACACAGTTTATCCGTTTTGTCAGTAAGATGATCTGATCAGACCATTTTGTTTTTGCGATGAGCTTTTTTAATAAATGTATAGATCTTACCAAATCACCCTGATTTTGTCCATTGAAGGGTTGTACAAAGCTTAGAATTTTAAAAAAAGTTTGGGATCTTTGTGTTTCAAGAAAAAAGGATATTTATATTTTTACAACTAGAGTCAATGAAAGTGGTCTGGTGAGACTCAAATTTTTTTCATAGAATTTGTATGAGAAATTACGTTTTTCTTCGCATCATATTTTTAGAATATTTTTCTTTTACTTGTGCTGCAAAAAATGTTTTTGCGCCATATGTTTGTAAAAACCAGACCAGTGGCCCTGTGTTTCAAGAAATGAATATCCTTGTAAAGGCATTCTGTACACTGGAAAAGAAGAAGTAGGCCAGAGAACAGTCACCTTAGGCGAAAAGGTGCTACGGGAATTAACTGACAAGTACAAATAATATGGAAGGACGGTTATTGCTGACAATTATTTCGCAACTTTTTTTGGAAAAAATTAAAAGCTGTTATCCCATTTTCAACTGTCCATTGTGATATTGAAATTATTGGAGAAGTTGAAAAAGCCTCAGGTAATGTTATTTTACAACAAGCACAAGAGAGGTGTTGAAGTTATAGACCAGATGCTTGGGGATTATATATACAAATGGCAGACTAATGGCTGGTGCACACGAGGCTGGTTTTTAAGCTAGTAGAGCAAGCAAATGCTGGTAGGCCTAAGTAAGCTCTGTTTATTCAAAGCTAGAATTACTGATTTGGTGGCTTCAATCAATAAAAGGAAAACGATTTAACAATATGGCAAAGCAAATTTGATATAAATGGTATTTAGGATAACTCAAAATTTGGAGGGTGGACAGTACAGATTAAAATTATAACATTATAACGAATAATCAAAAAATCTTCAGAAACATTCGAAAATGAGAATATTTGGGCAATAAGAAAACATCCTTGTTTAATGCTGATTAGTAGTAATGTCATAGAAAATCTTATATAATATTAAAGTTCAATATTTCCGATCATAATTTGAAAAAAAACATATTTTTCTTAAACATAAAATCAGTCCCAAAAAGTTTGAAATACATTATAGTCTGTGTAATATGGTCCTAAATATATGTTGATTGTTTAGTTGGTCATTTTTTCTTTATCAGGACTTACAGGAATATTACATAGTGATTTCCAATTCATAACACATTGGATTGTGAGAAAAAAGCACTTCTGAATAGCGTGAATGTCATTCTCATAACGTACCGATGTTTTATGAAGGAAATTCCACGTAATCGTAATTAAATGGAGCACAGACTCAATAACTGTAATACACTTGCATTCAGTAATAAATAACTTCAATACATACGTACAAAACCGTATAGCCATGTAAAAAAAAAGCTTTCACACGAAAAAGTTGTGTTATATAAAAGCAATTTTTAAGATTTATTGTTAAGGCCCATGAAATAAAAAATGCGTATATTGAAGTTATAAGTACATACATTAGAGAAACGCTTTTTTCTTAGATTGGATTGGCTGAAGATTAATCAGTTTTTTTGCGAAACTATCGAGTTATTTGTTACCTGCCTTTTAGCAAGCTGTGATTTCACTTTTGAATTCAAATCGATTTTTAAGGGCAACCTTTTACAAAAAGGTATTTGGGTATAACTAAAATTAAATACGATTAAATGGATAATATATTTATAAAAAATGTTTTTGATTGCATTGAATATGGAATAATGTTTTCTATTTGAGAAAAAAACGATTGGACAGGAGCTGATGGATGTTTTTCGCAAAAAAAACATTGAACGAACAACCTAAATTTCACAATCATTTTTTTACACTTCCTTCCACACTAGTTTTCAACAATCTGATAAGAAATATCAATCTACCGGCTGAATTTCCATTTCGACCGAGAGAAATCTGTCAGAACCTGATGTTTTAAAATAACCAGTGTCACATTCTGCCTAACAGCCAAGGTTACAAACATCACTTATCCAACTAGCGAGTTCTTTCGTACAAGAAAAGAAAGTTTTGTCATTAACAATCTATCAACATTAAATTAAACAGAGGCGTATTATTTGGAAGTATGCGCGTTTTTTGCCCGGGGCGACCTTCAAAACCGGCATTGTTGTTCCTATCGACTTTTACCGGTAGACATTGATGTTGTTTTTCATTGTGCGAAAAAAATTTCACTTAATTACAACGACAAACAAAACTCAATCAAGTCTAAGATAAATACAAATAATGGCAAAAAGCGTCATAAAAATATGCTAAAATCCTACGAAACAATTGTAGGGGCAATCGACGTTTAAGAGCTTTTTAAAAGCATACCTGCCATCATTTTTTGTCTTTGAAGTCGCCTGTTTTGTGAAATACGACACGCTAAATTTAATAACATTGTTGAAATTGACAGTTTAGAGCGGTTTTTATTGAATTCATGATGCATTGTAAAAACGGATACTGCAAACATCCTCAATTATCAGACCTAGATATCTTATTGCGTAGAACTATATGGATTTTATTTTTTAGCCGAACTATTAGGCAATTTGATCTGATATATATATCCATTTCATAAAAATATAAATAACTAATTTTGTATAATAAAATGAAATAAAACTATAGTATTATTATGATGCAGTTAGAATCAAATCCGATCAAAAATAGGCCAATGAAATTTTTCAACAAACATAATTTTTCAACATTGATAGGAGAAATCATATTAAAGTACGTTGATATGAACATAATAATTAATCAATAATTTGTGTGGAAAAATATTTTGATACTTCAAAAAGATTTGATATGCATAATGCAGCAGAGGAACTTCCTTATTTAAAATGCGTATCTTAAAATAAAATTAATTTTGAAAAGAGTTACATGGCATTCATTTAAAAGAAAAAATATTAACGTTTTTTATCATGTAAATTAAATAATAATCATGCAGTGGACTGTCTTTAAATATCTCTCTGTATTATGCAAAATAATTAAGCTGATATCGCCTATACTGTTTGTATTTTTAGTTTTAAAAGTAAACTGGTTTCCCTGCTGCAATCTGTATTAAATCTCTGTATGGATAAAAAAATATAAATAATACTCGTTAAGGGTGAACCAAAAATACGAGCATGCATTCCCAACGCGGATTTTTTTAATGCGATTTTAAAGTTATGCGGTTTTTAAAAATAACGGAACCTATTCCTCAGTTTTATATGTTGTTCGTCTTTTTTTATGCGGATTTTTTTTATGCGACTTCCCGTGGAACATATCTATCGCATAAAAACAGACCCAAGTGTATATGATAAAAACGGTGATGGAATAATAAATCAGACCGAAATTAGTTTCAACCCAGTTTCTGAAATCTTTGAACAAATTATAAATTACATACATTATGATAAAATTATCAATTTAGATTTAGAAATGATGTAGCTTTCAAAAATCAGTTAATACTCCGCGTGCAGCTAAATCTTTAAAAATTTTAGAGAGTTCGTCAATAGATAGATTCTTGCAATCATCAAATATGCTTTATAAAATAAATGATCATAGAATCAAAATGATCTATATTAGAATTTATATAGTGGGCTATTCAAAAAGCTCTTATTGTTGTAATTCATCTTCAGATAATGGAAAAAATACTCTACAAAAAAATTTGGGAAACCGTGTGCTGATCTCAATCCATATTTAGTCTTATTATATTAAAAAATGATCAATATATTTGGAATAGTTATGATCGGAAGAAAAAGGTAATCCTGAATGACTAGTAGTAGAAAATGGTTTTGGATCTTAGTGTTATTTAACGTATTTCTGGATTATTTGAAACTAGAAACTGTGTTCTGAATTTAAATTGCAATTTAAAATAGATAAGCTCACGTTCGATGATGTAAATTGTGGTCTCCATAAACACTCCCATATCAAACGAATCAGAATGACTTTTGCGCTGCAATTGATAATTTTCACGATTCGTTAGCATTAAGCGCACGTTTTATGGTCTAATGTTTTCCAGCAAGTCTTACGATTTATAAATCGGGACGCCAAAGTGGATTTCTCATAAGTAAAGAGTTGAAACTGAGACTATTTATCTTCTTACAGATTTGATTTCAACGAATGCAGAACGGACGCACTCGTTAGGTAACTAACGTAACCGAAGCGAGACAATCCATCAATGTCACCATCACAATGAGCATACCATATTAATGCATGTGATAATTTCGTTTTTTATGCCTTTATGATTGAAGAACACAAAAGAAAGATGAATATGGAAAAGCTTCGAGGAGAAAAAATAATGTGATGTAGCCCATTTGTATTAAAAATAGGGATTTTCCGGCGTGGAAATTATAAAAGTGACAGATTGAATTCCAAATATAGAAAATGCCTATCAGTAGCATATCATTATTATAATGAAAGTAATTTTAAAGCATAAAAAAGTAGAATAATTGTGGCTTAAAGTCGTATTCTATGATTTAAGATGAAGGTAAATGGTTGAATAATAAATATATTTTAAAGGATTTCATTGAAGCGAAACGAAAGAAATCGAACGTAGAAAGTATTTATGCCTCATGTGTTATAAATGTTGATCTTACCAATAAAAAATAAATGCTCAGCTACTGAACGAAATTTATGATAGAAGTTCTTGCTAAAACTATCCAAGAAAGTGGTCTAAGAAGTCCATATAACGATATTTAATGGATGCGGAGTTTAATCGATGAAGCTTTTATACTGCATTTCAGAACCAAAGAATTCATACGTTTGAGCCTCGGCAATAATTATCTTCGATGGACTACTTTATTCATTAAATTCCGATATTGTTCCTTAGAAAGGAGCGTAATTTTGCAATCGGTTCGCCTAGAAGGGCGTATTGTCGTTTCGAAAGGTTAAATCTAATAATATACATTAAATACAGCTATTTCAGTACAAATAAATGTTTTGTCCCATATAAAATGCCTTGAAATTATACCAAAATTGGACGAATTAAAAGATAAATAATCGTAAAAATAAATCTGATTACTTTTGCGTCCGACAACGGAAATATTAAAGTGGATTTTTGCGCAATTTCAACGCGTGTGCGTAAAATGAATGCCAAAGACAACCAAACATTTTTTTAAATAAATTTTTAATTTTTCAGGCTATGAATAGTGATACATCGATTGCAAAACAGCATATGAGTGATTCATTTCAAACTGGGCTGCAGTTTTTTTGGCATCATCATGAGCTTGCAATGTTTTACATTTCTCTCGGTGAAAAAAGATAGTGAATGTGTTACCAAGAGTATAACGTCGCTCCAGATATGTAATCCATAATTAAAGCGATCGTTAAATATCATGAATAAATCTATATTCACACATATAAGAGATCGAATGATCATTTAATAGACTGATTCAAGTGTGGTTTTAAATGTTACAGCAATCTACATGATAGATTTAGTACCTATTGATCCAACTATTCATTCAAATGTATATAAGACATGTTCAAATGAATACAATTAGATCAAGAACAGTTCGCAGATCAATGGCCTTTTAACAGAAAATCGTATAAATCGATGGATAAATATTCAATTTATGAAAGACATTCTTGGGATGCAATTATTGTTGCATACATTTGATTCAGCTAATCGATTTTCTTCAGTCATGATTGCTCATGAATGAAAACTATTCAGGAAGGAATCAAGTCTTTAATTCTAAACGAGTCACA
Source organism: Stenopsyche tienmushanensis (assembly GCA_008973525.1). Taxonomy (NCBI): domain Eukaryota; kingdom Metazoa; phylum Arthropoda; class Insecta; order Trichoptera; family Stenopsychidae; genus Stenopsyche; species Stenopsyche tienmushanensis. The sequence goes on along the minus strand of WACJ01000037.1, from coordinate 90,968 downwards.
AGTCCATGACCATAAGAATCGATAGGATTTTCAAGTATGACATCGCCAATTTATCTGATTTGCATTGGAATATTGATTATATAAAAGCATTTGAATAACAGAATACAGACGAGAGGAATTGGAGCATGTTTGATCTGATATTTAAAATTTAGGTCTACATCAATGCTATAAACGATGGGAAACGCATGATCTTATAGCCAATTATTTTAAGCGAAATCTCATACAAAATTGAGATAATTAATGAAATCTGCATTAGGTCGTGTGTGATTTCTTGGAAAGAGCTTAACAAATCGGTAATTATTAGCGTCCAGCATCAAAATAGACAAAAATATGATTTAAATATGTCTGTCGATGTAAAATATCAGCAATTTAAAGCCGAAAATTTCATTTTTATATTATCAAAAAATATTCAATTTGTAATACAATTTGAGATGCGATTTATCCAGATTGATCTAATATCAGGCACGTATAACAAAACGGAACTATGCTACGCATTTACCATATTATACATTGTTGTAATCGCAAGATATTTATCGAAATTTGATACAATGTACATGGAATTATAACATTGTATTAATGCAGGTCAGCGCGATAGAAAATTGAAATTTGTTATGAAACAACAAATGGTAATGAAAGGAAACGATGGTGTTTAAAGATATCGATATTTGCCGTGTACACCATGGATGAATAACGAATTCAAGGAAGTGTTGAGCAAAGTTTCTTGCAAAAATTGCTGTTAATAACGAAAAACAATGTATTGAATGGTCTCGTTTGAACATATGAATTGTGTCATTTTTAGGCAATAATGTGTATCCAAAAATGGCCATCTCGAAGCATATGGTCGTATGTTTGATGCCGTTTTATATTTGCAAGAATAAATTTGTTTTTAATCTAATCTCGTCTGGAAATCGCTTACGAAAAATGTATCAAGAGTGTATTGAACCGCCTGTGTATGAATATTTGCATAATTCTCTTCGCCAAATCAAATGCTCCATTATAACGTGATATAATATCATAATTATTTACATATCATCGAATGAAATTATAATGTTCGTATTTGATTTTTTGCTAGTTGTTAGGATGGCTAAAATCGATCGATTGGGTATGGGATTTGAGCTTGCGATGCAAAATGTTGGATTTCGATTTTCAGCCGGTCGCTAAATCTAGCTGTCAAAGTTCGCGTCAAAGTCACTTTCGCGCCAAAATCGATCACTGGAGAAAATAAGAGGTTCGATTCACTTTACCCGTTCACAAACGCGTGTTACCAATTCGAGCTCGACCGGTGCACTGATACGAAATTGCGGCTCTGTACTGACTACACCTCGTTACACAACCCCATCTCACTTTCTGTAACCGAATAGCCCGCTATCACCGTAACACAGTTTGTGAAGCACTTATGGGAATGCCACTCCATTTATCACACGCTCATTGTGCCGTGACTCGCGTACACGCGTTCAAGCTCGCTTGACCACCTCAACTTTAACCCTTTCACTCTCGAACAGATTTCACTTTACCTGTATCACCTCTTTACCCTATCCGCGAAATGACATTTCATAATATACAATAGTTAAATACATATGTAATATTATATACAGAATCAAGTTCGAGCGAGTTCTATGGCCCCTCAAGGATGTTTCATGGAATCCTTGACACTAAATGTTATGTTCCGTTGATCAAATATTTCCCTGTAAATATTTTAGTCGAATAAAGCTGGCCGGAATTTGAAAGTCGAATGCGTATATTTGGTTCACAAATTGATCTCCGCCTTATTTGGATGCTTTGTGATCGTCGTCTAGTATGAAAAGAGTATATGAATGATATACTAGAGAATTCAATATTTTAACTGTCTCCCCTTTCCGTTCATATCACTGGAAGTCATAGTTCCTCATTATTAAGTAGGTTTGGTTTCCTATCCGGAGATTATGCTCTGTGGACGTATTGGGGCATGGCGTTAGATGGTGAAGAGCTTCTTCGTCGTATCAGCGGTCCGAAGAGCGGACCGGTTGGACATACAGATACTGTGACCACTTCCTCTTCGTTTAGGGATTTTTGTAAAAGCTATAAAGATCAAGATATGTTTCAATAAGTTGAGTTGAAACCTCTTTTTTGACGTCATTCCAAAAAGATGAATTAGCGCTGATGGTTAAGAATCGCTAGTGGGATGGGGTTAAAGTGGTTTAATTTTACGGAGCGCACTCGTGTTCCGAGTATCCCTCAAGTGCGGTCTACGTAACTAAACAACGTGACAATCGGTGATTGTTGTAGCGACGAAGGCAACTTAACCTTTTCGTTAGTGAGTAAATTTAAAATTGATGAAGTCGTTGATGTCATAATCGCTTTACACCGATTACTTTCTGTCAGCTCCTATAAGCGTAAGACAGTCTTCAATTCGAGGCAGGGTCAATTGCGAATAAACATTTGATAGCATACAAGATCACGTCATTTCTTTACATAAACAATGCAAAAAAAATCGATTCATTTGCTCCTCCTTTAGAAGGAAATGATAATTGGACAAAACACGATAAACTTAGGCTAACGATCTATACAATCGTGCGATGCATGCGGGAAAGCTCTCCGTCTCAGTCTCCCGAACTGCGCTAAGTTCTCACTATCTCTGTCTGTCTCCGAGCTTCAATGTACAAGAGTGCTCTTTCTGAATAGTGGAAGGGGAAACGGAGGGTCTCCGATAGTACGCCTGTATGGGTTAGGAGACTCAATATGTTGGCCGAATTCTCCCGATATTTTATAGATAATCCATCTATTGTTAAAGACAAACAGACGATTAAATATAAGCAAAATATTTACAACAGCAAATGCTTTCATATAATATTACATGATTAGAGACGCTAAATATAAATTATCGCATTGTTTTTGCTTGTATATTTTAAACAGGTTATTAATATAAACGCCAACTTCTGCGACAAATTTTCATGAAGATAGACCAACTTGTATGCGAAAGTCGATTGATGATAAGAAATTTTTAGTAGGCTGATATTTGTATACAAAAAAAAATATTTGCATAGAAAAATACGTGTGCACAAATTTTAAGCTTTAGTCAATAATTTGCATCTTTATAATGTTTTAGTTTAATATATTGGTGATATTATGATGTTATTATTAACAATAACCTGCGATTAAATGTGTTAAAAATTACGTAACATTAGCTTAAAAAAATGTCATGCGAATTTGATTTATAGTTACATTTTAGTTATGTAAAATATATGTAAATTTCAATCCCCGTCATTAAACTATAGCAAATTATATATATTTTACAAAGACTAGAGATGGATTAATGGGAAGCTAAGATAGGAGAGAGTCTATGAGTGAGTTACGAAATTATTTATAAAGTTATTTTGAATCATTGATGCAAATTCAGTTAATCATAAGCATTTCTGCACGAGGTTATTAATCGATTCAGATCTGATCTGATCATTTTTTCAAATCCTGAAAAACGAGATAAATATGGATCGTGATGATCTATTAAATGTATTAACATTTCGTTGGTATGCTGAAATTTTAAATAAGAATTTTATAAAATTTATAATATTGTACATTTTAGTTATGAATAAAAAAATCGAGAAAAGCTTGAAGAAGTTAATCAAGTGTTGACTTATTGAATTAGTTCCAGAACTTTAATTATAAAAGCTCAGGCTTAAATGCAAATTGTGGAAAAAATCATTGCGCTTATAAAATATTTATAAGAAGGAACTATAAGAAGGTTCGTGATTATTTGCTTTAAAATTTATATACAAGTAGCGATTCGTGCTTATCGTTTTAATAATTTATAAATGGAATCTTAGTTTTTTTTATAAAGTCTTCGTATTGTGTAAATGAATGCAGTTATATATATAAAATAGTATGATTTCATAATTCATAAGTTATTACTCTGACGTGATTTAAAACCATAAGTTCATAAATATAATGAGATTGTGAGTCATGCGAAAAAATTCACGAGATTCCGAAAATAATGTATGATCATAATTAGCAAGTAATTGTTATAAAATATTATTGTTAAAAGAAAAAACAAACAAGCATATCAAGCATGACTTTAAAATATTGACAAAGCATGATGTAATTTTCAGTAGCTGAACATTCAAGAAGTATATTTATAGCAATCCAAAACATATTATCACGTACAAGATTAATGCAAATGTGGTTAATGAAACTGGAATCGGTTAAGTATTCATTTTGATATCGACTTTGAGATGTATAATTATCTCCTAGCATGTTGTTTTGAATTATGAGAAGTTATTATATTGAGTTACAATTACAACTATATTGCCATTAAAATATTTCATCAAAGCACTGACGAGCTTCAAGTATAAATATAAACATTACTTTGACTACTTACATATTTTGCCATCGCTGAATAAAACAGGCAGAACTTCTAATTTCCGCATATTACTATGATTTTTTTGGTGACAAAAACAGGTTTTTATAATGTACTATCTGAGTCCATTTTTTTCATAGTTCTAACGAATTTCCTTGAGTTGAGTCATTGGCCTGAAAATGCCATTTTTTAACATCACTATTGCGAATAGAAGAACAGGTGATAGAATAATGAAAAGCAAATTTATTCATTATTAATATGAATTAAGAGCGAGCACATTTAATTTACTTCTTGTCAACTACTTGTCAATGTTTGTTCCTAAACAGCTTTTCCAAATTTGAAATCAAAGATCGACTATACGCAACCTTCATAATGACAGAAAAACATGGCATCAATGTGGCTAGATCTGTAAAATGTTTAGTTATATATTATATAATAAGATCAACTTTATTTGTAATATATTTTTCGGTTACTAAATAATCTAATGATCTATTAAATCTTCAATTATTTTCCACAACAGTATTTTTTTGCATTGTATAATAGTAATTTCCATGTCTATTTTTTTTTAGCATTTTGGCGACTTTTTAATAGTTATCACAAATTCAGAAAATAGAACAGCTTGATATATATCTAAGACATCGATACTTCCGTTAAAATGCTATTGAAAATCCTGAAATACTTGTGAATAGTTCCTTGACTTGCTCAATCAAACTATATAACATTTCTGTAATTCTTTCAGTCTCTATATATTTCAACAAAGAAATATCGCAAAACGCTTTTCGTGACAAGATTTCAGCTGCCTTTAATATGTATTCTTTAACAAAGATATTAATGAAAGAGTTGAAATATTTCATCTATAAAAAGAATCTTATCCGGTTAAAGTAATATACTTTAATAATACATTTTAACTATCAGTGAATTTAGATATATTAGAAGTTCAGTCAAAGATCAGCCAATCTTCAAACAGACTTGAAGCATCTATTAAAATGTTAAGACATCTTTGGATTCACCAATATGTGTCGTAATAATTTTTAGGTATTCAAAAATTGTTTTTTCTACGAAAAAACGTAGCGACTCACCGATGAGTCGCTGGCGTTTAAGAGGTTAAATATAATCGACTGATGGAAAAACAGTTATTTTTTTTCAACAAAAAACACAATCAAAATTTGAACTATAATTCTATCGCATTATATATTACAGATGCTGATATCTTCATCTTAAAATTAATCTTATATAACCAACTTTTATGCTTGGTATCTTATCAACTTTAATTCGTTATAATCTAAATAATAAATTCAAATGTTGCTTTATTGTTATCGATTTTAGATACATCATCTGTTATAAGTTTTGGGAAAGTCTTTAACAAATGTAAAATAAAGGAAACAATGGAAGCAAAATGATCTAGACATCGGATTGACTTATCATTCTAGGAATAGATTTAATCCCATAATGACACCATAATGTCGTGAAATAAATTGAAAAGCAATCATTCTGTAATTTGGCAGCATCTGTCTTCTGCAGAGATGACAAATGACAGCAGTATCTAATGAAATTTCTAATAACTTCCGAATAAATGTTAATATTGGTAGTATTCCATTATTTTTATTAGAAATGTTTATAATAGGGAATGACATTAATCTCAATGTAACGTTTTTGAAATAATTTGAGATCAAAATCACTATTTAGAATATTGAAAGAAATCATTTTTTTTGTGAATTATATATTAAACTATGAAATATATTGGATGAGGATGAAAATTGATTTAGAAGCATGCAAGACGGCTGAATCTGTAGACGATACTAGGAAGTTGATCCATGGAGAAGATACATAATAAGGTTGTTTGTTGAATTTCATATCAACTTTCGAAAATAAATAATGATCAATGACCTACATTTCTCTTGCGAAAAAAATCATATTTTTGGTGTCTAATTGACAAAAAAATATCATATGCTGGTCAATGGACAACATTCATTCCATAAATTATTTTTATGACAAAAAGTAGATCTATACGCTTGTTGGGATTCGAAAGAAGTCATTCTTAAAACCTTAAAAAAATTATTTCAAAATGCATGAACGATGTATTAACAAGAATTTCGCCAAGCGCTTGAATCCTTCCATGGAATTCATCCAGAATTCCCTCATAGGATCATAAAACTGCCTGAAAAATGACAAACGTTTGCACTACTCCGATACTATATCAGCCGGAGAATTTTGATATTAAACCTGTATTGATTTGATATTTCCCGACAACGTTCACCCAATATATTATATTGCAGACAATAAAGTAATTAAACCAGTTAAATCACCAGTAATTCAATCGTCAATTACGACACATGCATAAGTTGCATTTTTTCATATAATTGTCAATTGTCCAATGCGAGTTAACAACATAAGCACTGGTTCTCCAAGACTATTAAGTTAAACGATACTGCTGCTGAAATTGGATATGAATATGCATGATTATGCAAAAAAAGCAAACGAGTATGATAATAAAGCTTGCAGTGAAAATCATTTTTGTGGATTATGCGCTGCAGTGACACAAAAAACCAGTTTGGACATATTTGTGTGCACCGACAACTGAGGCAATAAATAAAAAATATTACTAATAACATAATAACTGTACTTGAAAGTAGTTATACTTTTATGCTTATTCATACTCATTAAATCGTAATTAGTTTTTGCTATCAATGCATGCACCTATTTAGCATTTTTTGTTATCAGGCAAATAAAAAAATGCTTTAAATGTAAATTTGATGCATTAATCCATGTTTGTTCCATTCAATTTTTGCAATATTCATTTGTGATTCCCATCTTATTCAATTGAATGAAAGTATCTGAATAATTCTGTATTTTTGATTTACAAGTCATTTATCAAATAAATCAGAATAAAAAGCATTGAACCATTTCGAACAAAGTAAAAAGTAACAAGAGCTAATTTATGCTTCCTTAAAATAAACAAGATCTCAAATTTGCAAGATCACACTCGTAAATGCAGGGTATTTTAATAAAGAAAGAGGGCTTCCTTCTGCCCAAAGGAAGATCATCATATCATCGATCTGTAGCGCTCGTTATTTTTTTTATTAAATTTCAAATGCTCCTATAGTAAAAAATACGGCTCGAAAGAGCAAAAATAAGCATTGTCTTCTCAGTATGAAATTAAATTACACCTATAAAATTTGAAAAAAAAAGATACAAATTTGGAACAGCAAGTGAAAAGTCTTTTGGAATGTTTAACAATCAAATTATTTATTTATTTTCCATTATTATTTACAAAATCTTGCAAAAAATAATTTCTTTCATTACTACTTACTATTTCCCAATCTTAAAAAATGATTTTAGTTTTGAGCCGAAATATGTACAAATATGATTTTCGAGTTCAATTTAATCAATTCGAAAGCGTGTATCCTTCGAAAGATTTCTTCAAATGTCTTTTGGCTCTCAATTTTTTGTCCACCTTTTCCAATTGCTGACAATACACATTTGCAGTTATTTTTTCGCCAGGTTTCATAAATGCACAATGAATAATTCCTTGAATATCCCATCAGATATTCAAAAGAATCTTGTAGATTGTCAGTGTAGGCTTCATTCATCAACTCATTTTTCATCCCCAGTAATAACCTATTTATCCTTGGCCAAATAGAAAATATGGTACTTTTATTTTTGTTTTCGTATAACGTAAATTTAAGGACATTTTTTAAAATTCCATCAATCGTATCATATGAGCTGCATTGATAAGATTCCAAATTCAAATTGGTAACACTTGATTTGGCGAATCAGCACATCTTTTAACGATGCTTAATAAATCAAGTCATTAAATATCGAATCAGAATGCCTTCAGCATTTCGTAAATTATCAAGTATTACGGCCATAAAATATTAATTGTTGGATTAAAATATGATATTTAAGCCTCGTTTCACGGCCTTCATATTTGGCTGCTTTAGAGAACGTGCAAAATATGTCGAAAAATTCAACGTTTTATGATCGAATGCTCTCCGATATCGTATTTGTTTAAAAAAGGATCAAAACTTAATGTGATTGATGGCACTGATAATTCAGAAATGCTACTTAACCAAAGGCATAAACGGCTAATTGAGCGATCAAATCCTAAATGTGCTCAATTATTTGCATAGCCGAAAGTACCACTAGATGAGATCTGATCTAATTACTTTGTTGAGTGAGTGTTTATTCGCATCGTTTATTTATAATTGTATAATCTAAAAGGCGTGATCTTCTGAGTGATAGAGTGAAAATAACGAATTCGCCTCGTCCGGAAAGAGAATGTGAATGCACCCATTCTGCCTACTCAGATCACGACACAGATTTAGTGGAACACCTACAAATAGGCACTCGAAAATTTGCATGACAAATAGTTATTTTAGATATTGCAACATAGCTCTTAAGATATTCTCGTAATTATGCAATCGAGCAGAATTGGTATCTGCATTCGATTAGATGTACGTCCCGATTGCGAAAGTCGAAAGGGATCCAGGAAATGACGCTGATTAGCTTTTGCTTTGGCGGATGCAACAAAGTTGCTCCTATTTCTATGTTATATAGTTTTAAAAAAAATATTACAACCCAGAATCTTTTATTTAACAATCATCTTACTCTTAAAATTTCAAATCTATAATAAGACGTGAGCGATTATTATATAATAGGAGATTTAACCTCAGAAATTAAGAATTTGTAGATGGTGATTTCTCATATGATTTATTTTAATGCAACCTTTGAACTTGAACCTTTATAGCATAGGCTCCCAACCTTTTTCGGGTGGCGACCCCTTTTTATAAAAGCTACATGACCCGCGACCATAGAACGAAAAAAGTTTTTTTAGTATAATTTTATTTTTAAAAATGTTTAATAATTAATTTAATGCGATTATTGAAATTGCATGTTATTAACCAACCACAAAATTTGTGGGAGAGTTTTTGTTAACGCCAACTTAATGCATTCTCAACATTTTGAAACGCTTTGAAATCCATGTAACTTCTTAAAAAAATGCATCTAAAATTTAAAAAAAAATACAATGATAATAATTCTTTAACTGCTATATTCATCAATAATGCATGAAAGTCTTTTTTTACGCGTTTTTTTATTGCTGGCATTGATCATTCATTTGAAATAATCGAGTTCAATAACAATTTTTTGATATTCAAATGCCAAATTAATCGATCAAATTTGCATTATGAGAGATTTTTACCATAACTGATCATCATAAACTAATTGACATGATTTTTTGCGAAAAAAAAATTAATAAAACCATTGAAATTATCGTTTGATGCTACGACGAGCTTATGAGATAAATAAGAATGACTCGGAGAAATGTTTATCTCGTAGATGTCTCCATTGGGTCGATGACTATGATGATAACATGATACAATTGCATCATGAATTGATGAACATAATAAAAAAAATCGAATGATTCGGTCAAAGTTTCCAATCATTTGCCTCGTTTAGATCATTGTATTATATTTAGTCGCTTATGTAAAAGCATCGATTATTGGCTCGATACTTTTATTTTACACTATTCCGAAAAATAATTAAAACACGAGAAAAAAACTTGATTGATCGCTTCGCATGGACCTAGTTTGATGAAAGTTAAGCCCAATAGAATTTATTATTGAAGATAGCCATTATTTTGGGCGAGTTACTGCTTCCGACTATTGCGTAATCCGATACAAGTTAAATCGAGCAATTCGTTCAAAACTTGTTTTAAATACATTTAAAAAAGTAAATAATATGTTAAACAGTCGATTGATAATCACGTATGAAAGTCAATAGATTGAAAATTTACACACGAATTACCACGAGACACTTTCCCTCATAGGTACTTTTATTTGCATTTAATTTCTATCAAGCCGTTAGTATACTGTAAGGAAACGTTGACCATATATATATATACAGCCTATAGAATATTCCAACAGTAATAATGAAAGGAAGCAGTGATGAAATCTTTGTTGATGTATCGAAAGTCTCTTTCGGAGATTTTAAAGGATCTAAATAGCGCAAGTCGTGATTTACCAAATTCCAAGAATGATAGCATTTTTTTGCAACAGCCGCCACAAAAAGAATCGATTTATAAAGCGAATGATGATACGTGTTCTGAGCGTTTTCCACCGAACAAAAATCACACATCGCAATTTATTGCGTACGAGTCAAATGTAATGTAATAATTTCGCAAATTTGCTTCGCCCAGAGCCTGAATAGATCCAATTAAATGCGATTTAAATAGACATAATGACTGTCAATATGTACAGGGACTCTTATTTAATTCATGGTAATTATAATGATCTCTTAATTAAATCGCAGATTATCTAAATATGATCTATAAGCCGGCATTTGATCGCACTGTTATAGTTGCATGAGTTAAACTTTCTTTCTAGTTCTTAACCTTTGCGCAAGGACGCTATTAGGATTATATCGTTGCCTTTTAAATGGCATTCACTCGCAACAATGCTAATTTGCTTATGGTTGACTGATTGATATATCACGACTTTTTTATTACGGTTGTCATGTGTATTGAAACGATTTATAATGTCATTTTTTCTGTTTGAAAATCGAAATGATCGATCGTTTTAAAATTCTCTTCGTGTAATTGGCGCCTCTTCATATTAATCAATTACTTTTCAATCAAAGAAGCTATTTGTATTCAGAATGTTCCAATTTAACCCTGTCTGCAATAAATTATCGGTATAGGCTTGTGATCGCATTTTTTCAATCTTCACTACAATTTCTACTTCATCACCATTTTCATTTGGCGTAAATGTCGTTTCAGACATCTACATTGAATACTAAGTATACCATAGATTCTCAAGCAGATAATTGAAGCCTTCATTTCAATAATGATTGCTTAAAGATATTTCTTTTTTTTTGAACCAACAAGGTAAAAATGTCCCTTAACGGTTGCATAAATAATATCGACACTACTTCAAATAGAAGTTTGTGGAAGTGTTAAAATTTCTCCTTGATCGATGTATCTTAATATTTTTTCAAATATTCGACGAATATGATATGTTGTCAGTCTTCTTCTGACAACTTCGTTTAATAATTAAGAGTTCTTAATCTTCTGTAGATATGTTAAGGTATACGGCGATCGCGAGGCACTCATTCGTCATATCAGCGGTCCGGAGAACGGACCGATTGGACACACAAACCTTGTGGTCACTCCTTCCTGTTTTAGGTCGTTTTGCGGTATTTCTATGATCTACGATCGCATTTTAGATACTTGCCACGGGCGCTTTATACCCTCGTTACGGCTCTGGGTGGAAACATCAAGATCTATTATGATGTGAAAACATTTTTGGATTAATCAATATGCGTCCCTAGAATTAGAATTTTTAGGCATTAAAAAATATTTGTTTATCTACGAAAAAGCGTAGCGACTCACCGGCGAGTCGATTAAGTGATTAAGCAGATTTGTCATTTTAATACTGATTCGAAAATTTATAATTTTGCTTTTAAAGATCTCCAATCTAAGATACTCATTCAATTAATTCAATTATGTGTGGAAAAAAATAGGAAATCTTTAAATGAAAACAGATGTTTCTGGGAAAAATTGATATGGAGATTATCTACGTTGAATATAACAACGTAAGAAGAATTCCTTGAATTTTATAAATTTGCAAAGTTCATCAATATTTTTTTGAATCCATACAGGATAAATATTTGAATTTTCCATCACAAATATCCTTTTTAAGCATAAACAATACTTTGACCTTAATATTCATACGTCTCAAATTTTGCATTTATGCATTATACATGATTTTTAGATACACAATTTCCCTTGTACGTTCTGAGTTCGCACACTTTTTATTATCGTTCTAAATCAAACTTTCAAAGAATTTCTAGATCCAAAGCTAAGCTCATTTATTACCGCATTTTTTCACGTTTCTCAGATTTTTTAATCTGATCCGACTGCTTAGTTATTCAGGCTTAAAATGCATACGCGCCTTTTAAAAGTTGAGCCGCGTATGCGCATTGTGTCTCAAATGTTTATTAAAGCTTGCCACACAGCTCTATCAATGTGATCGACAGCGCTCCCTCTATAATTTTGCATACTTGAAATGCAAAAATTTGCATTAATTAGCAATGCAACTTTTGAGAAAGCATGATTGGCGTGCGTGTGCACATTGAATGCAGGCCCAACTGTCGCTGGACTCATTTGTGCAACAATGGCGCCTTAATTGTTTGTCAACGAATTTCTTGGGAATTTGATTTATGGGTCGATTGTGGACCCCATAACACGCGAACGTGATTTAATCATTACGAGATAACGCGCTTTTAATTGTTTAATTTTTGCAATGAGTTTAATTCGATCGCAAAATGCTATGCGCCTATTTAATTTTGGGCGGATAATTGATTGTATGGGCACAAATTCCTCGATAAGGAAACGCTATTAATTTTTTTGCGAGGCGTGATGTACAGCATGTTCCGAAAATGAAAAAAAATGCGCCATTGTGTATGCCATAGACACAAATATTTCTCCATTTAACTTGGAAGATTTATGATTTCTGACCTGATAAAAAAGCAGTTTGACATTGTTGCTAATCAAAAAAAATGCCACTATCAAAGACACCTTCACTAAATGTTAAAGGTGAGCAACGTTTGTGGTTAACAAGGTTTTTTTTGGGTATGCGGTTCATATTTATGGTTTGTTTTGATTAAATGTTAACACTGTGTTAAAATATCTGAAGCATGCCATCATATCTGGCCTAATTTGAACTCTATAGGTTTCTCAGCAGCTCATAAAAATTCAATTTAAAATATTTTGTAGGAGTCTGGGAAGTTTTCGTGAATATGAACAATGGTGGATTGAATATAACCATGACACATATCGACTATTCGGAGCATTCATATTTGATAAATGCATGAGTGAACGCAATTGGTACATAATACATAAACTTAGATCGAAAAGAAGCTCAGGTTTCGATAGTGTTCATATTCATATTACCAGTTGAATCAGGTCCATTCCAAGCCATTGCAGAACTATCACTAAAATTAGGCATTTTATGAATATAGACTTATGTATTATGTTTATATAAATTATCCATGGACAACAAAGAGCATCGGATTTATAAATGCAATTATTCAAGACATCTCTCTATTGTTTTGGGAGTCCTTGGATCCCTATTTTCTAAAACCTTTCCGGCTTAGAATTAAAAAAAAAACGATTATAAGTGCCATTATATTTCCACTTTATTTGCATTTTTTTTCCAAACACACACATGAGATACACAATTTTCTGAAAATGGAAAACATTGATATTATGTTGTGAAAGTCTATTAAACATCAATAAACCCCAAATTTTACAGAAGAATACCTCCAGGCGACCAACATCGTTGTAGAAGACTGGAGAGGACCGATCACCATCTCAGGACACTGTATTAAAAAAGAGAACTTCCTACGATTTTATAACACCCTTGGAAATAAATTCATCGCTGGTGGTGATTATAACGCCAAATATACACAATGGGGCTCGAGACTGATAACCACCAAAGGACGAGAGTTATACAAGGCAATCACTGCGTTGAATCTCACTACTGTATCGTCAAATCAACCCACGTACTGGCCAACTGACAGAAAAAAACCCAGACACCATTGACTTTTGTGTAATAAAAGGAATATCAGCAGCCTACTTCAAGCCAGAATCCAGTTTCGATCTGTCCTCCGATCATTCTCCCGTCATAGTCACGATGAGCAGTCATAAGGAAAATACCAAAGCCCTTAAAATTAACCAATAACCGCATAAACTGGAACGTCTTTCGCGAACTAATTGACAACCATTTGACGACAAACTTAACCATCAAAACGAAAAAGAACCTCACTGACGCAGTTGAACTTTTCAACTCTACTCTGCGGGAAGACGCAAATAATTCAACTCCGGAATGGACGCAATAAAATAAAAAAGAGCTGTTATGCACAACAATCAAACAGAAAATTGCAGAAAAACGCAAAATAAGAAAATATTGGCAAATAACGAGCTAAACCGAGCTATAAAAAACCTTAAAAATGCCATCACCAAAAGCAAAAATGAAACAATCAGCGACCACCTCAATGGGCTAACCGCCACTGAATTCACACAATACTCACTGTGGAAAGCTACAAAATACTAAACGCTACAAAATAATAAATGGAGAATGGGCTAGAAATAGCAAAGAAAAAGCGGAAATATTCGCTAGTCACTTGACAGAAGTATTCACTCCACACAAAAACATAAATACTTCAGAAAGCGAAGATGAGAATCACCGGTCGCCAAATACAAAAAATCAACCATTTGCATTAATAAATTCACAAAGCGAGAAATCAGATCAGTCATAGCAAAGGTCGACATAAAAAAATCGTCTGGACTACGATCTCATTAGGGGTAGAATGGTAAAGGAACTCCCTACTAAAGGAATTTAAGTTCGTGGTACAAACATTCAATGCGGTACTAAAAATGGGCTATTTCCCCAATGGAAAGTGGCTAAGATTATTCTAATCCCCAAGCCCGGCAAGGATATACATGATGTCAAATCATACAGACCCATCAGCTTACTCCCAATAATTTCCAAACTTTTTGAAAAACTACTACTGAAGAGACTTAAGCTATTAATTGTGAAAAATAATCTAATACCCAATCACCAATTTGGATTTCGTCAACAACATGCGACTGTGAAACAAATACACAGGATCTTCAATAGAATACACTTAGAAGAAAGAAAATATTGTTCGGCAGCATTCCTGGACGTAATTCAGGCTTTTGACACCAATATTTTTTTGCTGTGGATCTGACTCGACTAGGAATTTTAGTGCATTGTTATCAATATCGGAAGATCCTCCCGTTCTCGGTTCATCCTTCAAGCTTCTATTGTCAGATTTAAATTTTTGGAACCAATATTGACATCTAAGAGCTGTTAGCGCTTCACCACAAACATCTTAAAGTTGTTTTATTATCTTTTGTGACATACCAACCCTAATTAAAAAAAGTAGCATACAATGTCAGATGTGAACCCAAAATGTACGAATACTTTCGGGTTCCCTAATATCATTGTCGGTAATTAAATAATTGGTATTCTATTATACTTCACTACAAAATCATGGGTTAAAAAATCTAGCAAAAGATTACAAAGATCATTAAGCGTCCAATCAAAGCAATTTTCATTATCAACATCAAAAATATACACATAAAGCACAGAAAAAAATGACTAAATGAATTTCCCATGTTTTATGGAGCTACAATTCAATGATAAAAAATAATTGGCGAACAATTACATTAAAAACACCCACGATTTATTGCCGAAGACTTTCGATTCGTACCGGTCGAATGTCACGGACGGAGGTGCGATAAAATGGTATCGCTATCTGAAATCTACAACTTCCTAACAATAACAAGGTTTTTTTGACTTTCCCGATCATTATCGTCTGGCCTATTTATTCCGTATTAGCAACCCGAGATGTTTTTTAATTAATACGCAATGAGAACGGAGAGAACAAAGGATGAACGATGGTCGAGTTGCGTGCTATCGATTGCAGCGGCTGTCGTTTTTTAAATATCTAACACACTTAACGGCCTTCCTGTGTTGTTTAAACATGCATGTTGGATATCATGTTAGTGTTGTTATACACGATCGATGAAATATTGGACGGGCTTGCAGGAAAATTGAATTATATCGAGACCGGATCCGAGACAAAAATAGGGGCGAAAAACTGCATAGGCGATCGGCAAAAAATTGAACGGAATTGTTGCATTTGCAAATATAAATAAATATATATTTGGGCGACCTTGACTTTTTTGATATAGACAAAGTTATTTTGTGAGTTTTTTTTGTTGTTTTGCATCATACGATATGAACAAACGCAATTTTTTGCGGGGAACTGATCAAATTACCACAATTCCTTCTTATGGTCGTGAATTGATTTGAAAATTATACCTTGTGAAATTTTTAAAAAATTGATTGACGGAATAAAAAAATTGACCTGACGACCTAATTTTTTAGAATCGTTATTATGTGATCTTTAATATTTTTATAAATGAAAAATCGACGACGTTATAGATGTATTGGATTTAGCTGATTCGGAGTTTTCATCTAAGAATGAAATTACTTTACACAGTAATCTAATATATTTTATAATTAATACTATTAAAAATTGTCTTGAAGTTCTTCCTTTTCTATCGGAATCGAACAAATTTATGATTAGTGATCGATAATTGTTAAAAATAATATTACGACGCATATATGCGGGATGGATGGATTGTGAAATAAATACAATTAATTTTCAATTTAACTCAATCGGGGCGTAGTTCAATTCAATTATTAAATTACGAGTAAAAGTCAAGTATAACTACTGTCAAATTTGTCAGCCGCCAAATACAACGCAAGGCCATTTCTCGGCCAAGAATCCGATCCTTTGTTTGTACTATTTATACAGTCTAGAAATTTATCACTTTTTTACAGTCCAATCTCTGTAATTAGCAAGTGTTTTTGTCATAACTGCTCAGACGTGGTATGAAAATGCATGCAAATCGACGATGAAAAAAAGTTGCCGAAACGGACCAGCCGATCGATTAGATGCATTCAATCTAATTTCGAAACAAAAACAATAATCACTGGGTGATATTTTTTATGCTAAATTCAAGCATAATATTTGGAGCAGATGTTGCAATTCGAATGCTAATCAAAAAAATAGTTTTCTATTTAAACACAGCATTCCTAAAACGGTGTTAATGTATGGATTGACCAATACTGCACGCTAACATATTTTATATTTCTTGCTGAATCGAGATCTTGTGATCGGTTTTTATTAAAGGCGTAAAGCCTTTTATGTTTATGGCATTTGAATCAACTTTAACATTTTAAACAACAAAGATTCTGCAAGGACTTAATGCCAAATTCTTGAAAATCATGAATTTGTTCACGATTATTTCTATCATTCCAAAAGTTATCAATTAATATAATATAATTGTGTAATGTATAAATATGAACTCTAATTATATGTTTAGTCAAGGGGGTGTTAGAACACCTCCTTGAATGACTAGAGTCTAGAGTAGGGTGATCTTTATTTGGGTACAAAAAGTACAGGGTTCAGTATTTTTTTCAATTTTTTAAACTAATATTTAGGGGTTTTTTATATCATGATATTTCTTTCTGTAAGCATTTACTAACCAAAAGCAAATATTGCTTTTGCTTTTCGTCGATGGTCATCAATTTATTATTAATCCTTCATTAAGGCAACATCACGATCAGCAATATCATTCACTACCCGCATAGAAAGAACTATTTTCTTTGCAGCCTTAAAATCAGAGTCATCCTTCCAAGTTTCAACATCTTTATTCAAAAACTGTGATGAGATACCTAGTATCTGGAAAAATCGTAGAGTTGTTAGTCACAAAGTCTTATATGCTTTTTTCGGTGATGTGTTCGACATCAATGCTTTTTTTTTCGGGTAGTCTTCTACACCTTCGATTCTTAGTGCATCTAACATATTTTGCTTATCTTTAACTGAAAGCTCGCCGCCAAAAAATGCAAAAGACACCAACTCTTCCGACAAGTATCATAAATGGCCTAGTATTTTTTTCATGGCAACTTTGACCATTGTTTGGTTTATATTTTCACTAGAGGCATACATTTTGGACGAAGTTCAAGTTTTTCAAGCTATTTTAATTTTATATTTTTTACCAGATATTTATTGACATTTTTAAAATATACTAAAGATGTCACTATATTTCCTATGTTATAAAAAAAAAAATAAATGGCACTGTTTAAAATATTTACCTTATTTTAACAGTTTTTTTAAATAGTTAAAAATAAAAAAGTAAAGGTCAACCGTCTTGAAAAAAAATTTTTAAAATCTCAACTAAATATGTAAAAAACAACATCGATTTTTTCAAAATTCTAGATTAGAACACCCCCTTAAAAATAATCATTGATAAAAATCGATACTTATCTCGGTTTAAAACAACCCCATGGTACAATGTTGCATATTTGGGCAATGATAAAAAGAGGCAACCCTTATATAAAATATATTTGTTGTTAAAAACCGAATCATTTTTTTTTAATTTTTAAAAACCCGCCAAAAACATGAATTTATGAAGAGCTTGATTTATTTAAGAATATGGCGTATATATGTCTTTAAAAATGTGGACGCCAGCCACACCTCCTGCAAATTCGAATCCAAGATGATCGGGTTATGAGTCCTACGGCTTAACTGCAAGACTGCTACAGGTACCATAGGTATTTATGAATTGCAGATATTATTTCTGCTTCCATATATCCTGCCAAACTGGAACTTTTGACGATATTATCCCGTTCCACTCATTGGTCGACATTTTGTCGCTATATATATATAATATTCGCATTCGATCTCGTAAGTCCCCTGATTTTCGTTGTTCACTTTGTTTTTTTTTTCGTTGGGCAGGAGACTTTCTATATTTTTTCCCATCCCAAAAATTATTCTTATGCCGTGTTAATGAGGTGCTTTTAAAAAAAATCCGTGTGGTGCGTACCGTCTGGTAATAAATGAGAAGGGCACATACAGCTATCCATGTGAGAAGCATGCACGCATACCCTGTGTGTTCCTGTGCTTTGTTGGTGCTCGCACCGGAAGCTGCACACATTTCAATTCAAATAGCATATCAGTAGGAATAATTGGGTCACAACATCTTCTTCTTGAAAATTTTCAATTCAAACTGTAGCTTCGATGATATTATTCGTCATTTTTTCACTAAAAACATGGCACCGTTGTTACATATCGTGGTGGATTTATATTTCGAAGAAGAATTATAGGCAAGTTAATTTTCAGTATTAAAATACACAATTCAAATATAGTTTTTATATAGAACGATGAACAAACTGAATGAATAACTGAATCTTATATTTTGTCAACGTGTTTACGTATCATTTAATCAATATCTGTTCATATCATTCAAATCAAATATAATTTTTCGATGTGTTGCAGTTGTCGCCAAACGAATTGATTCAGGTATGAATTAAAATTATGACGTTTGTGTATTGCCGCTTAACGGCATAGTCCACTGAAGATCAAACTACTTGGCAAATGCATAATAAATTGACGGTTATAGTGCTTTATTTACCTCTAGCAACCACCAACATGGTGCATACGCTAAACGCGCATATTTTTTTGCGACTCTATTATTTCTAAAACACTAAATAAATGCCTTATGTACGTTGTGTACATTTTCTGCACGCGAAATTAATAACGAGCTAGCACTACCCCTATCAAAAAAATAAAATCAGCGAAAAGGGTTCATTATTTTGTATGACAAATATTAAAGGCAACATATTAATGCAGGTATATTGAGTAATTATTGAAGACAATAATAAGAAGGGAGCCTGTATGTCAACAATAATTTTAGCAAATAATTTACAGAATCTGAAGTAAAAATCAAAGATTTTTTGCCATGAAAACCAAAGGATATAGATTAGGATCGATTGATTAGAAAGGAAATTTATTACGTCAGTGGACGCTTCGTTGATTGTAGATATTTGATCTATTCGTATTGAATATCTCGAAGTGGATCTACTTTCAATTTTTTATTCTTACTGGTTTGACCTTTGTGCGTTTTTTTTTAGTTCACCTGGTGGTCTACTTTATGACCTCTCAAATTAAAAATGTGGCCAGCTCTAAATTAAGGATAAAATCGGAGCATGTCGGATGTAATAAATATTATTGCAATTGTACGAGATTCGACTTAATAATTTAACAATCCGATATAAGGAAGTTTGAATTGCAGACCACGCCTTCGTTAAAAATACTTCACTGTGAATATAGAACTTATAATAAATATCAGATACAATCGAAAAATCTACATATAAATACACATATATAAATCATGAATTGCAAGAAAATTCGCAAAGCAAGGTAATGGAAAGCCGATGGAAAACCATATTTGATCGGAACAAAACAACAGACTTGTACATTTTAATGCCATCAAACGCATTTATGAATTATTGATATTATTAATGTGCTATTGACGGAGTTCAATTTAAAAAGAGTCCATTTTTTTGAGATTGTGTTCTGCAATTTTAGTGCCATTTCCTGATATGCATTTTTTTGGCGCAATGTACGATTCGATATTTTTTGCGATGCGATTGCATAATTCTCAAATATTTGACCTTTCACTTTGATATTGACTGTGCATGTCAATTCAGGGTCGTACGTGATTCTATCTGCGGTTCTACAAATCGTGATTGTTATAAAAGAAGATATTTTTTCTCTTCATATAGTTCGCTTTTGTCTGAGCCGACTGTTTGGGTGTCAATCAATTTCTTTTAGGACTATTTTATAATACCTATATTTCACGACTAGTCATAACATGACTAAAAAGTCCTTCTTGTAGTTATCTGGGACAATAAATCACAATGAGGGCAATCACTTCTAGAGCAACATTTTTAAATGATTGTATGACATTTGTAAATTGGAGTTTTCTTTGAAGCTTGTTCACTTGGCCAATTCTGCACGACCATTTCTAACATATTCATTTCTACGTTAATATTTTCTTTTACATTTAGTGTCACCAGCTGATCCATTAGAATTTATAAACATTTTTGGCATACATTGTTGGGATGATTAGTTCTCTGGTTAAATTTCTTACAAATTTGAATGATGCCGATGCTGCATATTGTACATTACATATATTGTATATTGTACAAAAAGCTGCCATATTTTATGCCCGGTGTTAATGATGCCGATGGATATCGGGATAGCATTAGACCGTTCCAGGATCAGTCTCGGGATCCCGGGACGTTTTCAAATAGTTTAAGAAATTATATTGATAAAATTGATAAAAAAATACTAATAAGTCCATTTGTTTAATATAAAAAATAGCTTGAAGGCGAAAGAATTTTATTTATTATATTTAAGAAAAGATAAAAATACAATTAAAAACAGATAACACCATCAATGTGACTGATAAAATTTCTTTCTGCTGAGACACGGACTAAAACTTTCAAAATTCCCGATTTCCCGGCAAATTATTTATTTCCGTCACTGCAGATGAATACTTATATACTATAATAATTTGATGTGATTCGTAATAATATTACGGAGGAATACAAAAATTCTGAACCCCGTATCTATTATATTTCATATCGATATTCCCATTATTAGTGTCGAGGTGTAGTAAATACATCACCGGTAGGGAAAGGTTAATATAACAATTTGAAAAACATATATGCACTGTATATATGTATACATAGATTAGACAGTTACTGACCCTAGACGTCGCCTAAGCTCGCTAATTAGTATTTACGCCACTGTTTCCATGCGTCCAGATTTCAGTGGGAATGTTTCGATTTAGTTGCCTTCATCGTGCTGGTGAGGTGTATGATTTCTGTTAGATAAAAATTTCAATCTCGATTTTTTCGGGATTACGTTTACTAATCCCGGGATTCATGAGTACCTGAAGCTGTCCGGGATCTCGAGATTGGATTCTCTACTCCCAGCTTATCAGCACTTACTTGCTTTTATAGCTTGAAAACCATTCTCGTGCGCTTTTTCATATTGTCAACACCTTCCTTGTGCTTGTTGTAAAATAAAATTACCTGTGGTTTTGGGCTTTTCCAATAACTTCGGTATAAAAATGGACAGTTGACAGTGGGATAACAGCTTTTTATTTTTTCAGAATGTATGAAAATCCGAATATGGATGAATATATTGGAATTTTACATCTGGTTTTTACAGACATATGATGCAAAAACATTTTTTGCCATACAAGTAAAAGAAAAATATCATAAATTATTATGATTTTTCCAAAACATAGATGCGAAAGGATTTCTTAATACATTGGTAGAAATACAGATCAATATGATAAATATGATTAAAAAAGGTATATGATCGAAAGGATTAAAATTTTCTTACTTAACATGAAGAAACACTGGATTTCTCATATAAATTCTGTGAGAAAAAAATCTGGGCAAGATTACTTTCATTGACTTTGGGTATTTAAATAGAAATATCCTTTTCCTCGAAACACAAGGACTCCGATTTTTTTAACTGTTTAATGAACAGAGTCTGGGAGATTTGGTAAAATCTATACATAGCTACTATTAAAAAACTCATCGCAAAAGCAAAATCGTTTGGCCAGACCCTTTTTGACAGAAGGGTTAAATCAAAATTTGTATTCGATAATTTAAATCGGGCATTAAAGGACCCTTAAAAAGTTTTATGATGTTTTGTTGACAACTCTAACAGAAATAGATCTACAATAAACCTTTAAGGGTAAAATTTCTAGAGTCGAAACTAATGAAGTCCATATTCGGCATTCTATGCAGCTTTTTTATTTGGATTGGAATGCCACAAGAACCCATTAAATTCTTAAGATATTTTTAATGAAGTGTTTACAGATGTTAATATTTGTCACTTTTACAATTAAAAGTAATCGAGGATAAGAAGTGAGGAATCTACGACAAAATGAAATACATTGGCTTTCTAAAATTTAAGCACCTCGAAATCAGGGTAAGCAATAAGAATGGTATTTCTTGCTTAAAACTATGAATTTCTTTCCAATATCCTTAACATTTAAAATAATAATAGAGCGGAAATCGCCAAACGTCAATCATTTCATGTACTATAATCCACAATTAATTTGAAATTATGCATTTAATTACAATGGAAAAAAATCATATAAGCAACCCAAGACTTTATAGATAGCAAATATTTTGACATACTAATGACTCTGTTTACACATTCCACATGTTATATATTAATATAAATAATAGCACAACATATAATAGCTAAACAATAGGGTCAAAATCGGAATCTTTAAGGTCATATCGTGCATAGCGTGTTATATTTTCGTCTGCCAATATAGGCCTTTCCATACAATGTTATTAATGACCGAGCCTTATTTGTCGAATTATATTTAAAAATAAAACACAAGTAAATCTGTCGTAAGTCGGGCATGAGTCTAAATTCGGCGTTCAATGAGTCGTTTGCCCGGAGCAACAAAAGACTATGTGTAAAATATTCGATCATGAAATTTTGCAATCGGTGAAGTATGTATCAAATAAATTTAAGATGAATGTTTTTTCTTAGTTTAGAAAATAAAATCTCAATGGCTGAGTTTTCAAGATTTTTAAATGAAATTTTTTTTATAAAATATTATTTGAATGTTGCTTAAAAGAATATGCTTTTAAAGTTTGAATAAAATATATATTTTTAATTATCTTACGAAAATTAAAATGAGAGAAAATATGTTTTTTTACGATTTGAAACTCATGTAACCCCTTAAATGCACTTTTCGCACGCCAAAGAAATTATCGAACGATAAAATAAGCTAACAACAAGCAATTAAACGAGCGTGTGTTGCGTATCATCACGCCATTTAACGCAATTTTCCATCGGACATCGGACAAAAATCGTGTGAATATTGCATAAAAATCAATCAAGTGCACATCATATTACGTGTAAGAAAATATCTATGTCGCAATAAATACTTATAATATTGTAAAGTAATATAATTATAGGTGAAAGTTCCGCAACAGGGCCTGTCGTTTTTTTTTTGCAACCTCGTTACGCCCTAGAAGCAAACTGCTATCTGCTATGGAGTGCGTCGATTCGATTAAAAAACCATTAAATAATTAATTATACAATTAAACAATATCTTTTTGCGTTAGTTTTATGTTATAGAATGAAAATAAACCACTTTTTCTCCAATTGCATAAAAGTATTTGAATGTTTTATACTGGGAATACATTTTCCTCTTGATCGATGAGAGCATTAAACCAATTACATGCCTTTTATTACGATACTTCAATATTTTATTACTTGTTTTAATTTTGGTTTTTAATGAGTTCTAGTACCCTTCTGACTACAACAACCTTATGTACAGGCAACCCTTGTATAGCACGACATTCGTACATTACTTCAATAAATTAGGTAATTATAGCTTTATTTAAAATGCATTCCACGGGAAATCATAGTAGATGCAATAGTAGAATTTGCCAAGTTTGTAGGAGAAGAAGACTTTAATCCTTCTGTCTATTTGATGATCTGACCAGACCCATTATGGTTTTGCGATGAGATCTTACCAAATTTCTCTGACTGTCCTTTTAAGGGTTTTACAGAATTTGAAAAAAATGTTTAGGATCCTTGTGTTTTGAGACATAAAGATATTTTTATTTATGTGCAACCAATAAAATATATTTGGTCAGACCTAGATATTTTTTTCATAGGATTTGTACAGGATATCACGGTTGTCTTCATGTTCTATGCATTTTATAAAATTCTTTCGCTTCATTAAATAATTTATGACATTTCTTACGCTGATCTGCATTTTTACCTGTGTCGGAAGAAATCCTTTTTGCATCATATTATTGAAAAAACTTGGAAATGAAAGTTGATGATATTCAAGAACTATTGATGAAAGAAAAAACTGATGAAGCAGATTTGATGGAGATAGCATCTGGGATAACCCAAAATTTAGAGAATGATAGTACAGATGAAAATGATGATGTTGTTAAACATTTTATCCTAAAAAGCATATTTTTTAAGTAAAGATTCTTCCATTGAAAGAAACAGAAAATTAAAAAAAAGCTTCAGATAAAGGTCCAGGTGGATCCTTTAGGAGTCGATGGAAGTTTAAAAAAACTACAGTATTCCAGGGGCTTATTAGGGGTCGATGATATATTATTTTTTAAATTCGTTTTAATATGAACACATATAATATAGATTTGCATAGGACGGTGTGATGTAATTATATATAATTCAGCAAAAGTTCAGAACAACTATTGGAATGAAATATATATTTATATTTATTATGCAAGTCATAATGAAATGGTATTCAATTTCAGGCAAATTTATTGTGCAATTAAATTCTGTGCTTTTGAAATTTTGTTTATAACTGTAAAATTAAAAATATTATAAAAACGACTACAAATAATAATGCAAAAATACCAGGACAAGGGGGTGGCAAAGTAGGCGCCCGCCACGGGCGCAATTGGACTTGGGGCGCAAAACGCAGAATACCGACGCAGAGTTGCACCTGGTTTTAATTTAACTTGACCATTCTATAGTTTTGTAATGAGAGTTCGTAATCGTTCTGTAGACATGTTTGGGTGTGGCGTCCGATCGCGAGGCGCTCATTCGTCATATCAGCGGTCCGAAAAGTGGACCGGTTGAACACACAGACCTTCCTCCGTCCTCTTTTAGGGTTTCTCGTGGTATTTTCGGGGATAAATGATTACCCGGGGACTTCTATGGATAGCAGAAACAATAAACAGTTCAGGATCAATGAAGTGATGGACCCATGTTGAAGTGATGGACCCATGTTGTCAATTGATTTCCACCAACCATTTTTGGGATGATTACCTCACATGGTACGGCCTCGTTTAACTTCTGCTACCCAATATCTTACAGTTGTAAACGATGGAGCAGACTCCCCGAGAGTACAATCTAGCTCGGATTTGATATTAGCTAGAATGAGACCTAGACCCCCTGAGTATTTTATCAGATAACGATGAACAATTTTTTTCATATTTAAAAATTCACTGAAAACGTTCCCTATTGATAGCTGCCAAACAAATACTAAACAACGTAGCGTCTTGAAACTTAAACTTTATAAGGTAGACGCTTTCTATCATAGTAATTTTTAAAAACAACAACCGCCATCTATACTTTAGGTCGGATACTTTTCGATACTATCGTTGTATATTATTTTTAAATATACACTATAATAATATTTAATATAATACATTTATAATAGTGTTATTTAATTTTAAAAAATATGGATTTCCGGGGGAACGCTTCTTACCCTTGTTGTGGCTCTGAATGTAGGTTGTGGAAGTTCTTCTCTGATTCATTTTCAGTCGTCTTCTCCGCCTTATGGGGTCGTCCATTGTCGTGCTGCAGAATCACTAAATTGTTCCAATTGCTGACAATACACGTCTGCAGTTATTGTTTTGCCAGGTTTTTCATACCCAGTTCTTCTCCAAAATATAATGCCGAATATGATGTTGATTGTTTTGGGCTTTGAGATTTTACCCTTAACAAAAATAACATTTTTTTAAGCTCATTAATATTACTGAGCAATAATTTGGAGATGCTGTCTTCAACATATCTAGACATAAACAGAGATCAAATAGATGTCTATCAAAATCGGTAAGGACTTATCAATAAACCCAATAATATGGGATATTCAATTTCATTCAGTTTAAAACGAGCAAATAATATAATTTTCATATTTAATCATACGTTACACGTACAAAACACATCAACATTTATTAGTCCATTATTGACCTATTAGATTGGCAATGTATTTAAAAAATAGATCATAATTACATAATTTCTTTTTGGATCAAAGTTTTACTGTGAGAATTGTATGCAAATATAGTTAGTTAATTTTAAGGAACATGCAATAAAACACAGCCTGTGTGAGATTCACACGGAAATATGTCTGCACGTATGAGAACATATAGATTTATGGCATTTTCATGGAAACATTTTGGCAATGATCGATAAGATGGGAGATTGATTTATGTGAGCAATATTATTGTTTCATACATATTGCATGTAAAAACAAAATGAACGATAATAGAATTGAATACAAACAATTAATTTGTATTAATGCTAAGTCATAATAATTAAAAGTAAATTCATTGTGGAGCATGTATGGTGTGACCCCGTTATAAATCAACCAAAATCACATTGGATGATTGTATAATTAATGTTATAAATAATCGAATGTCAAAAGCTGGTAGACTACTTTTAATATGTGCAGTCAGATGTGGAATAATATGTGTATGCAAGTTTAGCCGAATCAACTTTTACTTTTGTTTCAAGTCAGACGGGGTGTCATATTATGAACTTGTCAAGAATGATCATTTATATGTGTTTGATAGAATGCAATGGAATTTAAAAGGAACTTTAATGTAATTTCAACACGGCATTATTTATTTAAGTTATAGGCAACCAGTTAAGTCGATGTTGCGACACAATCGTCATGCTATTTGATTATGGTTCAAATTACTTGTTAATCTGTTCGATCATCGTTACGTCAATATAACACCTTATAATTAAAAAACACATATATGGGCGTTTCTCAGTAAACTCGGCAAATGGTCCTAAGAAAGCTGTCCAGGCCACTTTTATGCTTATATATTGATCAAATCTTATTAAAGGCATACTTATCTACCTGATTAATAAAAAGTAACACGAAGACGAACGACGACGTTAAGACGAATCAAAAGTTATTTCTATTGCTTTAGGAAATATTGAGCATATTCTGAAATATCGATACAGGGGACTGTTGTTTATATTGGGGCACTGTGTATTTAAATGTAAAATATGGTTTTAGTAGCAAAATTAAGTTTAAAAAAAAACAGTCCAATTTAAAAATCCAAAAAAGTAATTAAATCGCTTTAGTGACACATCAAGGAACTGTTTTTGAGCTGAGCACAGGAATATTACAATATAAAATTTGATTTACGATATCACAATATATTCGTTCTATTTGATCCAGTTTTAGCGTTTGATAAAAAATCATTTTAACGATCGAAAACAATACCTTTTATTTAGTACTTTTGTCAACAAACGTTGCACTAATTATGGCTGTCTGCAAACACTATGTATTATGTATTGCACGATCAGCTATATTGATTACACAATTTATTGCTGAAAAACTGCCTAATGATAAATTTATTTTTGATGTCAACGCAACGACAAACTGATACCGCGGATAAGAAAATGGAGAAAAAGAAAAACACTTGGGTGTTTATAAAATAAATATATATTTTCATAAATTCAAAAATTAAAATGAACATTTTTTTATAGCGTGCTCTATGCATTTCAATCGTATTAGTAATTATTCGGTAAAATATATTTTGTTGTTAGCAATGCAAGAATTTAGTTAATCGGTTAACTGCCACAAACGTCTCTGAATACGGTCGACGCCACGAGCTTTTGTTTTAACGGTATTGCTGAATAAAAATGTGAGACCCTTGGCTAATTTGAAATCGATACTTCTATTATTCATACGTGGCAGTTAACCACTTAATAATATTGCAGTTAGATCATTAATAGTATAAAAAATAATTTCTTTAAATGGCAAAGCTGAATTGTTTAGCAAGTTAGAGCAGTCAATTTATGAAAAATAATTATAAACATAGTATAAAATTGGCTTGATAATAAAATTAAAAATACGGTATATAGAAATTATCATAAATTTAAATATAATATTATATATAAGTGCAAATACGTATAATGTATATTAGCAAGTTAAAAATATCTATTTGCAATAAAACAATTAATTTTCTAAAGCATATTAATAAGATAAAATTAAGAGTTATGGATTAAGATGTAGAAAATGAAGTTTTAATAAGTGCATTATATAAACTTTCTGATAATTACTAATTGACAAAAAAATGCTTGTATATTTGAAGAAATTGTATTTAACTTCTTCTCCATATGATTACGAGACCTTGAAGATCACTGGACGCTAAGAAGCTTTCGTCATAATTAAAACTAACTCCCAAGACAGGTGCAGCATGTCCTAAAAGTAAATAAAATCAATAAATGTTATTTACGAAGTTAAAAAGAAAAACATCAAACGGAAAAAAATATTAACCTTGCAGTTTATTGACTACTGGATGATCAGGACTTGATTCGATATCTAGAAAATAAACGCACGAATCTTCGCTACCACTGACGATACATATTCCTTTACGGAATGACATTATCGGACAAAAGGTAGACCTCACAGAATGCATCGTATGCAAGTTGTTAAAACGTCTCTTTAGCGCCAAGCCGCCTTCTTTATCGATGACCCTAAAATAAATACACAGATATAAATAACAATTACACATCCGAATAAACGTTCAGCAGATACTAACCGATATAAGCTAACGGAATTATTGGCACTATTCAATAGCAAAGCGGGATGACGGCACACCCATGGACTCCACGATAAACATGAAATAGCACCGCCAACTAGCATTCTTCTTAATTTACTCAACCTTCCAGTAACTATATCACAGTTGTAGCTAATAATTAAGCCCTTTAATAAAAGCAAAATTAAAATATTATAATCGTACGTTTAATTGTGCGTTTATTGATTGATAATGTATATAGAACCTTGTCATTTCCAGCCCAAAACATTCTTCCACTAGAATCACAAACGATTGATTGAACTCTACCCCCAAGAACACTACTTCCACCTAAAAACAATATATAATGAAATAGTGTTTTAAAATGTTTTAAAAAGATTTAAGTCGAATCCGATAGTTTACCTTTAGGATAAATTCCAGTGGATATGTTTAGCACTTGCACCATTCCTCTTGCATTTCCGGCCTGCCTTAGTTAAGAAATTCTATTTGGCTTTATTTTACGATATCGGGTGTGTGAATAAGTTTTCGCCGCTTTATCATCAGATGGTGGTATACGAATTGTGTATAGCTTAAGTGGCGACGCATTTATATTGAAGTACTACAAGTTTTAAAATCAGTGTGCATAATTCCTTTAAAATGTAAACAACCGTTTGTGCCGAGTAAACCATATTTGTGGGGAATCTGTAGCTGAAGCACATAGAGTCCTAGTGGAGGCGTAAAAGAATTGGAAATATTGCTTGATGAATATCATGTCAAACGCAATCTGAACTTGCAAAATCATAAATAGTTGATCGAACAACAGTTTTGAAACGTCTGACGGCATTGGGAGTGATACAAAAGGAAGGATCTCGGGTATCTTATAATTTGAAGCCGAAAGATCCTGAAAGGCGTCTTTTCGCGTGTCAACAGCTGTTCGAACAACAACAAAAAAGAAAAGGTTTTTACATTGTACCATGACAAGTGATGAAAAGTGGATATACTACGATAATCAGCTTATCAGCATTGATGCCAAAATGGAATATCCGTAAATCCAAGCTCATGCATTGTATTTGGTGGGATCAGCTGGGCGTAGTGTATTATGATCTACTCCCACTTAACCATTTACTCTACCGAAAGCAATTGATGCGTTTGAACTGAGCATCGAAGGAAAAACGGCCACAATATATCCAAAGACACAATAAGGTGATTTTGCAGCATCAAAATCTACTTGGAAACGATGAAATGGGAAGTTTTACTTCATTCGCTGTCTTCTTCCGACATTGCTCTTTCTGAATTACGATTTATTCCGATAGATGACTCATGTTCTGGTTGAGGATTACTTAATTTCTTATGAAGATACCAAGAAATGGGTCGATTCTTAGATAGCTTCAAAAGATATGTTATTTTTTCGATGTGGAATTCAAATGCTGCCAGAAAAATGAGCAAAAGCAGTGGTTAGCAATGGGCAATACTTTAATTGACTTGGTTTTTTTATTACATTTTTAAAATGACGGATTTATTTTAACGAAAAGCGACGAGAATTTATTCACACACCCAATATTTTTTTGATGTATAATATTAATCTTACACAAAACTACTAAGTTTTATTTATGTACTATTTGCTAATGTTTGATATTAAGAAAGCTTAAATTTTGCATTTGGAAAGGATACAATAACCATGTTATTATTTGCAGGCTGAAATGTACAGCATAGTATTTCAGTTGACAATTGATCGAACACTTTTCGAAGGCATTTTTGATTCCCAACATTCCACAAACACAAAGTACCATCACGAGAACACGAAACAAGTAAATCGTTAGAAGCAGACCAATCACAACCTAAAATATCAAGTGTATTGATAATAGATTAGTATGTAAACATGTCACAAATTATTGCCGTACGTAGCATAAGCATAAATCTTAATTGATCATGATTTACCAGTGACTCCTTTGCTGTGTCCTCTCAGTACAAAACTAACTTGCGGAGGTTTTGCTGTAACGTCGCAGATAGATAAAGACCCGTCGTCTGATGCACAGCATAAGCGAGAGCGATCATTATTTGCAAACTTCAAAATCGTTACAGGTTCAGTATGCTGTAAAATTAAAAGCATAAATAAAAACACTAAATATGTAGATTTTTAGTTATATAGGGGGTATTCTTTAACATAAAAATTTAATAAAAAGAAACCTGATCAAATATGTGGTGAACTCCAGAAAAAGCATAGTTTTGTGATATGGACGGTTCTACTGCTCGCGATAATCGATATCTTGGATTTGTATCATTTGCGGCATTGTTCTAAAAATATGTTCGAATTAAATTATGCGCATAAAAATCATCAGATTAAAACGAACACGATACTAACTTTACTACCGGGTCTTTGTTTTACATTGGCGGGAGACGACAGAGATTCATGAGGTACGCCGTATTTTTTCTGCAGTAATTGCATTCTTATATTTAAATATTGTTTAATAGTTTCAATATCCTGGAAAAATTCAATTACATTATAACGATTCAAATTTAAGACACAATTAATTATAATACTTTGTTATTTACTTTGAATTTGGCATTTTCCCGCAATAACTGATTACGTCTCCTGATGTATAGAGTTCCTAAAAATAATTTAGTTTAGCTTGAATACGCTTATAAACATAATATATAATCTAAAATCTGACAGTGTAAAATATATTTTATTTTAATTATGTATATGCATAAATAGCCTCTATTTATCTTTAAATTATGACTATTATGTATTAATTATATAATAAAAACATGTATACATACGAAAGTTTGGATTGTTGGGTGCTCTGTGTGCATTATATTTGGCGTCTAGGGCAAATATTTGTTGTTGAAATGCGAGAGCCATTTTGATACCATAACATTAATATAACAATCATGTAACACTTTCGAATTATCTAGATGTATTTTATTGTTAAAACTTTGCGTATTAAATACTTCTCATGTTTATAATTAGCGTTTAACTGCTTGTATTGTGTCTGACAGTAGCAGTGACAAACGTCATAGGAGGGATTTCGATCCAAACGGCGATTTATGCGACCAGGTATCTTGAGCGCAACGAAAGAACGGGAGAGATGGTGAACTGTTTGAATTTATATTATTTTACGCATTAAAAATATAAAATATAATGCAATATGCTCGTAAAAATATTTATAAAGCAAAAATATGTTTTTAAACGCATTTAAACATCTATAATTAATTAAAAAGTAATTATTAAATAAAAGGGGCGTAGAAATAATGAAAATTTAATCTAATTTTTACATTATATTTCAATATAAACTTTAAAAAAATTGAATTAACATTAGATCTAAGCAAAATAAAATGCTACGGATTTTTTAAAATGATTTCTTCATATTTTTTTATACTTAATAGAAATAAATTGATTAAAATGATAAGCATTTATCTTGGCTAGAATTATTAATTAATTTATTGATGTGCAATTTAACTGTTACTCTTCTAAGTTTTGCAATACTAATTCAAAGGCATATTTATCATCTATAAATTTAAATTCTTCATTGGTTCATGTTTGGGAAAATGAAAAAAATGTTTTATTTTTATGTAAATTATTTATTTTCATTAGAGCTAATCGATTATTTATTAAGAAAATAATAATTTATTCTACAACAAACAAAAACGATTTATTAATACGGTAATTTGTATACGAATTTGATTCTAATGGGCGATAAATATAATTCATTTTGGCTTTATCAATCATTTTTACGACCCATTAGAAATAAATCATGTTAATAAATGTGGTATTTCTTTATTAGTCATACAAAATGAACAATAATCTAAATATGTATGTGTACGATACAAACAAAATCGATTATGATAATTCATATTTCTCACCATTTATGCTAAAGTATAGCATTCTAAACATTAGTTAATTCATGTTCAACAATAAAATCAATGTTTCATATTTTATTTACAGCTTAACGCTAATGTGATAATGCTAATTTTATTGATTAATAATATATTTTTTTAAATACATTTCATATTTAGCCACTATTAATGCAAATTTGCACACGAAATCGATTGCAAATGATTTATTCGAAAAGTATATATGATATTTGACGCTTTTATATGTACATTCGATTATAAATAATATAACAAAAATAGAGCAACATTTAAGTTATGTACATTTAAATTATATATACAATTATGTGATATATTTACATCCACAAAAAATTGACATTCATTGTAACTGTGTAGTTTAAAGATATACACTATACTAGATATTAAAAATGGTATTCATAACAACATGGCGGATATATAATGATGCTATACAGTCAACCCTCCTATAGCGTACACTTTGTTGGCGGTGTCTTTTACGTAAGCAACAGGTAAAATACCTAAGGTAAAGCATCTTCGCTGCGTATTAGTCATTTGCACTTGTTAACAAACTAAACGCTATATAAGGGTTGATTATATTTATTGGTATACAGTAAGGGTGTCAAACTCGCGGTCCACGGGCCGCATACAACCCACAATGAATGTTTTTGCGATACAACTAACAAAACATACAAAATAATGCATAATTAAAGCTGCAGAAATAGTCTATCTAGGAAATATGAAGTAATTTCAAGCAATTTATTTTTCTCGAAATATATAATAGTTGCAGAAAGAGTTAGTGATTTGGTTGCCAATTTAAGTGTTCAGATAAAAGCTAAATTATTTAGTTTCGAAGGATTTTTTTATTTCCTTTGTAAAAATATAGAATCAGCACCTAATCATATGCAAAAATTTGGGAGCACTTATTGGCGAAAGAAAGCAAATAAGTCTTCTGTCAGATCCAGAACTAATGAGGTTCATGTTGGGTCAGTTTTAAAAGTAATCACTGCTAGAAATATTTTCTCCGAAATAGGATAGTAATAGCAGAGAAGAAATGCCAAGTGCCAGGAAGAAACATTAAATTGTTCTCGTCCTTTTTTTTTATTCCTGTACGTTTAAGAATAAACCTACGCCTTTGTCTTTGAGTTTGACGACCCTGTTATAAACAGAATATTGCATATGTAATTATGTATCATAATAATTGTTAAACAGTGTCAAAAACACATTGAAAAAGTGTCAAACAATACATTTATTTATTTAATATTAATACAGTTTGATAAGACAAAAAATAGAGGAGAAGTCAATCTATTTGCTATGTCTATAAAGACTTCAGATTTGTAATGGATGGTCAACTTTTGATGATAATCATGCAAACAGAAAATATTAAGGATTGGGAATAAATGTGTTTCGATGTAGACTGTTGATCAGATTTAGAATAGTTAATAAATACAATCATCATTCATCTAATGCTATGGATATGTTGTAGCTATTCTGTGCATTACAAATGATCTAAAATATAAACAAATTGTAGTTTTGATCTAAATTTATGACAAGCTATTTCAATGTCTCTTCAACGTTAATGATCCATTCGTTTCGCTTAAGATTTATCTTAAATGATAAAGACTAGAGGGTCGTATTACAACCCTGCATTGGCCAGCATCTGAAATTCAGGCCCTCGAACGACAAGTTTCAAAGTTTTATAATACTCAAGTACTTATAATACATTTCGAATGTTAGTATTAAAATATATGATACAGCGAAAGATGCGTTATATTCTGTGAAAAAAGGTTTACGTTAAAGCCTATCGACTTATCTAATCCTTTGGTCTCACTCTGGGAGCAATGGCCGAAACTGCAATAATGGCATTCCTTTTGCTTCCGTTCACGCCTCCCTGGACTCTTCTGTAGGTGAACTTCTGAGCCCTAGTATTCGGGGGCTTCTCAGTACTCCCAGCGTCCCCCAGACTCAATTTATTTTTCCACCTTTCCTTCTTCCATTCGGAAACGCCGGCTAATCTTTCAATGTCTTCGAACTTTGGCCACCTGTCGCCTTCCATCAGGAGGAACTCCCTCATCTTGTAGTCGTAGCTTTGGTAGTCGTCCGGATCGCTGTCGGGGAAAGAATACAGCGAAATGTCCTGGATGTCTTCGAATCCGTAGTCCTGGGATTTGACGTCGATGTTGTCGTCCTTGTTTTCGTATTGGGGCTGCGCCCTCTGGTGGTGGCGGTGTTGATGATGTCGCGGTATCTTTTTGGTCATCTGGATCTGACCGAAGTCGATCGAATTCGCATCGTAGTCTTGACAATGGAAAACTGCAATACAAAAAACAATCATGTTAAAGATCCGATACGATAAAAAAACTTTGTGCTATATTTGAATTCAAAGCAGAGTTGATATAAAATTAAAATTTGATTTTATTGAAAAAAACATCACATAATACAGAAAGTTATGTTCTTCAATAATTAGGACCTATTTAGGTCTTGATTTAGATCATGAAGTTGAATATATTGTTAATAGCTGTTAATAACTCTTTCCTATTCAACGAATAACATATTTATACTATTATCTTCTTTATAGACGATTAGCTTTTCGATTAAATCCAGTTGTCAAAAATTAAGAAAAATAAATACGAGATGATTGTCAAGACAAGATTGATGCATGTTACGATTGCTTTTATTGATAGACCTACGAAATTTAAATTGGCAAAAGACGATTGATACATTTCGCGATATAAAAGATTAATTATCTTCTATTTTGGAACACAGTTTGTATGTTTCGGGACGCCAAAATCATTATGTACGTTGCGTTCTTTGCAGAATTTCATCCAGTCGGGATGGATTATTTCAACAGGAGGCTGTAGAAACGCTACCTAAACGACATTTTCCATGATTGGCACACGTGTGCGAATGAGATATACTAATAAAGAGAGTGTCAGTCAGAGTGTCAGATTGATGTATGGAATCCCAGTTTTAAGTCGGGGGAGGGCCCCCGGGCGAAACGCATCAATCACCCAACTTTGTGGTGGGCACGAACTTTTGTCTGAAATCTTCGACGCCATCGGAAAAACTTGGACCGGGATACTTAGAGGGGCTTCAACAGGTTTCAAGATCTACATCTCGATAAGAAAATTAATCTTAAATATTGTATTAGGCAAAAGTTGGTACAGTTGGCTAGAATGTGGGCTTTTGAAGTGCGTATTTAAGTTCAGGTTGTGATGATTGAGTGTGATTTTATGAACTTTAAATTTGAAAAAAAAAATTACGGCATTAAGTATGGATTATAATGTTGTTCAAATGTCCGCTGCAGCTTTGCTTGGTGGCACGTATTCGGGAGGCCAAATTTTCGAAGATTTTGTTGCATGAATCTGGATGAATTTACTGGATAGCCTAAATTTTCAATTTAACATAGCCTCAAAGAAAGAAGTCTAAAGGTGTTAAATCGGTGGATCTTTCGGTGAAAATTTTATCGAATGGTGTACTGATATTGAAAATAATTAAATTCGATAACTTACACATATTGCTCGACTTTATTACTTTCCATAATAATTTGCCATATACTTTTAAATAATTCACAATAAATTTGATGGATGTTGCTTTGACAATATGGCCGTTATAATCTAATAAATGTCGAGCGTTCCTATTGAAAGGTATAATAAATTGTCATTTATTTATCAACAGGCTAAATATTACCAGAATAATTAGGTATTTTACTATCTCAGATTATCAACATTAACCTGATTTGTAATATGTTTTGATCCAATATTGTTAAATCCATAGTCCAACATAGATTTGAACCAGCTCGTTAGAGCCTTTCTAAAATACTTTCTAAAATACGTTAATACCAATGTTGTTATTTAATTTTAATTTAACCAAAAGATAAGCAGATCAATATTTAGATCTCAAATCCAGATGTTGTTCAGATTCAAAACCTGATATTCGGGAGGTAATAATCGAAGTTCCCGTGCTACGACTTCAACCACATATACCCAAGTCATAGTCATCTTGCATTGAGAGTAGATGGCATTTATTTAACAATTATAGCACATGATATAAGTTGCTCTTCATAATTTAATCACAATCATTTAAAATATTTTGACTAGCTACATTCTTAAAATCCGACATTTTCAACCACTTTTCGGGGAATGGAGGTGTCGAAACGCCGTTCGGCACGGCTTTTATTTAATTTCGCGATAATTCGAATTGGCACTGGGCGAAGAGAAAGAAATAAGAACATTACTGGATAAGCATGTTTAAAAGAACGATTCGGATTTCTTTTAATAATGCGAGAAGAATCTGCCCGAGCATAAGTAAAACGCGATTGAATTTAAATGAAATGATTTTAACGATCCTTTATAAAGTTGTAAATCTTTCAGTGCAAAAATATATATAAAAAATACAACGGCTGATATCTTTTTATCCTTGAGATACTCGAGGATATTTGCAATTATAAAACTTTTTCTTTGAATTTAATTTAGGTACTTATGGGGAGGGGTGGGTGCGACCCCTCTTTCTGCGTGGAAGGTTTGATGCGACACGCCATACACTTTGCCGATTTAATTTCCATCGGATTCAAGCTAAAATAGATAATATTGAAAAAGTAATCATCAATTGACAGCAGAAAAAATCAAATTCCCGTTTATATTTGAACACTTTATCAAGCTACAATGTCGCATTTTATAGTCGATTTTTATTCTTTCTAACCACTCAAAAGAGCAAAATGATAAAAAACCTGCCTTTCATCTTGAATTATGATTAAACTACCGCAGTTTCGCAAAACTTTTATCATGTTGCAAGATAAATTATTGCATTTTTACGTCTTTTAAGAGTTAAATTAACCATAAGGCGAATGAAACACTGCCTTTGAAGTTACAGAAGCCAAAAAAAAAAATCGAAATTGAATTAAATAATCTATATTATAATATATGTATTTGAATAATCCGAAGGATGTGTCGTAATTAGGGAATCCAATCCCGATCCAAAATTTCGATCCCGGGATTTTGGGATTGCATTATACCATCCCGGGACTGGTCTGAACAACGTGGCTCCATCACAGCAGAAATCAATTAATTCAGCAACCTGTTTAAATTGTAATACCTTAAATAATTCAATTCTAAAATTTTAGATATTTTCTAGAAATACTATTTTATAAATTAATTGTAAATTTATAACCCCTATTTAGACGTGGAAATTTGAAAATAATACATCAACTAATAAATAATCATTACTTAAAGAGGATAAATTCGATATTATTACTCACGTAGAATGTTTATTGTAAACGAAGGAATAAAATGTTCTAAGTTATGCAAAAAATAAGCTTTCAATACAATAAAATAATTTTAAAAAAATTAAAAAGCATCATATGGAGCTTAATAAAAAGCTGGAAAAAACGTTATTTTTTACTGTGATGAAAACCGAAATGAAAAAATAACGGTTCTATGCCCTGCCTTATTTTATCCTGGCTTTATTTACTAGATATAACATTGAGTTATGTTATGTTTTCATTGGAGAAATTGAGTATTGAAATTGGCAACACTTGACATGGCGATATAATTCACAAATCTTCGACGATCATTAGATAGTTATTTTATCTGAATATTGAGCATTGGTTGTAATAAAAGAGTAAGAAAGCCTTCGATTCCAACCCTGATAAGTACTCTTCAATCTTCCGCATCATTGCACACCCCATGCAATTCACAATGGCAAAACCATCCCCTTTTTATCGCGTTTCAGCATTATTTTCAAACAAGATTTTCTTACGTTTGTTAAGTAATTTCAGCCTTTGAAGATGAAATTGTACTCACCAGCGCCTAATCAAAGCCTTTATTGATTCGTCTGAATTTCAATCATCATACTTGATGTATTTCATTCGTTCTTGTAGTTTGCAGATATTGTTAAAAAATACAAGGATGCTTTATACATTAATGATAAATTTATTATCTATGCAATCTATTAGAATTGACCGTTATGTAATTAGTGTAAGCTTCCAGGAAATTCCAGCCATACCTGTCATATAATGAACTGCTAATTTCATGTTATATAACGTGTGTCTATTCCATGTAACTAAAATTAGGTTTGATGGTATTTTGAGATGTTTCCCATTCTGAAATATTCTCCATGCCAAACAAGGAATGGATCCGGATGCTTACCCCCCAGGACGGGGACTTTCTCTATATCATATTGATATTACCGAAGAGAAACCGCAATGGAAGAAATGTGGGGGTGAGATTGAGGGAGTTGAGGTTTATCCACCAAGCCGAGTGTTGTCACTAAAACAGACATATTCATCAGACGCATAATCTGATAAATTCTGTAGCAAAATATTCCGCACCGTCGGTTAATCGCATACGATGAGCGAAATCACTCTCCCTCTCATCCTCGTCCAGATTCATCTCGTCCGATATGCAAATTTGAATTTTATTTGCTTTTTGTTCGTAGGCTTGTTCTAGTGCGTTTTTCGGAAACCGAATTGGAAGTGAAAATTTACATCTATTTGCATTCCCGGCTATTTGACGCGCGCTTTATACTTCTTAATCAGCGTTTCGGCGGTGAAAAAATTTGAATGACTAATGACGGGTAAAAGCTTCCAATTTGAATTCTCTTCTAGAAGTAAGATGTCTTTAGCGTTACGGCAAATAGCGCCTAAATTAGGCTGACCCAAAAAAAAAGCCGAAATTAAACCGAAAACTGTCGGATAAGTTCTGTCCCTTCTGAATTTCATGGATTACATAATGTATTGACTTTATTATTAAACATTAAAAAATAATCAACGAAGATACATATATGCCGCGTATTTTGCATATATTGACGTTTCAGAATGAAATGCACATTAAAATATAGCTCTTCAATATACGACATTTAAAAAGCGTTTGAGCACAATTTAAACATTATAAAGCGTTGTTTATACGTTTAAGTCTGCTTCTGTATACGAATCTGATGTTTATTTCGAACCAAATCGATTGCTTTGCTACTATTTACTGTTGGAATACTTTTGGCATTGAAATTTTAATAATATAAATGGGATGAATTGGCATCCAAAGGACATAAAATGATAAATGGCTACATGGTTTGATGTCATCAAAATAGAAATGCTTTGAACTGAACGACTTAGAGAGAACATCTAACAATGTTTCCGTTTTGAAGTCTTCTTTGTCAATTTCAAATAGACGAACTTTGAAAATATTGTACAAAATCTTTTCCGAATTTCCGGATTTACAATAAGGACGCTCGATTTTTAAATGTAAATAAAGCAAGTTATATGTGAGATATCATCTCAATTTTATTTTTATTTAATCGCAGCAGCAGATTTTTCTATTTCAAAACGTCTAAGAGGACGCACAATCCATATTTGATTTCTTTGAATGAAATAATCTGATTAAAGCGGTTGGCAGTCTTAACAAGCACTCACAGTATAATCCAGAGAAATGTCCTCAGTTCGATATGTTTGCACATTATGGATGGGATTACGTTCCATTTGTAAAATGGATTTCCATAGGTAAGCCGCTTTGGTTTCGAGCACACGTTAAGTGTTACAAATCCCATCACCTCAAGCTCATTACCGAGAATTGTGAGATTCGTGTGTGACGAATCAATTAAGGATTTCATATCTGCTCGTCACCGAACGGAGACTCCAATTGGCGTTAACGGACTGTTAAACTTTTCCAATTAAGTTTGCCGATTCATTCGGGCCATGTCGGCTCTCACAATGGGCCTCGATGCCAGGGGTGGCCAACTATGTGCCTTGCCAGCATTCACAGGGAATGAAAGGGTCCCTACGATTTGGATTCAATCCAATCTGTACAATACATAATACGACAGGTCATTTATTTCACTTCGTTTCCGCTTTTGACCGATTCTATGGGGCACTATTGCTTCAAGGTAAATTGAACTTCTGTGCTTATTGAATAAATAAAAAAATATTTTTTTGCTGTAATCGAACGCAACCCTCAAAAAAATCTATTTTTGTCGCACCCAAAGCTGTATCTTTGTTAAAAATATTTTTTCTACGACAAATAATATTTTTTTTATAAAGCCAAGGAGGCGACTCAAGCATCCAAAATGTTCTTTACAGATAAATATCAATCTGAAAGAGAAACACAAATGATGCATCTGAATTTAGACGAACCCAAAATTTCGATAATGGCTTCATCACATCAGTAGTTTAATTAAATGCATGCCAAATCATTCCAGAATTATGAAAAAAAAATTGAAAATGTACAGATCACAATATGGACTCATTTAAGACTTATCAGCAAGGTGAACAAAATGATCGTTTGAACACCATATGAATTATTTAGGATCGATTAAGACATACAGTTTATTATCATTACAAACGTGAAAAACATTAGCTGTTTAATTTTTTTAAAATAAAAAGTTCAGTTTCGTCCAGGAAAATATGATTTTATATGCTCAGTGGGATAATTAAGGAATCATTCGCTTTTAACCCTTTGTACTCGAGAGGTGACTCACACTCACCATATGATTTGATGCAAAAACCGATGCACGGAAATAGATGTTAACGTTAAGTTCTTTTGAAGCGGGTCTCTACGCTCTTCTGTATAATCTTATGAAGTGTAGCATTTTATACATTAATTTGAGTGTGTAATGATTTTAAGTTTTGAGTAATAAATTCGCCAACGAATTACGAAAAATGGTTCGCTGCGTGAAAAAGGGTCTCGAGTGCAAAGGGTTATCATTGAAGCTCGATCAATTAAAAAAATATTTTCCGTCATAATACACATCTTCAAACTCTAAGATCGTCCAGGAATATAAATAGGAAATTTTAATAGGAGATATATGTATGTTTGATTATATGGATAAATTTTCCTATGTGAATCATCGGTCCTTAATATGAAAATAAATCTGTCAATGTTGTCGTAAAATGGTGATAAAACTAGATAAAAAGATAGATTTGAATGATATTGGATTGAATCAGATTGAATGGATTGGATTGGATCATCTATTAGAATATATATATTTCTTATTTGAATGATAACTAAAGACGAAAAGTGGATTGTTTATGATAACTATTAATGTAAAGCAGCGAATTCCTCGAAAGAATACCTTCATTTCGACCATTAAACCCGATTTAACTCTGCGAATGGTTACTTTGTATGCTTGGCGGAATGTGCAAGAACTCATTTACTTTGAATTACTCAAATGGAATGAAATAGAGATTGAGCTATGTTACTTATGAGGTTAGTACCACAAGTACTCCATCATAGATAGTGGTTGGCATTTAAAAAAAATAGTATCTTAAAAAGTACCTACTTTAAAAGCGTAAAATTCAAGTATGAGGACGCTATGTTGTTTAGTATTTGTTTGGCAGCCATTAATAGTGGACGTGAAGTTTCAGTCCAACGAATATCAAAACCGAGATAGATTCTATTCTGGAAGAGTTTGCTCGAGCCAATAGAAATAGTAGACGTTTAAAAAAAAATTGCAGTACATTGCATATTAACTGAAAATTTGGACATGATAAAGCTGTGTGCAAGATGGGCGCTGCATTTGCTCACAATGGAACAAAAACAGCGTCGTGAGAATGTTTCAATTGAGTATTTGGCGATGTTTAACAGCAATAAATCCGAAGTTGATTGTTGATGGCTATTTTGAGTTTTCACTATAAACGGGATATCAAAGCTATTGAATATCATTATGAAAAAATTATCGAGCTTATGTTGAAGAAGATATTTTCTGAAAGAAATTGGTTTGGTCAATAGAAATTGATTCATATTAAGACAATGCATGTTCTCACATCGCAAGAACATCCAGATATTAATAGCGAAGAATCGAAAGTGGTTATATGGAAGCATGGAAACTTTATTTCACTTATTTATATATAATCAGCGTGACAGCTCAATTGTGTTAAAACACACTGCCAGTGCTGTCTTTAAGCCGAACGAACAAAAAGCAGGGATTTCGCAAGTCAATTGTCAATTGCAAGAATGCGTCTTAGGTGTTAAGTCGAACAATTGAGGCAGCTTTGAAGTTGTAGGATTTTGTTGGCCCCAGAAGTGAGGGGAACAAGTTCAACTTTGACGTCTTTCTGTAATAGGAGCGAAAAGCCGTTGAAGTCGAAGTTGCAATTAAAGACGAATAAAGGACTTTCGGATTCTACATTTGTGCTCCGCCAACTTTCGAGCTAATTCCGAAACGAGTTCAGCGATTCCAATCTGAATAATAAAACGAATTTATTGTTTGCTTGAAAAATTCTTCATTATAAATGTACGTATTGATTGCATCAATTGGTTGGTATCTCCTGATATAATCTAGATGAACTTCCTCAATTCATTGTCTCCGTCGAGATATATTGTCTTTCGTGAAATTAATTCCAATTGGTCTTTGTCTGAGAGGTCAAGCTTTACTGTCTTGGAAATTGACCTGGAATGGATAGGTATTATTGAATTAATATCGGAACTAATTAATCGAATCAATGCACTATAATTGAATCGCTGAAATCGATAATCAAATTTTACACAGAATATGCATTAAATCCAATGTTTTCGTCTTATATAAGTCAAATAAATAAGATCCAACATATAGGTCAATGGGCACAATGGGCTAAATTAATCTTTATTCTAATGGTTTTCGTGGTAAATGGGTTTAGAGACCTTTATTGATATATATTCAACAATAAATACGATCATTTTATGCCATATTATAGTTATATATTAATCAATATACTGCCTATTATTGTTTGTTCATCCATGGGAACGTTCATAAATAGTAGTCCATAAAACATTTTGTAAATGATCAATCTTGGAAGTTTTTGGAATTAAATAAAACTATCATTATTTTGCTTCAAATGTATATATATAAAATTTAATGTATGTCTGTCTGTTCGAATACTAAAAATTAAATGTTGAGATCATTAATAAAGTAGGATCTATGATTTGTATCTTTAGTATTGGATTTGTAAATGTTATGAGATTTAGAGGTTGGATATTCGTAATTCAATCATCTTGGGTTCAAATTTATATAATACTAGCTGGTACCCGGCGCGTTGCTGCCACAGAAGAAATAGTTCTAAAAATACCATTTGAAATTTGAAAGAGTTATCTTGTTTAATTAGCAATGATATAAATAATGATATTTTTTCCGACAATTAATACATTTATTGATATTGAATGATATATAAAGAAAAAAATATTAAAAGCATAAATTTTGCTTACTTAATTGTTCTGCTAAGTGCTTTAGGGTAGAGAATAGTTTTGGCTTTTCCGTCTTTAACAAATACAAATAAATTTCTCTGCTGTCCAACGTGGATTTTATAGATTCTTCCGCACACTTGAAGTGCCTTGTTGATGGTCATTGAGAATGCAAGTCCAACGGGGAGCTGCAGTCGTCTCTTATCAAATTGCACGTCGGTGGGAATGAGCACATCTTCTCCTTTCGACTTTCCATTAAGAATATATAGTTGTTTCGATGATATTCGGCATCAATTTCTTCATAGTGAGTCTTGTTCCAATTTGTAAGGTGGCACATCAGGAAGATCTGACGAATTTAAAAACTCGATTGGATAGTTAGTAACTTGGTCTGCATTCATGGCGCTATCAATCGATTTGTAGGTAACAAAATCATTTGCAATTTGTTATTGTATTGTGTGGTTGATTGTATTGACGTCGGTGTTTTCTGCTGCCAAAATAGCATGTTCGCAAAGCCAATAATGATTTTTATAATTACTAAAAATCTGCGGAAAAACTTTCTGAATGAGTAAATCGATGGATGGCACAACAACGCAAAAGTTCGATGGAAATGAAATAAACTTGGTAGCATCAACATGCACTTTTCCTTCACCAATGTTCAATAGTCGTTTTAAAAATGTGGCTGCCGACGCATCACGCTACAAATGTACCCGCATATTTGTCTTTAATGTCAGTTTTCGCACGTCTCTCCAAAGATGCGATGCTTTGAGGCAAGAATCAGCTGGTGTCGATGAAAGCATCACTGGAAGAGGTTGTCGAAAGTCGCCACATAATAAAATTAGAGCGCCACCAAACGGTTTTGCATTTGATCGTAAGTCTTTAAGA
The DNA here is from genome assembly GCA_008973525.1 of Stenopsyche tienmushanensis. Lineage (NCBI taxonomy): Eukaryota > Metazoa > Arthropoda > Insecta > Trichoptera > Stenopsychidae > Stenopsyche > Stenopsyche tienmushanensis. The sequence continues at coordinate 45,969 of WACJ01000037.1, read as the reverse complement.
GTTCGATCAAGCATTGCATTCGTCCCAGATAATCCCCTTGCAAATTTTCAAAACTTTAGCTATGTCAGAAACTTTAGGAATGTTACATGTCAGAGCTTCCAATAAATGCATATCTAATGGCAATTTGAATGCCGAATGCGCTGTTCGTCCACCATCTAATAATGTTGCCGCAATACCTAATGAAGCAAGAGCTAAAGCAATTCTATTTTGAGATCGAATGTGAGCCAATAGTAAAGTGATGAGATACGTTTTTCCAGTACCGCCAGGCGCATCAAGGAAGAACAGATCATTTGTAATTGTATCGTAGGTCAATTTTTGTTCCGCAAGCAAAATTTGTTCGTTTGCTTCGACAAATGCATCCAAATCATTAGCATTGTACTGCTGTTCAAGTGCAGAACGAATTCTTGTTGAATGAATTCTTTGATGTTGATGGTTAAGCAAATGTCTTCGATTTCGATCAGAGCTTGATTGAAAATCAAGCTCTGATCAAATCAAATCAATCGTCAACATATTGTTATTAAATAAAATAATTATTCATTTGATTCTTGTTTTTTATTTTTTAAATTAAATTTAAATTCAAATCTGGTTAGGTTAGGTTTGTTTGTTTTCATTGTGTCGAAATGAAGGCGTTTTCAATTTACCAATAAATTTGCCCCTCGTTAACAGGATTTAACCTTTATCCATTTTACACTGGGATGCAATCTGTAATCGTAATGAATATCATATTGAAATGCAGCAATATTCAAATCAACATGTACTTTCGATTCTCGTTGCACGTTGGTCGTCTGATTTTTTATCGGATAGCACTCAAACGTACTTTTTTGGTTGTTACGTACGTGAATAAGCGATGAATGAAATGAAGCATTTTAAAAGTGCTTGCGATAAATAATTTGGATATAATTGACTCACGCCGATGGATAACCTGCAAATGACATTGACGTTTGACGTATGTGTTGTATGTGACGACGACACGACGCCTCCTACTGCAACTTGTAGGTACTATATACCTATAGCCTTAGCGACGCCTTAGCAACGCATAATCTCAAACACGTCAGAATCAACAACTTTCACACATTAAGTTTTGAATTAAAAATCTACTGTAAGTTAATTGTACTATGCCTATGTCACCCCCTGATCCCTTGGCAATAAGTGGACCAAGTTTTGTCTCAATCCGATGAACGCGCATATCAACCCATTTCGCCCGAGCATTAGACGGGAAACGCAACTTATTTTTATATATTAGATGTGGTTATCCTCTGGATCTCTCCAAGAAACGATCGCTTCATTGTAAATGTCTCTGTCATGCTCCTGATTATTTTGGTTGACAGCCACTGATTATAGAAATAAATGAGACTCTATCAAATCAATTTTATCCAGAACTATATCGCAAAAAGTTTCTTTTGCGCCAAAAATAAAAAAAACGTGACCCGTTCAATCCGCATTCGAAAATAAACGTCCAAAGCTCCCTTTAAAAGTAGCGCCCGCCTTCAAAAAAAAACTTCCCGGAGCCTTCGAGGCTTTCGCGGTCAAATGGGAATAAAAAAATAATCTTTCAGTTAAATCCGGACGTATAATGCCTGCTCCCAAATTTGTTCGGAAAGCCTGTCCCTGTACACTCAAAGGTGTGCCCCAAATTACCCCACATGTGGGGATGTCGGTTTAGGCGAGTACGTGGAAGAATTGGGTCCGTCAAACCGTGTGAATGGAATAGTTTTCCCGGAAAGTTGCCTTTAGGGATTTCCCTCAAACCCCAACCACCAACGCTCCGGACTTACGTCACATATCGACCTTAAAAAATGAACCATTTAAAAAATCAACTCATCAAAGCGCCTCAAGCTCGACTGAGCCCATAAATCCTCGATTTATCCACGAATACGCAACATAATAAAATACCATTTAAGCCGATGGTATTCGATAAAATTCACTTAAGCCCGATCGATATAAAAGCGAATCCTTGGACACATAGATTGCCTTCATATAATTTTTGATCAGTCAATTTAAATTTTCCTAAGTGGATTTTTAAAGCGCGAGACTAATTCGATGAAAGGATGTTAATAAGTTTCGCGTCCTGGGATAATTAAAAATGATAAATGTTGGCGTCAAAATTTCAGCATTGATGGATATTAAGATAAACCGCGTTAGACGCGGGGTAGTCATTAACCATCATAAATTTGGCAGGATGCAAAAAATACGTATATACGTATTAATGCCGAAATTATTTCCGACGTTGTCGGAAATAATGTCGATTGGATTCAAGCTTAAAAATGCTTAAAAGTGACTCGTCTGAATGAATTGGGTTTTGTTCGTTCGAAATGCGCTGCCATATCGTTAATCAGATTGCAATAAAACTCCGTCCACTTATTGCTAAGGATTTCGCGAGTAACATAAGCATGGTTTAATATATAAAAATCAATGTTTGTTTGTCCGTATTTAATGCCCTGCCATATCGTTCATTCGATTACGATAAAACTTTGCCAATTTATTGTTTGCACTCTCTCCAATAATATAAGTACAGTACAATTAACTTACAGTAGATCTTATATATATAAATCGCATTAAAGACGCTAATGTATATGATGTTCAATTTTTGCTTAAATCACACGGAAGAGCTACAGAAATTAGAGAGTTCCAAGAAAAAGTTAACAGTTAAAATGATTGAAAAATTAAATACTATCAAAACTGGTTGAATTATAGTAATCATTCTACATCACGATCGCTTATTCATGTTCATTCAAAAATTATAAATATGATCAGCAAGAAAAATAAGTTGTCGTTAAATCGTATTATATTAGACACATTTAAAATGAATTTGCTTAAAATGAAAGCTTTAACTTTTGAATTTAAAATTCATTTTACAAACAACAAAAAAAGATGGTCCAAAATAAACCCCAAAATTTCCAATTCAAGCTCAATTAATTGCGTTATTGAATATTTTATGTACTTGTTATTTGTGTTTCCGTGGGAACGCTCAATCTTCATGTTTAATATAGTTGAATGCCAATTGCATAACGATTTTTATAATTGATTGCTGATTTGAATATTTTAATTTGTTATATATTAATATATCAAAAATTTGAAATAATTTGAAAAAAAATATAGATTAGAAGCATTGAATCGGAATGGAATAAATCGGCAATAAATAGATTTGTGTGCCTTTCGATAGCGCTATTTGTGATTGTATTCAAGTATGAAATCCAAGACGAGAGAGGATTTTGCATTTAGATTGCATTTTTGCTGCACTGACAGTTATGGATTAAAATGTTAAATCAACCGGGATTTGAGCTCCGATTTTTGCAAGCCCATTTCAGCTCCCACGAACGAGGCGGGGAGCGAATCGACCGGTTCCTGGTGGGACGAAATACGGGATTAATATCGGGACAATTTACGTACATTAGCGGTGAGAATTGTGTCCAGGAATTTGTGCCGCTCCGGGTGGGATTGTTCGTTGATTGCCTTGAAATGCGTAAATAGTCACGGGCACCATCCCCTGTCTAAATAAATATGTCGACCGGGGGTGCTTTTCTCTCCGAATAAAGCAAACGTTAAGCCAAAACTGGGTGCCAAACGGGGACCGGTTCTTAAAACAAAGCTGTTTACTTCATCAGGGGCCTACAAACAGGCTTAACCGACGAAAGTACATCTGATCACTTGATTTATGTCGGAGGGATTATCGATAGGGCCCCCAGACTAATCATTGCCATTTTATTTTCACTAATAGAAGTAAAATCGAGTGAGCAACCCGGAGCCGATTCGGCACAAATTAAATTGCCCCCACAAAGTTTTCGCCCTTCGGTGCGAAACAGGTTCGCACTAACTAAAAGGTAACAATATTTCAACTTTATAGACGCAAAACAAAGGATCGTAGGCACGTAAACCATACCATTGATCAAGAAGTACTTGAAGCATCGTATAAATTTAATATACCATTCTTCCTGAATTATTTGATGCCTCGTCTCTTATAAATTTCGCCAAAATTCAGCAAACCAGGTTGAAAAATGAAGCAAACACGAAAATTTTTCACACCCTTACAACGACGCTTAGGCACACATCTTATATCGCTTTAACCCTTTGATTAGTGAGTTAAATTTTGTAGCGCACGCGTAAAAACGGCACGTATTTTTGGCACTCATTAATTCAAATGTTTTGGAAAGTACAGAATATAAATTTATATATTATTTATGAGAAAATAGAACAGTAGAATTTCAAGCTCTTATATACTTCAACAGTATGCTGTGTTTGGAGCAGTGAACGGTCACGAAAAAGCGAGCATCTGTTCAGGTGATAATTTAAGGACGCAATTGACGTATTAAATTTGTATCAATTTATTCGACGGGTTTATTGTATAGCAAGTAATTCAAATCGTTGATTATTATTGTATGCATTAGTTTTGTGGCAATGAAAAATAGTTGGTGGTCTCTGAATGGATAATTGTTCGTTATCGTTGCTATATTGTCACACCCATGTTTGCCAAGACCGAGTCCCACTGTATACGATACGACTCATTTTGTATGAATTTATGCTCCATTTTAATTGTATACCACCGGTGATATACTCATAATAGTATACCAACGTACCCAAAGCGAAATTCCACATGAATTAATTAAATCGACGCGTTATATTTAGAAAATATTTATTCTTCGACGGGATTTGCTTAAGATTCGCAGGTATTACAAGATGAAGATTTACAGAGGACTTTTCCAGCTTCGCAAGCCGAGGACTTGAAGGAAGATAAGATGAAATAAATTTGGTTTAATCGCGGAATTATCTGAGATAAATTTTATAGCCTGTTCCGGAAAAGGGAGTTTCCGGGAATTGTAGGTACATAGGAGTTGCATGCGGCGAGCCGCAGATTGGCCGTCAATATTTTAAGGGCGTCTTAATTGCCAGGCGGTTTGAAGGACATTGAAAAATCTTACCTTTGGATTTTGTGATAATTAAGAAAATCAACAAATATTGTGATGATCTCCTCACTCCAATCATCTTGCCATTACAAAGTTAGGTTATCTGCAAAAAAAAAAAAAATCACAATGAGATCATTTCACATCAAAAATATGTAATAATGTAACATGAAAATTTCTTTTTTGGGCGGAAAGTTTTCCTCTTATGCTGGAAAATATACGTCAGCCAATATTTCACGTTATCCGGTTTTATGTCAGACAGTAATGAGAAAGTGCTTCAAATCATATGGAATCGTAAATCACTTTGATTTTCCAATAAATAAACTCGATAATTCGAACTATTCAAGCAAATCGAATTGCCTTTTTATGCAATTTTTTTTTATATCTTTCATCGTAATATTATTTAAATATGCTTATATTAATAATTCATTTTTTAATACTTGAAAAACTATCATATATTCATGGTTTTAAAATGAATAATTCAATTAAATTGTAGTGTGTAACCACAACCAGTTTATTACAGATATAACTTCAATACAAGCAATTTAGAGCCTTAAGCAAAGCAGTTGTAAAAATATTCAACAACTTCCATCATTTCCGAATAAGTTCATGAAACTATAAATGTTTCGCTCAAAACTAATGAGGTGGAATATTTCACCACAAACTTGCATAGAATAACATCATCTTAATTAAAGAGAAAATCACACGAACCAATTGCCCAAGGGAAATCAGAGAAATTCCGAATGGAAAAATAAAAGAGCCAAAGAAATGGTAGCAAATACAATTGCTGATAAAGATGTACGTAATAGACTGAGTCAACATCTGTAAAGAACAATTAAAGAAATTGATGAGATTTTCAGCTATCTTTTATAATAATAGGAAATATTTTTAAAATCATTTCGATTAGAATTTTCATAACTACATATAGAAATTGATAATAGCACAAGAAAACACAGAAGTTTTGGAATTGTTTAAAAAACTGTGAAAAAATAAGTTTCAAAAGACATTGTTTGCCTTTATTTTTTCAATATACACTTACACATTTTTTTGTGCGGTAGATGTGTTCCGCGGAAAATAACATAAAAAAAGTTATGACTTTCACAGAAAAAGTGAAGATGCGTTCCATGGATTTAAAAAACCGCATAACAGTTATATAAAATATATACAACATCGCACATAAAAAGTCAATAAAAAAAAAAGACAGGAAAACAATAAGACACTTAAAAAATAACATTTTTGGTAACATTTAAAGGAAATCTTGTCATCATTGCATCCACTAGAGAAATACTAATTATTTTAATTACAAACTATCATCGCTGTATGATAATTTTTATTGCGATTTTCGATATGACTCAAAATCGCTCTCTATTTCGGAAGAAATATTTTATTATACCCAGTGTCAATGTCATCATTGTTCTGTGTAGATTTTCTCTTTCCAACAATATAATTTATAATTAGTAAAGATGTCACTATAGTCCCTAACTCAAAAAAAATCACAAAATGGCGACTGTGTTAGTCAAGTAATTTTTTGGCCTTATTTTGCCAGTTTTATTAAATAGTTAAAAAACAAATTTTGACATAAATCTGGTAGGAATAATATTGTAGAAGATCATATAGAAAAGATTCGTATCTAGTTTGCAGTAAATTAATTAATTAAAACTTGAGGTATCAACCGTGTTAAAAAAAAGTAGTTTCGAGTAAAACGCGTTAAAAGATTTCATTTTGGTAGGACCGTCCAAGTTACCGCATCACTAAAATAACTATAACTCCTTAAGTATTAAGAATTTTGGAAATTCCTTTGGGGGATTCATTTTTAAAAGTTAAAATATTGCAAAAATGCAAAAAAAAATCGAAATCATTTTTTACAAAAATCTAAACTGGAATAAAGGGCGTGGTCGTAATTCAGCGTTAGCAGATGCAATAAGATTTATACAGTCCCAAATTATATTTTTTTCCAAATTTCTGTTAGTGTTGATGATTTATTTTGCTATTTTATCCAAAATAACTGAATACTTACTTTTTACGAAATTAAAAAAAAAAAATGCTCTGAAAAAAACCGCATAACTTCGAAGTCGCACAAAAAGGTTTAAGTGCAGTTAAAAAAAAAATATATAAATCTGGTAGAGACGATAGAAGTTTAGTTTAAAAAAAGTGCATGCTTAATTTGAAATAAATCTGTTAGTTAGAACATAAAATATGATGTCAACCATGTTGAAAAGAGTAGTTTCGACAAAAAAAGCGTTTAAAGATTTTATTCCTGTTAGGAGCTGCTTAGTTACTGCGTCACTAAAATAGCTCCGTAAATAATTGTAATTTTGGAAATTTATTTGGAGGATATATTATTAAATATCTAAACTTTTAAAATATGCAAAAAAACTCGATTTTTTCAAAATTTTAGATTAGAAATATAAAATTATAAAATTATGGATACAACAAGAAGCAAAATCGATAAAAATGTTAAAAAAAGGTGACTAATAATTTAAGCTAAATTATTGTTGTGTTATTTGTGCATCGGTGAGAATGCTTGGAATTTATAATTATCCTAAATTTAAATCGTGACATTTTTGATTTGATTTGAATTTATATATTCAGTTACATTAAGTTAAATGCACGTTATGACTGGATGTTGTTAAATTCAATTATATTTGAATTTATGGGGCGTGAGATAGATCCAAATAGTGTCCCTTCTCGAGAATTCTTTGAGAAATGTACAAAGTCGATATTTCTCGAGAAATTTTAGAAATAAATTTTATTGTCTAAAATAAAATGTGTGCCATTATTTTCTTTGAGGTTCTAACAGCAGTCTGTTAACATGTTCTGTACTATTCATGAATATTCTTGATGATAACACTGTGGAATTGCTAACAGAAAAAGATAATTCGTTCATAAGTGTAATGGACAAATTTGGCAACATATAAAATAAAAAAGTCTTATAGATTTCATCCATTTTTTTAAAGGAATAATCGTTTATGAAACTGATATACATAAGATAAAATATGTGCAGAAACAACGCAAAACGTGCCATTGCATCAAGTACATAATTTCTGACTGTAGTATAACGTCTATATATCGTCTCGCCTCACTTTTGGCATAAATTCCTCGTCAAAGTATAAAACAGCTTTGCAATCTCGAACAGTTACATCAGACGAACATTCTTTATATTCTTTGCGTTTAGATAGCGATTTTTATATGATCCTGCATAATATTCTGTCTACTTACACATATAAAACGAGTTTAGACAGCATTGATGTCAATTGGAAGATGGTACAAATAATCATGAATATAGTCCAAATATAAATTTTCAAGATTTCAAATTCCATGAACGTATACTACATTTTTTAAAATTATTTTTTATCTATATAACTACAAAAATGAATGTAAAAATGTGATCCAAATAATGAAAAACATTGATCATTGATCGAAGATTTTTTGACGTTTTCGTGTTATATTTGCGCCCTGCAGCTCTAGTGTGTGTTTTAAAAAAATATATGAAACTTTTTTAATTTGATTAATGCTTTCCAATAGACGGATCGTTGGCGTAAGCTCGACGCAGAGTTTATATAGTTTTTGATATGATTTGGCTCCGGGGGTTGCTGCAAAAAATTGTGTTTTTATTTGTATGAGATACATTTTTCTAAATATAAAAGCATGACGGCTCAGTCGACATCATTGAAAAATATCAAAGCGACAGTCTTACGGGAGGCTTTTTGTGTAACCCGATATTTATCCATCTCTTCTTTTTGTGAATCATTGCACGAACAGCTTCCCCCATATCAATTCCACGAAAATCTCTTTAGGTGACGAAATAAAACTCTTGCGAACGTTTTATATAACAATCGGTTGCGGGCGAGAGGTGGAAAAAAAAAGAAAAATATTCGTCAGCTATCGAACCCTACTGAGCAATCACAAATTTTCCCTATCCTTGCTTATGCCGCAGATTTTCTGGTCTCGCGTTAGATTTATTCCCGGCGCTCTAGGCGAGCTGCCCCTAAAAAATAAAAGACTACGCTGATCCTCAAAGCGGGGTGCGCGTCCTTAAATAATGGCCGCTACCTGAACGAGGACACTAAGGCTCTTCGGCATATTAACCACTGAGCCATCTGCTATGGCTGCAGATTTCATCGATTGTGAGCTGATTTAATTCGCGCGCCCCTAACAAGCGGCTAATTTGCTCCGGATACATCGTATGCTCCCCGGGGAACAAATTGTTCGGCTAGTTTCGTAGAGTTGCTGTTTGCAAGCCCGACATGATTAATTGTTGTTTTGGGTAATGTGTCGCAGATTTCGGGACACACGTACATAGGTATCATTACGCCACATTCATGTTTTCCATAGCGCTACAAGACGTTATTGTATCCCTGGGGGTTGGCCGCACGTCACGTGCGGACTTATCGATTTTCAGACTTGACTCGTTCCATCCATCCGTCTGTCTGTGCAAATTACGATGAACAAATGGCACAAGAAAAAAAGGAAATGGACGAGCTGATGTACTTCAAGGATACCTCAATCCTTCGCGCCGAGATTGATGCTGCGAGCGCGGACCGCTTCGGTAAAACGAACGAAGCTTGAAAAAAATACATGTTTTAATGCTTCTGTTTCTGTTCGATACGCTGAAAAAACGATTCGCGTATCTGCAAAATCGTTAAAAACGATTCAAGCCTTTAGAACAGCGTGTTTTCTGTGTATAGCGCCATGTAGTTCAGCTCTTCAAATTGCATGCATACGAAGTGGCTTGATTCATCCCTTTCAAATTGTAAACGGGATCAAAAACTGAATCCCAAATGAAACACATTGAATATTTATTAAGCTTCAAACCACAAATAAATGCATAAATACATCAATAAGGACGCTCAATTTTTAAACGTAGATAAAACAAGTTGAATGTGAGATATCTACTCAATTTCTTTCATATTTAAAATAATATTTTATGGCATTAAGTATCAAATATACTTAATGCCATAAAATATTTTTTGCATAAATTTGGCTGAATTTACTGGATACGTTATATTGATGTGTTGTGGAAGAAGTGGGTATTGTTGATTCCACATGATCAAAATTCGAATCATTCATTTAAAAATGGGACTCTTCGCTAAAGATGATTTTTTTGGCAAAACATTTCTTGAACAAAATATTTAATTTGCTATATATTATTAAACAATTCACAATAAATTTTACAAATATTTCTTTGACAACATGGTCGCTATAATTCAACAAATGTTGAGCATCTCTATTGAAAGACCTTGTATATTCCATCTAATATTTGTCTGTTCGTTTGCTCTTTGCTTTTGTCTCGTGGGAATTATAAAAATAATTATATCGTATTTTAAAAATATGATCAAAGTATCTGACATATATTTCAAGTAATATATTATCCATTTTGATCATTAAATTTAGTTTAAAAAAGTTCTTTCACAGTTAGTTTGTGTTGAGACACGGTTCAGTAAACACGAGCGTTTTGTTATAAAATTGAAATTATGATTGTAAATTTTATTTTTTCTGTAAAAAAATGTTTTTCAAATAAAGGAAAAGATATCAAAACCAATAATAAAAGCAGCACACTCTCGGCATTTTATGCCGTTTTTGTTCCACCAATGAATAAAGGCTAACGAAGCATTGAAAATATGGGAATATTCTGAAAGTAAACAAGAGTCATCCTTGTTTTAAATAGTTTGAAAATGGAAATCGATCCTCGTCAAGCACCCAAAAAAATATCATTGAAGATTGGCTGTCCATGATCTACAGTTAGGGATCATACTTGATACACAATAGAGTTGCAGAAACAAGGAATTTGAATCCCTCACGAATTATCGCAGACGACGCTCGATCTACGGCGTACAATATATGCATTTCTTCTTTCTTGGTATGAAGAAGATCCGTTTTTGTGGCGAATTGTAACTGGAGAAGAGATGTGGGTGCTATACAATAATCCTGTATGAAAAACAATGGCTTTTTTCCAGACAAGCACCTATTCCGACCCCTCGATCAAAAATAACAATAAAGAAGGTGCTTTTTTGTGTGTGGTGGTATTTTTATGAAGCTATTTATAATGAATTATTCAAACCCCATCAGACCGTTACAGTGATCGTTTATTATGAATAATTCGAACGAATGATACAAGAACTTATATAAAACGATCTGTTTTGGTGCATGCTGCAGAAATAGCATAAGAAAAAATAAGGGAGCTTGGATTGGAAATTTTACCTCATCTAGTCTATTCACCAAATCTCGCGCCATCAGATTACCACCCTTTCAGATCGTTAGAGCTTAAGTTATGACTTGAAAAAATTATCAATGTTGGAGGAGTGAAAACGCGCTTGGATAAGTTTTTCAGTGGGAAATTTGTTTGACTTATTAAATATCTATTTAATTTAACTATACTAGGTAAATTAATTTAATACAAGGAAAAATATAGTCAATTGTCGTCCACAAATAAATAGCAAGAATATGAAGCAGCCAGGAGGCAAAGAAATATTCGTTCTTTTGTGTGGCCTCCAGTTTGAGCTCCAGGCGGTTCATTAACTTAATCCATCCTCGAGTAGCATTCGACGTTCCATTTTTAACAATGCCATCTTTTTAAGGGCGCCGAAGATATGTTAATTTGATAAGTAATAATAAAGTACCGCCTAAAAGGGATACAGAATGTGGCTTTTAACATTTTAAAATCGTCAAAGCGGAATTGTCGAAACTTTCCTTATAAAGGGCCTCATAACGTATTTTATGGGGGAAGTTTTTACTTTAAACGCTTTTCGAGATTTTTACTTCATCGCGGAAATCTTCAACGTCCAAATGTTACACATTGAAATAAAGAGCTCCGAAAATATCTCCTCCCTTCGAGAGCTTCGAATATACGGCGATCGATCCCGTTTATATCGAATAAAACTCGAAAAATCGAAATGCGATGAACGAAATTTTGCTTTCATCGCACAGGGCGTTTTCCAGAACAATATACTTTACGTAGTTGCTGAAACATTGCGCTCTTTATGTGAAAAGTGGCGTGTTGGACAGAAGTTCACAAATCGAGGGGCCATTTTATCATTCTTAAGGTTGCTGAAGAAGTGAGAACGAAAGTCAGATTTGCTCTCACAGGACAAAATATATCATGAAACTGTGAAGACGCTTTAAAATTGAAAATGGTGCAAACACATCTTTGTCATTTTACAAGAAAATGCTTTCATCTTGATTAAAAACTATACTCTCACGCTTATTCCCTAAAGTGTTTTATAATGAAAATAACGCATATACGCTTGTGCATTTTAGTAAAAACTTGAAGCACACACATTTAATGGGTCATATTTGTACGTGTAGTTCATTATTTTAGAGTCAGATTATTTCCTTTTTAATTCTTATTAGATCTTGTGATAAATTCATATTTGCTTGTAATCAGAACCATCTTATATGATAAATCTGAGAAAGTTTCACATGATTTTTTTTCAAAATTCTCCACCCAAACATAACAAATTTACCAGGTTAAGTGTTTGTGGTCAAGTAGCCAACCAAAAGAGCGATTGTATTATATTCAGTGAGGATAGATTTGAAATGAAATTTGTTAGCTTTTAGAAAAGTTAATTTTAAATGGGAATTATTAGTTAGAAGGTAAAGTTGTGTTTGTATAATATATAATAAAATAGGCTTGTTATTAGTGTAGTGGTTGATTTTTTCTTTTATTTCGACCAAATATTGCTTGGAGTTTCATTTTTCGTGACGTTAAAAACCAATTTACCCTACGATGCCTATACAAATTTTACTTGAAAAAACCATTTTACTTTAAATTCTTAAAATATAAAAAGTGTAAGTTTTTGAAAATTAGTAAAAAAATATGGATTGAAAAAGCGTGTGGTCTAAAGTGAGCGAAAATTTGTTTAGGTCATGATTTAAGCTGCACAAATCGACAAAATTAGCTTTTTTTTCGTGATTAATATATTATTCAATAAGTTTGTAGGATTGTTTGTGGAATTTTTCTTAGTCATTTTAGTTCGACATCGCAATTTCTTCCAAAAACATCAGTGCTATAAAAATATGCTATACATTTGGATGATAATAAAGGTCTTTGAAAGCTTCCCAGAGATTCATCAATTTAGCATTTATTAGGAGTAAATTTGATCATTGCGATCACGAATTGTCGATCAATGGGATATGATTAGGTGGAGACTAAGGATTGCAATATTGCAATCGTCTTGGTTCACATTTAGCTTGATTTTAATCTACTGAAGATCTTATAGTTGCTATACAAATAAAATTATCATAGTTTAATCATACGCAAAAGTCATCGTATAAAAATATCTATCGCTCAGAAAAATCTCGTATGGGAAATGCCTATGTTTAATAGTAGATAGACACTTAAAGAATAAAAGGTCAAAGTATCCACTGAGGAATAATATTGTAGGATTGTTTGAAGACTTTGTCTTTTATATATTTCCCATGTTACTGCATACAACACCATCGTCTATTTCAAAGAAATTTGAAGGGTTCTGTTCATCCTTGGAGGTAATTCGATATCATTTTTATAATATATGGCATATTTTTAGGACCGTGATGTAATATAGGCAGAAGTAATAAAGTCATTAGTAGTGAATTACTTTTAAAACCATCAAATTTCGCCACACTCACGTGCTATTGCAAAACGTCACGCAAACCGAAAATTTTCACACTGAACACGCACGCCGAATTTTGTTTACCTGAATTATTTTTTCCATTAACCCTTTGTTATCGGGGAAAACATTTCAGCTCAATGCGATATGATATGCTGGACGTGACTTCTTGAAATGTTCACGGTTACACTGAATTTGCATACTGGGGCCGAACAACACGAAAAAGACATCAATATGAAAATTTTATTTTCCACCCCCTTTTATGCTTATGGCAGACCATTAAAAATATTCAAACATTACGTCGATACGAAATTTTAATTGAATGAAAATGGAATGAATGCTTTCCACAACGACAATGCCTGAGAGTAATCCTTCAAGCGCCTGCAATTGATCATATCCGACCTTTCGCAGGCCGTCCGGAATTCGAACGAATTTCGGGATAATCGTTGTTACTGTACGCAGGATTATTGCCAGAAATAGTTACGTATCCCTGGATTAGTGGTGTTGGTGTTCCTGTGCCGTTTGTATATGGCTTTTTGTGGTTTATTAACCGCATGTAGGGTGCTCCAAGCCAAAATGAGATATCTCTGCTAATAGAATGTATATGTTTGAGACCATCTCTTTCACATGCGATGCTATTGTCGGTGTATTTACCTGGGATATCAGATAATTATACTGAACAAGTTGCAATTTGATGTCTGCATGAATACGTGGACCAACTATGGGGTTCTTACGTTAATTAGTCAACGTTTACTTTTGAAATTAATCAATATATTGATGTTAATATGAGCAAAAACTCATCGAAAATATTTAATCCAAGTTTCAATCAAATTTCAACACTTTTATAATTCAAGTCACGTACGCAAAAAGCAAACATATTTAGACGCTTTTAATACACCATATATAAATGTGCACTGTAAGGAAATATAAATTAAGCAAAATGTTTCAATAAAGAACGCCTTACTTGGAGATCTGTCATCCAGGTCACGTTCTATAAAAAGCTCAAGTGGAACGCCACCGGCGAAATTAAAAGCTGTGACTTTTCTTTTATTTTTTTTACAAACGTAAGCATGTGTTAAAAATGTATTTCATGTATTCGCAGCACGCAGAGGGTTGGCATTATTAAGGGTGGAAAAATGCATCGTCTCGTACGGCGATTAAGCGAGCCAAGATTCATGCCGTTATTAATGATCCGTCCTGGAACTTGAGGATTTTACGTTCCTCAAGATTATTTATGTTAAATAAAACGCGCGCTTTGTGCATCGCTCAAAGGGTTAAAAATTCGTCGTCGGAAAAAAACATTTACATTTTAGTCCGATATTTATGAGTAGACATTTTTATATGGCATAGGTCGTCCATAAAAAAAGGGTTTTCATGGAGCAAGGTCAATTTTGATATATGTATTTCCGTTTCGATGTGTCATTATCCTATTTTTATAATACGAAATATTGGTTTTAATCTGGATCCGATTAAATCGGTTGTATCAGTGGACTTAGCATAGTAATTCAAGCTCATGAAGGCAAATTGAAGCAGATTATCTGCAGATCCGGGGAAGACGTTGTATTAATCACCTGAGCTCTCTCAATGCATTTCATGGTCTCAATCAAAGACCCTATATTCAATTACACTGTGGACATACGCAAATTGTTCACTAACTGTGAACCGGTCTAATTAAATTGAGCTCAATTTGGATTTTGATTTAAAATTACGAATATAGCAGGCGTCGTTGGGGCTGCACAATTTCTCATCTGGATGATATTATCCATTAGGGATGGCGTATGCAAGGATTTCAAAATGAAATTGCTTTTCTTTCGATGCAAATTGTGAGCTTTGAAGCTGGTTTTGCTATTGGATTAAATGTTAAATTGAAACTAAACGCTATGGCAACAAATCTTATTATGTTTGTTATGCAACCATGTTTCCTGTAGAGTTTCCGAGTCGCATACCAGAACTGCTTAATGTAATAGATGTGCAAGACCGTTGAAAATTTAAGCATACAACTGTTCAAGATGTTCAGTGTAACCCTTCATTGGATGTGACACACTTCGGATATAATATAAATGCATCTCTTCCTCAAACGTATTACATTCAGGTAATATTTTGCAAATATCGGGGAAACCGGAAAGTAATCAAAATTATTCATGATTTGCTTAACATTCTTTAAAAGCAACACAAACTTATATCTAATCCACAAAAACATTTAAAAAAATGTTTGATCTAATTTAATTACAACTATATTAAGACAATAAGAGGGTGTGATATCTGGTAAATAAGCTGAATAAAGTAGATGTTCTAAACCAAAGGCCAAGGACCGCGCAGCGTGAATCAATCTTGTATAACAGTAAAGTAACCTTAACACTGTTGATAGCACACAATATTTGTTTATTTTTTCGCGTAAATATAAACAATAAACACGTGTATCTTCACTTTAAGAAATAAAATAATTTATTTGTTGAAGCTTGAAATTGATTAATTCATCATTCAGGATTCAAACGATACAGAAAAATGCTCTTTTTATAATATTTGGATCCAAACGCCAATATGCTAAGTTACTCATCAACATATTAATTATACGATGATTTTTTTTAACAACTTCAAGCATTTCAAAAAGTCCAGGGAAAGACTTTATTTGAAATTATTCTTATTTTTTTATGTATTTTGGCTAAAGCTGTCTGTAAATCGAATCATAAAGTGACCGCTACACCAGTAGCAAGCCATTTTATTATATATTACACAGCACATAGCGCAATCTTTTAGTTAACAGTATCCGTTAACAGATGGAAAAAAGCAATTCATAAAATTATCTTTTACTAAGAATTAAAAAGTTCCACTTCTATCGGGCGCATTTTTAAAGCGAAATTTCTATAGTGGCGGTAGGATAAATTGGCCTGAATTAAACGAAAAGTGAAACATTCAAAGTGTCTTCATCTCTGTCGCACACATGCGTATATTGACATGCTACGCGCATGCGCAGCGCTGTCTCTATTGTTTGTGTATACGTAGCATAAAGCAACTAGTAGCACATTTTATATATTACACAAACATAGCTTAATCTTTTAGCTAAAAAATTCCATTGTGTAAAAAGTCAAATGGAGATAAAGATAATTACAGACAGAATAAGAGTCTTTAGAGAACGGAAGAAAGCGAATAAACCGCCATGAAAAGAGGCAACAAGTACCTTGAAAAGTAGTGGAGAGTCAGGCAAAGGGCAAAAAAGTCGTTAGTAAATGGAAAAAAAGCAATGCATAAAATCAACTTTTCCTGGGAGCTAAGAAGTTTCACTTCTACCGTATGAGAGTACACATACGAATTTTGTAGAACGAAGTCTAGCATTTATATTGTATTCTATTTTTTGGCTCTTGACTAAAAATTGATCTTTTTTATACGAGGGCAATTCAAATATAATCCGGACATTTGCTGTACACATTTATTAGTGATATATAAAAATATAAATGGAGTGCCTTATTTTTCTACATCTTCATTAGTAATACACTTAGTCTATCGATTAGGAAGCTTCTTGATTTAGTCACTGAAAAAAGAAGGCGATAAGTGGTATTCTCCGTTGCGCAACGCGTAATTATTCTATTTATAAAATATGCGTTTCCTGAAGCGTCCCTCGATACTAATTGTCTATACAATGGCAGTTATTTAAAACATTTTTTTATATGGTATAAAAACAATTTATGTCAACGCAGCATAATGATATTACATATAGCGAAAATAAATTAAATTTATATGCAGCCATAAGCGAAATTGTAGCATATATATTTTTATGTCATACAATGGTATGAAATTTAAATCTCCCTTCGGGTACAAACGTTATTATGCTTAAGCTTTCGTGATCTTGTCAAGGACAGAATAGAGCTTTTACTTCCGCAGTCTTGTCTCGTATTTGGCAATATTGTGACTGCTGGAGCTTATTTGCATGCTAATAAATCATGCTAAAATTAATTGGACATTTTTGGCTTAAGCGCTTAAAATATCTAATTTACCCACACGTCATATGAAGCGCCCGGGCGGAATGCTCTGTAAAATTCAATATTTCCCTGAAAAAAAAAGATGAAAAAGTGCTGCGTGAAGAATTGGAGTTGTTTTGAAGAGTGGTCATGAAATATATGAAAAGGGGAGTGCATATTTTAAAGATATATTCTTGAACGTCTTCACGTCATTCAGAATATACGGCAGGTGTGCAATGGGAAGAAAATAACTTTTCAAGAAACCTATTAAACATTCCCGCGTTCTTGTATACAGGATGCGTCGTTTTTGCTTATTTTGAGGTAGAAATTAAATTCCAATTGTATATTTTATATTATTGGAATTCCAATCATCATTATAAAAGCCCCCTTGTCTGGTATTATTTAAGGGTAACTGTCCACAGTTGATATTTTTTAAAGAATTGACAATAATTTCGATGTCATAATGCAATTCAAATTATCCATAAAAATATGGATAATCCAATTTAATTGTAAATGATATCAAAATCATATTAATATACCAAACCAAAGCTCTTCAGAACATGATGAATCGTAACATGGAGCCATCCAAATGAAACGCTTAAACATCAGCACTGCATAATGTTTGCACATGACGTTTTTTTTAAATAATATAAGCCATTTTATTTTAGCAGAAAGTAGTACAATTTTAATTATTATTGAATAATGAACGAAAAATTCATTGTTTCAAGCGAAATTTTGTTCAGTGATGAAACTCATTTTACGATGGATGGAATCGTAAATAAGCAAAATTATAGTGTTAAGGGTGATGACAATCCTCGTGTTATTCAGGAAAGATGTCTACACTAAATAAAGGTACTGTTTGGTGTACATTTTCAGCATTGAGCCACATTTCCTCAAAGATGGTACTCAACGTCGAGTGATTTTTTATGACACTAAAAGTGAAAAAATGAACAAGGTCGAGGATACAAAATTAAATAATAACATTCTGGTATTGAAAATGTTGAAATGAGAGCTCCCTTTAAATTGGTAAGAGACGTTGCTACTTGACAGAAGGATGCTGAGCAATTAAAATAAGTAAGAAGAAATGAAAAGTAAGCTCGAAAAAATGCTCTTTGGTTGTAATCAACCAGTTTCAGAATAAAAAAATTAATAATGTTATACACGATTAGAAATTAATTTATGGAAAATTATATTAAATTATAAGTGTTCTTCCAGTTAAAAATATTATAGACTATAGAAACGTAAACAGTGTTATAATCTAAAGGGTTTATTGTTAATTTAAGTTTGCAAGCCAATATAGAATTCTTTGATTGAGGTTTGATCTAAAAAGTTGATTATTTATTTATTTATAAACCTTTATTCAAAAAATATAATATAACAAGGTAAAATGGTGTATCAATATACACAATTACATAAAAAATGGATTAACAATTTAAGTCTTAGATTACTATCCTTATCTTAATTACAAGTATATAATTTAGTTATAATAAATTTTACATAATAAGAGTTAATTTAATTTTTGTATATATAGGGGGAAAAATAGGAGACTTAAAACCCCTTTGCGACATTCCTTAAAAACTATCTTACAAACTAAACAAAATAAATAATTTAATCAATCAATCATATATCCTTCATACGTCGCGCATTCATGACTATCAACTATAGTAAAATATGTTTAGGCATTTTGTGAACGTATCTAAAATTATTGTTTTGAGTGGTATAATCGCCGAGTGTAGATATGAGATGATTGGTGTGATTTGGAATTTTTGAGTAAAAATTGAGTGTTAGCTTATGAAAAAAATTCTTTATGAAAGGAAGCTTAATTTTATTGTGAAAACGTTTAAGATTAGTGTATGGAAATATGTTGAAAGCAATTTTTATGGCTTTGTTTTGTACGATTTGAAGTTTATTGTAGTTGGTGTTGCATATGTTGCTCCAGACGGGAGCGGCGTATGTGAGTGTAGGTCGAATCAGCGTTTTGTATAATAAAAATTTGTTAGAGGCCGAGAGAGCACTGCGCCGACGAAATATGGAGTGCAGCGCCCCCATAGCTGCTAATCCGCGGGCACGAGTCACCGACACCTGTGCTCCCCACCTCAGTCTTCTATCTAAAGTCACCCCCAAGTATTTCACTTGGGGTTTCCACTCGATAGAGCTGGACCCGACGACTATTGGATCAATTCGAAGATTTTTCCGTTTCACGGAGAACAAGATAGCTTCGGTTTTTTCTTTATTTAATTTGAGTTTCCAACGATCGAAATATTTAAATGCAGCTTTTAGCGATCGTTGGAGGTTTCCGACTATTAGCTTGTTGCTCCGAGAGCTGGTATAATATGCCGTGTCGTCGGCGTAGAGTGCTACGTTTGATGGGGACGGTGTCGGTAGATCGTGTAAGTAAATGTTGAACAGGTGAGGCCCTAAAATACTGCCCTGAGGAACTCCCGCTGAGACAGACTGGGAAGTTGACGTTGCTCTGTTTAAGGTTACCGAAAATGATCTTTTGTACAGATAGGATTGGATCATTTTAATAAGGTAAATAGGAAACTTAAGGGATATCATTTTGTGGATCAGACCGCGGTGCCAGACAGAGTCAAATGCCTTTTCGATGTCGAGAAGTACCATACCGGTACTTCTCTGACTTTTAACTTTTAGTAAAAAGTTGATTAAACAAGCTCCAATTGATTAAAAATGATGATATTTGGAATAATCTTATTAAAAATCTTTTAGTCTAAGAAAGTCAAGGAAACATATACGTGTTTAACGATTTTAGAACGAATTTACCTTATAACTTCATCGATTTAAAATAAATGGCTGTTAAAATTGAAAGTTTGCTGGATAAAAATATAACCAAAGTCTTACGTCTAAGCTTGACCAAACCAGCTGCAAACAAATTAGATTCAATAGTAGAACTTGATAAATCTTGCTATAAGAAGGGAAGACTTTAACGTTATGAATATCGGATATTCAAAAATAACTGGTGGACTGATAAGCAATTTTAATGAAAAGAGTATCTGGTATAAGCCATATACAGATAGTAATAGTAGACATGGATATGATGTACTTGTTAAGCATTTGATATTAAAAAATATACAACAGATAATACTATGCTTTACTACACTTTTTAAATGGAGATTCTTCTATTGGAAAAAAATCACAAAATTTAAGAGAGATCTTAATCACTTCTTAAAGTTAGATATCTCAGCTAAATTGTTGAGTATAGAAGTGATTGTATCTGATAAATGTCTGATAATAAGAATATTATAAATGTAACGATAAGTACTTGGTGATTTTGTTTAAGTTTGAGCTCAGTTTGTGTCCAGAGACGATGAATATTCGTCAGTTTTAGTTTAAAAAATTATTGATCAGTAATATTAATAAGTAAGTTTTATTAAGGGTAAAATATCAAGGCCCAAAACCAATCAACATTACATTCGACATTGAATGCTGTTGTTTTTCGACCAGGGGTTGCAATGCCAAAAAAGACAAATAAAAATTAGGGTGAAGTGTTATCACTATGACGTGACTAATTTAACCTGTGTTTAAAAGACGTTTCTAGCACTGGAAAACCTTTAAATTTTGATGACGACATATTTGAAAGCCATATTGGAAACAGATCCTCGGTTAAGCATCGAATAACTATTGCAGAGGATACATTCACCGTAGACTCTGAAACCTGGATTGACGACCCGTAAGATTCTTTTACGCGTTTGGTGGGATATTCAAGGAATTATTCAATTGTTCAATTAAAGGATGAACAAAAAATTGAGAGTCAAGCGTCGAGAATTAATCAGGAACAATTTAGTGATTCTAAAACACGACAACCACGATCCCACAAGGCGAAGAAAATGTCTGAAAAAATAAGGGAATTAAAATGGGAAGAATTTCCACATCCTCCATATTTACGTGACCTGGCTCCGATGAATTATCATCTTTTTCAATCTTTGGCATATTTTCTAAAGGATAAATGCTTTTGAAATGCGACTAAAGTCGGAAATCATATTTGTATATGTACCGACTCAAAACCAGAAGAGTTTTTAGATAGTATATTAATATGCGAAGCACAACCCAGTTTTTTAAAAACCTGTTTATATGCGTATAATACGGCATTTTAAAGTAATTTAATAATATACCTTTTAGTATTATGAAAAATCTCTAAAGGAATAAATTTTCAGTTTGCTCAATTTTATTAATAGGTCTTTTGTCTAGTTAATCTCATTTGCATAATGTTATTCAAATAAACTATATTTAATTCTTCTGCAAATTATAAACTATATGCTATTGTGGCTTATTACAAAATTTAAAGGAATCGCTCTCGCAATACGTTTTATGAATAAATAAAATTTTTAGCGGTTCATCCCGTGCTTGATACATCCTCTTTTCGGATCCATTTCAAAAGACTCATTACAGCCTCCCGCGGATGCTAATTTTTCGAGCAGATTAGAAGAGTCCTTGTTAAATTTTACATACAGGATATTCAATTTCGTGTTAACAATTCAAATAGTCTGCCTTCGTACCGCGCCGAAACAGACATGTCCAAATATTGTCATCTCTGCGAAACTTAATTAAATCGCGGTTTCTGTCAACATACCTTGTCAAATTGAACGATGATTCGTCTACGTCAAACGTCCCAGAATTAAGCAGCAAAATGACTGTCGAGATAAATACATGCTCAGATCGGCTGCCGATAAAAACGGGAATGACAGCTTATAACCGATCTATCCAGCCTCATCTATATTTTAGGCGTACTCCTCCGACGAAAATATTTTCACGTCGTGAGGGGAAAATGTAAGAAGAAAAATTCAGCATCATTTCCTCTCGAACATTAAGAGAGCATTATGAAGAGTATCCCATTACTCGGTGGGGAGATTTTTCGGCATTTTTCGCAGGTGGCTAAAATTTCCCCGTCCGCTTCCTGTCACAGGGTGACAGGTGTGTGGAAAACTCCACTGCCTCTTGAACGACATTATCCTGGAGAGCCTTAAAGCTAACACCGGGAAAGAGGATATTTTGTTTACGAAATGAAAATTTAACTCTAAAGCCTTTGAGTGCGAGGACTTCTTTGTTTGCTTTTGCGGAAAATGGAATTTAGATTTGAGACACCATTTCAATATTTATTTTTTTCCCTCCCGAAATACGTTTAATGTTTTCTTTTATTCCACGAGCTAAAGAGATTTTGACACGATGGTCAAATGATATTGTTTTTAAAAAATAGAACCACGAAAAGATACCTCATTCAACAAAAATATAAGCAAGGATTCGAATACAAATACAACTGGCGGAAAATATTTTCAGCATGCCAATACTTTTGAGAGATTGAAAATATTAATACCTCTGATCGATATTCACGTTCCCGGTTTAGCCGGGAACGTGAAGTTAATTATACTATATATATATTATTTTAGAAAGTGCAAACAATAAGTTGGCAAAGTTTTATTGCAATCGAATGAATGGCATGGCAGCGCATTAAATACGGACAAACAAACATTGATTTTTATATATTATAATAAAATACTATGCCTATGTTACTTACAGAATCCTTAGCAATAAGTGGACGAAGTTTTATTGCAATCTGATGAACGATATGGCAGCGCATTTCGAACGAACAAAACCCAATTCATTTTTATATATTAGAAAATTTCTACTCAAATCTAAGTAATGACAGAATAGAAACTACTTAAAACCCTTAATTCCTGGGAAAATTATTCATGTTCGATAATGGACATTATACTGTAGCATGTGCGAATTATATCGAGTTAATCTGTATAGATTTAATTTGATAGATTGACGGCGACATCTCTCGTCTCTATTTAGGCGCAATTTTGGTTATGGGAGGACGACCGTTCGGGTTAACATTTTACGACCCACCGATCCTGACACCAGTGAAGCGTGAGCGCGAAGGCGTTCTTGGAGCAGAGTCTCCGGGCAGCGCTCGGCTTCATCACGAGAGAGAGAGAGAGATCTGGACGCGGGAAGGACATCCTCCCGCAGTCAAGGCTATCCGATGATTCATCATGATTTCCACCTCCTGCGTATTATTACCAAACCGACAACGGTGCACGCGCAAGAAGCGATCGCTATCGTTATTGCAGATGCAATGTGTCTACAATACCACAAAAGATGGCGCTGTTAAATTGACACATTGCGCTTAAAGCGAGACGAGAGATGTCGCTGTTAATCTGGCGAATTAAATCTACACAGATTGTGTGGTGATAATTCGTCTATGCTACAATACGAATATGTATCATAATTTAGCTGATAACAATTTTGTCCCCAACATAATTAAACTATGATGTATTAAAAGACAAGTATGACCATATGGTAACAATGCGAATTGTCGTTAAACTTTCTCTCCATGTTCATATGTATTATAAATAGTTCATAAGCTATATACCAACTATTTTTTGCGCTAATAAACGGGATTAATTCATAAATTCTAAATCAAACTAGTTTGGGAAATTAAATCATATTTAGAAAATTCTTTACATTATTTAAATGAATTTTACTGAGTATAAATCAATTCATAACGACAGTGTGACCACATGGTCACGCTTATCATTGCCATTTTTACACAAAATTGATTAAACATATAAAAAGCCACATTTATATAAAACACATAAATTTGACAATAGCAATAGGTATAAATTTTGTATGGGTGCCTAGCTTTCTATAGCGTGGTTCTTATCTCGACGCTATAGAAGGATTGACTGTAATAACAACCTAGTTAACTCCTGTTTATATTATTTTAAATCTACAATAATAGTAAATGTTATATATATTATTCCATTTTGGACGATATACGTGGAATTTAAAACAACGCCAATCTCCATTTGGAACATCAGCGGATTCCGATGAAATTTGTCTGCGTGTAACGTAATAAATCTTTCATTTTATTCAGCTGGGCAACAAAAAATATCAGTTACCTGAATATGACCCACTGCCGAAAGAGGGAAACAATAAATATTCCGTGGCAATGAATTTAAATAAATAATGTGGCAATTGATGGAAACGGATACTCGTCGTATGGATCTTTGTCTGTTTTCGACATTTGATATATTCGAAGCATCCATTAGTCCTGAAGGCTCCTTTATGTATAACTTTACGTCATAAGGATTTACGCTACAGTCTCGGCTCACTTTGAAATTAATATGAGTTGACCCCGAAGCATTCAAACGTCTGTTTTGAGCAGCCGAGGGCAAAAATTGAAGGTTGTAGCCATGTAAAGAATAGAAAATCATTTAAATATGATAATAACATGATTCATTCAAGCACCAGGCCTATAAATATGTTAATGATTCTAAGTATTGGAAGCTATGGGTCACAGACTGTAATGAAAAGTGAAAGCATTGCGAATGTTCATACATCTTCCGTCATTCACAACAACTAAATGTTACGCGTGTATATCTGTTAGCAATATTTTTATGGAATTTCTTTAAATTTTTGTGTGTAAGATGTCCACTCATTTTTATTTTTATTTATATTAATATTTTATGGTATCAAGTAGGGAACATAACGTCGTTCAAATATACGTTGCGGCTTAATTTGGTGGCACGTATTCAGGTGATTCAATTTTTGATGATTTTGTCGCATAAATCTTTGCACATATTATTCAATGCCTTTATTAATAATTTGCCATATATTATTAAACAATTTATAATAAATTTGATAGATGTGGCTTTAATAAAATGGTCGCTATAACCTATTAAAAATTGAGCGTTTCTATTAAAAGACTTTATATATTACACAAAGTTTTCAATATTCATTAATAAATAAATTAATTAAATTCAAATTTTATACTGTTTAAAAAAATATTGTATCCCAGGCTAGATTTTGGCTATCAAATATGGCCTTGTTAAAAAAGTTTCATGTAATAAAGTTGAAGTTCGAGACGAGTAATTTAATATTTAACCATAACTTTATGCTTCAAATACGATCCTTGCTTATAAAGATGGGGCTTAACCTAATAGAACTGAGTTTCTTCTATTGCCAGGATATGAAGTTTGACTATGCTAGATATCTGAAACATTTATTTTCATCCCTATATACTTCGCAGTAAACTGGCGAGGGTTATATTCCCCGAAGATTCCAACTTAAAGATTTACGATCTTAGATACAACAATGCATTATTCCCACATGGTCGTTGTATGAAATATTGACAGACACGCAAGATATGAAATATTCCCGGATTTATATGGATGTACATAGCCATCAGGATGTAGACACTTATATTTGTTTATTTAATAAGTACCACGATGCGAATATCTCATAATGGAATTTTACGACAGATATTTTATGCTGTCAATATTATTAATATCAAATTTTAAGCGAAAAAGGTATGTTAAAATGGATCTAAACGCTAAAGCTCGTAGAATTACAGCTTAATTGACATATAGAGCTATGGTGTCTTTCTGTCTCGTCAGTCCATTTACGAATTGGTCTAGGGGGTCGATAGTATTTTTTGCCCCTTTAATTAGTCAAATCACGCCCTCCGTAGGCTCGTCCGTACGTCACTTAATCCGGCTCTGTGCTCTCTGTCCTGTAATTGGCTGTCTCGTGTTCCACACATGAGCAGAATGGTAACACATGTCCGCGTCATGTTCATGTGAGCATATCTCTGCAAATCTCCAACAGTGGACATGTTCCAAATTGATTTCTGATTGACTGCCCACGGGTTGGGCGAGAAATCATATTGTGGAAGGCTTTTCTTTTTGAGGGTAGTCGCACCGGTCGCCATTTTCTATTTTGGCAAAACAAATAGACACACGAACATTGGACGTGAAAACAAGGGTTGTTTTCTTTCGAAATCGAATGTGGGGATATACAGTTCGCGATGATCGTAAAAGAGGGCGACAACAGCAAATAATGTTCACGGCACCCCATTTTGTAGTGGAAAGCAATCTTCACCATCGAGAATGTGGTGTTTATGAAACATTACATTGTGAAAACAGCGGGAGATCAAAATATATTGTCTTAATTAATATTTACGATCCTGTTCCCAAAATAATTAGAATAAACATGTATGGAATGAAAAGACAACATGATTGCATGTATAACTGCATTGATTCCTCTTCAATGCAGATTAAGTTGTAATCTGCTCTAGTGAGATATAACATTGATTGTAGCAATCTGCATAACTTAATAATAGAATTGGTACAATAGTGGAGAATGTAAGTAGAAACATTTGGCATTTAAAAATGAATAACATAATAAGGATTAATTGTCGTTTTAGAAGGCGTGTTTCAAATAAAGAAGTTTTCCTGTCGCACCCTGGTAAGAAGCTTCAAATCTCAATGAACTGAACAGAACGGAGGTCATCATAACAAAATAAAATGATATTAAATATATATGGGGCATGTTAATAAGGACGCTCAATTTTTAAATTTAAGATATTTACTCTTTTTTTTTTGCATTTGTAAGAAAATTTTATGGCAATAAATCTAGTATATAAAAATGAATTGGGGTTTGTTCGTTCGAAATGCGCTGCCATACCGTTCATCGGATTGCGATAAAACTTCGTCCACTTATTGCTAAGAATTCTGCGAGTAAAATAGGCATAGTTTTTTAATACATAAAAATCAATGTTTGTTTGTCCGTATTTAATGCGCTGCCATACCGTTCATTCGATTGCAATAAAACTTTGCCAACTTATTGTTTGCACTTTCTAAAATAATATAGATATAGTACAATTAACTTACAGTAGATCTTATATATAAAATCAATGTTTGTATGTTTGATCATATTTATAATAGAACCAACAAAATAAATTCATAATTTCTATCATTCCTAATTAAACAAGATAACTCTTTCGATTTTCAAACGATGTTTTTAGAGTTATTACTTCTGTGGCAGCAACGCGCCGGATACCAGCTAGTTTTTGAATAAAAATATAGCATGGATACATTTGTGCTTTGAAGATTTCCAGATGTATAGCATACATCACAACCTGCATAAGCCGGGTTGAATTTAAGAGGGAAGCTGAGGGGATTTACACCCCCTGTGGAATACTATCCCTAATGCGAACGAATGAGATGCATTTTATGCCCTCAAATATGAAGGAAAAAATATTGCATAAATAATATAAGAAAATCGTTTGAAATAAGAACATCAAAGATATCCAGTTAAAAATGATAGTCTATTATGCGAATTCTAATTTAGCGTTACTGGCCTTTGAAAATGCATTTTTCTTTATTGGTATTGGGGTATAATAATCTCATGTAAGCCGCTTTCGGGTCTTGGTCCATACTAGTCATAGCCGAGTTTGGGGCTTTAAAGATGCCAGAAAGTCTGATTAGTTTTTGTCAATTGGGCCGTCTACTGCTTTTGAGGCCGTTGATCCATTCGTTTATCTCGATTTCAAACAAACCACCATTCAGAAAATTCATACCGTCTTTGGCAGCGTCGAAAATCGGAGGGTTTCCCTCGGGGAAGAACTTAGTGATGTCGAAATATTTGAATTTGGCGTGAATTAATTACAACCGAAGTAAATCGAGAGAGATGGCTTATAAATCTAAATGCCGAATGGGATGGTACGCACATTGAACTTTGATAAAAATATTTTCGATCGAAATGATTGAATGAGTTTATCTCATCCGTTAAAATGTTAACGACATCTGGCGAACATTTTTAATCCAAGTCCCAATGTAAATTGCGCCTTGTTCGCTTTTTTTTCTTTCTTTGTAGCAATCTGCACCGGCTTCTGCTGCAAAAAAAGCGCATCCAGAACAGAATCGTTGCACGGAATACTAAAAAGCGCAATTTTTGCCCTTTTCCTAACTACTTAGTATGCTGAATATTCATTGAAAGAGTTGGCTTTCGTTTTCGGCACCATGCAGAAGTTGGCAAAGGACACGTTTGGATGCATCTGCACAAACAAACGATTATACGTACTGAAAAATTTATCTGTTGAAATTTATTACTTTAATCATGCACCTACACACATTATCTATCAATTAAAATATTATTTTCAATTTTTAAAATGTGAATTTATCATAAAATTATAAAAATACTGGAACCGGAAAATAATCAAAATTTTAAGACATATCATTTTATGTCTAGTTTGTATTGAGATATGGCTAAGGAAACGCGTATTTTTTTGTAAATATTATGAAATAAAGATTATAAATTCATTGTTCTTATTGTGAACTACTTTTATCATCATAATGACAAACCAAAATTTAATGAAGAACATTTAGTCCATCTCATTTTTGAAGTGTTTGTTTTTATTCAATTAACAGCAAGTTTTTCATCCATTTATTTGGTTGAGATTTTTATACGAATTTTTAGAAACAAATCAAGATACTTGAAAAACCTTCTCCAAAATAATGAATGTCTGTATGAAATAATCACAATGAAAAATAGCAGTGATGAAAAAAATATCTTAGTCTATGTACAAATATATTTTGATTTATTTCATTCAATATAAATGTATTGGCCACTTGATATTTGCTCCATGGGAACATAATGAATGGGCAAAATCCAATTTGCATTTTTATGAATGGGAATCAAAGCCTTTATGCAGGCAAAATAGAATCGATGCCGTTTTAATGGTAGAGAATTAGGATCAAATATCATTGATATGATGATGAACAAACGCAACATACTTCTTTATGAAAGCCTCTACATAGGTAATTGTTCATCAAATACGTTTATTATAATGATCTTTAATATCATATTGCTTCTTACAGCATTCACTACAATGGTCATAATTTAAGTTTTAGGAAATTTGTAACGCAATGGAAAAAAGTATAAAACGACATATTGAAATGATTCAAATTATAGTAATATGGAAGTACTATAAATTTTGCTAAAAATAATAATTAAAACACATAACTCAATCACATTAAATCGATGGAAATATTGATATAAACGTATTTGATAGAAGAAGAAAGCTTCTAGTTTTTGGAGCAGTGAGTGGCCTAAATAAAGCAGAAACTTACTCAGATCATAATTTATAAATATCTTATACTTAAATTGAGTATATTTCGAGTAACTTCACAGATATATGACTAATTGAAAAATATTTTGCAGTTTTCAGTATAATATTTTCACACCTTTTTTTTAATGGTATCTTCACTGGAGACGGTAGAAATAGTATTAAAAGTCAGTCAAAGTTGTGATTTGAGTATGTTCAAATATAACAAATCCTTCAATAAGTTCGTAGAATTATTTTTGAAAGAAATGTCGATAAAATGATTCCAAATGAAGAAGAAAAAAGTTTAAAGTGAAAAAATCCTACGAACTTATTGAGTGATATTTTACGAGGGTAGTCCCGGAAGTACCCGATCTCGAGTCTTTTTTTATTCGATACACGGAATCAGCATCGATAGCTCGATATAGTGAGAAATAGCCATCAATTGCCGACTCCACTTTGTTCATTGTTGGCAAATCTTATACCTTTTATTAGTTTTTGTTCCATTATGAGCAAACGTGGCACCCATCTTGCGCACAGCTTTCTCATGTCCAAAAATTCAGTCAATATGCAATATACAGCAATTTTTTAAATGCCTATTTTGTCTGCTAGCTAGCGTACTTTCAGTCGATGATCATCCAATACCTTTTTGTGGGTTTTCTTCATCATTTCTGGCGTGATCACCTCATTTGGTCGACCATTGAGATGTTCGTCTTGATAGATCATACGGCCTCGTGCAAACTCTGTCATCCAATATTGAATAGTGACAAACAAATACTAAACAACATAGTGTCTTCAAACATGAAACTTTATAAGGTATGTATTTTCTAGCATAGTATTTTTTCTTAAATTGGTTGCTAAATGGGTTTGTATGAAATAAATACGGAATGATACTTTTGAATTGATTTCTGATATAAGAGAAGATGGCTTTTATAGTATAAAATATATTATCGACGTTTCCAATCGCAACATACGTTCTTATCTCGCATAATCAACCCTAATGTCTAGCGGTTGAGTTCTGCAAAGTTGAGTTCTATACGAGGACTGTCACGTGTCTCACCCGTGTCTCATGTTAAAGAAAACTCATAGAGAAGCCATTTTGTGCGATTAAACAATGAGATTCCGTAAGCAGAACTTATTTATCATGTGTACTACATGGATATGTGGGGGATGGGTCGACAAGGGGGTTCTAAAAAGTTATGGACAATTTATGTGAAATTAAGTTTCAGTCAAATGATACTTTCAACGCTCCCGCATTCATTCGACGCTTGACTCTCACAAAACGCCGAAAAAGGGGGGGGGGGGAGTCGGAAGTACAGAGGGGGAAATGACTTCCGGCAATTTGGGAACTTTATACTTCCAACTCATATGAAAGTTGCTCACATTACTTACACTGTAAGTAATTCAATTATTTTCATATGAATAAGTTCCTTGGTGCCCCCCCCCCAGTCGGCGCCGAATCCTTTCGCCGCAAATGAACGCGCGAAACGTAATTAATTTAAATTAACAAGATTGAGAATTACGTCAACAATACTAGCGGAGTAGTACGTCACGTAGCCATGCCCTCATAAAAGGCCACGCTTCCTGCATATAGAAACATCTAATAATCAGGCTCTTTTATAACGAATTAAGAGCCAACGAAGGATAACAGGTGAAAAGATCAAATTAAATAAAGAAGGTATCCTCATCTTACAACCCGTGCGAATTAATCCCATTCATTAGGGGCGAGCATGAAATAAGTTAAATCGTGAACTTCGGCGGATGAGCGTATGATGTGGATTAAATGGACCAGCCATGTGGACCAATATGCGAAACTTGGATAAAAGGACGACATGATCAAAGCAATGTACAGTTTTTCAGCATTCAAAATATTTTTGTTTGAGGCTCGTTGGCGCCTTTGTCCCCTTTAGTGTCGATCGAGAAAATTGTGCTCAAGCGAAGAGAGCCGATCCAAATTGACGTAGTTTGATAACCCTTTCAATTCGTATTTTGTTTTTTAGGTTATGGATAGTGCCAACTTGAAATTAGTTTTGTGGATTTTTCAAGCTTCGTATTTGAAACATAAAATTAAATAAAAATTTAAAAAATAATAAAACGTAATACACTCAAACCTCTTTTTGTGCGACTTTTTTTGTGCGATTTCAAAGTTATGCGATTTTTTTTAATTCTAGAAAAAACAAGTGTCGAGATATTTTGCATAAAAAATAAAATAAATAAATTGGATTGTTTAAATCAGTATACAACCACATACTTTAAGTGGGTATTCTAGTCTAGATTTTTGAAGAAAGTTTTTTTTTGCATTCTTTCAAAATTATAATACAGTGATGATAGTTTGTAATTAAAATAATTAATATTTCTCTAGTGGATATCTGGCATTAGATATACCAGATATCAGACAACCTGAAAATTTTATCAATAATGCAACCAAAAAGTTATTTTCTAATGTATAATTGCAAAAATGTAATATTTTCCTGATTTTTAATTAATTTTTTTTGTGCGATTTTGTGTATATTTTATATAGCTGTTTCAAAGTTATGCGGTTTTTAAAATCCATGGAATGCATTTTAACTTTTTTTTTAATGTAAGTCATAGTTTTTTATGTGCGACTTTCCGTGTAACGAAACTACCGCACAAAAAAAGGTTTAAGAGTAAACGATATATGCACGAGTTTAAAATTTTGATGTTATAATGTCAAAATACGAGTGAAAAGGGTTAAAAAGAAGCGTATTACGAAATAAAGGGTAAATAAATTAATGTTAGTTGTATCCCAATATTTGTCGAAAATCATAAAAATAATATTAAACATTAGGATAAATGGAGAAGTCGTATTTGTAAGAAAGAAGAATGGTCGTTTGTTCATAGTTTGATAAAGAATATGTTATATAGAGCATTTTGAAGAATTTATAACCATATTAATGTTAAAGCATTCTTGACACCCATCTCCCACAAAACTTCTTGTAACTAAGTTTTTTACCAAAGAGAGTACGAATAATGTTAGGAAATTCTTTGTGAAGGCCGTCAAGTGTCACACAGCAATCATTTCGCATTTGTTCTTCAATTTTTTAAAACAATTTTGTATAAAATTTCATCGTGAGTCGATGGACAGGAGGTGGCGGGAGCGCGCGATGACCTCTCTATCGGATGAATTTTCTGTGACTAAACAAAATGGCCGACAAAAATGCAGGACCAAACAAACTGACCGTTAAGATCCTCCTATGCGCCAAATGTTTTAACTTCGAATAAAAAAAATCCCTGACCTCAAGAGTCTATGTAATCTCAATTTCTAGACGATCCTCGTAGATTTTTAAAATTATTTATCAACTGTCAATATAACGATGCATTTACTAGCTGATATAATAGAATATAAACTCATATTATAAAGGCAATGTGAACAAATTTAGCGGATCGGAAGCATATATATATTGTATAGACCCAGACTTTTTCTAATTTCTTGGATCTATAAATTTAAATATTAAGGCGAATAATACAGTCGATCGCCTATGTGATGATTGATTTGCAAAATAAATAGCTAAAAATCATTTCCTTAGATGTATCCTATAGAAATTGCTTGTATTTCATAATAATCATTGCCTTTTAAGACGAAAAATAGTATAAGGGGCCTTCTTTTAATATGAATGTGTGATTTTTTATCCGTCGAAAAACCGTATTTGATATTTTGATACTCCACTTATATTATAATTGAATTTTAAAACAGTTTTGTATAAATTCAATGTTGGTAAAAGTTTAGTTGTAAAGTTCAGGCTTTAATTAAGCTAGTTATTGCGCACTTAACGTTTATAAAGCCTAATAGTTTCGTAGCAAATTTGTTACATCATGCGAAAATATTGGACATGCTATTGGAAGCATATTGTTTAAAAATTATGTTGTTTTACAATTAATAACATCAAGTGTTGGATCATGGAATTGTAGCTTATTTCATGAAGAAATCATAGAAATAAGCTTTGAATCGGATCAATGAACATGGAAACGTGTAAATGCATTACGACGTTGAAGTATATACATGTCATAATTTCGTTATAATCCAAAGTTCGAAACTGAAATGTATATGATGGTAATGATTTGGTTATGAAAAATATTAAAAATTTAGTTGTTGTTTCTCATATGCGAAGACTGCTTATGAATATTTAGTCTTTCTTCAATCGATATTTTTTTGGTGAAAATAAATATTTACAGACTAATATAAAATGCTAAATAAATATTAATATTCTTGTATATTGGCTCAATACTTCACAATACATTAATTATTTAAGAAATAAGCATTTGTATCCTTATGTTTCTTGATACGAACGACCCACAGGCGACCTTTGAACTTAAAAAAAAGCAATCAACTGTTAAATCAACCGATAGATCAATCCGATGATCAAATGTCAAAATTCCGTCAAAAAATGTTCCCTTAAAAATAAAAGCGTATTTATACCCCCGTTACAGTCAAGCATTATGGTAATTAAATGGCTTCGGGGATAATTAATTTTTGATTAACAATCACATTTTCGATTTAATGGCAGATTGGAAAGTTGAACCGCAATTTGGTATTGGGTTCCGGTTTCGATGCATAAGTTCAGCGTGACCAATAAGCCTATACTCGAATGTTTAATTAGATTCTATCGGTTTTATCACATATGAAATTTATGAAGCGCGACGTGTATTTCGAACAACGAACCATAACACGTGAACCGCCGTATTATTTTATTTTCAATTCGATTATAATCTTCAGGATTGTATTTGAGTTGGCATTAATTGAAAATCGATAAAACAGTATGATAGAGAATCATTGGAAAGCGATTAGCTTTTGGATGAATTGGCTGAAGACACATAAAAACAACAATGATCAACTCAAATAAAAATATTTGAAGTGCGGGAGATGAAATGGTATTGGAAATGTATCCAATGTATCTTGAGCCAATAAAAAAAACAAATATCAATCTTCCCGACAATTTAATTAAGAGCATTTCATGCTCTCCCCCGAGCGCAGGATTGCAGCATCCTGGATAAAATAGCATCGTCCCTCCCCAGCAATAAAATTTACCGCAAGATCAATAAAGAAAAATTGCTTATGACTTCTTTGGGCCTTCGAGTTTTACTTTTAAGGTTGGAAAACTGATTACATGTAGGGATTCGTGGTCTCCTCTTTTCGCATTGCTCCTCTCCCTTTCGGATTCTTTCAAATCAAGTTTTGGAGAATATTCGTGTATACACCCCCCATCGTTATTTGGAAGCGGATACTGAATAAACGTCTGGAAGAGCTTTCAGGAATACGTAATAAGTCCCAGGCGGGAGCGATTGTGATTTCGGCCCGAAGTCGAACACAAACAACACGGGATAGCTGAAGTTGAAAAGCACAACATATTTCTGCACTGAAAAGGTGGCAGCCGATGGCGGAAGCAGTCTTCTTTGTGCTTGCGTGGAAATTGAATTCTTGGATTTCTTAATCAATTCAAACACTGTAAATAAAAATATCTGCATCGAGAGCAAAACACATACAAACGAATTACATCAAAAGCGTTCAATCTACCTAAATAAACGCCATGTTTAAATATTAGGGAGACCTAGAAGTATTCGAAAACTTTGATATCTCATGTTTGAGCTCATTTAATCAGTCCAGATACAATGACGGAAACATCTTTGTAAGTTTTTGTTTTGGTTGCTGTTAAACCATCGAGGAGTTGGCGCAAATATTGGAATTCCCATAAACAATACAAGCATATTAAAAAAACTCATCAGCGAAACGAATAGGATGGGTGTTATGGGATAGGATCGGTACTGCACACCTTGAGTTCCCAGGCGGCTCCCAACCCTCCACGTGCTTGTTGAGATGGTCGCGCTAGTGCATTGGTTCGTTCTTCGGTCATTGATGGTGCTGGATGAATGGATGGAAATAGACGGGCGTCGAACAGAAAGACTTTCTTCTTTAAATAACTATTTATTCCACACAAAAGAGAGATCTGGCTGCAGGAGGGACGACCTCCCGCAGTCAAGGCTAATCGATGATCTCCCGACTCCCGCCTCCTGCGCGTCACTACCCAATCAGCAACGGTTCACGCGCAAGAAGCGATCCGTCAGTATGCAGGTGCAATGTCTCCGTAGGGCCACAAGAGATGGCGCTGTCAAAATAACACATTGCACATGAAGAGAGACGGAAGATGTCACTGTTAATCTGGCTAATTAAATCTGCTCAGATTAACTTTCTTGGAAATTAAGCCCTCTTTTCAATTTAAGCCCTAATTTAATTTAAAAAAAATTATTTTTTACTTATGGTCGGATATGCGAGGAATAATTCATTATGAATGGCTATGGCTATGAAAAAAAAACTGCCAAAGCAAAGGGAAGAATTTGAATAATTTGGGTCCCCTTAATATTGTATATCATAATCAACAAGTAGGATTGCAAGATTGAGACTTTTTCAAACTTCTTTACATAATGAGGATTACAATTTTTTCCATTTACAGATTCTCATTTTTACTATTGTATATTTGAAGTGTTCCTTTTTAGGAAAAATATTGAAATTCGTGTTTTTCACTCTTTCTTCACAAACAAGAATTTTCAAAATACGTATGAAAATAAGCATCATGATTAGTATTTCGTCTTAAGAAATATGCAAAATTTGTATGAATATTTTTGATACATATTCAACTGTTTCAAATTTACATAACGTTGTACTGCATATGAGTGGGTTTCTGCAAAATGCATTCTGTTTGGAAGGTTTTAATAGGGTTCTGGGTATCTAATAGGATTTTAAAGGGCTCTTTCAAAATCTTTACAAATGATATATTTGAATATATTCATATAAATACATACTCAATAAATTCGTAGGATATCAAATTAATCCACAAAATAGTTTTAGCCGATAGTAAATTAAAGTTGCGCGAGATAGTTGATACCTTAAAAATGTCAAAGCGTAGTGTATTCACCATTTTGCATCAACATTTGTTCATGAGAAAGCTTTGTTTGCAGTGGATACCGCGTTTGCTCATAGTCGATCAAAAACAACAACGCCTCGACAATTCAGAGCGCTATTTGGAGCTGTTTCAGTGCAATAAAAATGATTTTTTCTTACGATATGTTATATTAAGCATTAAAATGGCTTGATAAAATAAAATTGGGTTTAGTATAGTACTATTTTTGTTGGCTTTTGAGCTATTTGATATCCTAAAATAAGATGGTAGAACAAAGTCAAAAAAAAAAATTGTTGAACGTCCTTAAAATTGTCTGTATATTGATCGTGAAATGTAATGTTAAGTAGTTTTGAAGAGCTCTAATTTGCCAAACAAACCGTACTCGTGTTCATAATTTAATTAAAGCAAAACAAGGCGAAAATTGGTATATCGCGTAACTTAATATCCACGTTTTAATTGAACTTCAACAATTCATCAATTCGCTATCATATGTTCGTCGTAATTAATTAAAAAACACTGGGGAGCGAAACAATTCATGGAAGCAACTCGCAAAAATAGACACAAATGCTATGTGAACGTTCCACGAGAAGAAATGTATTATTCCATTGTGCCACATAACTACTGTGCGAATATGTCTCCCGTAGATAAGGGCGAATGAAAAGTCCCCGAAATATTACAAATGAGCGATGACCCTTAATGAAAAACGGGACGAAAATGATTTAATGCAAGGAAGATCTCCGGCAGGACAACGCGGCCCGGGGACAGGTCCCCCGAAAACCCGGGTCCTTTTCAAATGACCAGGGTTTCGTATTTAAGTATCTGCATTTATAACAATGTCCGTAATTCCCGTGGGAACAAAAAGGTCCCTAAAACGGTACAATGGGACTTGTTACACGGACGGACGCGAGGGTAAGGCCTTCGTGATATCATATAATTTATTCGTTCGGTTATTTATCGGTCACGTATACTTCGGTAAGTCCTAACCGGAACCCGAGTGATCCATCAGGCCTCGAAGTCTGCAGCCTTCAAATTTATCTATTATTTATGTGTTTATCTATTTAATATGTTGGCTTACGTAAAACGGATGGATTTCAGCTTCATTTATGTACGAAATCAAATTTGACTCGTGGCGATGCTCTCCAGGGCTTTACGGATGATTTCATTTGGTACAAACAATAATACGACTAGTCAATAAATTTATCACCCCAAAGTGCCTCTGACATAAAAACTGGCAGGCTATAAAGAGGTAAAAAGCAATTTTATTAACAGCATGTGCTAAAAAACATCTGATTACGAAAATAGCTCGATCGGAAAATTAGCAAGGCTTTTGTTAATTCTGATAGAAAATTGTGATTGGAAAAGGCAAAAGGTTCGCTTGAATCAATTAAAAATGTTTTTATAAAAGTACGCAATATAAAGGCAATTTTGGGGCGAGTAAAAATACTAAAAGACTTCACAATTTACACAACAATACAATCGAAGATGAAGGCCGCAAGAGTTAACAAAGGTATATTGTTAATATTATACATTTTTTCTTAACTATAACTAATATTTTTTTTATAATAAATAAGTGATAACTAATTTTCTTTCATTTAATGAGACTGGTTCTATAATATAAGACTCAAAGTAATTAAAAAAATCATATTTTTCCATTTAAATACATATCCCCTTGACATTGACAACAGTTCCCTGTATCTGTTTCTGAAAATGCTCAATATTTCCTAAAGAAATGGAATTTTTTTTATTTCAGCGGTGTTTTTATTAACCAGATAGATATCTATCCCTTTAATAAGATTTGATCAACATATTATATAAGCAAAAAAGAGGCCTGGACTATCAACTCCAACTTTATTAACTTCCCTCAACTTTCTTAGGGTGACTTGCCTAATTTACTGAGAAACGCCCTTGTAGCCTAACCTAACGTATAAACATTGATTATAGTAAAAGCAGTAAAAAAATTAATGATCTATTTTGTACTCCATGAAAAAATCTTCCAAATATTATATTCCCCTATAGAAATCTAACTGATTATTTATGTTTGTATATATAATCATAAAAGTTCATGAGAATTTAAATTCAAACATGACAAAATAGTAAAACAGAGTGTCGAATGCCACAATTGCGTTAATACTCATCTAAGGATTTAAGAATTCATAACGATTTTTTTTAACTTCTTCATTGTATATGTTGTAATTATTCACTGTGTATTATTTTTTCAGACTATAAAAACTAAAGGATACATTTGGAATTTTTCCACATTATTAATATTTTTATTCATAAAGTCAAATGACCCCCAAGTATTAGTATAATAAAAATATGAATTGTCGACATTAAAGTCTAATTGAATTGTATGTCGTTATTTTATATGTTTTCCATGAGAATTTAATCTATTGAACTTTTTGAAAAGCTTTCAATGATACAAAAAATGCATTGGGATTTGAGCTTAAAAAGATATGACCACGGTTTAGCTGGTTGTTACGGGCAATGGCAGATACAAGGCGTATAATTAAAGATTTATTTAACTCAAATATATTTTTATGCTAAAATATGCATTTTAAAATCACATGTTGTGGGTCTTTATAAATATTATTTTTAACTGCAGAATATTTCTGCTACATTCAATTTTGTGAGAAAATATTTGTGAGATATTAGCATTGTGTTGTATTTACTGTGCCAGAAGCAACGTAAAAAAGGACGCAGTTTCGGAATATTTGTATTGGATGTCCTCACAGAAATATAATCCTTTTGGTCCATTAAATTTCTAGAAATAGAGATGTTTTATTTTATCATAACATCAAGGGTTTTTGCTACATTACCCCATTGTTCATGGTCCGCGTGCCCTTCCGGATTCAAAATAAGAAATCCCCAAAGATGGCCCTGTGTCCTTCTTGGAAATCCATCCTGCCGTATGAAATAATAAATATGTTATTTGATTAATGAGTTATTATTATACTCACACTTCTTGTAGTGATATCGTCCTTTTGGGAGTCGCGCTGTGACTTTGTGCTTGTATTTCATTCACCATTGATTCCATTCTCTGTTTGTTTTTACCCTCCATTATTTCGGTATCCTTTATCCTTGGCGACAAATATGAGGTAGGCCAAAATATAATGGGGAAGTAGTTTTACGTCATCTCAATATTAATGAACATATTTTCGTTTTCGGACATTGATTGAGCACTTTTTGCGGTACGGCGGAGACGATATTAACGAATTCCTCCCATCAGTATTAGGTTCTGTGTGAGGCAAAAAGTTGAAAATTTTACATGGATCCTATGGATGGAATTATGTCATAAATTTACATCTGAAAAATAGTTCGCTTATCGAAGGATTTATATACAGAATAATTCACGATAATGAAATGAGCATTTCACAATAAAATTCTTAATGAGAATCGCGATCACGACTCTGATTCCTCGATAGATAAATCACGTTAATGATAAGGAAGATAATATTTTTAGGACAAACGAATAATAAAATGTTTAATCAAGCAGATTGTATGGCAAAGGTGATGTGCGCCATTGGTGTTTAAACTCACCGATTAATAGTCGGCTTTTAAATATTTACATGTACTTAATTTACCTAATTTATTTATCAAGCTGTGGTCTGCGAATCCTTAGGGATCCCCAATGTTTCATGGGTTCACCAAAACTTTTCAGCTGGTAACAGATTAACAAGCAATACCTCTATTTTACAAAGTCCAGACTAAATGCTACGAATTTAATACCCTATGGATTTTTCAATTTTTATTATATTATTCATACATATCATAATATGAAATATGTATATTTAAGCATATTTTCTGATATATTTAGGTTTTGGCTTGGAAAATGACGGAATTTTTCCGAAGATTTTCATCAAACTGATGAATCAATATTATTTGAGGTTTAAAGTGTGCCTCAAATAAAATCTACAAACTAAATCATGATCTTTTTATGACTTTTTCGATACTGGCTTTATTTAAAAAAATTCAAGCCAATTTTAAATAAAGTCAGTATTGTCTGCTTTATTCGATCAAAAATAATTTTAAAATAATAAATTTAATACTTTAAAAAGTCCATAAAACATATTTGAGGTAAGGCGAGTGATCTTTGTACTTTGTTTGCTCTAATACTTGACAAGCTAAGTTTTTTCTTTCAAAAGATTTCTTCTTTCAAAAACATTTTTCAACAAAAATAAATAACACATATAAGCTCCAAGAAAGTTTATAAACAAATAAGATTTTTTGGTTGCTCAATTATTTTTTTAATACAAAAAAGTTTGGAAAATACTGATTTATTATATATATTTAAAATATTATTCTAATGGTGTCATATCCTATGATAAACTGGGGCAATTTTTCTAT
This sequence comes from Stenopsyche tienmushanensis, assembly GCA_008973525.1. NCBI lineage: Eukaryota > Metazoa > Arthropoda > Insecta > Trichoptera > Stenopsychidae > Stenopsyche > Stenopsyche tienmushanensis. Next base: position 5,364 of record WACJ01000037.1, on the reverse strand, counting down.
GGATAGAGTATTTTTATTAAGTTGCTTGGTAATGATTTCCATATATGATTTAATTAGGATGGGGTTATTAAGTTGCTTCTGGATACATATGCTACTGGAAATCTTACACATGCTGACTACTGGATGATGGTTCCAAGAAAATCGAAGTAGCATACGGCGGACAGTTGAATCAAACATTCCTCAGATCGGGTGTAAAACTTAGGTATTAAAGCGTTATGGAGAGAGAAAGACTATAGTTGAGTTTTAAAGCATCATCCATAACATTTAGTACCGTTAAGTCTTGGGATCCGACCACTCGTCTTGGACGCGGGAAGATTTGATCTCCCACGTAACTACGGTCTTTATTTTGGTGGTCTTTATAAAGACCTGGAATCAATAGTCGTATTTTCTTCCTCTCCGTCTCTCTCCTATGTGAATTGGCAGGCCGTCTATTTGGAAGAATGAGCCCCGAAAAGGAGTACTGTTGTGGGACTGCGCCAAAATTTAGATTATTTTGATGCAAATCAATACATTTTTTTCTTCTATTAAGCAGTTCTATTATGATATCATTACTTTGAGTTGTGTCCCCATAGGGTCAAATCAAAATTTCGATTGATAAAATTAGATTTCCGCCCATATTTAAAGACCATTCACATTCACATGCTACAATTTATTCGATCCAAGCCGTTTAAATACGCCATGTAATTAGATTCCAGTCAAAAAGTTTGCAGTATCAAAGCACTCGGATGCGAAACGCGAATATGCTCCACGTCAGTCTATTTGATTTGGCAAATACTAATAGAAGTAAGTCAAATAATCGTCTCACAAAGAAGGCAAAACTGTGTAGATATGAGTTTGCTCAAATGTTTGAACAGCGCCATCAAAACTAAGCCGCCTTCGTCTATTACCGCACATAGTTAATCTCATCAAGAACGGCTTTAAAGCGCTCCAGGCCAGTAAATTTCATATTTTTGGCATTTTTTGTGTATGACGAAAATATGCTGGATTGAATAAAAATGTCACATTTTGATAAGTTTGAGGGTATCAAATGAAATATGAGGCATTGGGTCGACATCCACCATCTGCTGGAGTTTCAAAGGCATTCTATCTTTGACACTAGATATACACTACCATTCGTATGGCTTTCCTTAAGCCATAAAAAGGAGAATTTGCAAGAGGGATCGAGCGGTTTCCGAAAGGGTCATATTTTTTGCCAAAGTGCTATGATGTCGGAATATAAATAGCCAAATTGTAAATCTGCATTTGGTAATATAAAATAAGAAAATACGAGCCGGGGTCTAATTGAAAAGCTCGACGCAATGTTGGATATCAAACTGGAGAAGCGAAATGGCGCTTATTTATATCGCATGATTACAATTAATGTTCCTTGATTTTTTCCCTCCTTTGTTACATCTCCCTTTGGGACGTTTGTTTTTCTTTTATGATTCCCAGAAGACACTTTTGCAAGAAAGAAATTAATTAAACTGTTTTCTTTCTTATAACGCCTGCGATAAGTTGTATTAACGTGGGTCACTCTGGAAGTTTTCATATAAAAACTTGAAAAATTGTCCAAACTATTTTCATTAGGACCGCTCGGAAAGCAATCAAAGAACAAGTTATATTCAGTCTTCTGAAAATTACTTTCCTTCTCCATATGTAACAATCGTCAATGCTAAAAAGATAAGCGATCCAATGAGAAGATTTGATCTTGAAGAAAACCAATCAATGAAATGATCATGTTGCTTTATAATCAGACGGCATCATAAATTTGAAAGTTTCGTTTTCATATAAGACACCACAAGATCACAAAGACATATACTTTTTTATGAAAATCCTAAAAGTTTCTTAAAAATAGATAATTTTAAGCCAATGTTTCATTACTTTCCAGTTCTCTTAAAATGCAATAATACATAATAAGGTTGCATAATGGCATTCATTACCTTTGAAGGAATAATTCACGGCTTCCATACTTTATTTAAAAAAGTATGGTTTTTTTAGCTTGTCCAAAGTGAGAGCTTTATAAGCCCAGAGCTTAAATGCACCTGCAGAGGAGCTTAATACTGTAGCAGAGCTTTGTCTGGGTAACGGTTTTCGTCTAACATTTTCATATATATTAAAGTCTGGTAGACTGTTTTTAAAAAAAGCATCTTGCAAGAAAATGTTCGACAATTCCAATAGAGATTTTCAGCGCTTCCAATAAGTTAACGATGGGGGAACATTTGGTATTAAACTGCACATAGAATAAATTTATTGCCAAAGCATCCTGCGCTGTCTTCTTTCACAAAGCTTATAAAGGAGATAAATACAACTCCATATAATATATTACAGACATTATCGTTTAAAATTGTATGATCACATATGTGGCTGTGCGAGTGTATGTATGGTTATGAGTATGTATACGCCAGCATGATTTTGTCGGCATTGATAGATGCAGTTGGTATGATAAAATTGACGCGATTAGTATAAAGCATTTATAATATTTAATCAAGGATTTATATAACTATTTGAGGAAGATTATGGGAGTTAAAGAGATATAATCTTAACAACAATCTGTTTTATTTCTTGTAGAGTTTGGCATAGTTTTCTAAGTATATTTAACAAGGGCTGATGATATTCTAAATTTAAATTTTATTTTAAATTCAGTTTTAATTTCATACTACTCCATCAAGTATGCCTCTGAATACATACATGATTAAGGATAATTTGTATGATTCGATCTTGAGAGGATCAACAATTCTAATTTATTTGAGGGCAGGGCTATATTCTGCAATATTTAAATGATAATTTCTATTCATCAACATCAATACGCTTAATTTTTCATTACAATTTATATACTTGAGTTCTGTAAATTTGGTCCTTTTCTAAGTCTTTGTACAAAAGATTCTTGAGTCATCAAAAATTTAAGTTCTTCTGAGCTTATAATCAATATTAGTATAATGTAAAAATAGCCAACAACGAAAAGGAACAAATAATCGTGTGATCTGTGAGCGAATCTAAGGATGAAACTTTGAATTCAAAGACGTTTATTGTATTATTTGAGCTAATATTTTTAGATTTATCAATTGATATTAATTAGTGCTTTGTCTAGAGATTTAATTGTATTATTTAAATATAATTGGGTCCCTTAAATTTATAATATTGGTAATTTAAAGGTTCCATATCAGTCATTGGACGTAGGCAATCTTCATAGGAGATTTATCTAAGTAATGAGAATTTTCATAGGGAGTTTCTCATTGCTTTCTACACAAGGATAAACCAGTGAAAGGTTGCTTGAATAGAAATGTTAAATGGTAGAAACAACTGTTCTCAATGTCCAAGGTCAATCTGGAAGTTGTAAGTAATTTAATAGAGCATGGTATCTAAATCGTTGGCTTTACATCGCACTTCGGCGGTTGCACACATAGTCTTGTTAGCTAGGCAGAAGTGTGATTCCCGTTACGGCCCTAATCATGTAATGCTTCCCTAAATATTCAAATAAACCTTCCCGGAGCGAATTAGGGCCAGATCAGAGGCGTTTCCTCTTAACTCATCACAATTGAACCGGAGGCGTTTTCTCAGCAACGGATCTAATACTAAAGGTCAAAGCCCGAACTTCCGGTTGCCTTGTGACGATGACACACCACGACAAGGAGGATAATATGGATGGAAAATCGCTCCTCAATAAGTCCTAAGACCTTGTCAAAGTCGAACTTTGTCAATTTCGAACACGCAGACAAGCACAATGCGATAAGCCTCTTTTCTTTATGCCACGACCATTGAAATATAACCGAATACTGCTGGAATTGTATAAATAAATATGCCACCTTTGTGTCGGCCGCGGGGGAGGATTTCCACATCCCTCGTTTTGTAAAGTTGCTTGCGGCCGGGGTTGAGATTTTTTCCCTCAGATACATTATGCGGTCAATTAAAATAATAGCATTTCTTCCCCTTTGAAATATGTCGTTAGTTCGATACCCAATTAGTCGGAAGGATTTAGGGGTCACTTGGAACTTCAGAGCAAATGGTCAGCAATCCTTTTAGGGCCGACGTAAATCCTATAATGGTATTTCCGAACTAGAAAAACATTATGCTGAACCCTTTTTAGTCGAATACTACAAAGCTATCCATCTTTATAAGCGCCGGGGTTTTTAAGCACTCCATTGGTTATTTTTAATTCGATTGCCCTAAATTATATCTTATTCTATCAGACGTTAATGTTGCAAATTTTTCTCCAGAGGATACGAGGCTAACAACAAAAATAGAACGCTCGAAGAAAATCCACCCCGTAATACTCTGAGGGGGTGCTCTTCATACGGGAGCGTTTGAGAGGGGACATTCTTCAAATAACCACGGAATTATTTTTAGCTTCAAAGGAAACAACATGATCTTATTAAATGCTCATCTTGGTTATATTATTCATTTGTGTCCTTAGAGCAAATTTAAAAAAGATCAATTTTTATTTGGTATCAATTAGGACTTTTTATGGGATACGCCACATCAAATGTTACCAATGCAAAACAACATCACTTTGAAATAAAATTATTTTTGCTTTAATTTACAAGTTCTCCTGAGCTGAAAAATGCAATAATTAATAATTAAATATCACTGGATGTTGATTTTAATCAAATTTGGTGATAGACTTTAACAGAACATTTATATATTTATATCATCAAAACTTACATGTATATATTAGGAGGACCCGAAAGTATTCGGAATTTTTGTAAAAAAGTTCAAATGAATAAACGACATTGTAAAATATAATTCCCTGCATTATTTTCATGGCTTTGATATTTGTTTAATCCCTTTTTATAAAAAAAATCCGGCTTAGAAGCAAAAAAGGATTTTAAATGCATTTCCACTTCAGCTGCATTTTTGAACAGTTTTTCTCTCAGGCTATACTTCGTGGATCTAAAAATATAGAAATCTGTGGGGAGAGATCTAATGAATAAGAAGCATGTGGTAATACTTCCCAGTTTAATTCCCGTATTTTATCTGTACCAATTTTGCTTTATGAGTATCGGTTTTGTTTTTGTTGAACAAATATGGACATTTTTATTTTAATTTTTGATTCAAAACTTCTTATTATCGACATAAACTTATACAGTTATAGTTTCGCCTGGGTTAATTCATCTTTAGGGTTCCCCTCTAATAAATACATGATAAATAATTATGTAAGACATTAGAAATGCTTAATCAGCATTTAACTCGGTAAATGATAATGTTTACACCCCACTAGATGCAGATAGCTTCTTTGACATTTCCCAGCGAATCTTCCATTCCCTATACACAAAAGCATCCCCAGACTATTGTTGATTAGAGGAATTGGATAGGAAAGTTGAATCAGCATCCAAGGGTTTATACCAATTCCGACAAATTACGAAGACGGAATTCAAGAGTTGATGATTG